>CM060462.1:15361398-16561398 GCA_030544235.1 Lepturacanthus savala | reverse complement strand
GAAAAAGAAAGCAACTGGGAGACAGTGGAGAACAAATCTCTTCTATTTACATGATTGGATTTCATATCAAGTCCCTCTCTCTGAAAGGTATCCATGCTTGTACATCTGATGCAACTTTCATGCTCCCAAAAAGCCCTGACTCACACTCAGACTGTCCCGAGGGGGGGAAGATAAAATGACTTTATAACAGTTTATCTTTCATCTTATACAGTCAAACAAAAAAAATTACTTTAAACTCTTTTTTTTCCTTATGTCGGAATCATGATTTATGGTGGTTAACCAAACCTAATGATTACTTGCCCGATTTCTCAACCTGCTGGAACAGTATATTCCTGTTTGTGCTATTCTTAACAGTGAGCTGACATTAGGTAATGATCCTGTAATGCAATAACGCTGCAGCCTTTACACAGATTTACCTACTCAATGAGAGGACGCGGGTTACTCTTGTGATTTCTAGGATGAAGATCAATAACGGTCTGACGTTTTAAGGACTTAATGTTCACCACCACGCACCAGAAATGAAAGGTAATTGATTAATGATCCTATAGATAAAGCTGCATGAGCGGCACTGAGCTACATGTGGTTGAATATGGTCTGATCTGTTTTCATCTATAGCGTAGCACCAGTAAGTCTGCAACCGCTGTAAATAAAGACGGAATATAATATGTTTTATATTTCCACTGGCATGTTTAGAGGGCGGTTCCTGCTCTGGCCACAAGCATGATTTGATCTCCTTTTATTTCACAGGCAAAAGTGTCCCCAGTTTTACTTTCTGTAATTGCTTTATTATAAGAACCATGCGCCGTCTCTCTTTTACAACCTGGGATGGTCAGATTGAGAAAGCGTGAGGGTGTGTATTCCTCACAAGTGAAGAGTTATTTACATGTCAGTTTTCTGGCACAGTGAGGGAAAGCTTCCCCCCTCACAGTAGGCCCACCTGCAGTGAATAAGGGAGTATTAAAACACACACATACACACACACACACAGACAAAAGGCACTGGCACCATATTCTACCTCCAGAAACACAAGTTATTTTTTTTTTTTGTTTTTCCATACCATATTCAGCTAAATTAGGAAGAGGTCAATACTATTGCTGACAGGAGTTAAATATAAAAAATTCCAGGAAGTGGTAATTTCACTTTTCAGGTTAAGGCAACTGGTCTCTGAGGTTCACACAAGGTTTCTATGTTTTATTTATTGTTAAAACAAATATATTATGATGTACATACTGTGTTATTCCTTTAATTTCTTTCATGTTGACCAGTTATTGCTAGAAGCAGTTTCTTACTATAGACACACTTAAACGTTAATTTAAGACTTTAAATATAAGTGCTCAGGGGGAAAAAATGTATTAAGAAAATAAGTGGGATTTAATTTTTGATTACTGAAACAATTGCTCAATACATGCGGTTAATACGTTTAAGGGATGTTTAATTAAGACACAAAGCACAATATTCCAGTCAGGGGGAGAAAAATGTCAGACGGTCGGAAGCTTCTTCTTAAATATTTGTCATTGCCGGATACTTCTAAACTAAGAACCTATTAACTCACAGCCGTGACAAATTTTTTTAGGAAGCCCTGTGTAATTTCCTGTTTTCTCAGTGCAATACATAAAGACGTTGTCCTGACGGCACAATGAGTAAGACTGTTGTCACAGTCACTGACCTTGAAATGGCCCTTCAGTGTGTGCCGTTTTCAGATGTCCCACTCCACCGACCGGACTCGCAAGATATTTGTGTATGTGGGGGGATTAAGAGAAAACACAAGGCCATGGAAGAGACATGAGCCCACATCCTCACTGCACTGACAACATTAAACTTTAGCCTCTCCAGTTCGGCTTTTAGCCTGCGGCAAAGCAACTTGATTGAGGCCTTTGATGGGCATTAATACACCGTGGAGAGACGGCTTTGTTCGGGAATGGAAATGAACATAAAACGGAAAGCGGAACAGGAAGGAGAGGGGCCCACAAGCTGATCTTATTTAATGTCACATAAAAGAGACATTCCATCTACACAGGACTTGTTTGGGCATTTCATATGAAAACAAAAAAAAAAAAACAACAGCCTCCCTCAACAAACTGGGGATCATATGTTGTGTGTTCAGCAGTGATTAGCAGCAACTTCTTCTCAAAAAAAAAAATACATATGGCTGCAGCAATTTAAAAAAAAACACATGACTGGAATAACATTTCAGTTTGCACCGTCCAAATCAACAGTGAGGAATGTTTACAGCCACTATACAGAAAACATCTGTAATTAGTCCTGACCATACTCACTGTCTTCTTCAGTGTAAAGAATGAGCTCAGCTGTGGTGAAAGTGTTTCATCTCCGCGACATGCAAATGTCTGCACTGTATCTGACTGAATCAAAGATTACTCCTGTCATATCCTATAACCCTGTTTCAAGTGCAGGACAGCAGCCCTGCACCAGCATTTCATTGGATTCTTTGTTGATTCGACATAACCTAGTCTGTGCAAATTGGAAAGTCAACAGTTTTTCTTTCGTTTCACATCTATTGTACATCTTGTTTTGGGCAAATTAAGAAATAGACGGACACGTTAATTACTGTGTATTATACTTATTATACTTAAATATGACATCTTTTATATATACACATACTTTCATTTAGTACTATATTTTCACCTGTTGTCACTTTTTGTATCATAACATGAATATTCCTGATTATTTGTACTTTTTCAAAGCTGTGTATAGCGCTGCGATACAAAGAAAAGTTCTGAAAGATTCATTTGATGGATTTGGGAATTCTGAGTGGAGAGTCTGGTTCTCAGATTTAATAATACAACCGGAAAATGCACGCCATGCTTCATAGCTTTCCCTGTGAGAAAAAATGTGTACAAAGGATATAATAAGTCATATATCTAAATTTACACATGTATGAAGTGTGTTGCGAGAGCAAATGGAATTCAAAGACTTCTGCTTGATTTATAAAAACGTGCGTTTCCATAAATTGAAGAATTGCCGAATGCTTGCAACAGCTTACACTAATATGTTCTAGATCTTTGCAAACATTTCACATCAGACTCTTTTCTCTAAATATACTAACAGTGACTCATAGCTGCATGGTGCTTTATCATCCTGTTTGACTCAGGGCTTCTGTGTGATTGTTCATCATGGGTTTTGGCACAAAGGAGAGTGATAACATGCTGAGAATAAAATACTGGAGAAATTCTACACAGATATATGAATCCTGTTAATACTCGGATTCACAGTATGTCAGTGAAAAAATGAAAAAAAAACAACATATGTTTTCAGTTGAAACCACGGTACCACTGACCACTGTTATATCAATGATTTAAAAGCAACACTCTTGGGGGAAAAGATGCAATTTGTCCACTGTTTGTAGATTGTTGTCGGCCATTACTTTGGTCAGTCTATAATGATAGACAAATCAACATTTTTTATTATTAACACATGCTTTCAATTACAAATGTTCTTAATCCATATTTCAATCGTCCTTCCTTGCGTATATTCTCTGCTCTTCAGTAATTACTGGAGCTGCTGCTGTAAAGGCAGAAATGGGTATGCAGTGAAGAAAATGAAGAACTGAACCGTAGTTTTCTGGAAGTGCTCGTTATTGAAGGTCAAGCCTGAAATTTGAAGACCGTAAATGTTCACCGCACAAAAGAAACAGCTCATTAACAATTGTGCACAAATGAGCGCGCTACTGAAGTCACACTGAGGTCAAACGTCCTCACATCTTTTTTTCTGAGATCACGTCTTATCTGTCCCTTGTCTGTTCAGTGTTTCTGCATAAGTCGTTCATAACTGTGTTTTATCTTTTAGATCCATAGTGGATGTGTGGTAAACTGATCCTGGTGCATGTGTGGCTCATGTATATCTGGTTTGTCTCCCATTCACAGCAATGCATAAAAAAAAATGTTTGTCACTATATCATCCTCCTGTGGTGCTGACTGCATGATGCAGAACATTCCAAATATACTCTTGCCTTGTTCATGTCCCTGTCAGGTTGTGTGGTCGTGGGCTGTTAGCAGCTCTTTCACGATTTGAAGGATTTGCTCAATGTGTGAAACATCTTCTCCTCCCTCTCTGTGTCCCAGTGGTCAGGAAACACACCTGTAAGTTCACACATCCACTGTACGGCCGATGTAAGCAGTGGTCTTCTGGGCAAGGATGAGCCGTGCTTCTGGCTGTTTGAAGCGTTGAAGAAGATTTTTTTTTTTTTAATGCGCTGCTGAAATTGGTTTCACATGGGGGGGGGGGGGGTGCAACTGCGTCAGCAGATTTTCTGATCAAATTAAATGAAGAAAGAAGGGAAAGAAAAGGAAAGCCAGTGGTTACACTTATCTTGAATTTAATAAAAAAGGCCTGAGGAGGTAAAGATAGAAAAATCATCTGTTCTCGCTTTCTCCATTCTTAATAAGAGTTTTGGTCGGTGTGTAATCTCGAATCTCGGTGCACGCAGGCAGCACACAGGTCTGCACCTCCGTTACACACAGTGTCAGTGAAACATATGCTGGACTTCCTGTGGAAGAGGTTAAAACATCTGGCACCCTCTGACAGGCAGGTTCAAAGAAAGAAACAGGTAAACGTCCAGCGGGCCGCAGTATTTTACCTTCATTTGACTTCCAAGTGGGATTACATGGTTCAATAAATGCGCTGTATGAAATCAAAAGTGAAGATACAATTTGTATCACCTTTTTTGGGTTTTAGGATAATTGCTTTAGTTGTTGTACTCTTGGAACAATCTCTTTTCATTAGTCATCTGTGCTTGAGCATGGATTTGTGTGCATGGTTTATACTGTATTTACTGTATGTGCAAGCATTTATGTGTATTCCATGCCAGTGCAGCACAGTGTGGATTGAGTTCAGGGTTATTATTTCCCATCTGCCTTCTGTAAAACACCTTGACTTCTTTTGGGCTCTGCAGAACTTGTAGGAGGCCTGGAGATGGTGCCCAGCACATCCAGCCCCTCAACAAACACAGACCCGCAGATGAAAGTTTATTAGGATCTGCAAAAATGCATCCCATATGTGACTACTTCAAGAGTCTGGCATTGATCTTTGGATTCCTCCTCTACTGATATGATCAGTTGAGAGAATTAACCCGCTTCATCAAATTCAGAGCACACACAGCACACAGCGGTGACCGAGGTTTAAGAGTGTGTGTTCACAGGGTTAAGGTTAGCAGATTGCAGATTCTCACAAGGAGATAAACTCTGGAAGATATTACGGATCCAACTGAACAGTGTCATTCAGCAGTGCTCTGACTGAGGGAGGGTGTGTTCGTTTGTGATGGTACAATAGCATCATCCAGCACTGGTGCTGTGTTCATTAGTGTTTGGACGTCCATGCATTTAAACTACCAGGGTGAGAAAAACATTAGCAGCTGCAGTGAGGTGTGTGGCTATATATATATGTATATGTGTATATGTATATATATATATATATATATATATATATATATATATATATATATATATATATATATATATATATATATATATATATATATATATATATATATATATATATACACTTTAAAAAAGAATCATGAAATTTCTACAACTTTCTACAACTTTTGGTAGCATATATAAATATATATTATAATTTTTTTCCCAATGATAAAAATAAACTAATTTGATCGAATCAAACAACAAGAAGGAAGAGATGGGTAATTTAACTAGCCCTGCTTTCCAACTCAACATTACTGCACGGTTGCTCATAGGCTGTCTCTTAAAAACAAGTAGGCACTTTTTATGAGTCAGAAAAAAAAAGATGTGGCCATTAACCTAGTTCTTGATTATTTTGCAATCCCCCATTGGTATTTAAATGCCTAATGTTTGGCATGCTTGGTAACCTCTCTTGCCTACTGTGTTTGCCTGTATAATTTTGCTCTCAAGAGCGACCATACTCGCTCTAGTGGGCAGAAAACTTCAAGGGAGGTCTCCATTCGGCTTTACAATCTCTGGAAACCATGGCCACAAATATGCTCCTCGGAGGATAATGACACATGAACTCACAGCTGACAGCAGCCAATGTGATGTTAGTCTTTCAGATCGGTACATGTCTTCAAGGCCATGGCCAGCTTCAGAGTGGTTCCTGCGAAATCCAATTAGTGCTTTCTATTATTTAAGTCTACCCTAATTGGTGGTCTGCTGTCAGAGGAGAGAATAATGTCACTTGGATGCATTTTGAAAAGTAACTTGTTGATGGTTAAACAGTGTAATAATAGTAATAGTAATCTTTTAATTGCCGAAAGAGTGCTGCCAATAATTACATTTTTAAATTCTACAATATGGCAAGTTGAAAAAAAAAAGTGCTGATCAGAGGCATGTGATTCTAATGTGTACCAGTATGAAGAGACTCCAGAAACGTGGCGCAGTCACCTCACCCGACTCCAACCACTTCAGAGAGATAATGCTGTGCAAATAGGTTGCAGGCTGCAATCTAGAGGGCACCGTATTCTGAATAAATTACACAAATGTCCAGCAATTTGTTTTCTCCCTCCCACGCATTTGCAAATGTCCAGATGCTTAAGTGTTGGTCGATGCTGTCAGCTTTTTTGGTTTCGGTGGATCTCTTTCCATCGCGCAGTTTTGCTGTTTTCACATACAGTAATACTGTTTTCTTGTTTTTGCATTGTTTCGAATGTATACTCATAACAATAGCCTGAGGAGCTTGAAAGTCTACAAAGTTGACAGCTGTGTTAAACCCAGCACCACTTGCGGTGTGTTCCGTCAATGTCTGGTAAACCACTGAAGGCTAGTTGCTGCTGAAAAGGAGTTAAAGTTGTATTTATTCTTTTAGGATGAAATTGACTTTCACTGACAGTCAATGAGATCAATTGTCCATAATGCAGACCCAAAGCCTGCTGTGCATTCAAGGACATTATCTTAAGATCGCTTGCCTCAACCTTGTACGCTACCATGAAACTCAAAAATCAAAGTTGATAAAAAACCATTGGCTTGGTTTTATGAGATTTTCCAAATGATTTGTTTCAATAGTAAAATTGTTATATCAGAAACCCTTATTGCTTTAGAATAGTGTCGACATAGCCACAGTGTTTGGATAATGATTGACGACTGATTTCCATATTTTCCTATTTGTGTAATCTTATCAAGCAAACAATCCTCCATTTCTCCCTTTTACAGTTGATTTAAATGATTTTTAGTGCTCGGTGAAAAATAGTGAAACCCTTAGCTGAGAAATACTGTATCACCCTACAGTATATTCCTGTGAATGATTAGTTACCAAACATTTGCCAACATACACATTCAGCAGAAACAGAACAACTTGGGTCTGAATCCTCTGTTAGATATAAGTCATACAAATGATACTTGAATTATTGGTTTTGTTAAATAAAAATAATAATGATAATAGAGCTGTTTCTGTGGAAGAAAAATAAATGATTGAACACGTTTTAGATGTAATGATAGAATTATCTAATAAATCCTATAGGTTCTTGCATTTAACTTGAAAATGTGGTGCATCTGTGATAAAAAAGAAGACCACGAACAAGTCTTTGTAATGTAGCTCCTGAATAACTATAGAGACTGATGATCTGGACATGTTGGTAAAGCATGTGGAATGCAGGGAGGAAAGCAAAGTTGTCATTCCTGTTCCTCCTTACTGCAACCTTTCTATTTTTCCTCTTGTATACTGCATTACTACCATATGGAAGGACTCCAAATAAATGAAAGAAGGACTTCTCAGTAGTATTCATAGCCAGAGCAATATTATTACAATGATGGCTCTAATCCGCTTTCATACAGATGAACTTTTTCCTTTTTAAATATATAAATATCCTTCAGCCTATGAATTTTTCCCCTACAATGGATTTTCTTTATGTATGACATTGAGCTTGTGATTTCTTTTATTTTTTAAAGACAGTGATCGATGCTGAATCTTATGAACTTCACTTTTTTTCTCTTCGACTGAGGCACACTGGCAGACAGTGGTAAAATGCTCCTCAAACTGGAGTCCAATATAGAAGTAAAACAAAAAAAAGTATGGCTCTGCTTCAACTGAAATAAAGCCACATTCTCTGGGGCAATGTCTTTGTGATAAAAGTCTGTGATCTCCCAGCCTAACCTTTGACCCTGACAGTATTTTGATTAGAGGAGGCAGGGTCCTGCGCGTCCTTGCTGTTTAATCTCTGAGCCTCAGTCAGAGGTGGACAGGGGATATTGTGGGAGGGCTGCAGCAGAGATCCTCCTGTGTTTATTTTAGTGGGCACAGAGGAGTCTCGCAGCAAGGTGCTCACTGTCATCACTGTGACCTACGAACCCGGGCCGCCGGACATCACCGAGACGCCAGAGAAGAGGGCAGCAGCAGCATGTGGGACGTTCGGTTTCGAGGTCAAAGGGCAGCGCCGCTGCTGCTGCTGCTGCCGAACATGTGCACAGATGTCAACAAATAGCCTCGCTGAATTTTCTTTCACTTCTAAGAGTTTTCTCAAAACGTTTCGTGTGGCCAGCAGCAAAATGTCCAAAAGTGATATATTATATATTTTTATATATACATGACCATGATCATGATCATGACTAAGCATGATCATGCTTAATTGATAAGAGCACACAGATATCCTTATTCGCCAGCTTTTTTTGTGCAGAATATGCATTCATTTTGTCATTTAGGATATTTTCACTTGGATTTTTGACCTTCACTTTTGATGTACTGTATGTGCAGCGTTTGACACTAGATGGCTGTGTCCAAACTGCTAAATGTTAAAAGGTTTTTGTTGCTGATTTTGTGACATCACAACTAGTTTGAAGGGCAATCTTTGATGATACTAATTATATTATTAGTAGACAATAATGTATAATTTATCATTATACAAGTGTGATCTTTTGAACCTAGACTAAGTCTTTTCATTGTCTTTATTTAGTTTTTTATCACCTTATACCATTTTAAGATTTAAGTTTGACTTTTTCCTATTACTATCAATGATCACAGTAGTTCCCAGCATGCACTGGGTGGAAATAAGTTATAATTAATAAGTTATAATTGTTTATCTATAATGGCGCAATGATGATTTCAGTGGATTCTTTAAATAGATTTTCTGCATCACCTTGCACAGGTTGAACCAGTTTTATGGTTGCCATAGAGCATACTGTTTATCAAAGGCTTTGACATGGTGACTCTGGATCATACTAACCTTTTTAGTGTGTTACTGTTCATTCTACTTTGATTTGATTTGTGATTTGGCTGCACTAGAGAGACACCACAGCATTTTAAGGTTGTTCATAATCAGAGAATGTGTTTATTTGCACTGTGGGAAAGAATGTGGCAATCTGGATAAACCATGGAAGAACAGAACTAAAGTTTTGTTTTGTTTTTTTTCTTAAAAGTAGGCTAGAGTATTTACTCTTTAGCTGTCAGGGGTCGCGGCTTATACTCTATCTGTAGCAGTTTGTCAATGAGATTATGTTGTCTCATAAAAATGTTGGTTCATGTTTACAGCAGCCCCAGGAAATCCTCATGTCAACTATATGACATGTTTTATCCCCACCTTTTATCATGTTCTAGAGAGAGCAAGCTTTTGATGAGAGGCACAAAACTCTAGTAATAAATAGCTATGATTAAGATTAATAAAGTTTGTTATAAAGTGAAGTTTTGGTCCAACAATTGTGTCTGTGCCGTGACTTGACTCAAATAAAGACACGCACTGGTGCTTGTACTCATTATAATCCAAAGGGGATAAGAAATATTAGTTTTTTTTCAAAATAAAATACCATAATACGAAGTTTTTTAGTATTTCATGTCGAAAACAGATGAAGTCTGTACATGAACATCAGTTTTTAAGTAAGATGTTTACCGTTAAAAACATTTATTCAGTGTCCTCTCACAAGAGTGAAAAACTACTTTTAAAAAAGTACCCAAAATTCTTACAATTTTAGTAGTAAAAATAAAATGAAAACTAAAATTAATTTTATGTTTCCAGGTTTTGAGGTCGATCTTGAGTCATATTTCCTATGACGAGGATGGCTGGTGATGAATTGGTCGATCTCCGGAGAAACTGAGCAGCGCAACAGCATCGATGACCAGCAGAGAAACTTGAGTGACATTTTTAGCAAAGGTCAGCAGCAAGAGAAAACAGAGAGAGCCCTCACTGGTCTAATATCCTGGAATGTCCTGGAAGCTGTTGGGAAAAAAACAGCCTTTCAAACAGGGTCTTAATCAGAGTCATGTTCTTTATTCAATTTAAGAGGACATTCGCACAGATGCAGATTCCCTTTCTTGAGTTGCTCATTCATTCATTTTAGGATGTTTGAGGAATCACACAAAAATTAACGGTTACTATTTCTGTCATATATAATGCCCGTGTGTTCGTAAGACACTCTATTGCCCTTTCTTCAATCCAAGTTTGTAATGTTTAATGTTAAGAGGAAAGTTGACCTGAGGATTTACAAAACGCACATTTTCATCATTCATGCATTTATATATCACCACCTGTTCATCATGGTCGGTCTGCCCTTGTCTTCTTGGAATTTATGTTGTGTGGTTGAATTTGTATGTTGCTGTTAGTATGTGGTACAACAAACTCTGAGTTATTTATTAGTTTATTAGGTACAGCCCATGCAAACATATTCTTAGAGTCAAATACGACTCTAAGAGAAAAAACTGAACATCCAGGTCAGTTGTATTGGATAAGATTGTAAATTCAAACCATATTAACTGGTAAGGTTGGTGTAATTTTGCATATATCCCTTATGAAAAACTTAGATGGTGGAGAAACAGGTGCAGGTCATCAGTGATGACCGAGCGGCAACAGCCTTTTGATGGAGGTTACGGTATAGATGCAATAACACAGCTTCGTGTGTCATCAATGAAACCCTGTTTTTGAATAGAAATAAATGTCGTAAATGAATTGCGTTTGATAGTTCGTTATCCTCCTCTCTGTGAAGTGTAAAATGGATTTCGACACGTTGCCGTGTTCTCCCTTCTGTAAATGTCTCAGCTGGCACAGTTTTGACAAAAATCTAATATTGATTAACCCGTTTAAATTGGGTTTTATAAAAAAAAAAAAAAAAAAGCACTGCATGTGCTCTGCGTGTGAGCGAGTTCGGTATAGAGAAACACATGGTAACCAGCAACAAGTGTTTGCAAATGTAAAACATGCCTCTGTGGAGTTAGTCATGGAAATATGTGTAATTGTGATCTTTTTGTGGTCTTGCATTGTTTTTCTGCCTGAAACAAAATGAATAGTCCATTTTGATATTGTTATTATTATTATTCATATATTTTTCTTTTTTTTGCCATGGTAATAATAATAATAATATCCATCAATTGTAGCCTAACACTAACTGTTAGGCTGTTAACACTACATGTTAGAATTTTTAAAGGTGTGCGGATCCAGCCGTTTTGAAGATATGTATGTCAGGTTGTGTGAGCAGCTTTGCTGGCAACAAAGCCTTGTTCATCCTGCTTCAGGGTGACCAAGTGATTCCAATTACAGCTGCATGTGTTGTTTACTGAGTCTGGGGTCGTGCAAGTCAAACATGAAGGAGTCTAATCTTACAAGTAGAGAGCAGAACCTTGGATCACTGTGACCAGAGTCTCCTCAGACAAACACTGTTTTTACTTTGCTGACCAGGTTATTGGACTGGACTATCTCCCTACTTTTTTTTTTTTTTTTACAGTTTTCTAATCAATGCACTGAGATTTCAACAAATTTGCAGCTCATAAGCGCAAAACTTCTGGCAGACACTCAGCCTGCCGAGCTGATTTCAAACATTGTCAGCGAATTGATCAGATCAGCATTTTAGTGTAATATGAAATCATAGGTAATCAGTCTGAGAGGACACAGGACGGAGAAGATGAGGAAGTCTGTAAAGTTACTTGGGGTGAAAATGTTCACAGCTCTGAACAACGGAGCTCACTGTGCAGGCGCACGTCAGAATTTTGTAATGCAACAGTTTTTTCATTGTGCTCTATTTTTTTTTAAGCCAATGAACCTAGATCGATCCATGATGCGGTGTCACGTTTGCAGCAATAACAACCATAAGGTTAAAACTCTTCAATTGTCAAATACTTCACTGCGAGGGATAACTAACAACATGAAACAAATTGCAAAGTACGAGTCATTTGTGATTTTACTACAGTGGCATAAATGAGAATGAGTAGAAGCCGCATGCAGTGATCAAAGTCCCGCTGTACTGTACCATATGGGAACTGTTGGAGTCATGTTTGGGGTATAAAATGAAACCAAACAGTAATTCAGAAAGAACAAATGTCACTGGTTTTGCTCTCAGACATCCCCTAAAATAGACCATGGTTCTGTTGAAGCATACATTTAAAGGATTTACTAGACACGTAACTGTACATATAACAACATCCATGGTCATAAAGAAAGAAATTCTTGACCTTGTAACACTCAACCTAAAATATGAGTGGCATGGTCAGCGGTTGCCTCACCATGAGAAAGTCATATAGGATCCAACTTCACACGACCAACTGTGACCCCTTTGTTCAGAGTTTATACAGTTTGTTGTCCATGTGTTTGTTAGAATGGGTCAAATCATTGTTCATTAGAGCAGTATAACCATCCATACACATTTCCATACTCAATGTGTATTAGATTGTGTTTGTTTTATTATTCTATTGTCATAATACATGCATAGAATACAATATATAAAGAAATAAATGTCTGGAGGGGATCTTAAAGTGATCTTTATAGATGGATCAACAGAAACAATATTACATCATCACAATGACCCCTGAATTATAATCTTTATTACTTATGTGTTTGTTTCTGGATAGTTCAACTTCTATTTGTCTGATCTTGAAGTCTGGGCAGGAGACAAATCTCTACTCTGTGCTTTCATCAAGGGGCAAATACAAAGCAGACCGTTAACACTGAGTTCAACAATTGTTTTGTAAAGTTTGAAATTGTACACAGTCTTCTTCAATCCCAGTTGTATCTCTGTCTTTGATCTTCCTTGTACAGACGTTGGCCTCTGTAATAGCATTGCAGTATTTTGGCAAATAATATTGTCATGGTTGACAGGTGAATGGGATAAATATCAACTTAAAACAACTTTTTAAAAATGTATCAAAATCTAAAATCTTCGCTAATATCTTGTGTGCTCATGACCATCTCTTAACGCCTGAGGTTATCTGTTTGTATCAATTATATTGCGTTTAAATGATTGAATATGGCAATAAGATGCTGAAATTACACACAGAAAGTTGAGACCATTCATTTTAACAAAATGGATAATTCACAAAAGTTCAAATTGGTTTGTAAGCCCGAGAACTTTGGGGTATATAATACCACTTGACATGAAACAAATAAAAGCTTCGCATGTGATAATAAGGAAAATGAAAGGGAGACTGGGTGAGTTCATTATGCAGAATGAACCGAGGAGTGTATAATTCAGCTGGACTTCACTCTGGGTAGAGCAGCAAAGGGGAAACTTTTGGCCAAGTCTCTACAGCTTGTGACTTTTTTTTTTTTTTTGACGGTCCAAGATATGGACTGTGACTGTAGAAGAAGGGCTCCCTGAACAAATGTCCTTTTCATTTCATGCTTTACATCCGCATGTTCTGCTCCTCTGCTGCTGATTCAATTGCAGCTAATCACTCAATTGAAATCACATGTATGAGCAAGTAAATAACATATTCAAAGACTTCTGCACAAACATAACTACTTCTCTTGGGTGTCTGAGAATGAAGTGGACCTCGTCCTGTAAAAGAGAGAAGAGTTTTCTTAGGTTTAGGTTGTTGTTTAATTCTGTCATTGTATTTCATGTACTTTTCACCTTACGTTACATGCTATAGCGTCACAAATAGAATCACTGAGGAAATGCCTATATACATTTTTGCCTTAGGGAGCTTTTGCTTGCGGAGAAAGACATGAAGGAAGGAAATAGCATTTGGCATGTTGACTCAAGACTAAATTTCCAAGGAGCCCTTAAAGGACAGCTATTAAACTTTAATTGCTTTCCTTGCCAATTGGAAGAGCTGGTGGGGTACGTTTGAGAGCTACTGGGCTGTTATAACAAGCTAATGGAGCTCAGCGTTCAACACACCTGTCGCTTAAAGGTTAGCAAAGGGACGTGGTAACCTAAATCCATGCTGTGTTTCGTTATAATATCAAAAGTAAAAGAAATAAATGATACATGTATTCTAGAGGAAAATAGCAGATGACAACAACATTTAAAATTTCCAAGCACCAGCCCAATCCCCCCCCCATCCTTGGAAAAAAAAGACAGAAAAACAGAGTATCTGAGCTTTGTTTCTCCATTATTTGCATAATACACTTTGATGGGTGGATACTCGTCTCAATCCATGGCTCTTTTGTATCTGCAGATTACAAAAGGCCTGTTTCCAGCGCCGTACAGGCTACTAAGAAGAGACTATCAAAGGGAAGGAACGGGCTTTCAAGTCAGAACCCTTCGATTGTGTTACAGATTGGTTCCAGGTGAGGCAGCTTTGGGAAGTTCAGCCGGAGGAAAATTGCCCCTCCATGCAGTGCTTGTGAGAGGGAGAGAGGCTTCACGGTTGGCATGGTGCTCCGGAATTCCAAAACTACTCACGTTTGGTGGGATTTCTAAGGGATGAACACTGGGCCTCAAAAATCTTGTTGTGGTTGATTGCAGTTACATTAAAAGCTAAGCCCAGACCAAAAAAAAAAAAAACCGGGGTATGAGGAGTGTCTGGCTGTTTCAAAAAAGCACGCTGAATAGCTGGATAGCACCACAGTCCACAGCAATAATTGCCAACATAATGTTCAAAACATCCCTTTGATTCGCTCATGAGATAAGTCAAGGGTTTATTTCTCAAAACAGACATTTTCCAGTTCCAGTCTGGTGTTAACATTATTTCCAAAATGAGAGGTTCATGTTCTTCTTTTTCACACATGGTATTATGGCAGGAAACTATCTCAAGGACTCCTGGCAGCAGTGTACCATCTTCATTTCAGTAAACAGGCCTCTGAAAGTATATCATATCATCCCATAGCCATACTTATACTTTATTCTATTTCCCTTTAACACAGTATTGATTTATTGTCTCTGTTAGACCACACTTGCTGGAGAAAACTAGCTTTAAAATTTGTGCCTGCATCTTCACAGATTTGACACCTCACCTCTATTTAACTCGTCTGCTCAGAGGAGGAACAAGCATCTCAGTGGATCTCCATCCTTGGAGAGTTTTGGGGGGATTTCAACTTATTCATGGGTCAATGAAATTTTGATAGAGTGTAAAAGCCTGTCATCGCATTTTACCAATCAGTCCCATTAACTTTACAACTTCACAGAATCCCTCAGTGGCGCCATTTGTCCTGTAACTGATATCCTACCATCATCATCACTAACTTTTGATATGCTAGTACCCACCCCACCCAGTCTCAAAGCCAGGGCCATATGTACAGTTAAACACATCTTAAACCAGTCCTCGGGGAAACTCTAAACAGACCCTAAAGTGTTTCACACGTATGCACAGAGTGATTCTGTATGTCTGCTTCGCACACACTGTCAGATCTGATCTGAACCAGGCTACGTGTGGGAAGGACAATTAGGCAGAGACAGAGCCGAGGCATGCACAGGCGTGCCAAGCCATGGCATTACGCATCACTCACCTGTCTGGCCAAATAAACCAAGACAGGGAAACATGTGCTCATGTTTTCAGAATGAGCAGAAAAAGGCCTGATCTATTATATTCCTTTTAAATTTTGAAGCTGCGCACCAGTCTATTTCAGTTTTATTTTGTGGCGATTTTGCATTACCGTTCTCTGCAGGAATGCATCCCCCAAAAAATAAGGTCATGATGCCATTATGGATGCTTTTTTTTTTTAGATTTCATCAGTCCGGTCACATCACAGAACTACACAGACTAAATTTCACAGCGAGCGCAAATATTGTTTCCACCTTCACTCAGCACATAGCCCGACAACAAAGAGGATCCAGCGGAACTTGCCATGCAGACTACAGCCACTCCACTTTCCGCTGAGGCCACACATAGCACTGTTATTCCAGTGCTGTTTGGAAGGATTGTCTCGTAATGAAAAGAAAATAGAAGTGATGTTCCCATGACGGATATGGTAAACTAAATTGAGAGAGGCTGCTCTGTTGCCTGGGAGTTCACACCTCTGGTCCCACAGCACCCCTGCGCACCCTCAACGCGTTCACCCTTCGTCCTCTAACCTTGTTGACTCACCCTTTCCAAAGAACCTGATCCGGCCCAGAGGCCCATGCGCTCATGTCCTGCCGAGGATTTGTTGATTTCTCTAATCACTGCTCCAACTCTGCTTGTCTTTGTTTGTTTTGTTGAACTAGCAGCAAACACAAGCGCTTAAGATGGTCCTGTGGAACAAAGAGAAGAGAACTGCTGGAGGACACTGAGCTCTTGATTGCATCTATAAGGTCACTGTAATTACTTTGTCCTGCGTGCTTTTGTCCTGAAGTACACTGTAGCAGAATTATGTCAAATGTAATTATAGATTATTATAGATGAGATTTTTTTTTTTTTGCCAAATATGCATACAAGGAATAACATTAACAAAAAAAGGAAGAAAAAAAAACTTAATGCTAATTTCTGCTTGTTTAGCTCTGTCGACATGTGATTGGAAACTGTTTCTTGTCGTTTTGAAGAAGTTTTCCATCAGTGGACACTGTCTTGCCTAATTGGGAATGCGGGTATATTCCTGTGTGTTTTTGTCTAGGAGGAGATGCACCGAGTGGAAGGAGAATGCTGCTGAGAATGAAAACCATGAGGAGGAGGAAGTGCTGTATTTACGCTGTTCATGATCTCCTCTCTTCACTGACAGGGGGAAACAAACCCTGCTGGCTATCTGCACGGCTTGGCTTTATTTCACTGACAGGAGAGTTTGCCTTCTACGAAGCCCTCTCTTTTCCTCCTGTGGCAGTTACAGTGCGTCTAAAACCAGAACCGCAGCTCCGTCCCTATCCCAAGGAACCCAGACGTGTACCCTTTGACCTCCTAAAATGTTTGTTGACATGAACTCAACGGGCAAAACGCAAGCTGCGTTATTTTCTGCAACCCGAAAGAGTTCTGTTTGTCATATAATGAAACAAGAATGGCAACAGCAAGAGTGACGATTCTTCTTGACGTAAAAAGACTAACATCTAACGCGAAAGCCGTATTACTAAATAAACAATAAAGAAATATTCTAAGGACACAGGGCCATGGGACATCAAAGGCCTCAGCTTGAGCACAAATCTAGGCATCACTGCAGTCTCTTCTTTCCCATGCAGAAACAGAGCAACAGGAGGGATTAGCCACAGCTTGAAATAAGTCAAAGCAAGACAAGCCAAACAGATGTCATGTTTGACCAAGATACATACGGTTAGCACATATGGAGGCTACTGCAGCAATATGAGCTTATTAGTCCTGTTAGTGCATGACAACAAGCCGAACAGCCAACAAATTAGTGAGCAGCAGTTTTCCCTGCAGCAGATCACATTTACAGGACAGGTGGACTGCACAAATTAAAAGATAGTTTTACTGTTACTTTGTTTTATTTTAGTAAAGAATGAAAGCCACCTGTGTGCCATTAAATCCATATAAAGAGTTTGCTGTGGTAATTTATTCGTTCACTATTTGCTTCTTTTTGCCAAGTTGCCTAATACCTTTTGGGGTTTAATGGGCTTAGTCCAGAAATGTCACAGTGCAAAACTCCCACCTGAAAACCTCCGTTACCAGACTGAGATTTCTATAGGTTGTTTTTTTTGTTGTTGTTCTTTTGTTTGGTCTTTTGTTTAAAAAAAAGGGAAAAAAAACAGTTTGGAAGTCTTTTCTTGCCGTAAATTTCAGAGGTACATTTTTAACTCGAGCGCTAACTCAATCCAAGTTCGAGACAATTACTGCTCACAGATGTTGGCTCATAATTAGAGGTATTTTTAGGGATGAGGATGCCCTTTGAAAAGTTCTGTTCTGTTATCAGTTTTATATGTTCAGAATATTTTTGCCCAGATTTAATAACACAACATAATTTAATGCCTGACAATGGGAAAGGAGCCAAGCTCAGTTTTGGAGAGCCTGTTTTTTGCTACGTGATGCAACATAAGGCTGCTTCACAATGAATGCACAGTCACACCACCGCCGATACCAGCTTTAACTACATAATTAAGTGCTGCGCCTCAGATGTCAGTCACTCTCTCTCTCTCTCTCTTTCTCTCTCTTTCCCTGTATGTGTGTCTCTCTCCACTATCTATACTTAAAAGTAATATGGCCACATTTATAAATGTGTTTTGAAAATAGTTATTTCATCTACTTCACTATTACAAAAAAGGAATATCGGTGGAAAACCGTGCTGTAAGAAATCGTTTTGCCCATTTTTGTTTCAAATGAATTAACATGAATTTGATTATGTGATGATTGTCATCTAAAAGGTCAACAAACACCTAAAAGGCAATCATATTTGTTTCTTTAAGCTGTGGTTTGATATTTAGTGACACATTTTCTTAGATTCTCGTCTTTTAAACCCACCATATATTACAGAATCATGCATAACTACATGTCACCATTTCATTGGATCCATGAACGTCCAAATCAGATTCTACTAATACTACAATATTTGATATGAATTATCATTTGGAACTAACTGTTAATTATCTAAACCATTTGACATCACGATATGAGTATCCATATATCCGCACAATAAGGCCGTTGTCCGCTTATTGCACAATATTAGATTATGCCCGAGACTCAAAGGCAAACTATGAGCACTGTGAGAATTTACAAGGCGGCCTATTGATCACGATAGGCACAAAAACACATGACCTCCTCCCGTTCACACGCACACAGAACACAAATGGAGACCTGGTGTATGGAAACACCGGATGACTAAACTTGGTCCCGGTCGCTGCGGTGTACTCGCTGGTGCTTCTGGTCCTCTTCTCGACCGGGTGTCACCCTTTGCGTGCCAGCGAGTGTGCGTCTGTGACGGAGTATAAAGGTGCTGGGTTGCTCTGTATAAATCCACATACTGTGACAGAGGCCTGGTGCATAATGTCAAAAGCCTGCCTCTCCCTAAAAGCTCTTCAGGCTCAATCTAGTGTCTGACCCCAGATCATCCGCAGAGCACCTGCCACGTCAGCCCTTCGTCGAGCTCACAAACGCCCACTCACTCACCGACTCCAGACATGACAGAGGTGGAGCTGGACAGGCTTGTACGCGGCACTTCGCTACCACTGGGACGGCGAGAGATGGGTGGGAATGACAAACACACAGCTTCATGTTATTCCCGTCATTTGAAATAGCAATCAAAGCAGATCTAATTAAGCCCGTCTGTATAATTGAGGTCTTCAGGGAAACGCTGACAGGGTCCAGATCCTCTCTTGTTCTGTGCAAACGTCTCACCAGAAGCACAGGGAATTCTGGGATGCAAGGGAGTCATGACAGAGACTTTTGTCGAGGATGTTAACCAGACGTCAGCCGCTTGTGTGTCCCAATGTTGCATGAATACTTGTAGGAAACAATCCTGCATATATCGGAGCTCTGTGAGACTTCATTTAAAACAGTCGCGCATTTGTCATTGTCCAGGTCTGCACTTGTTTGTTTAAGCTTTGACTTGGCATATGATGAATGTGTATTGCATTTTAATGCATTTCCAGGCTGGTCATGCCGTGGGGGTTTCTGCACAGGTCCTCCTGGTCTGCGAGACCTCTCGGTTATATAGATATTAAAGTTAATCCAAGGGTTTATTAGAGCTTCCGCTTTACCTGACCTCAGAGATACGCCTCTGCTCCTCCCTGTTGTTGAGACCCTGACTGGAGATCTGATCGACTGAATATCTACAGCTGCAACACAAACTGTTTGATTTGAGCTGGTATTGGAGAAGGTCAGACATTTTTGTGGCCGTTCACAGTTGGTGGGTTGATACCATCTTCACGGTCAGGATGCATGCGAGTATGTTTCCAGTTTGACTTGCTTGGATGAAACATGTTGTATTATTATCTCCACATCGCTTTTGTTTTGGTTTTTCAGCAGGGATCGATTTCACCCGAGGTACCAGTGGAAGTCCAAAACTCTTCCATAACTTACAGTACACAGATCAACAGCGGAGGTTATTTGGCACCGAGTTTAGGTTTAGTTTTTCATCCAAATTGATTTGAATCTAAATGCAGAGTAAACATGACACATTCCATCCGCTTTACAGCAAAACGGATAGAGTTTTAACGGCAACCGCAGAATGTTTCAAAGGGGTGCATGACTACGTATTTCAGCTCCACTCATCTCCTGTCATCTCTGGTGAAGATCTGTTTTGACTATTTGTTGCCTTCAGTGGTGTTTTTCCCCCCTGGTTATATATTGTATGTATTATGTAGCTGTAAAGAATTATTATATCATTATATTGTGCTTTCTATAATGCTGTAAAATTCATTGACACCTGTATCTTTAGAAAGAAAGTATCATCCTACACAATATTATGTGAATGTATTAAATGTATTATTAAGGTTTATTTTTTTCAATTTAAGCCTTGATAACCAATACATCATTTTCAACCAATTTGTATAAAAGCGGCCACTGTTTTTTGAAATTCAAAACACACACACACACACACACACACACACACACAAACACACACACAATAAGATAAAAAAATATATATATACTGCCAAATGGAGTTTTGGGGAGGGAATTTATCACAGTCTGATATATGTCAGTGATTAGCAACAATTTTCATTTTGGTGCATTTTTAGTTTGTGTGTAGCGTCAGATATGAACAAAATACCCCCTTTGAGTACCCTCCTACACATTTTTGTGTGTGACATATTTATATGAATATAAATATTACATAGATGTATCATTTAAATATGTTCTTTTTTTTTCTTTTCAACTTTAGTGTTGATCTTTAAAAGCTTTTTCAGGATGTTAACCCTTTAATAGCTGGTTTACAAGATGCCACTGTGGCCTGCAGTGTGAACGTAGCCTTTATAACCTTCATACAGAATAGTCTCCCTCCGTTGTTAGTAATGTCAGGCTGTTAAAATTATTTATTCAGCTAGTCTGCAGTGCCATACATAATTATAGGAGTCCCAAAATGTACACAGAAGCCCTTTTGAAAAAAATGGCATAAGTGGGAAAATGACTAAATCTATTGGGGACAATAACATTTTGAACTTGAATTTTATTTCACATAGGAAAGCAAAAAAAAAGAAATATCTTATTATTATTTTATTGTCTATTGGCAGGGATCGAATTATATTGTTTTAATGTAAGTAACTGGCACACAGTGTGCAAGAATGTATTTTTTTAATAAAAAAAAAAGTACCAAAAAAATCTAAACCTTTGCATAAAATTTTTCCATATGCATATTCACAGTCAAAATAGAAACAAAATGCACACAGATTTGGATGAGGGCACACTAACAAGTAACATTATTTTTGTTTAATCTTCTTTTTTTTTTACATCAAATTTGTTCTATTTCACATCTCACATGTATTGTGTGAGATGATGCTATTTATCATAAATTGTATTTCTCCCTCACCATATAAGCATGCTTGCTCTTGCAAATATATAAACCTATACTTTTACTTAATCTGCAGCATTTTGTAGTTCCAGAAAATGGTAAATGAAATCAAAATATGAGTCGATAAATAACATTTCCATTATTTCTCTCTCACATGAGTTGATATAATGCTGAAAGTTTTTCCAATTATGTTCCTGCAACAGGAGAGTTTCCGAGGTAGTCAAAAGACTGGGAACCTCTGTTGGTGCTTCATCCCTGATCTGACTTTCCAAGAGTTCCCATGATGCCCTCTGGGCCAGGCTCTGTAGGACAGAAGTGCCAGGTCTGCTCTGGTTTCACGCCGTCAGATAAGATCAGTTTGTGTGTTGGATTCCTGTCACAGAGCAGTCCGGGTTAGTGCTGACCAAGTAAAGCAGCTAAAGTTTGGGCTCCAGGAGCCAACACTAGTCACGCAATGCCAGAACAGGAAGTCAAAGGTCACAGTTTTACCTTTCCTCCAGCTTCCCATTTACTCCACTCCTTGCAGCGGTAACTGTCCGTCTAACAACAACAAAACAAATATGCCTAAACTTCTCTTAGTGTACAGGCTTTGTCTAAATATTATAGTAGAAGAATGCAACAATAGTCTCTGAGACAGAAACCATGTTACAATGTGTTTTTGATTTTTGAATTATTTCTTATCTGCACTACTTTCTCAGGCATGTTGGATTTCATTTTTTTTTTCTTCCTTTCTTTTTCTTTTTTTTTTGCTGAACCACTGTGGTGAATAGTCGTGTAGAGAAAACGGCAACACGCATGCAGGACGAAAGAACTGTTACAAAACAACAGCATAGACTGTAAATGCCTCTTGTGCGCGACCTCCTTCTTGCCACATGTGAACAATATTTTCAATATGTAAAGTGTCACTCTGCAAAGACTGATTTGCATTGGAAGTGTGTTGAAAAGCTGTTGTCTATTTTACCCACAAAGTGTTCAGCGTGGTTGCAGAGATGTCTCCTCAATTACTTATCATATCTTAGTATTTGTACATGTGTGGCTTTTTGTAATACTCAACAGACAGTTGGGGAGTAACATTTGTCTTACCTGCTGCAATTCAGTGACTTGTTTCCATAGATAATGCATTAGGCCTGACCTCCTTCACTCATGATCTCATCCATCTATTTGGATTATAAATGCATATTTCCCTCACAGTCTGGCCATTATCATGGTTCTGACTTCATTAATAGCTCAAACACACATTGGTTAAGTTGTTAGCAATGAGATTTAAACAATACTTACTGTTCTTGAACTATGTAATATGCAAAGCAGATGTTCTGAACCAAAGCTTGATATCGTTACTTTTTAACCAGATGTGACATAAATCAAGCCATCATCTTTTAAATAGGTTGATTGAGTTCAATGACTTCTGTGTGGCTTACTAGGAACTTGTGATGAAAGAAAACCTTCGCCTGTAAACAAGTGGAAACCAAGAACACTTGAAACTTGGAGGAGCAGTCTGTGCTCGGTCTTCCAGAGTGTTACCAACCGCGGTTTAGAAATAAAAACACAGTCCGAGGGGTAAAATAGGACATGGGGGAAAAAAAATATATAACATTTGTGTATATTTGCCACATGTAGATATTTTTTCTTATGCTAAATCCTATTATCAAAAACATCCTCCTTTGGTTGTAATGTTTAACATGTGACACAAAAGCTGTGGACAATAAACAAAAATCTAATGTTCTGTATGCTCATTAACACATACATACCGAATATGTTAGTGACATGTGCACAGCTTAATTATATAAAAATATCATTTACAACATACAATAATATGTTTCATATGTAATTGAATCTGATTTGGACATTGCGTTATAGAAGATTCCTCAATAAAAATCCTACTGTGGTCACTATAACTAGAGGCAAGCGTTTTCAAAGATCTACATCTTCCGTTTAATATGTTAATTAGGTTGATTATACTTGGAAAAGGTTCGCAATGAGATGCTCCTGCAATTGTGTTATTGCAAAACTGAGAGAACGAAAGTAAACTAAGGATTGGACTAAGCCGTTTTGTGAGGAACTCAAACATTGAGAGAGAATAAATGACTACAGTAAAAGAAGGTGAATACAGTGAGAGGCCGTCTTATAGCAGGGCTGGTAATATAGAGAATCAGAATGTATTAACAAGATTAACCTGCTCACCTTCAGTTTTTACCCTTTAGATAATAAACAGGCCAGTGTGCACTGTGTCCACCCATTCAGAACTATATGTGGTTATGAGTACACAGCAGTTTCACAGCCCCCCTCTGTGGTATAACAAGTCCTATGGATTTTTTAAAAAATACCACCGTCACCAAAGGCATCGCTGGTATGGTCTTGTGAATGCACTGCAGTGAGAAATGTTGCGTTTGTTTTAAAAAAAAAAAATGGGAAGAAGAGGTATTACTAATCATAGAATGTCCCAAAGGGCATTATAAAAATTCCAGCCTTGAACCACACTCAAAAATCAAACCTCAATCTTTGCATAACGGTGAATAAAACGATGTGGCTGTAATAATGATAATGACAGTAAAGTGGGGATGCTTGTAATCTGTCTGTAACACAAGTGGCCCATGAATTATTAATGCTGTCCGACTAATTTAAGAGAGGCCACGAGTGGAAAGGGCCAGGAAATACCCGAGACCCTGATTTCATGTCTGTGTTTGTTGTGTGAAAATAAAATGAAAGCAATTTTGAGAACTTTTGAGATGACGGACGTGTGAGAAAGACTGTAGAGACATAGTCTGAAAGGGAGAGTAGAGAAAGGGGTCGCAGAAGAAATCTTGCGCTTGCCTCGGCTGCACTACAAATGGTCTGGGGCCAAAGTGTTTGTGGGGCTCTTGTGGTTTTTCAGCCAATAAATCCTCAGCACATATTTAATCCGGTCAGATGTGCTGCAGGAGAGGAGCACTGAAGGATGTACCGCCATTACTCAGCAGCCCACATCAGAGAGCGAGGCCAAGGATCCCGTACACCCCCCACCTCACCAGTTACAGGCAAATCCAGCATCGGAAAGTGAGGATCATGTAGAAGGTGTGAATTTTGAGTGTCAAAGTTCAGTGAAAAGGTTTGAGGAGCTGAGGGTTTGATAATGCTCTCATATGCTGCTTTTTTACCATATGATTGAGGGTGTGAGTGATTTGAACTTTCAAAATGTGAATATGTTTCTCAATACGTCATAATGGGATAAAACGAGAGCTGACAAGAACATTTCAACATCTCAGCTGAGAAATGCAAAAATGCTCATAATTGCACAACATTTTAAATTTATAAACCACATTTTCCAATATTAAGGTTTGATTTTACTCATATAGACACTGGCTGTTATTTTTAAGACATGATATTATGTATATTAAATCAGTAATACCACTGTTTGCACATGTAGACATGTATTACATTGTATTTTGGCTTGGTAGTATTTATATAATACAACCGCGGCCATTGCTACAACCTGAATACATAAGAAAACTTCTCCTCTTTTTCTTATTCCTTGTCTATATATCACAGTCTTTATGTTATTTAATTTTAGCATATCATCACATGGTTAATAAACTCCTCAACAACATAGAATTTCAACAACACCAATATACTAGAATCAGACAACATCTAAGGCCTTCAGATGTTTTTTCAAGACATAATAAGTGGGAGACCCTCCTAGTAGGTTTGGCACTTCCGCCATCTTCTGCTGATTCTTTGTTATTGCAGGGAATTTTCATTTTTTTATAATACTTCCTGCGTAATACCTGCCGAAGTCCACCACAATGTTCCCAAGAGACATTGGTAAATTAGGTTCGCATTTTGTTTAAGTCAAACAGTAGCTGTCTAGATCTATGACCTGTTTTCAACGTTCCTCTACATTCATAGATATGGTTTTCCTACTGTTCCTTTAGTTGGATTTTTCAGCTTCAGTAAACAGAATGAAGTTTGTGCAGACTTTGACACTGGAAGGTTGTTTACATATATTATGCTGCAAGTGGAAAGTTTCCCTGCACAATTATTCTTTTTGTGGAAAAAAAAAACAAACATCAGGCACAAATTATTTTTCACAGTAGGGTGTTTTATAAACATCTTTAAACGTGTCTGGAGGGGATATTTTAGTAAATTTATTCTGGATTTATTTTTGGAAACAAGTGGCACAAGAATCACTTATTTTTCAGCACTGCAAATTATGTTTGGGAACTGAACAACGATGCTTAGAGCCAAGGCATCAACCAACTTAAATTTGGCCAAATAATATATTAGTGTCTCAAGATTTCTATATTAATACACAAAGGTACATTTTCTTGTGTAGCCAGCAGATACAAGAATCCAACATTATGGACTGGAATCATCACAACAATAACATTAATGATATGACTTCAAATGACATAGAAACATCACTAGACTAAGACCTAAGTGCAGCTGAAAGTAACACAAAATCACAAAAGTTTGACTTCTGCACATAAGATGCCTCCTACTTCATTGTAAACTCCATTTTCAGTTTTTTCACAGAATGCGTCAAGTTTCCTGGTCACTCCTGTGGAAGTTGAATTCTCGATTCTCCAAATTATTTGTGATGTCAGAAATAATGCCCGCCTTTTGATTTCAGATGAGCACATCTTACTTTCAGCATAACACTGCAAAGTGAAGCTCAAACATTCAACTGAAAGAACAATAAAAAAACAAACATTTTTGACTGGACAGGAACTTTCATTATTTATTAACAACATCATACATTAAATTAACTAATTTCTGGCAGATATAAAAATAGATGTTTTACTGCTGTCTAAAAATACTCAATTATAGGTAAAGGTTCTAAAAGTACTTGAAAGTACAGAAGCATTATCAGAAAAATGTGCAAACATAACAGTACTTATTATGCACTGTTTTATATTATTATAGTACATTGTACTAGTGTTTAATCAATAAATAAACATAAAAACATTTTTTAATGTTGTAGTTTGTAAATCTGAGATACTTTGGTTCATTTTTAACTGCAGCATCATCTTAAAGGCCCTTTTCCATCCATCCATCCATCCTTTCATCCATCCACCTACTAATGCTTGTTCGGGTCAGGTTGCAGGGGCAGCAGCCTAATAATTTCAGCCAGTTGTGTGACTGTCACGTATTTGTGATCTTGTACTTTCGGTCACTATACCTTCATGGCCAAAGGGTTGGGTAGGAATGAGAAGAACAAGAACTTCACATCAGCTTATAATTTTTGTGTTTTATTTAATTAAAAAATAACAGTTTTTTAGGGTCCAAAAGCACCAAATAGACCTGTAGCAACAATACAGTCTGCCTTCTCACACTTTTAAATCGCTCTTAAAAAAAAATAAAAATAAAAAACGGGGTCAGTCAGAGAAACAGAAGTCAAAGTCAGAAGTCCTCTGGTAGGAGAGGGCAATAACATGGTTCCAGGGGTGGTTACCATTAACTTCCACTCCTGTTTTGACTTCACAACCAGAGCCATTTCTCACTGTCTTGTGTTCAGAACCATTTCAGCAAAATTACAGAGGAGGTCACACCACAATTGAATAAGTGGATGTTCTTATTTCACAGTTTGTGGGATAGCAGAAACATCGGAAACCTACATATGTACACACAAGTACTAAATATTTTTTTTCATATTAGGCCCCCTTTAAAATAGAATGACATGTTTTTTTGTTTTTCTGTCAGGCAGACTTGCGGTCAGCTGAGGGGTCCTTTTAGCCGCTAGCAGCAGCTACTCAGCAGCCACTGGCCGGTGTGAGCCTGAGCATCCTTCTAGAAAAATACCTCAGAAAGAAAAAGACTCAGACTACACCTATACATCTAACGTTAGCCCCGTCAAAGGAAATCTCTTTGAAGACAAAGAGTATAAAGGTATGGGATCCATGTCACCGCCAACAAAAGGCTCAATAATGTGTTAGCTAACGTTATAAAATCGTCTTTTGTCATCTTTCACGTTACCCGAACCGAAGGGAGCCGCCGCAGCGTCCCGAGACGTCTTTGTTGTTCGCGTTTGAAGTCGTCGCGTAACATCGTTTTGTTATATAACCACCGATAATATCTGTTTTATCGTTTATTAAGCAACGTTAGTGTCTGACATCCGGTTAACACGGAGAGAATTAGCCGCAGCATGCTAGCCGTGCTGCTAACAATGGAAGCAGATTAAGAGCAGCGCTGCCGCTTAATTTACTAAATATATTGGAGTTAGCGTCGGTAGCTTACGGTGACCTTGGGCACGTGAACAGCTGGGTTACTAATAAAGCCAGACGTGTCAACGCTTCGTGTTATAGCGTTTGTCGCCAGCGTCTTCACCGGCGCTGTAAGTTAACCATTAAGCCTTTTAACTTTTAAAACGGGGCCCACATGCTTCACTTAGGTTAAATTCCTCCTCCAGTTCAGTGGGTTCATTCATTGAGCCAAACCCCAACTAACCGTGTGTTTCACGTTATACACCCCAGGATGTCCATTCGGTGGTCTGTTCTGTTCTTAGGCCCAGTGGCGGCTGCAGTACTCCTTTTATTAAAAGTAGAAATGTCGCGTCAAAAACAGTGTCTGGGGGTTGATTTTTGGATGACAGTTTATCCGGTAAACAAGTCCAAAGTCAAAATTTACTAACGTTATATAAATTATACGGGGTAACCTCAGATACAGTCATTTGATTCATCGGCTACTTGGCACTCAGTGGGGGAAAAATACACCAAAATTATACAAAACAAGGCAAAATATGTTGAGCGGCTTTATGAGTAGAAGAAATGTCTGTTTCCTTTAGCCACTCCAACACGCACATACTAAATACATGTGTATATAAACAACCATACATAATTCTTATAGACATTTTATCTGAAAATAAAATTATCCTTTGTTCTTTGAGTGAAAAACACTAATAATACTGTTAACATATTCATGTAAGTCATGCTTATATAATAAAAACCTGTACCTAAGGTACAGATATTTGAAGTGATTCAGGAGCAATATTCCCCCCACCTGCAATGTCAATATATTTGTACGATTATGTTTCTCTATTTGCACCTTGGTTGTCAGTGTTACCTTCATATATACTATGTAGATGACATCTTTTTTCCACCAAATGATTGAGTAGGAAGGTGTATTTAGAGATTTACAGATTTTTAAACAGATTTTAGGGATTTAGAGATTTACATCCTTGTTGTCAACAACTGTCTGAGAAGATTAAGATCAGCAGTTAGGTGAAGACTTGACTTCTTATAGTTGTTTGTTTATTCACTAGTTGTAAATAGACACCTATAAAATAATCATGGGCTTGAATGATCTATCGTTTTTAGATAGAATACCGCGATTTCAGGCAACGCAATCTTGAGATTTTGCTAGTTTTCTAACACAGGTTTTCTTTTCATCAACTGTTTTACACGTGTATGTCAAATGTATGTTGAAATCAATTCTTAACTTTAGTTTTCATTTCTCAATTAGTTATGTCATTGTTTTAATGGTTAAGTATAGGTTTCTGTGATGCTTGTAAATGTTGTGCATTGAAACTTGATTTGAAATGAATGATTGATTGAATTTGTGAATGAAATCGCAATGAAATCTGACAGAAAAATCACAGCTCAGTTTCTTCGAAATTATTCAGCCCTAGCCATAATAATACTGATATAAAGTGAAAAAGGGTCACTTTTCACTGTTTTATTGATGTTGACCTATCTAGAAGATCCTTATAATCATTTGAACAAAAATGTCCGTAACCCCTACACCCTCTTTCTTATATAGATGCCTTCAGCAATGGTTGGCAACAATGCTGTACAGTCTGCCAGTCCAGACCTGGGAAATGGAAGTCATTCTGAGACTATGAAGCAGGTTCTTGGTGTTCTTGAAAAGAAGGTTCGAAACATGGAAAAGAAAAAGGTATCTCTAGTAGTTCAAGTATTAAATATCTTCATATGATCACATTCTCTCTAGAAACAAAAGCGGAGGTTGTTATAATCAAATTATTCTACAAACCATTGATTTTTTCTGACTAAATCTTAACATATAAAACCCCATTGATAAGTAGGGCTCTCTCACTGATAGTTAATATCTGTTAAGCAAGGATGAAGTTAATTCCTTTTTCATCTGTCTGTTGTTTCATCCCATTTAGGCATATATATATATATATATATATATATATATATATATATATAAAATAACAATATTTAATACTCTTACAGTCCAAACTGGATGACTATCAGGCAAAGAAGGACAGGGGAGAAAACCTGAACCAGGATCAGTTGGTATGTACAAGACATTTGCTGTAAATTTCTACATTGGCTCCTTTTGCCGTTTCGTTTCCTTTATAATCTTGACATTAATAAAACCTTCGCACCATGATTTAACAGTGATGCAAAACATATATTAACAAACAATATAATTTTGTATCTCATCATCTATGTTGCCATGCTTTCTGGAACATAGTGCACCTTTGTTGTTTTAGAGAGAAGTATATATATTTTAGGTGATACATTAATTCTTAATTTTTCTGTCCATGTAATGTACCTGAAGGATGCACTGGTAAAGTACCAAGAGATCACCTACAACCTTGAGTTTGCCCGAGAATTGCAGAAGAGCTTCCTTGCATTGGGCCAGGAGGTGAGTCCTAATTCATACTTGTTCTTGTGATCTGTGCAAAAATTGAAGCAATTTACAGTCACGTGCCAACTACATTATCACAAAATATAAATCTTTGTTGAGATCTGACTTAGATAAATGGATTTAACCTATAAGACAACTGATGCTGTAGTCAAAGGACTTAATGTATAACAACACCTAATAGACATGAACAAAAATGTACAGTAGGGACCGACTCAGGAAAGCGTGAAATGTCAGAAGTCGTTGAGGGAACAGAGAGGTGATTGGCATTAAATAACATGAAGGCTGGATTCACGCGGTATCTGGCAATCAGGGGCCGTCCCACAGGTCTGTAAAGAGGAGGCCTGAGGTGTGGGTGTGTTTAATGTGTAAGGCTGTGATAACCACAAGGAAAATACATTTTGCTTGTCTCAATCTGTAGCTCATTTGACCATGGCTGTCTCTTTTTTCCCTCTCTCATCTTACTTTTGTCTTTTTTCAAATGAGTTAGGAAACAGACAGCAAAGCTTATAACTTCCTTTTAACCTTATCAAACAAAGTGCTCTCTTTTCTTTCAACTCCTTCATGGCAGGCACACAAACATTTATCGCTCTGATCAGGTTTACATCACTGGAGTGTGACGTTCTGGTTCTGTTTTTGCAAAAAAAATCCCAATTGCTTCCATTTTTTTCCCACCCCCTTGTTTGGTCCTTTCTCCCACAGTCAAATCGCCCCCCCCCCCATTCAAATTAATTTAATGGCCTCCATTTTCTCCACATTGCCCTATCCTATGTGAATTCAGCCTTCGACCCTGCTCCCTGACATTTTTGGATTTTACAAGTGAAACAGTTGTAAAGGGTGCACTTTAGTGGTGGTGGTGGTGTTTTGTTGTAAAACAAAATGCTCTGAAACGGGTCTGGCTTTGTGTGTTCAGGTTCAAAAGGCAGTGAAGAAGTCCCTCAGACGGGAGCAGCTGCAGCGGGAGGAAGGGGAACAACGGCGGCTTAAGACAGTATTGGAGCTGCAGTTTTTACTGGACCAGTTGGGAGATGACAATGTCAGGCAGGAACTGAAACGGCCTGATGCCTCTGGTTCTCCCTTGTTAAGTGATGCTGACCTCACTGCCCTCGATGAGTTCTACAAACTTGTAGGACCTGATAGGAACTATGATGTCAGGTATGTATTTTTAGGGATTTGTCACTGGCTTGGCAAACTAGGGTATCAAAACAAAGGGACAAAAGTGTAAAACTAAACAACATGAGTCTATTCACCCTTTTGTGTGACTTGTAGGTTGACTGACCAATATGAAGAAGCCTCAGTACACTTGTGGGAACTGCTTGAGGCCCGAGACAAGGCTGTGGTGGGGACCACATGTAAGTATTTTCAGGGCTCACTAAGCAATGTCTTGCTAGTTTTTAAAACTAATGAAATGTTCTTTACTCTACCAAACCAATATTTATAGATTGCAAACAAATCTAATAAATACTCACCACAAATGTTTAATATTGGTTTTGTTATTAAATCTCAACCATCATACACACAATATATTCATTCATTTTACAATGATTTGTTTGTATATCATCAGTCTCTGTCTTCTCCTGACTTGTCGTACCGTCTTTGTTCTAGATAAGTCACTGAAGGAGACTCTGGACAAGGTGCTGCTGAGTGGTTATTTTGACAGAGCACAGACTCATCAGAATGGAACGTGTGAGGAGGACGAGGAGCAGGAGAAGCAGATTGCGGTGGCTGAGTCTAACGCTGGGGAGCAGCCATTAGAGCCTGGTAACCTCTCCGAAAACACATTTAGATCTGCAAAGATTAATCGATCAACAGAAAATTAATCAGTCAATTATTTAGATAATCAACTTGTTAAAATTGGTATGAGTCATTTTTAAGAAAAGATTCTCCTGATTCCAGCTTCTCAAATGTGTGTGTTTTCTGGCTTTTTTAGTCTTCTATGATTCTAAATATATTTGGGTTGTGGACTCAGAAGACATTTGAGGACACCATGAGCTCCGGGAGGCAACGATTGACCTTTTAAAACCATTATCTGGCCTTTTACAGACCAACCAGCTAATCAGTTAATTGAGACAATGATCTTCAGATTAGTCAAGAATGAAAATAATTATTCATTGCCACTTTGGGTGCATCAACCATCTGTGTGTCAGTAACCCAGTAGAAAAACTTCATTTTATGTTCTTTTTAATTTTTTTTCTTTCAGAAGGAACAGCTACTGAAAATTACACCGAGCCAATGAAAGTGGAAACCACAGAGGTGAGATTTGTATGACTATAGCAAATGTGCTGCAATCAGAAAAACCTGATTTTGCAATTTAAAGCAGTGTTTGTTTTTTGTCAGATGAGGCTTACATTATTTTTTGTGTTATAGTTTGTAAACAGACAGTTCATTCCAGAAACCACGTACAGTAGTACAGACAAAGACCAAGTGGAGGAGTGGACAGTGGAGGCACAGGTATGCTGCTGCACTGCTATATAGCCACAGTATTCATGTTTCCTGTATTGGACTGCACTCCAACGTCCTCGTCACACCCTGTGTCGGTTTTCCGGGTAGATGGTGAATGCCCTGCAGCACCAGCCCCCTGCCCAGCTGGCTCCAGAACCAATCATTGCTGTGAACCCTGTCACCCCTCCTCCAATCAACGACCCTGTGGTCAGAAAGCAGGCAGTGCATGATCTAATGGCCCAGATGCAAGGGACATACAACTTCATGCAGGTGAGAAGGGCCAGCAAAAAATACCTTTACATTTCCACACGGTCAGAGCATTGATTTTGTCTCATTTTCATCAGGAAAAAAAAACATTGTTGACAAATATGTTTTGTCTAGTCTCATCTGACGTAATTAACACTGATTGTCTGAAATCTCCCAAATCTGAGCCATGATTTTGACCATGCTTTTACTTGTTCGTTCCCCCAGGACTCCATGTTGGAGTTTGATGGCCAGGCTCTTGACCCAGCCATCGTGTCTGCCCAGCCGATGAAGCCAGCGCAGACCGTTGACCTCCAGCAGATGGGCTGTGTTTCATGTGAGTTAATTTACCTTGATTATTTAATTTACCTTCGAACACAGGTTCGAAAATGCCCGAATTTGGTTAAATTGTCCTATTTGGGTATTCGACTGGTCAGGAAGATTTTTTTTCTTAAGCTCTTCTCTTTATATTCCTGAACAGCACACTCTGAGTCCAGGCTTCCTCAAACAAGTTCATTGTCTGGACCACAGGAATCCTCACAAGTAAGTAGATTGGGAAGCACAGCCGGAAATAGAACGTCATACACATCTGCTGTGAACTACAGGAGCTCCTCCAATTCATTTGAATAAGAACATAAAGCTGAAGGGCGCTTTAAGATGAAAAATCTGAGCGTTGGTGTGCACCAGGATTTACTGTCTCTCCCGTTCACCTCTCCACGATCCTCCCCTTCTTCCCTCCTGAATTCCCTCCTTCAACCCCCTCACCCCTTAGGCTTCGATGTCACTGTCTTCTGAGCAGTCCCCTGCCCCATGCTCCCTGTCCTCTGCCTTCCCACCTGTCTCCAAATCCGCCCACACGGGAGGCATCAATGTCAACGCAGCACCATTCCAGTCAGTGCAAGCGGTATGCTTTGTATCTGAGTCCAATAAAACAATACAGCACCTCCTCAGATTAAAAATAAAAACAGATGCATCAGAAAAACAGGCTAAAATTTCTCTTCATTTTAAGGCATTGAAGATCATTTTAGCTGAACAGCCTATAGTTTTTTTGCACCTTTTTGTTTTTTTATAAGTTTTCCCCTCACCAATCACCTTTTTAATCAAAGCATGCTGTTCTTAACAATGTCTTGAATGACCCATTTTCCTCAGAAAAATGCATGAAGAAATGCATGTTCATCAACTGCTGGCTCCTTAACTATCGGCCACCTAATTCATACCTGTTCATTCACAAAATTGATGACCTCGCTGAATAAATGCCACACTGCTATTTTTTTTTAATACATCCCTTTCAGCTAATTTCCTAATTGCACAGCTATAAGAGTGTGCATATTGTAAATCCTGGGTCTTGATGGTTTTCTGAGATTCTTCTGCACCTACTGGTAAATTGTTTTCCATGTAGCAATAAAAATATAATTTAATCTGTTTGGTCACATCGGACTGCTATTATTTTCAACACTACTGTATGTCCCCATTTCCCAATACTACATCTTGCTCCTCTCCTCTTCTACCCCACTGAACACATTTGTCTTTAAAGAGCCTCGTGATTCTCTAAATGTATTACCTTATTCTAATTTTAAACTCTGACCGTTATTATAATTGTTGCTGTTGTAATTTAACTACATAATTATATAACCAGGCCACAACTGGATGTGAACAGAAATGCAGAAAACCGTTGTTTGTTCTTTTTCTTTTTTTTAGGTATTTAACCTGAATGCACCTGTGCCCCCAGCCGCTGATGGCCAAGCAGATCCTCTGAAGCAGCCAGGCCAGTTTGCTGGTGCCTATGGACAGGGCTTTAGTAGCCAGTCAGACAATACTGTAGACCAGCCTGACATCCCACAAGAGACATTACAGTCAGGTGAGAGATGAATGACAAATGGTCGTTTGTTTGGTGTTCAGGCCAAAATATTTAACTGACTCTACAGACCATTTCCAAAAATATTTAATATCAGGGAAAAGATTATTCAATTCCATAATTCCATTAAAAAGTTTAGCTGTCATAGATTATAGATCCAGAGCCCACAATTTAAACAAGTATATGTGTATTTTTACATATTTTGGGCTTCCAGCTAAAAAAAAAACATGAAAACAGGAATTCAACCACTCCAAGCTAACCAATTAATATGAAATACTTTCTGAACATGTTAGAATAATCAAATAATAAACATATATAATACGTTTCCAGACATTCATAGTGTTGCACTCAATTGTACACATGAACAGTTATATGAAAAATAACTTCTTTTCACACAACTGGCTAGTGTAAATGATTTTTTTTGATTTTATTTTCAGCTTGTAGAAATGTATCTTGTTTTAAGACTATACAGTGGTGTATTCACCAGTGCATCATAGACTTGTAAAGTATTGTCTCACTTGCTTCTGTTCAGTTGTTGCTGGGTTCCAACCCCAGGCCCAGGTCATGCCCTCAACAAGCGGACATGAAGAGTCGACACCAGGCGCAGGATTCGGCCAGTCGGGCCAGTCCTTTTACAACAGCCGGGGCATGCCCAGGGGTGGACCCAGGAACCCCCGTGGCATGATGAACGGCTACCGAGGGTCCTCTAATGGATTCAGAGGTACAAGCATCAAAATGTGCTTTAGAGATACTTGTCTCGAATGAAGATAACCACACGAACAATTCTCTAGACAAAAAACAGATTTGAATAAAACTCTGGCAGAAAATCTATACAGACGACGAGTATGGGTATATGGATAGATGTCTGAACCCACAGAATCTTACATCAGAATGAACTAATGTGCTTACAGCAACTGTGAAATCGTATATTTTGTCGTGTAATATTTTGACAAAACGAGATACTGATGTTAGACATTGTTGCTTTCAGATGAAAGTCCAAAAAGGTCAACATTTATCATGTTTTTTGTCATCAGGGGGATATGAAGGCTATCGTCCTCCTTTTTCAAATGCTCCCAACAGTGGTTATGGTCAAACCCAATATAACACACCCCGGGACTATTCAAATAGCACCTACCAGCGGGTAAGATTTCCTCTGTTAAATAAACATCATGCACCAGAAAGCTCATATAGTATCTCTATCAGTCAGATTTGATAGTGAAGGGTTTGATGTGGTTGTCAGTGGTTATTAATGTGAGACCTGTCTTGTTTCTTGTAGGAGGGCTATCAGCAAGGCTACAAACGGGGAGCTGCCCAAGGACCTCGAGGTTTGTCTCGGGGTAACTCTCAAGCAATGAGATCCTAAAAGATACTAAGGACCGTCAAGTCGCGCCACGTTGAACATTCAGGATTTTTGAATGTGTTCGCCCCAGCTCACTTTTATAACAATGTTTTGTTTCTCATTGGTAAATCTTTTTTTTTTTTTTTTTTTTTTAACTCCTGGCCTACTTATCAGTCAGCCTGCTTTGGTCTGTCTAGATCCTCTTAATGTTTTAACACAAAATGCTGAACTTCACAACATGTAGGATTATCAGCAAGTCTGTGTGGTATAAAACAACAAATAGATATTCCTGTAAACTTGAAAGATTTCATTAATTTATTTTTTGTACAAAATAAATGCAAAAAATACCCTGCCACTGTCGATCTGATTCCATGATTATTTTCTTCTGCCCTGTGCTGTCAGCCACTTTTCCTCTTGATCCTATAATTTTCATAAAGGCATTTTAATGTTTTATTTTTATTTACCCCGTACCCCGTCACCTCTTGCGCCATCACCTCTTTGTATGCTGATGTTATTGGTTGAGACTGTTTCAATAAAGTTGTGTTCTATTACCTGCTGTTTGCTGATACATTCTTGGGTTTGGACCTGGGTGTGGAGAACAAAATGTTTGATAATGGAAGGTAAATTTGGTAGATTTCAGTTAAAATTTTCACCCTCTTCTCAGATGTGCTGCTCATCTATTAAATGCATAATAGAGATAGATTGATATGAAAGATCATAACTGTCTTTATTATCGTGAACTGAGGGTCACAGTATCATCAAACATCTGTATTTTTCCAGCAGCAAGCGATCCCAAAACACCACCTGTACATTTTGTGCAAATTATGATGCAGTACTGTCTCAAAGAAACACTTGGCACAGAAAAGTAATCACACAAAAAAACGCATAATATATCCCATGTATGTAAGTTTGTATGAAACAATAAGACAGAAGTCTTAATTTGCAGGATGCAATGGAAATATGTCAAAACCTGTTTACAATACCCACACTGCCAGCGAAAATAAACTACAGCATTACATGAAAAAATTAGATGGAACCTGGACCGTAATCACACCAAATGATATTTGAGAGAAAAGTATGCCATGCTATGAAGTTCTTCAAAATTTTGTAGAAGGAATTAGCTTCTGATGCCAAATATAGTAATGTAAACTGAATGCAAAGAAACCAGATGTAGAGGTTTTCATAATGACACTTAAGATTTCAACAGACCACAAAAAAGACCAGTAAGTCCAGTAATATCAGATTAAACTCGTTTTCCCCCTTTTTTCCCCTAATAATGTTTTCAGTTGACTGAAGTCATTTAACAAACCCAGTAGTTGTCAAAATACTCAGCACAAAATGTGAATAAAGACATCAATATAAAGTTCTACAACTTAATAAAATGAGCTTATCAACAACATTGTTTTATTTAAAAAAAAATTAAAAATCAATTTTGATCAGCTCATGACCTTATCACTTGTTTTTATTTGAATATACCTGAAAATGCCCGTTGTACTGTAAGACAGAAAACCTAATATTTTATAGGTTCGCCATTTGCCCACTTCATAGAGCAAATCAGTAATCAAACCCAAATTCCCATATAAGCATCTGTGGCTGTAAAGAAATGTGGGGAAAAAACACATTGGAAGGTGAGTTCATTAATTATTCCAAGAACCTAGCACCTTTATGTAATTTAATATCAAAGTAGGTGGAGGGAAGTTGCAATGTGGTCCAAAAAATTGACAGCGTTTAAAAGTCCAGTCCAGTTATGAAAACAATCTGACTACACATATGATATAGTGGTGTTTCAATGTAGGTAAACAGCTGATACGGGTTGTGATGGCAACCACTATTTACTTTGAGAAAGTAGCAAAAATATCTGTAAAATAATTTCTTGATATAAGACATCTCTGGAACAACCTGGGCTACCAGTGATGTATTGACTGGTTAAAAGATGGAATATTTGGTGACAGTGGCAGTTGAACATAATGGAGATAAAATGAAAGTGGTTTTTACTTTTTTTTTTAATTAAAATGCTTCTGTTTAACGACACTAATGACAATTTAGGCTCTAATTTATAGAAAATATAAAAAAAAATGTCTTTTACTAAATATCTCAAATGTGTGGCGCTATCCAGACAAAAACAAGTCACTTGTTTGAAATATTCACAGGTGTCTTGATATTCAAACCAGAAAGTCAAGTCAAAAATTCTAAGTCTGGAAAAAAAAATGTACACCTCATCCCCCTTTAACAGCTGAACTGTACATATCCAACAGGTTCGTGGGTGAAAGTCATCAGGTTGTGGAGCCAGTAGCACGTTGTTTTAGAGGTTCTCACTTTCACCAGCGACCAATAGGCCATGAAAGCGCAACGAAATCATTTTTTTTTTTTTTTTATTACCGACCATTCTTGATGATGTCTAATGTTATCAAACTTGGCTCCTTGAATAATAAGTACTTTTAAAATGCATGTCCACGTTTGGTCATTTTACTTTCCGTTATGCAATTCCAGAATTACAGTTATTGAAACAGTTGTATCGTTTAACAGGGATTCCTTTTGTGCTGCTCTCCTTTATCCCAAGTGTCTTCCAAACCCCCCTGAGTCATGCTTGACTCGAGGGGCTGCAAAAGTCTAGGTGTAAAGTTGTACAGGCTCAAGTTCTTACAGCATGATTATGGCAGGTTATGCTGGCCTTGTAGGGCTTCTTGATGGCCTGGTGGCAAATCCTGGTGTACCTGGGGGTGACCTGGCTGGCCCGGGTCTTGATTTTGTTGATTACTGTGTTCCTGAGGTGTGTCTTGAGGAGCTGGGGGTTGATGCTCTTGCGGTTGTGCCTCTTGGCCGGGATGCACCTGGTCGTCCCCGGCGTGTGCCTCTGGGATGGCGTTTCCTTCGACTGTTGACATAGAAGCCACTTTTACATTTCTCAGACCTCAGGCCTGTTAAATCAATCTTTCCAAAAATAAATGAAATGGCGCAACTCACTGTGAACCTCGGCAGGGGGCTCCACGTTCTGTGATTTTAGCCGTTCCATATGCTCGACCGCCTGGAAAACAAACAATGGTGTTTCACAAGTATTTCTTGCACGATACAGTGTGTAGTTATATATTCGCTTAAACAGAACTTGGACATAAGATTATTCATTAGTTAGTAACATTCTGCCTGAAACTTTTATTTTGTTGTCCTGTTCAATTAATCCTCTACATTCACTGTTAAAGTTGAAAACAATCAGCTCATTCAGTGTGTTCTTCTTTTAGATGAAGAGGTTACAACTATCCAAAAAGCAGATCTAATAGATTATACTGGCAGTTTACACCTGCTCTTTGCCGTGCATGCTACACCAGCACTTACCTGTTGCAACTCAATTTTCTGTGCATTGAGCTGCTGCTGTTGTCTCTCCAGCTCATCTCTCTGTTTCTGGAGGTCAACAGCCTTCAGGTTGAGGTCCTGCTCCTGCTGAGTAAGGTGCTCCTCAAACTCCCTCATCTCCTCATCTGTGTAAGCCTGGTTCTGCTCCAGGGTCTGAAGAAAAAAAACAAAGTGGATGCAAGACCATTATCAATGGTCCTGATTCTGCGTAGGCTTGAAAATGATATCGACATAATATAGTCTCACATATTGTGACTCACCTCCCAGCTATCTGGCTCCAAAAATTCTTTTTTCTTTGTAGCAACCAGGAACTCATCTAAAGAGACCAGCCTGTCTTTGTTAGAATCCACCTACGAGGAAGACAGGGGCAAAGAGCTTTTTACTAATAAAAAATGCATATGCTACCCAGATGCTAGTCAACAGCTGGAGCAGGTTTTTATGAATATAGAAAATTACTGTACCTCATTCATAACATGCTCTCTCATACGTAACCTCTCCTCTTCCATCTCCACCATATCATCCTCCTCATTGGTCGGGTCATAGATTTTTTCCAGCTGAAATCACAGATTCCAACAGTCAATGCAAAGACCATTAACTGAAACATGACACGTTTTCAGAAGTAATGTCTTCACCTCCTTGGTGAATAATGCCTCCAGTTCCTGTTCATCGAAGAAGCCGTCGCCATTGGTATCTGCATCACGGAGAAAGGAAAAAAAGTCAATGCGGGGAACAAACAAATAATTTTTCCACCCGTCTTTAACAGGTGCACCCTGGGAAGGTTCTTACCATGCAGGTTGAAAAATGTTTTGGGATCAAAATCCTCAGGGTCTAAGCCGTCAGCTTCCTCCCACACCTCCTTCAGTTGATTCTGGCTACCCTGAAACACAGATGTAAAATCACATTTGAATTACAGCTGCTTAATTACTCCTGTTTCAACCTTCAAGGAGATCGTTTACATATACAGTTGTATTTAATATAATAGCAGTGATTGAAAACGTGAGTAAAGCCAAAATCTTTATAATAATTTTTTTTTCAGTGCCTTGGGAACACTGCATTTTGTATCTTAAAATCTAATCAAAAGAAAAATGTGTCAATTTTTGAATTATTTTACAGAAAATGATAGATAATAATACTTGAAGAGGTCATGTTGTCTTATGCTAAAGAGGAAATACACTTGAAATGTGTGTTTTAATAAGACAACGACCCCAAACACAGCAGTAAACCAGCAGCATCTTGGTTCCAGACCAACAAAATTAAAGTTCTGGAGTGGCCAACCAATCCCCCAAACCTTAATTCCATTGAAAACTTGTGGGCTGCCATCAAAATACTTTGCGTTTTCTCACATTTTTAAAACACGAAGGTATTATATTGAACACAAATGTACGTGACGGAAATACACTAAAAAAGAAGACCAACAAACCCATCAGGCGAAAAATCAAGTACATTCAATGTTAGATTTGCTAAATCTGAATAAAAACAACAAAAAAACAGTTTCTCTTAGTTTGCTGAAACAAAGCATGTCATGTTGTCAGGCTTACTGGGTGGTTGACTTTAGGGTGGTCCGCATGCTTTTTCCTCATCTCTTCATAGTGCTCCTCCTCTCTCTTTCTTTCATCATCATCCAGTGTCTTCAGGCGTTCCTGTCTTTCGTGCTCTTTCATCATTTCGTACTTCTTGAACTCCTCGTGTCTCTCTTTGTCATAGTTCTCCAGATCATTAGTGGCCTGGATGTAGAGACAAAAAGTGATTTAGAAATGATTGAGGATCAATCACAATGCTGCCTTTTTGTTATATGAAACACTACACACAACATTTTTTGTGCGTATATATATATATATATATATATATATATATATATATATATATATATATATATATGTGTGTGTGTGTGTAACAATAAGAATTTACCGATTTGATGAGCCGATCCAGGTCATCCACTTCAAACGTATGTGGGTTCATGTGGTTCAAGTATTCAAACTGCTTCAACAGAGCCTGGTGATCCACTGCTATGTCTATGGGGGTGAATGATGACATAAATAAGAACACACATACTATACATTGATACCTAAACCAGAAATGTCCAGCCTCCTGAAGCCTTTATCATCACATCTAAATTGTTACTGTAAATGCAACTGTGAAAGTTTCAGAGAATCCCTGTACCCACAGCAATCAGGGTATATTGGTATATTTTATTTTTTTTAACCAGTTCTTCGTGTCAACTTTGTTTGTTTTGATCAGGATTATTTAATGCTTGCTAATTTCCAGAGAAAGGGATCAGCAGAGGACTTGTCTCGCTAGGAATGACGAGTTACCACAAAAACATTCTGAGAGCAGATGGTCACCCTCATTACACGGAGCAGAGCGGAACGGAAAAACGCCCCCTTTTTTTATTGTGGCGGCCCTGTCAGTCCATCTAGTTTCACTCCATGTCTTGTGTTATGAACCATCCAGACCTCTCAGGTCATCTGGGACAGGTCTGCTTTCTGTCCCCAGTCAAAACTAAACATGGAGAAGCAGCTTTCTGTTTTTATGCTCCACATATCTGGAACAAATCCCAGATTATTTTAAGTCTACTGAAGTGTAAACTGTATTTTCATATTGTATTTGTTCTATTCTAAATTTTTGTACATTTTTTTTTACCTCTTAATAATCATTTTAATTCTATTAAAATGTAATTTTATATTTTTTTTGCGATCTGTCTTGATGTGTTTAATCTTTTATGTAAAGCACTCGGAATTGCCTTGTTATTGAAATGTGCTACACAATTAAACTTGCCTTGTCTGATCTTGACTTGCCTTCCATGATGCCAGGAGACAACAAACAAGTGTGATAATAGGATCATTTCATTTCAAATAATGAGTATAAGTATACATGAGTGATTGTTTAGACGTTAACACCAGATTATGTTGAAAAGATAACATCATATATAAATGCTACTTAAATTAGCTATAAATTACAACTGAGATCTGTGAAACAACATACCGTTCCCCCCTTCAAGGTCTTGCTTGGCTTTAATCAGGGTTCGGAGTCGGTTTACCTCCTGCCTCTTCAACTCGTCCAGTTTTGTTCTGACATGATGGCTGACAAAGTCCAGTTCTTTGGCCAGTTTACCTTGCTATATTGTAAATGAATAGAATGGTGTTATTCACCAATAAGATGAACATAAAACACATAAAATATGTCAATCATAATAATTTAAATAATACAAATATTATAATAGTTTCAGTTTTTCGTTGTTCTATAAACTTGAAATTACAGTACATTATAGTACAGTGGGTTGAAATTACATGACCAGAAGCCTGGATTGAGTGTTATTATTTTCCAAAATATCAATGATTTCTTTCAGAATATAAATCACATTGAATAAGTGAAAGGCCATAATTTACCAGCCAGAGCAATGATTTACTAAGAGTTTACTTGCGTCTAATGGAAAATTCGCACCATGCTGATAAGACTGAGCAAAAGGATCAACAGGATACCTTGATGTCTTCCATGTCTGTGTTGTGGAGCTTTTCTCTGAAATGTTGATCTTTTTCTAGAAAATCAATGACTTCCCTAAGGTAGCGGTCATAGTGGAGTCCAGTGTCCTAAAACATCAACAGATCAAATGTCACTTAATTACACCAAGCAACACTACAACAATCACCAATGTTACAATGTTGTTATAATATATAGACATCTTTCATTATCAAATATCTTATTATTAACAGTATTTGTATGTTAAGTATGACATACTGCACAAAATGTAAGCAAGTAACAGAATATTTTACTTTTATTGGATTCAAGTCTGCTGGTCCTTTAGCGATGTTCACATACAATAAGCTGCTTTCTTGCCTTATGCATTTTCCCATACTGTATGGAGCAACTGTGGCTGAAGGTGATTTATTGAGTTAATATGTCAAACTTAAGGCTGAAATCAGAGACTCCAGTCTGTCTCCTCATGAGGCAAAACATTTACGCTGCTCTACAGACAGCATATTGGCTTTTAGGGATCATAAGTTTTAAGATAAATTAACCTTATCCTTATGCTGACACGCTATATAAATAAAAATGTCTTCCCCTGCTTTATCTGATTAAGGTAATTTAATTCAATAGTAGCCCCGTGAGAAATCAACCCACCTCCTATTAGACTTAATATGGGCAGCTGCCAAACTCTCCTTGGTTTACAATGAAATGCGAAGACGTAATTTCTACTGATTAGTCGTTTTTTAAACAAAAGCACTGTTTTACTGGTCCTACATAGATATAGGTATAAAGGCCCATTTCCAGCAACTACCACTCAAATAAAATGTGTTTGCTCATTGCATCAGAAGGCTAATGTAATAAAAGTTTCCATTTATTTTATAACCCATAGTGATAAATTAAAGTGTGACTTTTCATGGAAAACACTAAATTGTCAGTGAGCCCAAACTTTTGAACAGTAGTGTTTAAATACAGAAAATGCCATTCACAGGCTACCATAGATCAAAATTAAGCCTTCGATGTGCATATGCTGTTTTCATTATAAAATAAAAAAAAACAAAGATGAAATTCTCCATATTTGTGATGCTATAAAGATTAGCAAGATATTATTTCATGCAAATAACTGATTATCAAAATCAGATCCAAATGGTCAACCAACAGAATCAACTCTAATTTATTTGACTGATTTGATGCATTGCTGGTTTTTATGACTGCCAAGCACAGTAAGTAAGTAAGTAAGTAAGATTTTTCACTTGATTTTACTTTAGTATTAGGAATCCACCAAAAGTACAATTGTAGTGGTTGACTATTTCATAACAAAGTTATGGTTCATTATACAGCTTCGACAACATCCTCTACCTTCTCCCTCAAGCTTGACAAGCAATTACACTCTGCTTCCTTAAAAGGTCCCCAATCCGGAAACACAACTCAAGTGGTATTCGTAATCCCCCAGCCCAAAGAAATCAACATAAATGGAGGATATTTGACTAAAAAGTACATCCTTGTGAACAGGACAGGAAAACTAAAAATTAAACTCATCCTCAATTTTACCTAGCTCATTAGAAGCAAAGGTGTGCGTGTTTGTGTGTGTGTGTCAACATGTGACGCCTCACCACGCTAGCTGGAGGCTCTTCAGGTTTTTTCTCAGGCTCTTTCACTTTAGTCTTGTCAATACTGATGGGTACTGCCTCCACACTCAGCAGCTGGACCAGCAGGAGGAGTAGGGCCCGACTCCAACACATCTGGACATGAGGACAATTAACGGTGATTACATCAACACGCAGCTACACTTTACAGCACACGGAGAGAAACAATCAGCATATGTTTGTGGGATCCAAACCTATGATCTGTTCACAATTAGACAGCTCAAACAGACGGCATTAGTTGGTCATTATTGGCCAGCTACTAACATCTATAGGAAGCTGTTGCTGTTAGCTTTAGCACAGCCACTGACAGATCTGCTTTAGCAGCATAAAGCTGCTCCTGCCGTCAGTCTCGACGGCCCCGCTGACGTCACACGTCCGTAATGACACCACAGGTGGCGTCGGAAGCTTCTCGAAAAAAAAAAAATTAGATAAACGACAGCAGAATACTCACTTTGTTACAAATGCCGAACCTCATCTGCTCTGCTTCCCTTCGCTTCCTCTCAGCTGGACTTGTGTCGGTCAGCTAGCCGACTAGTGGTGACGGTGGCGTTGAACCCCATTGGTCAGTTCAGCTGTCTGTCAAACTGACTAGCAAGTTGCGTTGCGTCGGATCGTACGTGGCCGGATGACGTCATATCAGTTGGGCGGGACGTTCTTGTTTCGATAATGTGCGACAAATTTTGATTCTGTAAAAATCCAACCTGAATATGTGACCTTTTTATTTTATGATTGCTCACATAGTAGTAAATTTTGGAAAAGTTTGGAAAACTATCTACTATGTAAAACAACAAATAAATTAATATTAAATGGAAAATGTTATTATAATAACAATAATAATATCCTCTTAGGTAAATCCCTATGATTCAAATTAGTTCTGATTGAAATTGATTTCTACTTTAAATCTATTAAACTAATTAAAAGTAAAATATAAAAAAAAATGCACACATATAAGATACCTACTCTGAAAATAAATAAAATGTCACAATTATATATTATTTTGGAAGATTAGATTATAAAGTCTGTCACATGTTTTTTTTTATGTTTTCTTTATATTCTGTTTATTATACATTTTCATATATTTGTAGTATTATTAACTGTATAACTAGACTGCCCAAATTGTTTGTACAATTATTATTTTGGCATTAATAAAACTTTGAAAAGTTTCAATGCTATGCATTTGAGAGTCAGGAGTAAAATGTATTACTTTTTTATGTAAATATAAAACATGTATTTTCTTACAATATGTTGTGACATTTGAAATATTTTTTAAAAATTATGAGAAAATAAAAAATATACATGAGTGTATGTATATATACTGTATATATGTATATAGACAAGAGATAAGTTTGACTTCACTTCTATTACATGATGACCAGTGGCTACTAGCTGTCGTACCAGGTCAAATTCAAGTAAAGGAGATCACTTCATCATTGGCTTCAGGTTCAGATTCACATGGAGAGCCTCCATCTCTCCAGCAGAGGATGCTGCTGTGATGTGTTGGCTGAGTCCATTGTTGCAGTCTGTTTTATGTTGCTGTGCTGGATGGAAGTCCATGTTCACTTAACCGGTCCCATATGTTAAAAGGTACAAGAGCTAATGAGTGCATGATTAAAGCCAACTTTACACTGTGATCTTTGTTAGCACCTGCAACCATTGTCCTATTCACTTTGCTGTATTAAACTTAACAATATTTCATAAATGATGATAGTGAATTTTGGAAATGGTATTCAAACAGATGTCCTCTTGTTGCTGCAATTCCTTCAACATCTGCTTGTACAAGCTTACACTAAAGATATATATTTGTAGCACAGAGATTGTAAAAACATCAGCTTCATACTGGAACTATAACCACTTAGATAAAGAGTCCGAAAAGACTTTTTATGTGTCCTGGCAAGTTCAGTGAGACAATGAATAACATTTTTAGCAGGATCAGCTGGCTTATGACTAAATGTAATATCCCTGCCCTGTAGATACCAGTGTAAGAGTTCAATGAGCTGGAAGGCATGCAATTAATCATTATCTAAGATCCTGACTAATGTGGAAAAAATGAAAGAAAGCTTGAACAGATGGGAAATATCAGCGCTTCCTTTTAAACAACAACTGATTATCAAATTCTTTGCATAATGAACCGGACACTCTTGTCTAAACATTACTCTACACTGTGTGTTGTTAATAATTCAAGCACTACTGCTACACACTAATTTATATAACCGGCTCCAACTAGATGAAAGGATAATTTAAAAAAAAAAAAAAACATTCCAGAAAGGATATTGATTTCCTCTGGGCATCTGCCAGATAAATTAGGGCCCAAACTATTGAAAGTCGGAAAAGAACAAGGGAATCTTTATTACATTTTCTGCTCAGCACCTTCAGTAAACTGTGATTCAGCAGGAGGAGCCTCTCTCCGAGGAGAAGACAATAACATTGAGTCACCTTGCTGCATTGTGAGCCGCTGGCAGGCAAGAGGCAGGAATCAGCAGCAGCAGTGGAGACTGTACTGCAGAGCTGCACTGAAAACTGCACATCCATGTGTGTATTTCTGCGTGTAAACTAGCATGTGTATATGTAGCGGGGATGGTGATAAATCATAGCAAGGTCAAATCAACAGTGACTGGATGTGTATCAGATCATTACCCTGCAGAGTGTATGATGTTCAAGCTGCTTCATTCTGCATTTCTGCAATAATTTAATTAAAATGATTGGCTATGTTAATGGTAAATGATGAATCTAGGCTATATATTTATGCCTGTTGCAGATCTCTGGCCTGCCCATGGTCGTCAAGAAGAACATTTAACAATTATTTATAATTTTTCATATTTACATAGACATTTTCTCTCTCCAAAACGGGGTTGCGGAAATGGGGTTGATTCTGTCGTCATACTGTGGAAGATACAGGTCTGTGAAAAAATCTCAAGGTGGAAAGCACTGGCCAACACACCGACCATAAGTTTGAGACCAAATGACGAGATCTGCTTCTCCTATGTTGTGTTTCTCTACATTTTTTTTCGGAGCTTTTCGAGTTTATTTGTCTCATCTCTGGAGATCTCAATAACTAATTAATTTCTTGTCATCAATTCTTGGTGAACATGATGCCAAAGGGTTAGAAACCTTTCTGTAGCCCTTTGGTTCTTTGTCTTTTCCTTTTCGCCAAGCAGATAGTTCCTGCACAGCAGCTGCCCTATAATGTTTTATGTCCCGCAACCTTTGAAGAACAATGCCTTAAACCACTGGAGGATGTTATACCAAAGCCAAAAGGGAATCACAGATCAAATATTTATAATGTTGACAGATGTTTGTTACTTCCTGCGCACTGGGGTGCACCCCATAATGTTTTCCCTCTAAAAACGACACATGATCTACACATAGCAAGGAACACAATAAACCGGTGAAGTGCTCCTGCAAGTACTCCTGCATGTCTATATATGGTTGTTTGACAAATGTATTGGCCGACCATTTGCTCTCTCTTGGTAAAGCCATATATCCTGCATGAGAAGGGCAGAGAATATGTCATTAAGATGTGAAACCTTGGTCTCCTGGCATGCTGATACTCAGTAATATAACTCCTCTGCCAACACTACTGTGACTTTGAACACCGCCTGCCTTCCACACATCCCAAGTGAAATGGATTGGCAGCATTGGTAGACTGGGCAGGTCTGTTTAATGCAGTAGAAGAGTTATTGTAATGTGTCATGGTCAGGAAAGGCTCTTTCCTCAAAGCCAGACCATAGTGAAGGTGACGTGAGGCTGATAAGCTTCATCTGAAGCTTCCGGGACAAATCCATTCACACATGATTTTATTTCCCATTCAGACGGTCACCCTTTATGCAGTAACAGTAGAGCTGCAATGATTAGTCATTGATCAACAGAAAACGTATCAGCAACTATTTTAATTGATTATTATTTTTGTTTTAAAATGCATGAATTCCATGATTCCAGCTTCTTGTATGTTAATATTTCTGGTGTGTTTAGTTTTTTTTTATGACAGAAAAGCAGATGTCTTTGGGTTATAGACTGTTGATCATGACAAAAGAAAACTTTAGAGGACAATTTAGGTTCTGGGAAACAAGTAATCAATTAATCGGGAAGGTAATTATAAGATTCGTTGACAGACATGATCAGTGGTAGCAGCAGTGTAGTAAGTATGTACATAGACAGGGCTGTGGTAATTCCGCCATTCCTTAAATGAGGGAGTATAGATTATATAACAGCACAGCACTATACAATTTATGTTTTTGGATCCAATATTCAGAAACTGTTTGTTGGAATCTTACTGCAAAGGAGAAATATCAACTCTGTTTCAAGAATATTACAGAAAGCATATTGAAATGTTTATTTGTGCCTGAACTAAAGACTTGTTTCAATTCCACTTATATTAAATCGGATTTAAACTGAAAAGCTTTTCACCACAGAGGTGATTTCCACAGTTTTTGGCATCATGCCTCATGCGGACAAAGTGGATAAACTCACTTCCAGTTGAAGTGAATGTTTTGTGCGCTCTGATCTTATCTCAGTGACTGATTTTCTTCTTTTCCCACATATGTTTCCTTGTCTGTTGGCTTAGTTTTATTTGGATGATATGGGCACTTAAGCATGCTCAACTGATCAAGGTCTGAACAGTTTTTTTTTAATCTGGATTCAGACTACTTTCTTATCTCCTCAGATATGCTATCATGGTTTCTCATAAGCCTGTGATGCAAATGGATGTTCGGTTCCCTATTTAATCAGTCTTTCATTTCTCTCTCTCAAACACACTTTCACATAGCCTCCTGCACTAAAGCTTTATAGGAGAAACTCAGGCTACGTCAGGGGTCGGCAACCCAAAGCGTTCAAAGAGCCATATTGGACCAAAAGAACAAAAAACAAATCTGTCTGGAGCCGCAAATAGTTAAAAGCCTTATATAAGCCTTATATGAAGGCAATACAGGCCGTAAGTGTATATTAGCTATATTAGCTTACTATCAAAATGACGGTAGGCTACAAATACATAATGAGCATTCATGATTAAATGTTTATTTAATTAGCGCATCCTGGTGAGAATGACACACCACATGGCTACTCTGCTGTTTGCTGCTTTAACTTTAACTTCCATAATATATTATGTTTGGTTGCATTGATGAAATTACAGAAATACAATAATCAGATTTTTAGTTTATTTATTTTTATTTTGAGGATTAAATAATAAAAAAATACAATACAATCCTCCTCTCTCCATAACAGCCGATATCCGATACCGATCTGATACTACTGTTGAACGAATGAACTTTTGACACGGGGCAGAAGCACTGCACCGTCTCACGCTGCAACGAGAGAATAGAAATTTTTCTTTCTTTTTTTATTTTTCTGCACGGATAGTAAGCAGGATGAGCGTCTTTTCATCCAAAATCATACTTCAAAGCTACAGAAAACTTTATTTTCATGTCTACTAAAGAAGTGAAAAATGCTTTTGTTTCTTTTCTTTTATTTTGTCTTGTTTATACCGGGAATGAATATTTTGACACCAATGACTTTTTGGAACACTGCCAACAATTCCCCTGTCCTTATCAAAGTGATACTTTGTTTACTATGTGCTGTTACTCTCTAATTATCGTAAACCATAAGAAACGTTTAATAGAGAAACACAGTGTATTTATTGAAGCGATATAAACGGGAAACAGGGATGATAAACCTGCTGTGATACACAGACCCTTTGGTAAAATTTTTGTCTTGCAGATATCGTACACAGCCGTCGGACTTGATGGCGTATTAAGTTTGAAATGTTTCCAAGACATGGCTCGGTCACTCGAAGTGACTAGATGTGCGTGACTGGATCGGAACAGTATCGGATCGGTTCATCTCCCCCCCATCATTTTCCATTTCCATACATAGACTTTTCCTGGGTTTTATTTGAAGTTTTGATGTCCCTGACAAGATATATTTGTGGTTTTTAAGTACCAAAACCTAATCTAGTTTTCATCTCCTTTCTCCAGCTTCTCTCTGGAGCTAGAAAATGAACAGGCTCATTAATATTAATGAGACTCTACTCTGATTGGCTGAGTTGAATTGGTGTGTATAGTTGTGACGTCACACATCATGGAAGACCTGACCGCCTGTTGAAAGGCACGGTTTCTCTGTGGATTGAGCATTTTGAAACATGGGAAAGTATTTAGAGAAACACTTAGACCTTCCTTATAATCAAAAAGCAATACAAATTTCTCTAAAGTCCTCCTGAAATTTGGAGACTAGCAAACATCTGTAGCCTGATGGCCTCCCCATATAAAAATGACATCTGGCCCATTGGAAAGTGGCCATATCCTTGCATGGTCAGGACTAATCGGTCATCTTCACCCTCCTGTTATGTCAAATTGACCCACTTTAAAGTTTGAAGATCTAGGAAAAATAGTTAAAAGTGTTTTTTTTCCTGGATGAAACTTATTCATCTTGCATTATTTAATGTAATTAATGTATAAAATGAAAATGGTTCATACTGATCAGGTCAAATTGACCCAGCATCAAACTGGAGGTAAAAGTGTATCAGAAATGTCTGAATATTATAATATATCTTTTGCAACTTTGAGACATATTACACACAGACAAACTAAATTTAAATGTAAAATATTTTGGGAGAAACACTTGATTAAAAGTAATCAAGTGCTGAAACATTAAGAAAAGGTTTGAACATGCATCTTTTATATGAAAAACTAGTGACTTATCCTAATTAAACCATTACTTGTTAGAGGCAAGGAACACACACATTGTACTAAATACTGATAGAATAGTTAGCAATGGAGTTAATAATGAAATATTAACAATGCTTGTTAGGATTTCTTTTGGTTTTGGACGTCTTTTTGACCATTGCTGTTGCTTAGAAATGAATTAAGTTCTAAGGACCACTCTTCTTGACTGACAGGACGATGTAATGATGCTTATTGGTTGAAATTGCTTTAGGTAAGATGGCAAATGTCACGTTATTAGTTTTTATCTGGAAAAAAATACAAAGACACTGATTTTCTTTTTTGGCAGGCAAACAAGGGGCTATGACCAGATATGATTTAAAATAAACTTGTGTGACTAAAACTAGATTTATTTTTTATCTTGAGGACATATTTTTGGATAATTATCTACTATGTGACAAAAACTAATTTCCCTGAAATGTTCCATGTCATATTCCAGTGCACACTTCTTCAACACCCAAGGGGCTACTCCCTACTTTTCTCCGCAGTGGACTTCATTTATTATTCCATTGCATTGTTGAGGTCTGAGCTTTGTTTCACTTATCCACCATACAGGCTACTTCTTGTGGGAACAGGTTAGCCCCTTCAAGTCAGCTGCTCAAATTACACACACACATACACACACAAAACGAGAGTCGTGGAGAGGAGTCTATAGACCAGTTTGGTATTCTTCCCCTTTAAAAAACAGCAGCATGCAGCCCTAGCGGCGGTAGCATAGCTATCCGGGCTCCGCGGAAAAGTCTGCGGAGAGAGGGGAGACGGGTAGAGAGGGAGAGAGGGGGGACAAGCCGGAGCAGGAGAGATCATGGCGGCACCTCTCGGACGGGACACCCTACCTGATCACTGGTCGTACGGAGTTTGTAGAGATGGCCGGGTCTTTTTTATTAAGTTAGCTCCTTTGACTATTCTATTACCTTTTTTTTCTGAGGCATTAACGCAGTTTGAAGCTTTTTTTGGTGTTGTTTCTGTTTTTTTATTACCGTTCAGTAACAGGTGTCTTTCTTGCAGTGATAAAACTCATAGCACTACTTGGCTACATCCGCGCACCGGCGAACCTGTTAACTCGGGACACATGATACGTTCAGGTACGCGACACTCAAAGTAACCGAGGTTGGACAAATTGTGCCGCGGCGTGGTGTGTGTGTGTACGTGTGTGTGTGCGTGTGTGTGTGTGTGTGTGTGTGTGTGTGTGTGTGTGTGTGTGTTATGTGGCGGCTCGTTCAACGTGTGTGTGTGATTTTGTTGTAGATTTGCCGAGAGGATGGGAAGAGGGCTTCACGGACGAGGGAGCCAGCTACTTCATCAAGTGAGTAGCTAAATGTGCATTGTTGCGTTTTTCGACCACGTACAATCTGATCCATATTAGCTTCTTTGCTTTGCATTGAGGTGGTGGTGTTGGGGGGGAAAATGCTTCCCTGCTCCTTTTCATGTCATGTCTGTCTCTGTGCATGTTGTGTTTCATGTTTGAGCTGTCACAACAACTCACACTGGATCAAAAAGGCATTTCCCCCCTCTAGAATGCAGTATCTGAGCCGATAAATGATGCACTATAGTATATAGTATATACAATGTATAGTCTTTATGGATTAATGCACAGGGGTCTGGCTGGATAGATGGAACCAATTATCCTTGCCTGCATTGTGAATGGAAAGTGGCAGTGCCTAGCAGGACAGGAAGAAGGCTATTAAAATTCTCCTCACACCCTTCATGCAGGACCTCTACTCTCTCCATTAGATAGGTGTACAGCCTTGTGTGTGCGTGTGTGTGTGTGTGTGTGTGTGTGGCAGAGAGAGAGAGGGAGACTGTAAAGGGGTGCAGGAGAGGGGTGTGACCATGTGGTGACAGAGATGTATGGCATGATTGCATTTTTGAAGCAGAGAGGACAGATTGTAAGTCACAACAGACTGCAGTGTGAAGTTCTTCTGTCAGATTCTCCACATGTCCGTCCTGGATTTCCATCATATAGGCTTTCAGGATGAAAATGAGCGAAAGGCACCGCACCATCTGTCGTCCCGCACTGACACCTCCGTTTTGTTTATCTCGATGCGTAGGTGTTATACAACAATTGCTTTCACGCATTCCGGTCTGCAGCTTCTCAGTGTAGACTCATCATCAGATGAGTCCTTGGAGAGAAACCAGATGCAGAAGCCAATCAGATGCGGCGAGCTGACAATGACTAATAGAAAACTTACTGTAAAACAAAGTGGAGACATGAATTCTTCATTAGAGCTGTGAATTAAAGTGACTCCTCCCACTGTGACTTGTTAAAGTTGTGTAGTCCCTCAGTACCCATAGTCCTGTCATGGTCCTTTTAGTTTGCCCCATTTGTCCCAGACAGAAGGTCTGCATAGATGGTTTTATATCTCCTTAGCTGCAGTATTTCCGAGGTTGACAATTACTAGTAAAAGGTTTTTGATTTCTCTGCAACAAAATTGATCAGAGATCTCAGAGATCTGTATGACAGTGTAATAAGCGACATAACAAAACAGTTGCTTTGCAAAACATGTCAGATGACAAATTATATATAAAAGGGGTTTTCATGCTTTCAATAGCCACTTTAAAGGAGAGTCTGGGACCCAAAGATGTTGTGGGCTTCAAAATGGCACATAAACTAACAAATTTGTTGTGGCTGACACCTTTATTGTGTGTTGAATAAAGGCGATCATTGTGTTTGCTTCACTCACTCACAGTTTTTTTTTTTTCGCTTGTGCTTTGGAAGAAGGCAGCCAGAACAAAACAACAGTGAAGTTGCCTGATATATGGCAGTCTAAATGTCAAGGCTGTATAAAAAACTACTAGTTGTAGTACAAACTTGTTGCTGAGTTGGCGTGGTGGAAGGATCCTGTTTTGCTCCTGCTTTGCTATTATGTCTTTTTTTTACTATTACTGTTACAAAATAGCCTATATTTGTTTTAAGAAAATTACACCACAATATGATAATTCAGTCAGTGTAACATTTTCACCATTTGGATTTGACAGAAAATCAATACATATGATTAAGAAAAGACTAGAATAATATCATCCATTCAGGCACACATGTATTTAAATATAGCTACAAAACATACACCTAAAGAAAGATAGCATTGATTAAATATGACTAATTGCTTGTTCTTTTGTTTAGTCTGTGAAACATTCCCATATTGCTGTGGTGTTCTCTTGGATAATTATCTTGAGGAACGGTTGATTGGTGTACAGCTAATGTTGAGGGTGACCTTTTCATTGTCATAATCTCATCATGATGGAGTTTATCTTTTGGTTTAGAATCATATGATGCCAGGTAATCAGTAATTATATCGACCTTCGGTTGTTCAAGCTTACCTTGTTTGAACCAGCACTCAGCTAATTAAAATGTAATAATGACATAATATACCTGGTATATTACTTTGTTCTTAAAAACACAAGTAGATTTAACAGATTAATGAATAAAAGCACTCTATTATCCTGGAATATCTTTATAAATTTGTTGCAAGATAGTTATTACTGTTAGCTGCTCAGACACTAAAGACAGTGAAGATGGCTCCAGGTTAGTGGAATTATTATTGAAAATAACATTTAAATAAAATTAGGACAGGGATTGAGCCACATGGACAATGTTCCTTTTTCAGAAAATGATCTCCTAGTGTTTAGGTGAGTTTTTTTTTTTTCAGAAAATGATCTCCTAGTGTTTAGGTGAGTTTTTTTTTCCCTGTTCCTCATTCTGTTTCCTTTCCATCCATCTTTCACTGCTAAACTGCCCAGGAAGCACACAGCTACAAATTGGAGCAGACTGAAGTCCACATGGTGCTGCTGTGACAACGGTTGGTTGTGTGTTGTTTGTGAATTTAGCTGAAGGTGGAGTACAAAGGAAGGACTGTTCTGACACCGCTGCTGTGGCAAAACTCACATTTATTTACACCTCGCTGTAGGCCAGACTGCAGATCCAATCTATGCTTAATTGGAGTGCGGTGCTTTATGTTGGGTGTATGAACAGTGTGTTTCACTGCCTCAGCGAAGAAAAAGAAGGATCCATTAGATCAGCTTTTATGGGGCACATTTTAGTTTGGTTTTAGTTCAACTTAGTTACAGTACTTTTTTATACATTGATAAATCAATACATGGAATTGAGTAGGAGGAGGAGATTTCCAAAACTAATAGTCTACTTTCATCTCTTTCAATGGATTGAAATAGAGTATTTCTGTACTTCTAGCAAATCTCCAAGGAAGTGACCCAGTTTGAAAATCATCCTCCAAAATGGTTCAGTTCAATTCCTGAAGATGAGACTTTATGTAACAAATGACACAAGTCTGTGTGTTGAGATTTGTCTAATAACTTATATCGCTGCAAATATGGAATGGAATATGGAAAGCCATGTGTGTGTGAGATATCATATTATCACTAAAATACAGATACAACGCACTAGTTTCAAGCAAATCTGGCTGAACTGCCTTTGATTGAGTTGCATTATGTGTAATGTAGGCAGCACATGGTGACAAGATAGATGAATATGTGGAATAAAAAAGACAATCTCTTGTTCTGCTGCATTGATTTTGATAGTTTTTTCTTAAATTGTCATCGGGTGCAAGAGTAGTAAGCCACCACTGTCGTGAACCTCATTGCATACCTAAGTTTAAATATGTCTAATTTAAAAAGATTGTGGAAGAACAACAATGAAGTTTATTTCATTATGAATATGTGACCCAAAATACAGCACAGCATAATGGACAAGGTGGGGAACTACACAGAAGTAATATGATTATTATGCAAAGTTGAAGTAACACTGTTAGTTAATCTCATAAAGGTCCTCATAAAATTTGATAATTCCCAAGTAGAAGCTGGTGTACTCTCCACAACATCACTGGCACTCACTGAGCATTAGAAATGTGCAATTCTATAGCTCCCAAAGGGGAAAAAATGACCCCACTGAGGTACAATGGTGTCCTGTTGAGGACACAGTTCACATTGCTGAATGGGCTTACAATGCTGTGAGGCAGGAGGAAGTCTTGGTTACCCACACTAAAAGCCCACATAGATTTCACACCAAAAACTAGAAGACCTCTTCTGCTTTTTTCTTTATTTTTTTAATCTTCCCCCCTCTCCTGCTGCTTGTTATGTTGTATTGGCATTTTTTAACTAGCTGAGTATTTTTGATGTGGACAGCGTCAGTTAATAAGCCCTGAGATGTTTTGGGAATTTTGAAGCAGGGCGTGTTTAATTAGAGAATAAAAGTTTAGTGTTCCTATAGGCCCTTATCTTAATGAAGCCTTTTTTTCCCCAAACAGAGAAAATCTATACTTCAATAACTGCTGAGTGAAAATGACCTTTACACTTCTGCATTTTACGATGTTTTAACATGAAATTGAGTGCATGTCAGAATTCCTGAAACGTTTTATCACATGACCTTTAGACAGCCTTTTTGAAAGTGGGAATGGTGTGCTTTTATCTTCCTGCTCTGGCGGTACAAAGATGGTATGTTGTTCTGCCATCCCTATTCACATTTAGAACATGGGCATGCTGTCTAAAATCACACAGGGTGGTATCATACTGGCTTTATTTGATTCGGTGTATAAAATGTGAAATGATGAGGTGTCTTCTTTACTGCGGTATTGTGAGAACTCTTTATAAAAGGGGTAGGACCATTGTCAAACTGTAGAATTGTACCAAACTTTGACTTTTAAACTGTTAAAGTCAGATAAAACTTCTTAGAGATCCATTCTAAGTTAGACAACATGGCCTCAGTGGTATGCAGACACAAGCTTTTTTTTTTTTTTGACCGACATCACTTTTAAAGTGTCTCCCTACAGGCTCTCCTTTGGGTTCATACAGGAACAGACAGTACGTTATTATTATTTTTTTTTCAAAGAGGCAAGAAAAAGAAACTCAAAGGGAGGCTAAGAAATGCAGTCAAAATGCGGCTTCAAACCTTGTCCTTAAGAAATGTCCTGAGGCTAATCATAAATCTAGAATTCCATTGGGTTTTGTAGATGAAACTGAGAATAGATTTACCAAGTACCCTTTGAACAAAGAACCATGGACGTGAAGGGATATTATTTGGAAAACTTGGTGGAAATCAAGCGCCATGGGAAGTAATAAAGAAAGAGGTTGAAAATGCATCACAGAATACCAATCAGACCAGAGTCAGCCCGTCCCAGGCAGGAGAAGCAAATACTTTTGTTTAGCAAAGCTGAGGGGAACAGAAGCAGTGAGCCTGGAGGAATTGATGTCTATCAATCTTTATGCTATCTGGAAGACCGCCTGTGTAAACTGTGTGGATGTTACAAACAAGAGGGTATGGATTGAATGTGGTTAAATGTTGTTAGGTTCATCAATTGGGAATGTCCTCACAGATATTTCACTTAACAAGATCTGATAGCACCAGCAGCCTTCACCATACAGTGCAGGTGCACAGGTCTGTCTTCATTTTGAGGATAATACAGGAACAAACTTTTTTCTGCATTTTACTATTTTGTACACTTTCTCAGTACATTTACTTACTATGCCCCCTTATTTCTTTGTCTACAGTTGGGCTTGTTGACTGTCTGTATATGGCTCAACAAAATATTGTGGATAGCTACTGTTTCAGAATACTTTCTTCAGACTGTCAGATAGCATCATTTCTAGTGTAGTTTATACACCTTTGAATTGCAGGGTAACCTAGGAGCTACTTACTCTACAGTACAACACAGCTAAGATGTTGATCAGGCTAAATAATTATCTTTGCTACATCCTGTCATAACTGAATATGCACGTTTGGTTGTAAAATGTGTATTTTGTACACTTTAAAGAGCTATTACCATTGTTGATTTCCTGCTTTTTTGCCTGATGGGTGTCAAAATATTTATTTAAAGAATATTCAAAATAACCAAACTAGATTATTATTTGATGTTTGGAGCATTTTCTTATGTGAGCAGAGACACAAGGTAGAGAGGGAGACATCACCTACATACATTCAGCATAATGTTAATATTAACGAAGAGAAATCTTATCACAAATGTATCCTATATATCATAGATCATAAGACATATGACACATGCAATCAAATAATCTAAATATATAACTGTAGTATAGACAGCTCAGGCATAACAATAATTTCCTCTTGGCTTCATTTAGGTTAATTAATGTTTTTTTACTAGATCGTTATAAAAGGATGATATTCCGTGATGCATAAAAGTGATTTACGTGTTATTTGTCCTTTTTTTATAGGTTGTTGATTATAGTATTTAAGTAGCACTTCTGCAGACTACTATTGTCTGTTTTATCTTTTCTGTAATAACAGTTTTGTTTCTCTCTTTCACTTCCTTCCCTCAAGCTGTTTGTTGAGACACTGACCTTCAGCTGAAAATAGATACTTTAAAGTCGTGTCATTCTTGACAAAATCATGATGGATCATATTACTCCACCATATCTCTGCAGAATAAAGATACGGGCCATTGTTACTATGATTATTACTATGTTGCAAGAAATAAATAATAAATACGTCTGCTGGTTGGAGAGTGTATTGAAATTCAAGAAGTTTCTTTTTTGCATTATTTTGTGATATACACTTCATCACCATTTGTGCATTTTGTTTTACTTGCTGATGAAAATTGCAAACCTTAGTGGTTCCTAAGACAGAATCAACGTTTCAGAATGTTTTTTAACGAAATACCAAAACCATAGCTGGGGCTTCCTCATTTTAATGCAACTCCCAGCTTCTCTTCCCACCATTGCACCATCTTTGCAGTGCAGGGAATGAAAATACAGAATGAACGGGCAAAACGTATTTCAAGGTCAAGACAATCGCAACACCTTGTGGTGCTTCTAACATCTTTTCTCCCCCAGATGAATGTGTTGGTAGTAGTGAAGCATGGGGATACGTTCATCCCTTTCTCTTTATCTCTCTCTGTCACACGCGCACACTAAAAAATTACACAGAAAAATACATTGCCCTATAAAACAGACACACAAGCTGGCCTTGAAGCAGGAATCATTAACCATGTGAAGTATGATGCACATGCAAACACTTCCTTTAAAAACAAGCCCGGGCATGCTGAAATGGATATCAGGATTCATGGCAGATGAATTGCAAAATGGGCTGTTGCTGCGGGAGTCAGTCGTCTCTCTCACTGTTGTAGGGTGATTTATGTTGTCCATTTGTCATTATCAGCAGATCCTTGTATCATGTTTAAATCGTGTCCAGCTATTATGTTGATGCATCTATCTTCTTCCCGTTGCTTGGGAGGCGGCCTGAATCTTCACTCGAGGCCGGATCGCTTCATAAACAGAGATGTCGTTGTCAATATCATGTCCAAAGTGACCGATTACGAGCCTTGTGACAACACATTAAACAACACATACTGTACAGTACTGTCAGAGGCCTGCAAATAGAATTGGAGGTTAGAGCAGCGGACTGAATAAAGAGGGTGAAAACAAAGAGTAGATTGAGAGTCTGGCACAGTGGGGTGTCTGTGCTGCAGAGTGGAAAGGAAGCTTTCCGTCTTGTTTTGACTTGCAATATTTAACCCAGGAACCTGCAATGAATGAATACATTAAGAGCCGTAGGCCTGAGGTGTGCACTGTAAGATGATATACAATATCTAGAATGACTCATTCCCTGTTCAGACAGCTTGAGCAGGTTGACCAGTCAGAGCTGGAGCAAGAGTCCCAGCAGAAACAGTGCAAGGGAGATGTCAGAGCCGGGATGGGAACCTGCTGTTGCAGCTGCCTGCCCTTTGGCCAGGGGACTGATTCAGCTGATCATGGAACAGAGCTGGTTACTGAGCTGGAGCCCTCCAGACTGGAGAGAGAGGCGAGGCCGATTGAGAAAAGGTAACACTTCTCAACATGTGCTGGATTAAGTATTAACACTGAAATACCAGCTTTATATTTGTATACATTAATCTGAATATCTCTAGCATGCTATGATAATAAATGGCTAATTTTAAAGGATAGTAATCACCTTTTGTTAGTAAAAACTTTATATTCTTCGTCATTTAACACTCTTGCCATGCTGTTAAAGACAAGTGCGCTGCACCGAAGTAGTTTCAGCTGCATCTCTGGAGGAAAGAAAGAGTTTGTATACCCTCCCCTCTGATTGAATTCAGATGACATTTCTTTCTGCCGCATTCTGTCAGAGCCTGACTGTGACTTAAGCCACTGCAGAGAGAAGCAGGTCCCACACTGTTCTCATCTCAGCAGATGTGTGAGGAGAGGAGTGATTAGTTAGCAGCCACAGAGGCGCAAGATGTTATATTGTATAAAAGAAGAAAGTATTTTTGCAGAGCTCAGCTGGGAACCAAGCCTTTTTTGCATGGTCATTGTTGTCCAACAGATCTCAGTGTTTGCCATGATGAAAGTCATGAGAAATAAGCTTGCAGGATAGTTAAATGGCATTAATTCTTTGGGAGCACAGTAAATAAGCATTTATGATAAAAAAAAAAAGGATGTTGGTTCAGTGAAGGTATGTGCATCTGGTAAAAGTTGCTCAGTACTACTGTGACACTGCAAGTGAGCACTCGCTGAAATGGCTGTATACATGCTACACATACTGTAAAGAGCTGAATTTATAAGCCAAAATCTATAAACTTTGAGTGCTTTAATGGTGCCCAAAAACTCTGTAAATAGCTTGTACGTGAAACCTGAGTAAAGATTTATTGTCAAATTAGTTTCCAAGGTCAGCAGTTAACCTTCATCCTCAGTTTATGAAGATTATTGTAGGTCATTGTTAGAAATATATTGGCTTACTGTAAGAAATCAAACTGAGACAAGAAATCGTAAAGCAGTCTGAAAAAACTTGTTAAAGGTCCCATATTGTGCACTTTTCTTTATTTGAAATTTTCATATCACTCACATGAAATATTTAGTTTTAAAGTACCCAAAATCATCTCCTCTCTTGAAGCTGGGGTAGGCAGTTTATTTTTGCCATCATTGGGCAAAAAATGCATAATAACCTTTTAGCATATTATAATTCAAGTGGTCTGAGAGAACACTACACTCCTGCACCTCTCCTCTTGGCTCTCTAATCGGGCTTTAGAAAGTCTCGCCAGTCCCAGAATTTTTCAGCCAATCACTGGTTATTTCAGAGAATGGCAGAAATCCCAGAAGGATAATTTGCTATTCCAGGCAGCATTCGGACAACCACATACACAGTAAAGAAGCCCAAGAAAAGGAAGGCAGATGCAACGAAACGGCTGAACGGCAACAAACTAAATTAAACACTTGTCAATATTGGCGGCGCGGTCCTCTGCCCCGGACAGATGCTCTGCTAGTGGCCGAGTGCACGGCTTTGGCCAAGAGCTCTGCCCTGCTTCCTCTGAACCAGCTGCTCCAGGACCTATTCACTGGCTGAATCCATGGTGCGCTGTGCTTTATATATGTGAAACATTTTCTCATTATGACAAACAGCGTCATGGCTCATTTATGTTCAGATGTGGGGTTTTTTCACCTTTATTTAACCAAGTATGTTGCTTGAGATCAAATGATCTCTTTTTCGGTGTGTTTCTATGCCGATCAAAGACAGCGTTGTCAGTATCTATCACTATTTTACACTAAGGACAATTACTGTCTGTTGTTCATCCATGAATTCAATCTGTGTGTGTGTTTTCTCACCTGTAATTTAGACAATGGCAATTGAGTGTTTGACTGAAGAACATTCAGGTGCCAGCGATCTCGTTTACTTAGAAGTAATCAATACAGCAGATGTGTGTGTTAATGGGATTCAGGTAAAGAGAGGGGTGGAGCTACGGAGCAGTCACGGGGAAGTGAGGGTGGAGGGGAGATGTTGCATACCCCGGCTTTAAGCCTCCCCCTGGAGGACTAGAAAAGGCAGGTCGATTCTGGTCTGTCTCATAAATATTTATGAGCCTCTGCCCTGATAGGCTGATTTGAATGGCTATGATTAGAGCATTTGGTGGTGCCTATATTCACCAGCTGATTTAAGGCAAAGTTTCTGAGTGCAGGCTGTGTGTGTTTCTCCGCTGATTGAATGTTTGATGCATGGGACTATAATCACACCTAAATCTTCACTATGGTCACAAAAGGAATGAAATAGCGATTTCTATAACTGCATCTCTTATTGGTCTGGTTATAGCAAGACATTGGATTCATTTTTAGTAAATTAATTGTTTTAATTGTATGTTTGGGACCAATAGACATGCAAATTCTCCAACCTCCTCCCGACTATTTTTCAGCATTACACCTTGAGAATCTATACAAATTTGTTAGCAATGAATGGGCTTTGTGGTGGTTTACTTTAATGGTATCGCCTGAAGTCTGAAAAATCTTAACATTTCAATAGGCTTATATTCAGCAGAAAATTGAGTGTAGAAGCTGTGAAAAATGTTTCTTCATTGTGGGTTACTTGATTTATTATTGCTGTTCCCATTAATGGAATATTGAGTGTGTAAAGGATAAATGAAAAGGCCTGCCTGGCCAGTGCCAAGGAGGGCAGATCTGGTGGTTTGGACAATTTCACTCACTGCAGCATTTACTGAACACATTGACCGGCTGTGTGAGTTTTTGCGGACCAATCCAATTTAATTTTCTTCAGTGCAGCAGAGATGCAAAGCCTACTCCTTCTTCATGATTCAATTAAGCCCCTCTTTATTCTATTCTAAATGATTTAGTAATTTGTGACTGTTATCAGTCATCACCTCGAACCACTGTGTGGATATTTGTTAAGTGAGAAAAGTTAAGTGAATTTGTTTCATTGCAGCAAAGACGTAGCGCTGATTTTGAATTGTAAGAACTGCGATAATGTAGATTATTGACAAAGTAATCTGTCAGTAAATCATTGAGGCTGATGGAGGAGCATGTACAGTACAATATGGTTTTGTGAAGTGAAGTGCTGTTCGGTATGTAGCCACTAGATATCGCTGCTGAGACTTTGTCTATTTGACAGTTTGATGCAATTTCATCTTTATTTCTGTTTTAATTTTTTGCAAAATGTACTTAATGTACAGACTTGTACTTACTATCTGCAACGTTGAAGATTAATTATGTTTATTACAATTTATGTTACATCATAACCAAGTTTAAGGCTTGAGTTATATGAATTCAATTCAATTCAATTTTATTTATAGCCCAACATCACAACACAGTTGCCTCACTGGGCTTCACAAAATTCAGTCAGTGACCCAGACATCCCCCTCCTTAGACCCTCCTTCGCGGCAAGGAAAAACTCCAAAACCCAGTGGGAAAAAGGAGAAACTCGGGGAGAACCACAGTGAAGGAGAGATCCACTCCCATGGACGGACAGGCTATATATGAATATGAATGTTTTATTTTCCCATTATATATATATATATATATATATATATATATATATATATAATAATTTCTGTCATTTTGTCCTTTTCTTGTATTTGACAAAAAAAAGTTCCCCAGTTCCATAATAAATTCTTAACAGACAATAATTTCTAAAATATTGTCTGTCTGAGCAATTTTAGTCCATCAATACCATTCCTGTGGTATATGTTTTGCTGATTCGCTGAGTTCTGCAAACAGAACAGATTGGGCGGTGCTGTGTCATAGAAATGATGAATTTTATTGAGACAGTATTGTTATAGCTGGTAGCTTTATTCTGTTATCCAACAGTCAGGATGATAAAAGTGGCAGTGGGTGACACTGTGAGATATGAATGTTGACCTGGCGGTCCATTTGATGTATCGACCCAAACCACCCTCATCCAGCCCTCTGCTCTTATCTATATGTCTGTCTGTGGATTATTGACCTGGCACTGCAGCACCCTGAGCCAGCTACTCAGCTGTAGGCTGTGGTCCTCCATCCTCCATCCCTGTCTCCCTGGCTGATGGGGATGCGATGCGATAAAGAGGGCTCACGGTGAGACAGAAGGCTCCGGTTGCAGCCAGAGACCCAAGGTCAGCACTTTGTGGACAACACGCTGAAGTGATAACTGCTCATCTGCGGTAGCCAAAAAAAGATTGATGGCTCCAGAGTTTCTAAGAATGTCAGACCCTTCCCCTTTCCCCTCCTTTCTTCTTTTACATAAGGGCTGAACAATAGAACATTATCATTTTATTCTTCCCTGTAGAGGCTTAGAAGAGCTCGAACTGTAAGTGCTGGCAGTGTTGCTCGAGGTGATCGAGAGCAGTGAGAGAGGGCTGAAGCAGCAGTTATATTCCTATCTGACACTGCTCTTTGTGTGCATAGCACTGTGCACTGTGTTAAACAAGAGAACAGCGAAGGACCCTACTTATTGTCCATCTTCAAGCTTTATTGGACATTTAAGGCTTTTTAATTGGATGTACTGCTTCTCACTTCTGATCATTTGCTGGTGAGTAGCGATGTGGCAACACGCATGACTAAGAGGACTCTGATGTTAGCAGACACATATAGGAGGAAGAGGCCAGCTGCTTATTTTGAATGATTCAAATTTCTTTTTGTTTAAATGTTGTTTCCTTCATAATGTGCGGGATATTTCAGTGCTTTTATATTGACATTAATATAGTTAAAGCAGCTATAATTAATGTTTTAATAATAACAATGTATCAAATGATAAATATTGGGTGTTTTACAGTTCATACCTAAAGATTATTGCAGCTCCCCTTGGAGCTTCGTAGCAAGTTTCATCTTTTTGTTTAACTATTTTGGTTCACTCTCACTGCTCTCAGTGCATTACGGTTTAACAAGCTGCAAATACCCGACTGTGCACTATCTGCTCAACGCCAAATGGCAAACAAACACAATGAGTGTCTTGCTGATGAACACAGTGGAGCACTTAGCAACTAAAGAGACAGAGACATTACCCGCAGGAGTTGAAAGAGACAAGAGCTAAAAGGAGAGTGAATATTGGACTAGAAACTGAATGTTACTATCAGATGTGTAAAAACATTATATATTTACTTAAAAGGAATATATCAGTTCTGTCCACAACTTGTGCCCTCAATCAGTTAATAGAATTTTATAAATAAATATACAACTCTTATTCAATATCAATAGATATAGAAAATGCGGAAGCCCTATGCACCCATATCTGTGATTATTTTTTTTAAGGCCATTATGTCAGGATCCTTAATTCTGTTTATGAAAACAGAAAAAAGTTACCTGAACAATAGTTGTAATGCAGAAACCTACTAAAGCTAATCATTAATGCTAAGTGTTAATGACGTTTTTTATGTATTTTCATTTGTTTTTGTATTAGGGCTGCCACACGATAATAAAGCAAATTTCTTTTAGCACCACTATTTATTATTATGTGCAATTAACCCACCCAGCCTTCACACGTGAGGAAAACACAACACCGATTTTTCCGCTGTTTCTTTCCTGATGGGAACAGCTTCACTCAAAGGCAAGTGAGACAAAGACGGGAGTGAGAGATGCTGTATTGTTTTACTACGGAGGGCATTTCAACAATAGCGTTGCACTCAGTGAGTGTTAGGGGGTTTGTCGTTTGTCATTCTGATGGCAGCGACACTACTGGGGTTACCAGGGTAACCGGGCTACATTGGCTAAGCCAGCTGGCATACATCCATGAGCATGCTATGGAGTAAGTGGATTATTAAAGTATTTAAAAGTAATTGGTTGGGTCACGTACTGAACAGATCCTAGAATACATAAAGCGTTTCAACCCTAATTATGAACTCTTGCAAGTGTAAAGTTGGACACGGTGTATTGTGCTAGTAAGACTCATAAAGAGTTAATTTATTCAGAGGCTAGGGATTTAGATACATAATTTCCATACAAAAAAAACGCACTAGAAGAATATATATATATATATATATATATATATATATATATATATATACTTTTATTTTCTGTGAACACTCCAATGTCTTTTTCGAAAAGACATTGGAGACATGTAATGCCTGTAGCTGAACACACCTCTGAGAATAGATAAATTAACTCATTGTCACAAGAAAACGAAATATTGCATTTGTGATCTCATGATTATGGCATTGAAATAATAAATGAAACTATGGCTACTTAGGGCTTCCATACAATTAATGAAAAGAACATTGCAATATATATGTCTCATCTCATTGAAATTATCTTTCCAGTCCAGTTGTGGTCATAGACTATGTGCTGAGAGTCCTGCTATAGGCTGCGTATGAGCCATTTTCATGCATGGATCATCCTTTTAGTATTGCAAATCAATCTCTTTTTAGGTCAATTTACGAGATTAAGATAAAATAAATAATTATATATTGTGTCTGTTGGGTCTTTACTGCAGAAACTCGGAAGCTAGTTTCCTTCCCAGCAGCTTAGTCATTTCCCAGGATATGGTTGTTTTACATTTGAATGGTTGCTGCATGCTGCAGTTTTTTTTTTTTTTTCCCAGTGCAGTGATTTAAATTAATCGAGGTCTAACGCACAATTCAAATGACCATTGGTACAGGTCAGAGCCAGAGATCTGTCAAACTGCCTCGTATCATCTCCTCGTGTTGAAGAGGTCGTTCCTTGCAGCGTGAATCTTGGAATCCTGGGGTATGCTAACGAGATGTGAAGGAGAGTGTAGATGGATGAGGAAACTCAGCAGAGGATGAAACTCGGGGGATGAGGCCAACAGCAGCTGAACCTTAAAATGTCCTTAGCTGGTACAAAAAAAAGCATTTATCACATGCATTCCCACTCTCTTTATTAGCTAAAAGGAGGCATTTGTAGCACGGCATAGTCATCAGTCTCCAGATGCTGGGTCACAGCCCAGCAGTGACTTACATTTCTCGTTCCATGAATTATGTCTTCCAAACAGGGACTCTTTTTCCCTTTTGATTAGCAGTTAAAATGTTTATCACTTTAAGGCATCATTCACTAATTAGCCCTAAACACAAAGTACAGTTGAAGCAGATGGGAAATCAAGAATATCGCATGTGTTTTGCAGGTTTAAAAGAAATGACGAATGTCTGTTCAAAATGTTCTGCCAATCCATCAATAATCACATCAGTCATTAAATGTTTAATGATTGATTCAGTCATTTGGATGTATCCTTTGCAGACTTTACATTTAGGGGAAAAAAAATTCATGACAATCCATCTAAAAGTTATTATTTCTTAATTATCTTTTCCTGCAAAAAATACTATTTGAGAAATAATATAAAGGAACTCCGAACTATCTTATTTGGAGCGTATTATATATAAAAACTGTCACGCAGCACTATTCAGTAACATAATTTGGTCACCTTGACAGCTCCAAATAGTAGGATAGGATAGAATAGTGGTTGCAACATACTATCTCTCACCTTCCAGTCATCACTCCCTCATCTTTTCCTTTTTTTTTTCCTTACTCACTGCAGTAATTACTCTTTTGTTCCACACACCTTTTCCCCTCTCACTGTGCTTGCTGTGTATTGCCTTGCCTGCACAACTGCAGAGAGAATGGAGCAGTGAGGGCGTCCAGTTCAGGGAAGTGCTCTGATGGCACAGCTCTGCTAAACAACGCATACATTAGAAGAGAGCAGAGGAGAGGTGGGGAGACAAAGAGGACCACTCCAGGGAGAGAAAGTGAGAGAAGGGAATATGATTATATGGGCTGTGGCTAATGCTTTGTACTTGTGGTTTTTACTTCGCTTCGGGGGCCTCTTACATGATGTATTGGCGAGGTTAGCTGGCCTTAATAATACCCATCACGAGCCTAAGTCTCTCAGAGTCGGGGGACAGTCCAGTGACTGCATGTATTTTTAGCTCCACCTCAGCAGCATAACACAGGAGAAGTGAGAAGGAGGATGTTTTGAATGAATCAACGCCACAGTGCTCAGCAGAGGACGTCAGCAACAGCAGCTGAGAGGAGTACACACACACACACACACGGGCAGTCACACACAGTCATCACTGGGAAGAGCACAGCAGAGCACAGCAAATCACAGACCTGCAGCTAACATGTTGGGCCAACCAGGACAGTCCTTACATGTCCCTTACAAGAGGCAGCCAGTGTATCGCGCGACTCACAGGTGTGTATTGCAGCCCCCTTTCCCAACACCTACATGGGATTGTATTGCTAGCTCAAGCGTCTCTCTGCTAAAGTGTATACCGGCAGCTGGAGAGAAAGTGCTTTCGCATCGCATGCCGTTAAGCGATTGTACAAATTATATGGGCAGGAGGGACTATTTATATGCATGCTGAGAAGTGTCTATCATCTCTGTATGGCAGCGGCAGAGGAGGCGGCTCGCTGTTTAGAAAAGGCGAAACGACCATTTGGATTGCCTTAGAGAATTGCTTCTATCAGTGTGTCCTGATAGAGCAGCCTTTACGGCAATAGAAAGACAAGAGGGACAAAGCGAGAGATGCTCATCAATGCAGTGCCTCATAATCACAGGTCACTGACCGCTGTGTTGATGTCAGCAGAATTGTGAGCTCTCAGCTGTTTCTGATGCTCTTAAGTATACATGGTTAATGTGAAGATGTGAAGGTTAGACTACAGTGGAGGTCCATTTCTCTGAACAAGAAATATACCAGGATATAAAGGAATGTACTTGTTTACATGAGTTATCTCATCTATCTTAATACAGCTGCTACTGGTTCTCAGCCAACATATGCACAGATGCACAGTTATAGTTACTGCATAAAGACGTATACAGAGTTTGCTGCATAGCACCCTTTCCACTGTTTAGGTCTCTATGTTGAAATTGACCATTCATGTAGAACAAGCTCACAAGCCACAAAACTATGTTAACATAGGTGTATCAAGGTGAATCAAATGTGCATGCTGTTATACATCGCCTCGCTTTACATTCACATCCTTTCAAGTTCAGGGAATCACCAGTTGAACTAAGATGTAACAGTTTGCAGCTGCATGCTCTGAAACATACTCGTCCCATCAGCTCCAAGTATGTTAGCTGTCAAACTGTTTTTCTTAAGAAGTTAAGAAGAGTTAGTTTTGACAAGTTCAAGTGGGTAAGAACACGGATACCAGGAGATACAGTACAGTAGATCCAAGCATTAATCCACTCATAGACCCATGTTCAAGATCAAGCTTATTATCATTCAGTCAGAGTCTTAACGGTTGCAGTAAAAGGTTATTTAGCCTATTTATCATTCCCGTAGGTGCTACTTCATCAGTCAGTCTTCTACTGTTCTCTTAGCCACAGGGGCAGCGGTGCTGTAAACGACAGACTAGAGAGTGCCACCTTTGAGCAGCAGATAACAGTGGTTTGGTCTTGCTTTTAATCAATATTCTTTTCACTGCAGAATATACAGCTTACTTTATAACCTAGCTTCTTTTAATACAAATTAGCCTCATGTGGGTTTGTCCAGTCCTGTGTGGTGCAGTCTGTTTTCTAATGTCTTGTGTAATGCTCTGCTGTGGCTCAGTCTGGTTCTACTTAGGGTGTTGAGCAACATCTGATGTTTAGTTCATGACCCAGTAATGTTTTCACACCCAGTCACACCCAGCTCAGCTTCGGCCAAGCTCATCCTTCCCATGTTATCCCCAGACCACAGAGGTGAGATGTGACTGTTAGCAAAGGTGCTTCATTTGTATGCTCAGCCGATAGTGGTCACATCTTTGTTAACGGCAACATTTAAAGTGGCCGGACAGTACAGACTGAAAAATGACACAGCTAAAGGTGGTGCAGGGGACAGTATATTATAGAGGGGAGACGAGGAAGGAATGCTGCACATCCCCAGAGAGAGTTAATACATCTAAGAATAGACACAATCATGAGACCCAACAGAAGGGTGAGGTATTTGAAAAGGGAGTACATTCTCTGTATTAAAACTGTGACCTTTATAAATTCCCCCAGCTTATGATTTAGATCCGCATCTGTGAGTGGGAGGGACATTCCTGTAAAGGGACTGTTCTGGTAAATTCTACTGGCCAGATTGAGTTTTATAGTTGTGTACCAGATGTGGCCTACCTTCCTCCAATGATGCCTGACTTAATAAGCCTCCAAAGTCTCTACAAGCTCTCCCCAACCCTCAGGATACAGGGATCTAAAAATAGCCTCTAAATTCAGTTACCCTCTGCCAGCCGAGCGGAACCTCAGCTCATTTGTTTAATCCATCTGTTTAATTTCCTTGATCAAATTATAATGTGATAGCTTCACCAACACAGAGGGACAGATGTGAGGGGCCAGTGGTGGTGACATTGTGCATTATTTTAAAATAACCCTTCATTATTCGATGGCCAGCGACGCAGTCAAGTATTGCACAACGGCACACTATTAATATGCATACAAAACTGAGTACGAAAATGCCAGTGTATAAAAGGACAATGCAGAGGGGACAGATTGTGGGAGAAACCTGCAGTGCTTTGATAGATTTGCGATGAGCATGTTTACACGTAGCAGATGTGAAGCCATCCTCACTACAATCATACATGCAATATATAACAAGACACTGACGTTCTCAAAAGAAAAAAAAACAGATCATGATGTGTATTTTGGGGCCTCTGTGGTGCCTGTGAGTTGTTAATTTGCTGAGCATTGCAGTCATGGGGTAGCTGTGTTGTCTTAACCCTGCGTGTATAGCTGTAATGTAACTCTCCAGCGGGAGTGTGGTCAGTGGCTTTTACTCTGCTCCGTGTGTCTGCTCAGATTCTGTAATGAGAACAGCGGAAGAGAGGTCCCTCCAAGCCTGGGGGCCCGTCTGGACACAGTTCGGGCCAAGTACAGAACATATACCACATGCACAGAAAGAGCTAATGAGAAGAGATGCTCTATATAAATATTTAAATTTCTAAATGTACTGTACACACTCAAGCAAATAGCGTAAAACAGCTGCGCTGCAGTAAAGCGTGCTGCGCTATACTGTACAAGCTCGGACAACCACAGGGCCAAGAAGACTCTCTGCAGCAAAATGTACTATTGACTAATCATATTTCTCGTGTACAGTAGCATCTGTGTGTATGCTCAAATGTGATGACTTTACCATTTATGATTTGCAACTGTAGCAAAACGTAAAATAATCAAGAGTTTGAGCGAAAGATTTGCCTCCTTTGTATCCTTTACTGAACATTTTTCAGCAGTAAATTGGATAATTTGATACAATCCTTCACTGTCATCAGCTGACAAAAAAATCCACAATGTTTTTTTTTACATAATATGCTTCTAATAATGCCTCCAACATGACTGTGAAAAGGGTTTACACATGTTTCACAGCAACGGGGGTTAGCTGAATACGATTATTACCCAGTGAGGGTTTATGTGCCCCTCAGCTTTTGGACAAAAGCACTGGCAAGTGACACAGCTTTCATGAAATGGTTATTAGAAAATGACTGCCCTGGCACATAATGTAATCCATAAGATACACTGAAACCGAACTATGTCTGTGCTGTTGCTTTATATTATTAGGAGTATACATAAACACACCTCCAGGCCTGGAATGAATGTCTACTATTTGTCTTCAAGATGACATAGGTGAAAACACTTGTGCTCGGGATTATTAAGATGAATTACCTCGATGTTCAGCTCTTTTCCCAAGAGCATGTAATGATGTTAGTGATTCCCCCTTTAGCAGAAGGGGTTTTGTTCATTTGTGTGCTGGCCCTCATTCGAAATCATAAAATATCTGCAGCTTTTATGTCTCCTTGTGCCATTATGTCACCAAATGTACAACATACATACCTACCTACCCTGTGACAGCCACAATTTTGAGTTGTTCTTTTTTGGGATGTTTGATTTATTTCTGATGTTGCGGGATTATTGGGATCAGAGATCAGCCGGATTGTGTGACCGTGAACATATGCAATATGTGCCTGAGTGTGTTCACTGGAATGGAGCGTGTATGACAGATCGTCTCACTTTGGCAGAATCGGACCACCTTGCTGCAGATAATTCATTTTGTACCGTGAAACCTGTGATAGCGGTCTGCTCTTTTGAGCTGGAAGACTGCTGCTGCTGCTGCATAGACATTGCACTGAGAATCTGTAGGTAGGCCATGTTGTTGTTTGTTATAACTGTTGATGATAAGTTTAGATAAGGTAGTAGTGATAGGAAGGTGCATGTGGCTCATTTAGGGACGGATGTTAAGTGCTCAGTTTAGTGAATGGTAATTTTTCGGCTGCAATATAGAACGGTATTTGTATGTATCTACATATTTATCTATTCTTTACTATTGTTTTGCAACTCTGCATTCTTAACTTAACATTCTGAACTTAACTTTTCACTTTTTTATGGTCACTAAGAGTGAATGACTGGTTTAGTCTAAAGACAGAAGCTTTCATTTCTGGCTGACATCTGTGCTGCAGAATTGAATTCAGGACGAGCTACTTGACAATAAATTCTCCAAAGCCTTATGGCTGCATAATAGACACTTCACATGGGTGTACTTATGAACTTTGTAGGAAGATTGCAAAAAAGTTGTGCAGCAATGCACCATCTCCACTGTTCCCTACAGTCATTTCCTCTCAGTTTAGATTTTCTTTGGCACTCATCGGAGAAATGGCAGAGGAACATGTTTATTCTGGTAACATGACCAAAGAAAGCCCAACTCTGTGGATATGTGTGAATACTCTGATAAAACTAGTCTAATCTAATCTAAAACTTTTGAAGTGTAATGTGCAAATGTTAACATCACAATCACTTTTTACCTATAGAATTTGTTAACAACATTTTTCCACATTTGCTGAGGCATTGGCCGCCATTCATGATGAATATAAATGGAAGATCTCTGCTGTTTCTGAATTTTGAGAGAACAACAATTCTAATTTGTGCTCTTAATTAGCTGTCTTGGTGATAATTTGCATCATGTCTTTTATCATTGACCCTCTCCTCAAAGACATGATGAAAAAGTGAAATATTCCTGATGAAAAGTTCCCACAGATGCTTTGAACTTACAGCAAAACATGGTTCAACCATAAATAATGGCCCAATTTGAAGTGGATGCTGACATCATATCGGGTCGGATTTTGATGACACACCTTTGGAGGAAATTTATCTTTCCACTTGGCCAGACTGCATCGACCTTGAGTTGGTTTCTTCGTTACCCAAATTTAAGCTTGTGGTTGAGGATGATGCAGTTGATGACAACTACACATCTCTTTATCTTTTCTGATTCTTTCTTTGAATCAGAATTGCAAGCTCTATAATATTCGTAGTTTTTATTCCGCTGACATGCAGTGATCATTTTGCAAGTTAAGCCTCCTACACATGGGTGGAGCTCCCTGAAGGGACTCAAGGGTGAGTCGGTCAAATTCAAATGAATTACTACTTAAGTGTCTTCCTTGGGGGTGTCGTAAAAGTTTAATCAGTCACCACCATTTCACGCCACACAAATGTTCTCCATTGGTCCATTTTATTAATGCTATCTGACTGCGTTTAGCTAATAGTGATATCATTGCCAGTGGAGGAGATTATCTAACAGTATTTTTACTGCTTTAAGAGAAGTAGTACTCTTGTACTAAAGTGTAGGTGAAGAGTTGTGAATGGCAATTTCTGTTAAGAGAATGGGGCCTTAGGAGTGCAAACTTTTTGGGATAAAATGGCTTCAAAATTAGTGTAAATACAATATTAAGTCCCCATTTGCTCAAACTGGAGCAGAGACAGCAAGCTTTTACTTAAAATTTAAGAATATTGAGCCTTAGGAGTCCACACATTTTTTGTTGTTTTTGAAATTGGTCCAGTATTGGCTTCAAAACTGTTAAAATTCGTAAGGTTCCAGACAGGGCGGAGGCAGAGAGCACAACGTCTTTACATGGATGGAAATTGCAGAGAAGAGAAAAGCAGATATAGATTGGTCTTATGTTTACTAGTTCATTGGAGAAAATCCTTAAAGTAGTTTTACATCCAAAAACCTTCACTTACAAGGCCTGTTGGTGTTTTTGTTATGTGTAGCTTCATCGCTTTCTGTGCAATGTTGCCTATCAGTCTTTTTCCTGCTCACTGTGCCAAGCCCTTGTCTATAGCCTGCCGGAGATTTTCAGCCTTACATTCTCCCACACTTCACATCCCTTTCTGTCCCACATCGCACAGCTAAGCGATTAGCTGTGTTTGGCTTTGTGGGTTGGACTCTGCATTTAGCTGCTGATATACAGTGTGTGCAACAATCAAGCAGACGAGGCTCTGGTTCAGTGTTCTTTAGCCACAGATGAAAGGAAGCCGCCACAGATTCTAAAAGAAGCTAATTTAATCATCTGTGGCAGTCGATACAGTACATAATAATTCATGTTTATTTAAAAATTTTTAGGAACGTTTAGGTAGATTTAAAAGGGATGCTTTGTTGATGGTTGTGATAGTCTATGTCTTCAGCAGTGTCAGACAAGACCAAGGTCTCACCTCATTAGACAGGTAAATGAGCACAGCACCACATCACAAGATGCAATGGCCCATCAGAGTGAGAGTGTAGATCGTCTTCCTGCCTGACAGACATTCCAGTATGTCAGGAAGAGAAGAAGCTGTTTCTGTCTGACAGAGGCAATGGGTTGAGATGTTATTAAATACATTTGATTACATTCCTAATGGATTATTCCTGATCATCCAGCCTGCACTTCTTGCTGGCGGTTGTTGTTCCCACCGACTTCCCTTAGTTTTCCACGAAAGACCAAGCCAGTCACTCACAATCTTATTCATAAGAATTGGCAATTTATTATCCCGGTTTCACTTATTCACTATAGACAGACATCTGTATATGTATATGCGGAATCTGTGGATAAGTGACAATTATTTTGGGGCCAGGAACTGTTACGTTTTCTGTTTGTAGTCCAAGTTGTTTTGGCCAACCGCATTTGAGCAGCAATTGGATGCAATTGACAAATCAGTGTGGAAAGTGTGTACAGAGGCAGAATGCCTGGTATGGAATCTCCAGAGTCTGTCAACGATTCAGCTTTTTGATAGATTTTATTAGCTTTTCATTAGGTTGTACAACTTCATTCTCACGTCTGAATGTGCTAACAATGACTAACTAATGGAAAAGGAAGTATTGGACCAGATATCCATTGGTTCCATTGGAAACACATAAACATTGCAGGCCCCACTCAGAGGCTAATCCATTGTCAGACAATAGCCAATGTGTTCCGAGATTAGGTTACAGTAGACCAACTGCTAAGACAACAAGCGATACGTATTATACTGTATAGTTGCTTACTGGTGCTGGCTTGCTATAAAAAATTTGATAGTAGAAAAGGAATAGATTCTCCTTTTTTGTTAGTAATTTACTAGGGGAGCTAAAAAATTTAACCTTTCGGCTAGCAAGGTAAAATAAATAATTAAGGCGCTACAGTAAAACTCCAAAGAAAAACAAAAAAATACATTGATAGCACATACATTGATGTGCATAACTGTCACAGCTTTACAAATGCACATCATTATAATAACATATTTTCTCTGTGATTATATACAAGCTCATGTTCATGAATGTCTCATGTTAATATGCTGAGAAATTTTATCTTAGAACTTCCATCAGTCATTTCTTTCTTGTTCCTCCTTTCTAATTTTTCACTATCATCTCCTGTCTAGCGTGCTGTAGCATAGTCTTCGCTGTCTAATCCAATTTGTAACCTTGTGTTTTCAGTGAGCAGAGCTTGTTAGGGATTGCTGCCTCTAAAACGTGAGTTGGTGTGACGACATTTATATCAAAAATAATGCTCAGTTCAGCTCGGCATATTTATGAAAACGTGCTACCACCAAACTAAATAAGATTACCATCACACTATTAAATGGATGAATGGGTGTGTTACATCTACTGTGGCTGATAGCCAAGCAAGTAAACCCTGCAATATAACATAGGTTGGGTTCTGTGGGACACGTGTAATTCAGATTGATTCCTGAATCATACATATTTAATTCCTGAAATCTATGGGTATATCCATTGGTGCACGGGGCATTGCAGTAAGATCACTCATGTTTTGCTCAGTCACTGCACAGCTGTTTCTCTTGTCCTGCTGAGTGCTGATGCCCTGCTTTCACTTTTTGGCTGGCATACAGTGTAATGACCTACCAGTGCTTCATCTTTCATGGGCAAATTCCTCTTTTTTGTGTTGGTAACTTATTTTTATTAGCGTCTGACCTACTGTAGTTGAATAATATGGCAATCACACAGCCCTGTGAGAATGGAGGACGTAGCTACATCATGTTGCTTCTCATTAACTTGTGGTTCCCTGGGGCAAAGTGGCTTCTGTTGTTCTTGCACCCTTCATGTGAGAGTGCCTCACACCTATGTATGTTTTTGTGTCGCTGACGGGACACAAAGTGCATTTGAACCTCCCCCATTAATGTGCTGATCACTGTGGGGTAAAGACTATGATGGTGGAGAAAAGATGCATCAGCCTAAGGCTGTGCAATTCATTTTAACTGCGATTTCGATTTGCGTGTCACTCTACAAAATCATGTAATCGAATGGAAACAATATTTTTTAATACACAATTTCTGAAAGAGTAACTATGCGCGAGTGCTGCATGAGTGCATGAGGGCAATATAATATTTTAGCCACATATATATATATGTATGTGGTTTAAAAAGCCACAAAAAGCACAGTCACTCATGCTGAAAAAAATGCATAAAAAATAATTTGAATAGTTTGAATAATTGTGATTTCAATATTGACCAAAATAATCGTGATAATGTCTTTTTTCATAATCGAGCAGCCCTACATCAGCCTATCTTTTTTGGTTCAGTGAAGATAGAAGGCAAGAGAAGGTTTTGATTCATGTTCTGTCTGTTTAATAGAAAATGTCATGTCAGTAGTTGAGCTCCACTGATAACATCCATCTGGAGGCAGGGGCGCAGATAGGATTTTGGAACTGAGGGGGACCAAATACACACACACACACACACACACACACACACACACACACACACACACACACACACACACACACACACACACACACACACACACACAGACTGAAGCTCCAATATACAGTCCAGTTATGAGTTTTCTAACTGAATGAGCAGTGGCAGTCGACCTGATCAAGGCCTACCTGATCAACACTAGCACCAAACTGGTATGTCAATCATGCACTAAAACCTTGTGCTTTCTGCATACAATGTTTAATTGAAATGCTGATCTGACAATATTCACACTGCCTTGCACGACAGATTCACACAAATAAAAATAATTCTAGCCTATATATCATGACCTGCAAAATTAAATTCACATCTTAAATGAAAAATTAGGAGTTTCCTGTATAAGTATGACTGTTTTCTTTGAACATTTCTTTTAAGATAACATTATACATAAAAAATATAAACATTATAGATATTCACCTACAGCCTAGAATGCTGGTATTTTACATTAAGCCTACCTGAAGCCCAAATGCTTCTATATTATTTTCAGACTAGCTACTTAAAACAAGTGTTGCCACATCTAGGAAAGGCAACAGGCATTGGATACTTATATCTTTTGGTTCTTGAAAGAAAAAAAATGCTGTGATCTTATTGGACTGAAAGGAAAACTCCAGAATGTCTCACATCCGATTTGCACTGTCAGGTATGTGGTGCTTTCTCAAAGTGTGTATTTTTGTCCTGAGATCCTTTGCTTTTCAAAATCTTCTCTCCTGCAGCTTTGTCCCTCAATTAAAGATTTGCTATGATAGATCAAATGTCTGACTTTTTAATCTATGCTGAAAATGTAGGTAGCCTGTGTTGAAAACCAATAAAGTTATCCACTGGGGTTACGGCACTCTAATTTAAATTAATTGCGGTTTACAGGTAGACCCATCATCCTCCATTTGGAGGATTGGTGGTTCAATTCCATAATCAACCAGTCCACATGTCGATGTATCATTGGGCCAGATACCCCCCAATTGCTCCGAGTTGCTGTTCCATCAGTGTGTGAATGATTCGATCCTCCTGATGGAGCTGGTCAGCACCTTGTATGACAGCCACCACCATCAGTTTATGAATGTGTGTGAATGGGTAAATGAACACTTGTAGTGTGAAGTGCTTTGAGTGGTTGGAAGACTAGAAAGGTGCTAAACAAATACAGTCCATTTACCACATGTGCAAGGGTATAAAATCTCTTTTAGGCTTTTTTCCCTGCCTTGTATCCCCTATACTGTAACACACGCATCATTGATTTAGTCCCCAGCGTAATGCTTGCTCCAGAAAACTTCCCAACTTATTTTCTTTATCATAGCATATCGCCATCAATGTTGATCCCTGTGATAAGTGCTTTGTCATGGTTGGAGGCATTATAAAACCACAATTTCTTTGATGAACGACTTCAAACCACTCTTTATAAATATTTATCGATCAGCTTAGCGAAGCTTTTGCCAGTGGAGCAATGGAATTGCTGATGTGCCCACAGGAACTAGACTCCCTAGGTCTCATCACTCCCTGAGGTCATTTCTCTAATGCTGGGACTCCAGGCAGAAACTGGAACACTCAATTTATAACAAGTTTATAACAAGAGATACCAAGAGACCACCTTATTGTGTACAAGCTATTAATATGATTTTATGGCTGTGACGCTTATATTTGCATACTGGATTTAAGCATTCATTAGTCTTTTTTTGGTGTCTTCTTAAAGAGTTTGAAAGGCATTATTTCCAATTAGGCAGGCATGAAATAGGACATAACTGATGAGCAGTACCTACTTTTGGAGCAACAGATTTTAACATCGACCTTCTGACCAGCAAAGCATTATCTCTTTCCTCTTTTCACTCAGAGTAGTGCTAATGTTTCAGAATTAGTTGTGCACACAAGGTTTGAGAGTGTTTCCTTGCATCCTAATTCTGTATCATTGGTCCAACACATGCCATTGTTGCATTCACTGCAATGCAATTAGCTGTTGCCTTGCTTATGTTTTGGAACGGCATGTCTTGAAGAACCGTTGTGACTGCACTGAAATGTGCTGTGTCAGAACTGTGTGTGTTGAATATCAATAGAGTGACAGCTCTTTCAATTTCTGCCAAGCCCTCTGTCTGACAGCAAGTCTTTGCACCGGTTTCTTCTCTCCAATGGGCCTGTTTTGGCCTGTTCTTGCCACTCTTGCCAGTGCCGCTTGAGTGATTTGCTGGACGGCCACAAGACCAACAGAGGCAGAGCTTGGACCAGGCTTTTTCTTGTTTTATTGATGCCAATTTAGACAACATGCATTCACAGAGGCATTACTGCTGTCGCTGTGTCACTCTGTCAACTCAGCGTGAAGTTTCTGCTGATGTAAACCAGTGCTGTCCCTAAGGACTAATCTTCTAATGATTAATCAGTTGACTAATTTTTCGATTAGTCGACTAATCTTGAAGACTAATTAAAAAAAATATAGTTTCATATAAAGATATTGTGGGAAAAAAAACTGCAGCAGCGTCATCCTCTCGCGTTGCTATAGAGATTCAAAGCACAGCAGAATACGCCAACACAATAAAATATGTTAAAAAAAAATCTCCCGCCGTCTGTGTCTTTCAGTCAGTCAGTCATTTTCTATACCTGCTTATTCCTCATTAGGGTCGCAGGGGTCTGCTGGAGCCAATCCCAGCACGTTACGGCGAGAGGCAGGGATACACCCCAGATGGTCGCCAGCCAATCGTGGGGCACACACACCTAAGGGCAATTTAGAGTTGCCAATTAACCTGAGCATGTTTTTGGACTGTGGGAGGAAGCCGGAGTACCCGGTGAAAACCCACGCAGACACGGAGAACATGCAAACTCCACACAGAAAGGTCCCAGACCCAGGACCAAGGAGGTCTTGAACCTGCGACCTTCTTGCTGTGAGGCAACAGCGCTAACCCCTGCGCCACCGTGTCGCCCCTGTGTATTTCAATATAAAATTATTTTAATAGTACTTGTATTTTAATTGTGCAAAACATCAAATATACCATCACTTGCTACAAGCAGATTGAATATGCTTTTGGATATTTTGCTGTTTTTGTGCAGACTCTGGGACTATCTGCTGTTACAATCCGTGAACATGTGCATGCATGAAGTTGTTCAACATCTTTTCCTAATATTACAAAATAGTCAAGGCAAACTGCTTAATGCTACTGTCTTTAATTCCGATGCTGATGACATTTTTGTTTCAAAACATGAGGCAGATGCTCAAATCAACAGGGAAGGGGTAGAGGGGAAGGAGAGACAGCAAAAGTAGTGGTGTGGAGGGAAATTAGCTTAACTCAAATGAGGTGTCCAAGACTGGAGATCAAAAATAAATAGGCGGCCCACACATCTAATAAAATTGCATTTGACTAAAACTTTAAAGATCATGATGATGATGATGATGATAGCAATGAATGATTGCCATGACAGTGTCTGTTATTTGGATGTTAGTGTTAGTTTGGATACTTTAATTTTCATACTGAATGGGTGGGATCTCCCAAATGCTCTGCAGAGAAACTGCCTAAACAATTCTCACACAGTTGTCAGTGAGGTGAAGCTGAGTGAGGCTGCTGCAGTGCTCTGCTATGAAACCGATAAAGGTCAGTCAACATGTGCGAATCGTGCTGCAGAAAGCTTATCTCCTTAATGACTCGCTGTCAGGATACAGAGCACAAGCTACTGTTATTAAGGCCTAATTAATTCTGCCTGCTAGGCCTGCATGCTACAGGGTTTCTGGAGGTTCATGATATCTCTCTATCATGATGTAATGTCTCGTGACCCTCCGTCACACAGTCACACCGCCTGGGTGGGCGACAGAAATGACTGTCAATACTGAGTTCAGTATTACTTCCTGCCACCTCATTCAATTCCATGTGTGCATATCCAAAACATTTCTTTGCTTTTATTTTCTTCTTTGGACTCTGCAAAGGCATGACATCTGCTCAGTAACAGCTTGCTGATATTAATGACACATTAGTCACTGCAGCTTATTGAATTGGTCTGGAAATGAAGTCAGCAGCAGTCTAACTAAATCAAATGATGCGTTTGTGTGTTCTCTGGTGATTAGTTGAATTGCACAACATTGATTTGTGTTTGACTTCACTCAATGTAAAGTAAAATGCAAGCTGCTGCACTATATGGTATTTATTGCAATTACACTTGTTCCTGTGAGGAGTTTTTGTTGAGCTACTTGGATTGTCATTTATTTTTGTTTTTAATAGGGACGTTTAGTTCCGAAGAGTTGTGATGATGTAATGGCTATAATCTTAAATGCCTTTATACATGTTTTTTTAAGAAGTGGCTGTCCTCTTTCAATATTTATATTGTGAAATTAAGATTGCATTAGCTGGACGTGAATTAAAGTTAAATTAAAGTGGCACCTTCCCATGCCTTAGTTGTCTCTTTAATTCAATATTTACAACAGGCTTACAGTACATTGGTACCACCTGCTCCCTTGGCCCACATTCCACAGGATTAGTTTCAATTCCCTTTTAGCCTAGGTCAAAGGTCAATGTTACTGTTAAACCAGTGCCGCAAAAAGTAGACATCAAGGAAGGTGTCTTTGAAGGTGACAAAGACGTTATGAGTTTTATAATTTACAATCTATTTCTGGGCTCTTGATTAAATCCCGAACCCTCTGGTTGATTTGTGTTTAATATGAACTCAATTTGTCTCAATCGAAGAAGGTCATCGTGCTGGTTGAGAAAAGCAAAACTGACAATATTTGTCTAGTTTATATATTTTATATATAGTTTCTAATTATCTTAGTTGCAATGCTGCCACTTGGAGGATACCAGCAGTATTTTCTGGTGATAAACACCATTTTGAATAGATAGGAGAGGTAAACATAGCAGCTACACAACTTACTATTTCCTTGAATGTTTAACAGAAAGCCAAGAAAGAGGGACTCTAGACAGGGAAGTAGAAAATGGAAAGGGAGGAGGATCTGATAAGCAGCTGAGGTATTCCCCTGATAGGAGGGAGTTCAATCTCTACCATCCACTCTGCAAGTGTGGGGTGAAAACTCTCAGACAGGCATGGCTGAGCAGGAGAAAGGGGAGATAAAGAGCTCCCCCTCCCGCTCCCATCCCACTGGCTCCACTTCTTTACGCTGCTCTTTGCGGATGCCAGCTGCTACTGTACCAGAGACCTTCTCTGCATCCTCCACCTGCCCTGATAATGCCGAGCGGATTTCCGTGACGTGCAGTACCGCAGCGTGGCTTGCAACTGATTCACAGCAGGTGAGGCTGTCTTCACTGTGTGCACGATACAGCAGAGCATAGGAAGTAGGTGCAAAGCAAATAAGTCTGCGCTAGTAGTCGATATACTGTAATAGGAGTTTTATTCTCTGTACTGGGAGAGCAGAGAAAAGGGAGCAGTAAGGCAGTAGTTGAGACTGTCAGCAGATGGTAAATTCCATGTGTTTTATGTGTTGTAGAGCAGTGTATCTGTTTGCATAGAAAGAGAGAGCAAGAGAGTAAGTGAGGCAGAGAGAGAGAGAAGGAGAGAGAGAGTTGGAACCACAAATCCTTGCCCCTGGTGCTCTTGCTGCCAAGACTCAGTCCTTGTGTGGTGCACAAGGCAGGGATTAACCCGAACTTCCTTGTTTTACGGGGAAAAAAATGGTATGGCATAGAGAGAGCTAAGGATGCCCAGTTTACAGCAGTTCTTGGTAGAAAATCTGCTGCTGCCCTTATCTTGTTTGCACTGTAGTAGTACTTGTACTGTAAATGTAAGCCCTGCTACATTGAAGCTGCTACTTGGTGTGGTGCTTAGTACTAACATACAGTGCATGGCAGAATTTGATTTTAGAATTAAAACATGGACTGTGTGGTCGCATGGAACCTCCCAAGATGAGGACTGTATGTTGATGTGAGGAGATATTTTGCCAAATCCTCCATCTTGAGATCACTTTGATTCTTTAAAAAATTCCATTACATCTGCAACTTATCTATTTTGATAGAGTAATGCTTCGATAGATAACTCAAGCTTCTGTATTTTACATCTTTATATGATAAAATTCAAGGCATTTGCATGTCTAAAGTCAACCATATTTGTTGAGTTTTTCTTAAAACTGTCTCAAAAAATATTGTTTTATATGAAGTCTAGGGTGAATATACAACCACTAAACAGTATCTTATATGATAGATTAAATTCAAGCAACTATTGCTTGAATATATGATATTTCTCAAAAAAAAAAAAAGAACAATCCAAAAGGCGGTTTTCTAGCTCATCTGCAGCAGGAGTTAATTTCTCTCTTGGGACTAGGCTACGTTGACGCAAGCGTTGGTGGGAGCTACTTTTCTGCAAACAAGTAGATGTACTGTGCTGCAGTGTTTGTACACTTACTGGGGATGCTGCGAATTCCGTGACAAATAGTTCAGAAGTAATGCGGCTGAAACAAAAGCCTCAAAGAATGCAGATTCCTAATTAACAGGGGATGCTGGTGCAGTGCTGTATGTGCCCAGTGCAGCTCAGCAAATTATGAGTTGTTACCCAGGGACAAGCCTGGCCAAGCCTCTGTGTGTGTGGGGGGGTGTGTAGGTGTGTGTGTGTGTGTGTGGGTATGCGTGTGCTTGTGTGTTTTCTACATATTCAATTCTACATATTGTTTAAATCTCACATCATGTTTGTGTAGTGCAGAATCGTTCAGCATTATTCCTGTTCAATACGCCCTCTGAACTTTTCTGAAATGTCAACTCATAAATCTTTCCAGCCTCCTCAGTTTGTCTCCCCTCCCTTTGCTGCATGGTGATGCAGTGAGGCACCACCACTCTCTGTTCCTATCATTCTGCACCTCTGTAGTGCTGAAACTTCTCAGCTGTCCTTCAGAGGAGTCACCCCTCCCCACTAGTAATGCATGTATGCCTGGTACACTTTAAGTGAGGATAGTGTAAACATCATCTTCTCAGCTATTTATTTACCTCTATCACTGTGTGTGTGTGTTTATGGAAAAGCAGCATGGGGATCTTTGCTTCTGCACAGCAGTATTTACTCTGTTTGTCCTGCACACGTCTGCACAGTGATTTCCATCTTCTATTGAAGGATAGTATTGTGTGTGTTTTATGCTGTAATCGACTGTGTATGATGGAAGATAAGAAGGAGTCAGGAGGAACGAAATCCACCACTAACACAAGTCAGAGTTAAAGGGTAATTCTATTATTTGTCACTTATTTGTCACCCTTTCCCATCATTTGGCGTCAAATATCTAATGGCGACAACATTTCTTTTTGGAATTGGCTCAGGATTGATTCACTCAGCAGGTAAGAAACAGGCTGCAGTGTAATCCTTGAAGGTAATTGCACCTGTCGAAATACATCCTCTAAAAGTACTTGTTTTTGTCACTGACAGGCTCTGATTGTTATTATAACTGTCTGACAATGAAGGTGAACACACCTATGCAGTTAGCAAAAAAAAAGCTGCTACAAGCTCTTAGTTAGCTAGTTACTGTATTAACCTTCACTGACAGACACTTAAAATACTAATTTGAGTCTGTCAGTTCCAAAAACAAGTACTTTTCATGGACATATACTTTGATGGATGCAATTGCCCTCAATTGCAGCCCTTTTTTCGGCTGCTGGCTGAAGTGATCTGGCTCAGTACTGGACCCATTTTACTACTGTTTGTCCCAATTTGTCACTTAGGTCCCAAATGATGGGGAAAATAGGATTCCAGGTTAAAAGATATCAGAGTTACACTTTAGAAGAATTATATTACAGTTCAGTAGATTATTGCACCCTTTCGCTGTCACCAGTTTGTCAGTCTGAATGGGACAATAGCTTCAGCACTTATCTGTTGTCTTCATCAGATAAATAACTGTCTCCTCCTTCACACAGATAACATAATAATTTCAAAACAATAAATTGTATAAGATTCCGACAGAACAAATGTTTCTAAAGCTGTCATTGATGCATTAATGATCAGAAAGTCGGCAGCATCTTGCATTAAATGTCACAGTTTGAGAAGATAATGGAGGGCAGTGCTGAATACCAGTGGTAACTGACTCATCCTGGGCAGCTATGCACCTTAGAAGATCTCTGCAGTAGAGTGTTTTTGTCTAAAAACTTAGAGAAACTCAACTCAAGAAAGCTGGGATGGGTTGACCCTTTATCTGCTACAATGGTTAGATGATATGGTTGAGTATAGGGCAAATATCTCAAAGATAAGCAACGGCCTACATCTCCTTTTTATTTTTTATATAAAACACAAGAAACATCAATTTATGAAAAGAATAAGGCTGGTTTTGCTGTGCTTCAGTGTGTCAGAGAAAAGGTTTATTGATTGCTGTGATTTACCCAGATACTACTAGAAGTGTGTGTGCAGGAACATGGGCAATGTGTTAATAAGATATGAATTGCATTATAAGACACTAGATATTAACTGGGATTCCATTTTTCTTGTTCTTTGACCTTTTTTTAACCAGGGTAGACATTAAGAACATTTTATATTTACAACAGCCACCCGGACAAAGGCATAGCCTGTAAAACTGTGAAGAAGAATAGCCCAAGTGTTGTCTTTGCACAGTCGTGCATCACTATTCAATAGAGGATAAAATAAATAGAATCATGGCATAATATTTGAATCCTATCAACACCAATACCTCCTACTAACATGTGTTTATGTCCTAGTTAAGGCAATGAAGGGCGTTTGTGAGTGAAATCTATGTAAGCCTGGTGAGTGCTCGGCCCTACATGTTGCATGAAAGAATATGAGCTGTGGTTCTATCCTGATCAGGCTTCAGTGGTGCTGTAGATTGTTTTTTTACATTATAATTATTATAATAATTGTAAGATAAGAGTCTTAATAGAGTGCAGGAATGACATATTTTTGTAGGCTGACCTGAAAGTTAACCTGGTTCCCTTGTTAAAAAGCCAGTGGGATTTTTCCTTCGGATCATTGCAGAAAATAAGTTCTGTGACTAATAGACAAAGCAAAAGTTTATGATACTTTTTGTTCAGCAAAATAATCTTCACAACAGAACGGCATGTTTGTGATTTGTGAAGTATAAACCCAATCCCTAGAAGTAGAACGCTAATGCTGATTTTAATGTCACTACTACTAAGCTTCCAAGTTGGAATTTAATTTTGTGCTTCGGCGCAATGACGTTTAATGACGGTTAATACTTGTTAGCAACTTTAAAGACATATATAAGCTTCAAAATTCACAAGTGAGGTTTTGACTGATGTATTTAATGTCACAGAACAAAGCGTTTAAATCCTTTGAGCTTGTTTTAACCACTGACTATATTTCAGGTATAAACAAAATGCATTTACTTTAAGATGAGGGAACCAGAAGTTATAAAATGCTAATTAATTTGTAAGTTTTATGACTCATTCCTGCAGCAATCAATGTGGTTTTGTTGTAACCTCAGGCAGGAGCCAAATCAAATAACAGAAGCACAGCTGTGCAGAAATTGATTAATGACGTGATTGTTTTTCCCCTCTTTCTTGTTTTCTCTCCATCCCTTCTGTTTTCTCCATCTCTCCTGACCTGCAGCCACAACCTGAGAGCTACATCATTTCGGCACCCTGTGACTGGACAGATTTCCCCCGAAAACACAGAATACACACTACAACACAGGCGAGTGATGCATATACTGAATGTTTAAATGTACAAAGAGGTTAGGTCAAGGTCATGCAATGGGAACGACTCGAAGATAAGTAGGAAACAGCCTGTCACTTTCCCTGATGAACCATAGCACAGGAGGTCTATTCTGCTGTAGCACTGAGAGTAAAAAGATTATACTTTCAATTAACTATTCACCAGGAAAATGAGCTGCTCTCATAGTCAGACACCATCATACTCATTACATCATGGAATTCATAACTGACTGCACATGTCAAAGAGATTCTTCACTATTATTCTTCAAATTATCGCCTTAACAGAATTTAAGGTAATGACACACCTGGCTCTCATATATACTTTCAATGGAGTTCATATCATGTCTCGTTGAAGCTGCCACATTATGTTAATGTTAGCTTTATTATAAGAATAATTTTTTTTCCGGGGTCCTTTCTATTCCTTTCTATTCAATGTAGCTGAGTTCACAAAGGAAGGAAGGAAAAGAAACCCTACTTACACTAAGGCACTGATTAAAGTTTTCTCTGCGTCAGTATATATATTTTCAAGAATGGCAAACTCTCTTAAATTAAATTGAATTAGAGTTGTATTAATATTCAATACCACAATTCTTTGGGAAAAGATACCACATTGGGGTTTTATTAATTTACTATGCTATATAACATTAAGTTTTATGGCAGTTGGATTTATTGTTTATGTTTTATGTCCTTGTGTGAATCTCATCCTGCAAAGCCATCAAAGCTGCGCGGCAGGTTTAGAGTATATTATAACACAGCAGGTGTCTGATCATATTTAAGCTGGCTGGAGTAAGGTGATCACAGGCATAAAGAGCAGATTCCACTATAGGCTGATGCAAATTGGGAGACAAGCATGTGACCTCCACAGTCTCGCTGATTAAAAGTTGTTTTGTTTGTTTTTACGCAGCGCAAAACTAATTATTCATTCATCTGCATCCTACACCCTCCTCCAACTCTCCCTTATCCCTGGTTCAGTGCTGTTGAGCCGTGGATTTGTATACCATCAAGGGGCTTAAGAGTTATGGTTGCCTCACTTGCATATTTCCAACAGTTACAGAATGACTCGCTTTGTAATGCCACTCCTAATCTGGTTAAGCTGGTAACACCAAGAATAGTATCAGTTTAATGCCCCTCTCACAAGAACATGAACAAGGATGTCATGGAACGGTGAAGGCAAGGTTAAGGAACCTTGACTCCACATTCACAGTAAGCATATTACATTTTTTACATTATTAATGTTTTTTTTTAATTCTTCTAAATATTAAAGTGAAACTCCAACTTCTTTCTTAAATACTTCAGCCACCATCTGCATTAAAAACAGATTTTAATGCTGATTGTCAGTTAAGAGAATGATACTTTCAAAAAACACAAGAGTGCTTTTTATTGACCTTTTTTAACTAGCATTCCCGTAATACTCCATGTTGCAGTATACACAAACCCATACCGCTGGATATAATCCAGTTCTGGAGTTGAATAAAGTGTGTGACATGGGGTGCGGTCCTTATATCGACAGTGTGAGGCGTGACCTCACCATGACTGTAAAATGTTGCTTCTGTTTACTGTCACCCTGATATTGTGGGCTTTATTCTGTGCAGAATGATATCTGAATAGGAAGTAGGTTTCTTCCACGAAACACTGACTTCCTCCAATGAAGGAGAACTTCAGAGTGTTCCCATTAGACCTATCAGAGTGAGGATTGGGCAAGAAAATAAATCTTCAGGCGGTTCTTCCCCATTGGGAGGTCGATCAGTCCATGCTTTGCTGGCCTGAAGCCTTTGACTTTGTCATTGATTATCACGCTATGATCAATTTTTTCATCTCTCTTCATGTGTACCTGCTGTCTGAAAAGGATTGAAAAGGTCAAATGTGCCCTCATTTCCATCAAGGGCAGCAGGAAGAGATACGGCTTACTTCGTTTCCCCCGTATATGCTACACATTGTGAAGCGTCACCCCTCCACCACATGCCACAGCAAATCTCCTGGGAAACTGATCCAATGACAGTGCTGGTAAACAGTATGAAAGCCTCACATAAAACAGTGGAGTCCTTTTGATACGACAAAAACATCTTATAAAAATGCTGTCAGCAGTCCCAGCTGTGAGTGCAGATACTGTGAGTTTTGTTTTACTGTGGTCTCTTCCCCCTCCCTCGTTCTAAAAGGATTTTTGTTTCAGTCTCTGACACACATCTCTAGCTTATCGCCTCTTTCTTAGTTCACTGTTTTTTCCTGCACACAATGCGGGGAAAAAAAAAACAAAAACTGAGTTACTGCTTCTTTTAACCCTTTTGTGAAACAATGCAGATGTCTGGTGGCAGAGACAGGTCACACATTGTTTTCTATAGCAAGCTCATTCCTATGGTACAGTCATTAACTAGATCTCCCAAGACTTGTACGACTACATTTGAGTTATACTGGATGACTGGCTAAAAATGATATATGAAAAAAGTCTAGAAGCAGCCCAACCATATATATATTCCTAGGTGTCATGTCTTATTTCCTAGGCCTGTAATAAGTTGTCACACTCCATTCCACTCAAAAATGTAGCAGAAGATGTCTTCTACCCAGCAGTTACACTTTGAACCAAACAATATTTGCATATTCCAGGATTCTGGATGTTTTAGTTTGGGAGCAGTCGGAGGAGGTGATATAATTGTCATAATTTCTGTGAATTTTAACAGTTCCAATATGACAAGAGGTTTGCAGCATTGGTGGCTATAAAGGCTTCAGGAAGTACACATTGTTACTGAATCAACATGGAATAAATATATCTAAGAATTGCTCCTGGGACCTTATTAAAACAAATGAAATGGCCCTTGCTGTCTCTGAGTCTCCCATTAGCTATGATGCATCACTTTTTGAGCACGTAATAGAAGGCAAAAGCTGCAGCAGCCTGGAGAAAGTGTTTTAAACTGTAGAATTTAATGGTAGTAACTGAAGAACAAATATTTAATATATTTTATACTACAACCTGCATTATGTAAAATCAGTGTATGATGTTATTATTCAGAATGTTAACTTAGCCTCTTGTATTTGTGTACTGTCATTTTCTTAACCAACGCACTAAAACCCTACCAATACATGTGTCTAATTGAAGCATCTCTGATGTTGTTTTGTTTGTTTGTTGTTTGTTTTATTCTATGTATATTTATGATACATTGTTTGTTAGATTTTGTCTTTAATAATATTTTATTTATTTATTTCTAGTATTGCTTACATAATTGCTTACTTTTATGGATGGTATATCTATTAATCAGTTTTTCCTTGCTTAGTTTCATACTTGTAGTGCAAAAGAAAATCTTACACTTTTTACCCGCAGTGGTGTTGGAAGAAATATCACAGCAATCACTTCAATGTCAACTGAAATAGTTCCATTTGTCCGGCCGATCATAACTTGGCTCTGTGTTAATCTGTGCTGACAGGTGAAGCTGTTCATTCCTTCATTCCATTAACCTTTAGGACTTAGTGTGTATGAGGCAGCACAGAAATGGCTGTGGGTATGGTGTTCAGCCCGTGTAGTCATACTGTAACATCATTTTTTATTTCCTCTGTGCACCGCAAGAGGCAGGTGTAGGAAAGTTGTCAATCCCAGCTAAATTGACCACAGTAGAGGAATAAAAACACTAACAGTATTTTTTTTCCTGCATTGAGTTATGGTAACAGCAGGAATGTGAAGCGCTGAAGGTCTCAGAACATACAGGTAATTAATTATCATATAAGTAAGAGAAAACAATATTGTGTTTAATTTACAATTAGACTGTGCAGTTCAATATGAAACTAGGTGATAATCATACGATGATGATGCATTTAATACTGTAAATTACCGAATAATAGCTGGGCCATTTATTTATTTCAGTCACTTAACAGATCATGTGTTTATTTGAGACCAGGCAGCAATTTGGAACAGGCGGTTAATTCCCTCCTGACAAAAATCCTCCTCAGCAAAACGGGCAAAATATGGTAATTTACTCAAATCCTTTTAGTAAACCATTGTGACTACCGTAAAGCTTGCAAATTTCAAAAGTAGGATTACAGTATGGTAGTTAAACGTCTCGTGGCTGCTTCTCCTGAATTTTCCTCTGCACATTTTACGACTGAAGGTTTTCATGTCGTACTTGATTTTTTGGCTTCACCTGAGCTAAGGTGATAGAAAATTAAGCAATATTACCTGAGAGGGTGTTCTTTAATGTCATTTGAGCACAATGATGATGACGAAAAAGGCAAAGAAGAAAATCATGCAGCATCAGTGGTTTTCGTCTTCTTCCTTGATATTTTTTCTTTTAATTAATTTGACTCAGTGTTTATTTGGAACTGGCAGTTATTTATCAAAATATACGCCTGCAGCCAGCAGTTAATTGAAACTCAGCGCTTATTTGGTAAATTACGATAAGTACTTTTGCTCACATCAGGTAGAGCTGGGGTGACAGCATTATCCTAGTTAATTATTTTAAAATTGTTTGTGAAGTGATTTGATATATAATGTTGTTGCAGCTAATGAGTCACCTTATTTTATAAACCTTATTAAATGCTTGTGAACAGCGAGTCTGACTCAGCTCTCTGAGGAGCGTGACTTTTCTTAAGCTATGGGCAACTGGCCAATCACAACAGAGAGGGCGTTTAGGTAGGAAATGGAGGGGGGATAAGCAGGGCTTTTTAGAGTGAGTGTGAGAAGGCAGACTGTATTGCTTCTATGGGTCTACCTGTGCATTTGGACCATAAAAAACATGCACATTTGTATATATAAATAGGCAATTACAATATCTGATGTACATTAATAAAAGCAATATCACCAAACAGTCACATGTCCCTACAATTATATGAATGTTCGGTGTTCCAGCTGTCATGCCAGTAACATTACAACAATAACAGTTTTCTATCTTCACATACAGTAGTGATTTAATGTGTATTGTTCCTGGGGTTCACACCAAAAAACAAAACCTTTGCATACAATAGAGGATGTCTATGTTAGTCTAAAATACCCTGTTGAAAATGTTCTGTGTTAATTGTCTCTATAGCAATATGATGTCATGAGGAAATGTGAGGTGGGAAGTGGGTTCCTTGGAAGTAGTCCAAGTATGTGTGTGTGTGTGTGTGTGTGTGTGTCAGATTAAGTCTGTGCATATGGTTTTAAGACTCCGGTTCTTTCTTTTGTTTGTTTTGAGCTGTTATCTCAGTGTGTAGACAATGTGTGCCCCGGGGTCTGGCATGAGACCAAGTGTCAATGGTGTGTTTGGAACAAAAAAGCTTCCACTGTTTAACACATCCACTGTGAAGCCATTGGCTCTGATGGGTTGCGTGGCGGTGTCAGGAAATAGTCATATCCTTTATAGCTGAAAGCTCAGCAAAGCTCCATTTCACTGCATGTCTGGAGTTTGTCAGGGGAATTGAGACGAAACATTGCTCTCCGACACTGTTCATCCCGCCTGTGTTACTGATCGTATTCTACGTTGCCTTCTTAACTGTAGGATAGAATCCCGCATGTCCAAGTCAGCGGCCAGTCAGAGATCCCCCAGCATGGTCACACAGTCTTCTAAGGCTGTGACCTCAACAGCAGCGGACGCCACTTCAGGGTCAAAGGTGAGCAGCTGTGTTTGTCTTCTGTGAGCGTTCAAGAGGTGTTTAATGACCTACGCTGCAAATTGTTATGGGCCTAAAATTTATATCTTTGATTTTGTGGTATATTCTCAAACTGATCATGAATCGCTCTTATTTTACGATTACTTGTCAAGTAGAATTATTTGCTGCATGGACAGATACTTTCACTAGTATTAAATCATTTCCTCCTAAAATTCAGTGTTTATTTTTTTTTTGTATTTTAGGCATTTTCTTTTCTTTTCATTTGTTTTTTCAGTGTACTATATCTATCCAAAAACAGAAATCAGAATGTTTATCTTATGGTTTCTTATGTGATCAAATATTTCTTTTTCTTCTTAATTGTTTTTTGGGGCTCTCTGTATGAGTGCTCATGTTGATAAATTGGTTTAATCAACTCTGGAAGACATTATCTCATTCTGATTAATGACCACAGAGTGCAATCATTTAGTAATTGTTCAAGCATAATAAGCTGAAACACACACCCTGTGGGCCGAAGAGAGGTGTGGTTTATGCTTTCTGATAGATTTACTGTTATTTTTCCCCAGTGATCATGGAATCTTTTAGCCGAAAACATGTTTTTCAGTTGAATATGAGCCACAATAAAGAAACACAAGACTAATTGAGTTATGTTGAATGACTGGATTCTTTCAGTTTGGTTTCCTGGTACTGCATGCTTTTGGCATTACAGTAAATTTGAATAAAACTTGCTTGTTAGATACACATTATATTCCTCCTAAAAGGGCCTGCTGGTAAACATACAGTTTCATTAATTGTGCGATAATTGTTTTCTGTAGCTAACAGCTTGTGTTCTCCTGGGTGTTTTTTTTATTGTGTCTAATTAAGACATCAATGATTGTGTGTGAAGAAATTGGATATATGCATATTTTCCCTTTTAACACTTGTGTTTCCTTTTGGCCAATCAGACAGGCAACCCCCTGGTATTTGTGTTGAAAAGGCACCTGAGGAAAAAATATAATTCCCACAGACAATATGCGGTGTGAAATAACCTTGTCTGAAAATATACCAATTTATAAATGGATATGCACTTCCACAGGAATAGCTGGGTGGTATTTCCACCTCTCGTTATGGGTGTTGAGAACGGAAGTGCTGGCAGAAAAGGCGGTTTTGCTATTTTGAAAGACCGTCTCTCTTTGTTTTTTCCAAGTACAGAAATGACACTTCGCAGTCATAATATCCCTCTCTGTGAATTAGTCTTATTAAAGGTAAGCAAACTAGAATGGGCTGCAGTTCTTCACCAAAGCAACTTTGTCAACTCTTTTTTTTTTTCTTTGCTTCCTGTAGGGCTCCAGGGGTGCAGGGAAAGTACACAGTTTTGGCAAAAGGGATCATGCTATTAAAAGAAACCTCAACATCCCAGTGGTGGTGAGAGGCTGGCTCTATAAACAGGTGAGCAGGGGTTGTTGTGAGTCTGCCTTTCACGTATCTTATCAGACAAAGTTACAAATATGCCCCACTGTGGAATGTTAGACACATTTAGACATAAGTTCACAGTTTATTTCTCCCTGCAGAAGGTGAGATGCTTCACTGTACAGCATGTGTAGCTGAGTGTTGTGTTGAAGGAACCGTATGAACTGCAGTAGGACAGACATGACATTCTAATGAGTTTCCTTACTGTTCCTCATACTATCCCTGGGACTGTCTGTTCAATTCTTCTCTTCATATCAAGCCTTATCTTATAAAGTCAAATATTTTGATAGAAATATATCAAAAGTCACTTTACTATACAAGTTATGAAGTATTTGTCTTCACTGAGTTTAACACTGGGAGGTAAACTAGCTGCATTCAGCTGACCCATATTTGCGTAACCTGGAACGGTTGGACATTCCCAGTAGCAAAGGATGAGAAATCATCTGCAAAGGTAACGTTATAAAACAAATACATTTTTATGAAATTAAAATTATTTGCTTGAATATGTTCTGTCTGTTTTTGGCACTGGACTAGCCCATTAACTCAGATGTCACATGATCAGCGAAGAGGTTTGCAATAAAAAAGCCAATGCTGCTTTGCAATTGTTGGACATTTTGACAAGTTGTCAGAGTTCTGTCTTCCAGAATGAAGCAGTCATGAATGTTTTATGTGCAGTTTATGGCAGCTGCTATGAATGTGTTATGAACTCACCCATCAATTAATCAATTATCTATTATTTTGACATAATATGGTCTCTTCAGGTTTGCAAAAAGAATGCTCAAACTGAATTGCAAAGAATGAGATCATATATCTCCTGTGTACGATACTGTTTTCACTGTAAATGTTACAGTTTTGTGCAAGAGCTGCAAGAATTAAACAAAAAAGCTTATGCTTTCCCTCCTTGCCAATTTTTCCTAGCAAGCACAGAATTCCCAAACTATCTTCTTTAATTAAAACATTCTTCCTGCGAGGATTGTTTCTAAATGCATTTCCCCACTCACCTCCAGGACAGCTCTGGAATGCGACTGTGGAAACGGAAGTGGTTTGTTTTGTCGGACTACTGCTTGTTTTACTACAAAGGTGAGTCTTTGAAAAGTACACCTGGCCATGGTTATTGTCAGGGTTAGACAAACAGATGACAAAGTGATTTGAAATGACTGTCAATGCGGACATACCCTTCAGACAGGCTATTTGGTGATCTACTCCTAGGGAAGATGCATTTCTTGATTAACTGCAGCTTCTAATTAGACTTATCGCATCTCTTGCTATCGTTTACCCTTTCCAGCTTTCTCTCCCTCCCACTTCTCCATCTTGATTAACTTGAGTGTTTCATTACGGGATGTAATCTGTGGTTGAGTTGCCATAGCGTCTAGCTCCTCTCCCCCATTAATCACACAGAGTAATAGATAAGCCACAGTTCACCTGGTGCCACATGCTGCCATGTGGCCTCGTCCAGACAAGAGTCAACGATGAATTATGCCTCACTAATTTTCCTGCTGTTCATGGGAAATCAGAATGGGAAAACATCTTTGCAGAAAAGAATGCCATGTTTTTTGGGTGCCAATAACTATACTCTGGTGCGTGTTTGCTTCACAGACAGCCGAGAGGAGACAGTGCTCGGTAGCATCCCTCTGCCCAGTTATGTCATCGCACCAGTTGAGCCTGATGACCACATAAACCGCAAATATGCTTTCAAGGTAACACTGAAGTGGCACTGAAAAAGATCTATAAAAGACTTGAAATGTGCATGTGTAGGCAGCATGATGTGTTCATTATTTATGGATTTCCTAAGAGCACTAATTACAACATTATTACTAGATAACTATCAACCACATGCTGATTTTCCCGACTGGGACTTCGCTAACAGTCACAAACCAAAGATAGGAAGTTTACTATCATAGAAGACTAAATAAACTAAATGCTATTCACATTTCACAACATATTCAAGCTGCAATTAGATAATGTGGACATTTCTCTTTAAAAAAAATAGTCCACTAATTGATTTAAAAGATTGTTGATGATTAGTTCTCTGATTCATTAATCAAATAATCATTGCAGCTCTAATGCACATCAGCTACTGATTACTTTGAAAAAGTTTTCTTTTTAAAGTCCAATTAGTTGGAATCTATTGGAACATTTACCTTCAGGTCATTTACTTTTATTTAACATGATGGTTGGTGCTGGCAGTATTACCCTGAAATCACAACCTTTTCTGGTCATGATTTTAAAAGTAGCTGATCTCAATTTAGCATAGAGAAAGCAGACTTAGTGGACATGGGCAGAAGCAGTTTTTTTTTTTCAGATCTGGGATTATTTATGTTGTTCGGTGTTCACAATTTTGTTCGCATCACTTTCTCCCATGTCTGAGCCAAGAGTGTCTGGAACATTTTTCCAGAAGTCCATGGACATGGAAGACAAATTGATAATTAACAATGAGTGTTATATTTATTTTTTATATCACATGCCATAAGTAACTTTCACCAGACTGATCTGGTAATGAGCTCAGCCCTGCAGTAACGTCATATACAGCGACATTGTAGTTCTTATCTTATGTTTGTTTATGTCTTTATATGTGGGTAGTGAAGACAAAAATGTTAAATGTTAAATAACTTGCACTTCAGGCCACCCCCACAGTTATGTAAATCAGTGCCCCACTCCAAGTCCAGATGTGCCACTCTACCGAACAAGGACTTACATTACTGTAAATTACCAAGTAATAGCCGGTTTGCAATTAACCACCAGGTCTCCTTTAAATCTAATTTCTTAAAAAAAAAAAAAAAAATCAAGAAAGCTGCACCTTTTTCTTCTTCACCTTTTTTTTGAATGTATTATTTGGTAATTTATGGTACTTGCTTATTATACCGTAAAAATAAACCTATTTTTTAATTGTGTCATTTTCACTTAAAAGTGTGCAGCCTTACCTGTGCAACCATCCTTGCATGCTACTGTGAATTCTGCCAGAGTTACAGCAGGAATGTTAACACTATTCAGCTCCTCCTTGGTGGAAACACGGAGCTTGTTACAAAGAACGATAGTGCCCAAATGTTTGATGCATCACTGCAGCTTCAGGGCATTCTGTTGCAATCCTCTCAGCTCCTTTGTACTTTGGCTTTTTGTTCTTGGATTCTGTATGTGTGAGAGTGCGAATGTGTGTGCCCATGTGGTACGTATCTCACTGCATTTAAAGATCACGTTACATACAATGGAATTTGTATGGTAATTGCGCTTCTGGGGATATCAATTATACATACAACCTATTTTCTACCCTTGTACCATCTCCTCCTCCCACAGCTTGCCACAGACTATATGTGTGGTTAGGTGAAGTTGGCTTAGTCCCTTTGTATTTAAGAGATCTTTTTTTTCCCCTCCGGAATTTTCTGCTATGTAAGCCTTACAACAGCTCAGTAGATGTCTGGTGATGTTGAACCATGAGATGTTCTAGACTTTTCGTGTTAGTGAATAGTGTGAATGGAAAAGTTATAAGAAACGTAACAAGTTATGTATATTAGTGCAGTACTCCTCTACAAAATGTACTTGAGACATACTTTTTTTAGCCTATTCCATGCACTTCAGGCCGTGCTGTGATGCTAAATAATGTGTATAAAGAATCTAAACTCTTACCATGCTGTGAAAAGACAACCGCCAGAGCAATTCCTGTTCTTTCTTAAAATATGTAGTCAGCTCTAACTTCCTGTTGTGTTCTCTTATTTTTGCTCATCTTGCTGTGTTTCTCTCATTCCCTGTTGGTCAATTGCCTCCCATTGTGACCCGGTGTGTGTGCACGGGCGGAGTGAGTACTGTTCTCTGCGGGCGTCCGTCCTGAATTACACAGGCTTCCTGTCTTGCATGAATAGGTATTTGAATTCACATTCAGCATCATCAGTGAAGCACCATCTTCAGCTCATTTTGTTTCATATCATGCCACTAGCTGCTGAATGCGCATTTCAAAAATGTGCATCAAAGTCTTGTCATGTACAGCAACAGTCTGTGGGCAATGCCAGAGCGCTTATTTGCTTTTATTTGAAAAATAGTGTGTAAGTATTTGGACAGTGACACATTTTATATTGTTTCTGTGTTTCAGAAAATTGGATTTGGAAAAAAAGGTCCAGAAAATATAGTTAATGAAGAAATTATAACCCATTTCATTTATACAATATAGTCCAAATGTTATGGTAAATGAATAGGCTGCAATCCCGATGTGCATTTTCACACTATATGGGTGTACACAAAACAAAGTGTCAACACTCATGTTCATCTTTTCATTTCAAATCCATTGTGCTGAAGAACAGAGCAGGAAAAAGGAATTACGCGAATGTCCAAATACATAAGCTAACTAATTTGATAAATATGGCTTATAAATAGGGTCAATGGGTAGAACATGATGCTTTCATTGTCGTAGTTAGTCATTTAATCAGTGTCATAAATGTCTATGATCATTAGCTCTGGTATTCGTCTTGTCAAGCCACATATCACTTATAGTCTCATCATCACAGGAGAGGTGGGATGGCACAGCTTGTCGACACTGTTCTATGATTTTATTGCATTTGTTTTGGTACTCGCCATCAACATTTTTACCCCAGCTGTGCATACATGAATTTAATATTGTTTAGCAATATAACATTCAATCTAAACCGTTCGATATATATACGTTTCTCCTCAGTCCTTGGCTTAAAACACATTACCTTAAAAGTAAAGGTTTTTCATTAGAATGATTGCACTATGGTAACTGAATGGTAATGGTGTTGTTAATGACTAGAAGTTATAAATTAGCTCTTGTTCAAAGGTCATATACATTTTTTACTTTGAAAATATCCTACGTACATTTGCTATAGCAAACAGGAAATGCTTTGATTTCATTAACAAAAGAAATAAAAATAAAACAGCCAATCTCCTTTTACAGGTAACTCTTTTCTATTCTTCATATCTTTATGCATTATTTTATTACACTCTAAGTGGAATACCATCGTGAGAATATGATAATAATAAACGGTATCTCTGTAATTGTTGTAGAGCCTCTTTTCCATGCTAGAAATTAGGCTTATTTGACAGGGTATGTAAAGACATTCATCGCAGTGTCATGGATGCTTCTGTGGTCGTGTAAGCAGCTGTCTGTGAGTTTTGTACTTTGTACTGTGAATGTAATGTTAGAAAGAAATTGAAATAGGAGGCATCTTACACACAAAAAACTTGATTATTATGCTTATGGAGACATATAATACAGTTTGATTGATTTTCTGTATATTACCGTAGGCATGTGGATGAATCCTATGTAGGATGACATCAGGTGTGCAAAAAGTTGCTGAATGATCTTTTACTGTAGCTGGTTGCCTTCCTGTGTGTTCCGTCGGGTTTAATGGAGTTTGGAAGATTTGTCCATATTGTACAGTATGATTACATCAGATTTATTTCACAACATAGAAATAATAAAAGGTATGATTTCTGCTCCCATAATTACCATTTGTTTCCTTCTGTGATTGATTGCTGTAGTTGCTTTAATTTCTTTATCAATACGTGTGATAAAGGGATTGTATATCTTTTGCTGCAAGCTTGTTGAAAAGTAATCAAAAATACAACCTGTGTTATGCCTTTCTTTTGCCAGAACAGTGCTTATACTTTGTTTATTTTATGGTGTAGCACTTTGCTCCCTCTTTCTTTTTTAGAGCATACTGCTGTAAACTTTGCTCTCATTGAGCTGACAGCTGTCAGTCTCACTAAGCAAGATAGCAACTTGTGTCCCTCGCTGGCGGCTTTCTCCTGTCTTCAATGGGAAGTTTTCATCTCTCTCCCCCCCGCTCCCTTTTCCCCTTCTCGATGTCTTCTTCTCTTTGACAGGCGAGCCATACAGGAATGCGCTCCTACATTTACAATAAGAACTCTGTGATTGGCTCGCAGGCAGAACACTGCGGGATGCGGACATATTTCTTCAGTGCGGACACACAGGAGGACATGAATGGCTGGATCCGGGCCATGAACCAGGCTGCGCTGATGCAGCAGAGTCACACCATAAAGAGGTTGGTCTCGCTCTACAGAACAGCGTTCACTTCTCCCATTGGTCGGGCTTCTAGTAGTAATGACATCTCGCTTCCCGTAAAATACAGCAGTCTATGTGAACTGGATGTGTCTGGAGTTGATATAATAAAAATAACATGGTTGTTATTTATGCATGTATGCTTGTCTATCATGTATTTAGGGTTTTGTTCTCAATTTCCTGTGGTGCACTGCAGTATGTTTTGTCTCTTTTGAAGGCACCTGCTTTAATATTAGTTTCTTAACTTAATATTGGCTTCCTTTTCTTGCCTTTGTGGCTTTATTTTACCAGCAGGTACAGCCCTGTCCATCTGATCTGGGACACTACAGAACGCCCTGCAGTCTTGGTGTGTGTGTACGTGTCTGTCTGTGTGTGTGTGTGTGTGTGTGTGTGTGTGTGTGCACGTGTCTGTGCTCCATCTGGGTCTGGTATAGATGAGGGTTATTGCAGCCCTTTGCCAGCTGAGCACAGGCAATACTCAAGAGGTGCTTCACTGCAGAAGATGTTTCTGCAGCTGCAATAATTATATACAAAGCAGACTTGTAGCCATACTATGCATATTTTACTTTATATTCACAATATATGATAGAAATAATCTGCACGGCAATCTGACTCTCGATGACCATCTGTCAGGTAAATTGCATTACAAACTGTATTTAGACGTCTTAGATTAGCCGAATGTGCTGCATTGCGTGAATGCTCTGTGCAATGATGCCACCTAGAGGCAAAAGTTATTCAGAGTTCCTTAGAAATGTTTTTGGAAAGACCTTAACATCAAACATGACAGTTGTCTGATCACTTATCTGCCATCTACCATGAGAACATGTATCTCAATCAGCTAAAACACCTTTTATACTGACCCAAACTTCACATTTTATCCACGGAATTCACCAACTATTGTATGCAGTTTGTATGCAATAATGTATGCAAACAAACTTGAAAATTGACATTTTAAATCATGTCTTGCTCCATTTTCGTTTTCTGGGGATTTACTCTGAATGGCTTCTCCAGCAAGAGCTCAATTCTTTCTTTGAATAGTTCCCTATGGTCTCTGATCTTCCCTCAGAGAAACCTAGTAACGGATCTGACCATATGTACAAGTGTCTCTGCAAATAGTTTGGGAAATTACTTCCAGAATCACTAAAGGTTCCTTTAATTGCCCATTGTTGTTTGTTATCAAAGGCTTAAAACTGTTCAATCTCAGGGTTTAAACAGTAGTGCTAAATTCTTGCTGTACTTAATGAATAGTGGAGAGGGGAAAGAGGTGATGTACAAATTGTTGTGTAGATATGTATAATAGTTAAATTAAGTATCTAAACAAGTCGATGCATGCTTTGCAAATTAAGATGATATATAGTGTACACCTGCAGTACAAACAGTAGTAAATGGTCTTAAAGTACTCAATTCAATCATCCCGTTTCACTTTTTCACAGAGAGTTGGAGAAGCCAGAGAAGGCTGTGCAGCAGGCAGTCCCCCAGACTAACCATGTCCACTTGAACCAGAACTCATCTCAATCAGAAGGCCTTCGGAGGACAGACAGAGAGGAACCTCAGGACAATGGGATCCGACTGGCTCACGGAGACGAGGTTAGGTATGGGTTGGAGATCCAAGGAAGGCCTAGCCAGCCAGCCACAGCAGAAAGGGTAGAGAGACTTTCCCCACAGCCCGTTGATGGGGCAACCCACAAGAACGGCCAGCAGACTGTGATCCAAGTGACTCTGCCACCAGAACAGAATGGAAATCTCGTCTATCAGAGGGGCTTTGTTTCCCGGGCAGACACTGAGAAACACGTGCAAAGGAAGAACACGCTGGCTCAGGTGGAGCAGTGGGTCAAAGTTCAAAAAGGGGACCCATCGAAGAGGTCAGTATTTCACTGTAAAAGCTGCCTGAATGCTGGGGAAAGCAACTTTGAATACATGCCTCCCTCTAGTGGCTAATATGAGGCTTGAAAGCTGGAATTGCCCAATGGTTATCTGATTATCTTATAACAAAAATACCTCAAACTTTTATTTAGCACTATGAATTATAAAAGATAGATTAAATAGAATAGAAAATATAGTCAAGACATTGCCAAGGTTAGAAGGTTTTCCTTCAAACATTGCTTTGGTCAAAGGAAGGTCAGTTTTATAGCTTCTCTGACCAGCTCAACTGTTTTTAGCTGTGTTATCATGATTGCACAAAGGTTTTATAATCATTCATTAGCCTTCTGACGCAATGAGCAAACACATTGTACCATTAAAACACTGGAGTGATAGTTGATGAAATGGGTCTCTATACACCTATGTAGATATTGCACCAGACATTTGCAGCTAGAATAGTCATTTACTACATTAGCAATGTATAGTGTGTATTTCTGATTAGTTTAAAGTTATCTTCATTGACAGTGCTTTTCCATCTAAAATAAGGAAAGTGACCCCATAATTTTGAATGGTAGTGTATAAAATCCTCAATATAGTATAAAAGATTTCTGTGCATCTTCCTGTTTTCAGTTCTCCCTCGGCCGAGTACAACCTCCCTCGGCGGACTCCTCCCTTAAAGCCCAAAGCCGGCACAGCGGATGTCACCTACCAGTCGTTGCCAAAGTCTCCCCGTCTCCCATCTGGCAGCAGCTCTCCTCCAGCACCATGCAACCTGCCCAGTGACTACAAGTACGCCCACGACCGGCTCAGCCACTTCCGCATGTCCACTGATGAACGCATGGCCACCAAGGAGGGAATGGTGTGGCAGCTGTACGAGTGGCAGCAACGGCAGCAGTTCCGCCACGGCAGCCCCACGGCTCCTATCTACTCTGGCCCAAACTGTTCAGACTCTTCTTCTTTTAGAGTCACTGTGGAGATGCCGCGTTCCATCTCTGTGCCCCCATCCCCTTGTGAAGTCCCTCCATCAATCCCCTCCTTCAAACCCCTGTCCCCTCGCAGGCCACACACCCCTTCAGACAGACGGACAGTCAGGCCGCTGGATGAAGTGGCACCTGGGGAAAGCACAAGATCCAGCTCCCCTGGCCACATTTGTGCCCATCTTTCTCAGGTAGAGTAATCATACTGTAAAAAAAAAATGTACACATGTACTATAGTCTAGGTTAGCAACATACAGCCTAGTCAACAATTCAAAGTCAAAGTCAGCTTTATTATCAACTACTTCACACGTGTGATCATACAAGGTAAATGAAATTACATTTGTCACATTGCCGGGTGCATACACGTCACAAAAACAACAAGACACCCAACCAACAGTAAAATGCTCAAAAACAAAAGGTAACAACAAATGATTAAGAAAAGATAACACTAACTAACCACTAAGAGTATATATAAAAAAAATAACTATTATGTGATGTGCATGGGTCTTGCATGGTAGGCTCAAATTCAATTATTTATGTAGACAGAATATTACCATAAAAACACGAAAACCAACAATCAGTGTATCATTCTAAACTGTATTTTATGTGCAAAGGCTAATCTCTGTTCATCCAACTGACACAAAACTACTCTCCAGAAAAATGCAGACATTGAATAAACTAGAACTGGACGAGTGGTGGTGGACAAAGCCTACCCTGGACTGCTATAGAGTGTGGATATTTTTGGCGTGGCGTGGTTACCACATCTGTCTCGTGTCTGTGGTACCTTCCAATTGGCAAAGAAGAAAGTGGTGATTCCCACACAAAAAAGGGTGCCACTAGTTTGGTAACTACTGTGGAATCATATGGTCTAGCCCAGTGATTCCCAAGCTTTCACTTTTTTGCAAACCAATGACTAAAGGTAGGGTGGAAGAGCCAGAAAAAATGGCTTAAGCATGAAGCATTTAGAAAAACAAAACAATTAAAAAGTTCAAACCCCTTTCTTCAGACTCCCCCCAATTCAATTCAATTCAATTAGTCCTGGCCATCCCATGGGTTGCTCTTTTTTCTGTATGTGCTGAAGCATTTAATTAGTTGGTTGCAATCTGGGTGTGAAGGAGATTTTAAGCAATAAATTAAAAAAAGCTCTGGGGAAAACATCATCCACTGCACCTTTAACGAAGATGTTAAAGTCATATTAAATATTTTATACATATTGATATAAATGTCACCTCAATCTAACAGAGTGAAATTATATAAAAAATGTAGAATAAATATAAAATGACCCTTGGCCTGTCCTCAAGGAACCTACCATTGGCCTCGCCTCCTTGAAATAGCCTATGCTAAGGTCCTGATTAGCAATTGACATGATATTGATTGAAATGTCGAACTGTTGAACCTCAGATTTCTATACTGGGACACCTGATCAGCTGTCACAGAGAATGGAAAGTACTGTGGCGGCCTGCCCAGAGCGTACCTTATCCCTAGTCCCTCACAACCCTGCACAGGGTGATAGATAATAGACAAATGAATAGATGGACTCATCTTTCAAGTATTTATGTGCTGATGCTCAGTCAGTGGTGCTATAACATGCTGTAATACCTCCACACAAATTTCAGTCTGTCCCAGAACTGAAGTAAAATTTGATGGCTCTCATGATGTGAGCTAAATGACAAAGGTCTTATTCTCACAGCAGCTTTGGATAGTGGATGAGCGTTATCTATTGATATTGACCAGAAGGATGTTGTGAGGTCACACAAAGCATGGGAAGGTTTCAACTTTTCAGCGGAAATAATTTAGTTGCTTGTCTGAATCATTCACAGATTCACACAGCCCACGCCCAGGATCATTCCACAGGTGGTGTGAGAATATTTGAGTAAAAGCTCTCTACTCCGTCATCTCCTAAACAGTCATAGTGCTCCTTGCTCTGTTTCCTGTGGTGGTGGTGGTGATGGTGCTTTCATCCCCACCCTGTACTGTTTCCCTGCCACGCCCTCCACATGAAAAAATTTCCCTTGAAACCCTCACCACAGTTGCCAACAAACACAAACCTCCTAAGTAAACAAAGTGTATGCAAAGCATGCTCCGTTTCCTCCATCTTTCACCAAGTGTCAAGACACTAATTATAACCATAAAATAGAGTGACAACAATTATAGATATCTCCTTAGAACAATATAAAATACAATAACGCTTTATTAATCCCATGAGGTGGAAATTCAAGCTTTACAGCAGCAAGCATAAAGAATAATCAGACAGCAGCATACAGGAGAAGCATTATGCAGGATGAAAGCATTCGAACAGCCTACAAGTTATATTTATATACATATTTCCATATAAGATAATGAACAAACACAATCCAATAAAGAGCAGTTGAGCAGCATTAAAAGTAAAAGACTTATCTTTAGTGACAAGTGCAAGAATAATAAATGATACTCCTGGTACCAGTGCTACTAGTGATGACTGTGGGAGCAGAGCAGAATGATGTTATAGAGACTGATTGCCGCAGGAACAAATGATCCATGGAATTGCTCGTTACAGCATGGATGGAGCAGCCTGCAGCTGTGAGAGCTGCTCAGGAAAGTCAGGTACTCATACAGGGTGTGGGAGGAGTTGTCTGAGATGGCCTGGACGTGAGCCATCGTCTTCCTCTTACTAACCACCTCCTCCAGGTAGCCTCCACACCCCCAAAAGACAGATTCAGTTTATTTATTCTATTTTTGTTCCTTGCAACAATGCTGCTTCATCAGCATAAAAAATGGCTGATGCCACTGGAGTCATAAAAAGAGTTCAGAAGTGACCCCTGTACACTAAAGGCCCATAATCTCCTTTATATGTAGTGAAGTAGACTCTAGCACTTTGTACATAGCTGGAGGAGAAGGAGGATATCTGTCCAGCCCAGCTTGTTTTAAGATGCACACTAAGATACAGTATCTCACAAAAGCACACAGTAAATATTTTAATATAACTTTTCATGGGACAACACTAACCATATGACACTTTGATATAATGTCAAGTAGTCTGTGTACAGCTTGAATAACAGTGTGAATTTGTTGTCCCCCCAAAATAACTCAACACACAGCCATTTCGGTCTAAAATGCTGGCAACATAACTGAGTATACCCCTACTCAGTTAGGGTATACCATCACTACCTTAACTGTCTTGAAAATGGAGTTCATTAGAGCTTCAGAGGTTGCCATGGAAACCTGCACTCCTCTGTGATGACATCACAGAGCTGGTGGAGGTTAGACACCTTGTGCTCCTCCACTTTCCATTTTGAGGACGACCCTTCTTAGAGGTGTGTTGTCATGGGCCCTGAGCCCAATTTTCTGAAGAGAGGATCTCATACTCTGCTATTCTGCCTTTGTGAGATACCGTATTTATAGGACTGAACATTTCCAATCTTAGTCCTCTGGATGTACACTAAGTCTGACTGGTGAGGGTTTAGTTTCGCTAAAGTCCCATCAGCTCCTTGGCCATCTTTACATTGAGATCCTTGAAGTCCTCACGTCGGTGGTACTGCCCACAAGCTTGGTTTGGTCTTGGGAATTTTTGTATGTCACAGCTATCTGTGATGTATGAGAATTTACCCATTTATAGAGTAAAGAGGAATGGAGATTCATTCTTAACAAAGGCAGCCACAGTGACCTACAGGACTGTCCAAGGTAGCTATGTTTATGGGAACTATATTTAGTCGGCAGATGAACTTAGTTTTGTTGCACCAAGCATCTTTGAGGCTGATGATGCTTTCTGGCTGGAGTGCATTTGAGTAATAGCGATCAGTATACCTCTGTGGAATATCATTAAGAAGTATGTTTTATTAGCAGCTAATCCAATTTGCCCAGGGCTTCTCAGCACCCTATAAACATCTCTACTGTATCTCAAACATCAGCAGCGGTCTCTTTCTTCTGATCTCGCATTTAAATAAAAAACCTATTATACAGCAAAAAAATAGTGGCATGGGAATCTCAAAGGGAATGGCTTACAGTGCTTCTCTTGCTGGTAGCAAACAAATGTTATTTTAAGAAAGCAGGTTTCGTATAATTTATGTGTAGTTAATTAAATCTCTTGTTGTTTGTGTCCTTTTAAGGTTCTGTAGTGGGCCTGGTTTTCGCTAATTCTGTGTGTTAAGCAAAAATGTCAAATTCTTCCAAGCCCCGAAGCATCTGAAACTCAGGACACACCTTGTTTCCAATAAGAGTAGGAGTGATGAAATGGAGAAAAGGATAGATGAAAAAAAATAAATGTGCTGTGTAGTCATATTTGTTTGCAGACTTGGAGGCAATGGTTTAACTTTGATTCAGTGCGATACAGTGGTCTCTTTCAACAACTATTGAAGATAACTTCATTCAATTAGACATTCCGTTTGATTTGACTCCATAAGTAATAACATGTTGATGAATTTTGTCTCTCCACAGACCACTCAAATAGAGAGAAGGTCCATGCCAGCCATCGGCTACATCACACACACTGTCAGCGCGCCCAGCCTGCACGGAAAAACGGTATGATCCTCGATATGACATTTAGCACACGAAGTTGCCGCATTTAAAAACACATATGAAAGATAATTTGGTGTCTCAGTCCAACATTGGATTATTAAGGCTCATTTCAGTGTCTGTAGCAAAATCTAGAATCTAGAGCTGATTGAGACTTCATGAAATTCATGCCATGTGGTATTTATTGTCCTGTTGTGATAATATATTAATTAATAACTCATCCTCCCATATCAGTCCTCATAGAGCAGCTCTAGCTTTTACATTTTAAGTGTTACTAGGACATCAGCAAGATACCACTTGCCTCTCTCCGCTGCTACTAGCTCAACCACTGTACTGCCCAGAAGGTTTTTAAGTATCTTCTCTCATCCCTCTGCACTGTCACTGGCCTCTGGCCCCTAAACCCGGGCTTGGCTACAGCCAGAGGAGCTGACTCTGCTCCTCATTCAGCTTCGGAGGCATCAGGCCAAGGTGGCTGGTGTGCATAGCCCCAGTGATGCGTTCACTCACCTGCAGCACCACCAGCACAACGGCCTTCTCGGCCCCAGCATGCAGGTCAGGGGCCCCTGTACTTCCCTTTGGCACATTACAACCCCAGCCAGTGCATTGTGGTCCCCCCCTCATATCCCTCCAGCCAATCCCATACATATCTACCCTGTCATTCATAAGACTGTGCACTCTGTGGGTATTGCTTGGTTGTTTTGTTTATTCAACCATTTTGGCATGTGCTGTATTGCTCTTTCAGACTACGCAAAAGTGCCTTTAAGCTACACATTAGCACCTTTAGAGTCTCATTCATCCACTTTTTTCAAAACTTGGAAAAGCTTGGTGGTATTCTATTTGTTAAAAACTAATATGTCATATTTGAAGCATGTTGCTTGTCAAATGTGCCTGTATTTTATATTTTCCTTTGTTTGATAGTTTGTAACTTCAAACAGCCATAGTAAGAAACATGAATATAGCACATTTGTTGTCTAAGTGTCTGTGTGCTCTGATAAATCTCTCACTCTCGGGCCACCAGGCCACAACCTTCTTTATGAGCCTGTGCACAAACAGTGCACTGCTGTGAGACTAACAGACCGGAGCGAAGCTGCAGCGGTTGCCTCGTAGTAACGACTCCACCCAGTTTCTAACATCTGACCGTGCTCTGGCCATTTTCCATGCACATGAAGAAGAGCGATCACGTAATTTGACCATGTCACGCACAAGAACTGTGCTGCTCAGTTGTGCATGAGGTTAAACTTTGGACCAGTTTAAAAATGACGTGATTACCTAATTACAGTTTGGTTTTACCAACTGTAGATGTGAAGAAAGGGATAAGGGTTAACTGTAATTGAGATCTAGTAAATTAAAGTTGCATTAGCAAACCTCAAACAACAAATAAAGGCCTTAGGAGTCATCTGGTCGCTCCTTATCCTTTGCAGCTTAATTTCATATGATTTATCTCTTCACTGCTCATTTAAAGGCTGATGATACTTACATTCAACTGAAGAAGGACCTGGAGTATCTAGATCTGAAGGTGGGCCCCAACAAAGTAAATGCCACTTTATCCTTTTCATCCTCTCCTCCATCTCCCTTGTCTGGACTGCAATCTTTCCTGCTGCCTATTCCAACATCTGCCTCCCTGTCTTTTCTTTGTTCTGCGCTGTGCTTTCTAGCGTCTCTCTTACAATGGAATTAACATGTATATTTTAACTGTCTTCTCTTGATGTTAATTTTCCATTCAAGGATAATGCAACACATGAGATAATTCAATGCACAGTCCATTATGACTGATAAAAGCTTGTAGTAACGATTGACTGGGGCACAGTGTTCTCAATTGGACGGTACTTTACTTTCAGCTGCAGTTACGTCAGCCTACATAATGTAACAATTACTGTTAAGCTTATCCTTTTGGGAATTGAAGTTTTCATAAGGAGATGACTGAATGTCTACAAAGTGAATCATGGGAACTCCAATTCTGGTATTTGAGTAACAAGTCTCATGTCTTTAGCAAGTTATTGGCATATACAGTATACCCATTTACAGCTGTGCAAAGCATTTGTTCCTAATTGATTTGTATGTTTTAACACCATAATGCACTAATTAGAAATCTTTTTGAATGGAGTAAGGTCATCTAGCAATGTACAATACATTCTGTAACACCTCTCCATTTCCTGTTTCAAAACAGATCCAAAGTATTGACCCGATGATCGTTTCAATACACAATGTGTTTGAAAACTCCACTCCAAGTTTTGGGTACTGTTTGAATGTAAGGATGGTGTGCATACAAAGTGAAACAGACCATTCCGCTGCTTTACAAATGGAATGTGATGCATCCCTGGAAATTATGCAGGATTTTGCACATGAATACCTTGAACCGATCATTCACTGTGTGTTACTCCCACACTGCTGAGGGATTTGAGATGATGGGAAGAAGTCGGTATGCCAAAAGACTTCCTGCGCTTCCCTGCATGCCATTAAGCATTGCTGAATGTTCCCTAATGTGTGTTTGATCACCAAACTTTGCTTTTGTTTTGCTTGTTAGAGCATAAGCAATGACCAAATGGTGCTTGTTGAGACATGTACTGGCACTGTGATCGTGGTAATTCTGACAATTGACATTTTAGGGCCTTGAGTTTCATGGTGTTAAACTGGCTGAAATGGATGTTAACAGCTGTGGGTGGATGTTTCATTCTCAACAGCACTCCATCAATTTACTTTTACACGTTCATAAAGTTGAAGGAGTTGTGTGAGATAGAATGTCCAAACTGATAAAGCTGATAAGACTTTAACTATTCATTTAACTTTTAATGCCCACATCTTTCAAACTTGATGTCCCCCATTTCATTACGCAGCCTTTCTATTTGAAATGTGTCGTCTCTGAGGTGAAATATCCTGCTAACTTGACTAAATTTCCCAGACTTGACAAAGCTCCCTCCAGAACCACAGAATACATTGTAGAAATGTTCTCACATGCTGTGCTGTGTGCCCCTTAAGTAGCCAAATGACTTTGACTTGCAAAACTTGTGAAATGTCCCTTCAATAAACATACCGCTGTGCAGGGTGGGGTGTTGAATATTCCACCTACACCTTTCAGGTATACATTACTATATACATTATACATTACTAACTGTGACAGAAAGACAAAGGTTTTATTATGTTAAGAGCTTTTGGCTATCCCTTTATGGATATAATATAATATAAGGAATGAATGTTTTTTCATGATTCAGTACATGTTGATAGTGTTTCCTACCTGCATACTGCCCATAGCATTTTATTATTCATGCAGTCCTGCTAAATAATAATATACATCTGCTTTCGTGACACATAAATATAATATAACATATAGGAATCATCAATAACAACAATCAAGCTTCACAAATAAAGTTTTTCACTGCGAAAAAACAAGAGCTCCTCAGATTTTAGGAAATATAATTTTTCATTGTCTTACTTTGTCCACGCTGTTGCTGCTCTTTCTGCCAGCATGCACCCTTTTACCTCGCTGTCATGAAACTAGAGGCCTTGACATGGTGTAACAAGTCTTTAAACGTTTCCGAAAGCATTTTCTCTCTTATGGTCCAGATGAGACCTGAATTGTTCACAGTGTCAAGCAGCTTTGGGATTTTTGGGGTTTTCCCCAAACTATAAAAACCCAAAGATGCTGACACCCTCTTTGCATAAATGTTTTTTTACTCCGCTTCTGCACAACATTTTGTTATACCAGCTCATGTTCATTCTGGTTGTGTGATATATTTTTTTTCTCATTTTTTTTCTACTTAAAATCCATCCGGTTTGACTCGTCCAGCAGTCTCACTGTTTATGAATTTAACAAATGAATACAATAGTTAAAGTAGAGCAATAATGTAAGATATAATATGTTATGTTACTGGTATTAAACGTTTGACTTTCTGGCTGTTGGGTATTTCAGGTTACTGGACGTGAAAGCCTTAAAAAAGAATCATCAAGGCCTGTGAAAATAGCAGAAAGTGATGCTGATGTAAGTGAATCGTTATGTTCTCAGGACTGAAAGAAACTGTTTGATAAGCACCCTGTTTATCTTTCTCTTTTTTTTTTCTTTAAGTTCTCTATTTCTGACTTCTTACAATCCACTACAGAGAAGCAACCGTCTTTAGTCTGACTTAAATGTGTGTGTTTTAGTGTGGTTTGCGTGTGTGTGTGTGTTCTTAAGTTGTGGTAAACAGAGGCTGTGCGGGGAAGGGAACGTATGTACATTGCAACACTGTGGGGACACTCATCCACGCTGTACAGTATCGACCACAGCTTTTATTTTCCTCGCTGCAATTTAAAGGGAAAAATACATGTAATGGGAGTTTTAGATGTTGAGCTGTTAAATTTTTCAGTTTGATTTGCCTGATCCTGCTTTTCTCATTCTTTGTTTTCTGCTGAATAGAGGTAAATAGGATGGATGTCCTGGCTTTTCATCATTAGCATTGTTCCACTTTAACAATTTATAAGAAATTGCCAGTAAATTTGTCTGAACAATGAATATTTCATGCAATTAAAAAAACAACAATATACGGCGGCAAAATAAAAACAGTTTAATTATTAATCGAACAGAATGATAAATAGATCTGAGGAAAAAAATGCACTGTGTGAGAAAGACTGAACTTGGCAGTCTTATGTTGTTTTCATAAACACATAACCCATTTCTGGGAAAACAAATCTGTCACTCTCAATAAACACGGTTTTCTCCAAAAGTGAGTTTGAAAATATGGATTTTTGATTACGATTACTCATAATGGGCATTACCAGATCTCGGCCCCGAACATCTCAGTATAGAAGCCTTTTGATATTTCTCACTGCGCTGATGAGGGGAATTCCTCTGGGCTTTTCAAATAGATGAGCCTTATTGACATATTTACAGACAGCCCTGACTACAGTAGACAATCAATTCCTCTTATCTGGCTGTGTTGTTAGAATATAGTTCAACAAAGACAAATAGTGACACAGTAAACAAATACTGTATCTCATCCTTCCTGTCTTATTCTGTCTGTATTCTGATTCATTAATTGATGGAAACTGGGGATATTCAAAAGGAGAAGCAGATCCCTGTTTATCCCTGCTTTTTTTATATACTGAACTTTCTCCTATATCTCTCTCCCTTTAGGTGAATTTAAGCCGACTCTGTGAACAAGACAAGATTCTACAGGAGCTAGAGGCCACGATACGCACTTTGAAGGAGGATAAGGTTTTATACACTGCGCGTTTCTTATTATAGATTTACAGTATTTAAATGTGTGTGCGTGACAGGCTGTGTTGGTGTGTTGCATACATGTTATGTGGTCATGACGGTGTCATTCATGTCTTTATCTAGGACAAGCTGGAGTCTGTGCTGGATGTTTCCCACCAGCAGATGGAGCAGTACAAGGATCAGCCAGCTCATGCTGAGAAGATCGCCTACCAGCAGAAATTGCTACAGGAAGATGTGGTGCACATCAGGGCTGAAATATCCCAAGTGTCCACAGTAAGACACGCTCATTATGGACTTCATGAAAAAATACAGCTCTTTAGGATCTTTTTTTTTGATAAAACATGTGATCCCTCTTCCCCTCCCAACCCCCTCAATCAAACTCCTCATCCTGCCTCCTCTACTACATACATTATATTTTTGCAGTTTTTTCCAATTCCACACACCCAAACTCCATAATACCTCATATATCCTGCAATATGAAGCATTGCAACCAAAACTACATATAACATTATCAAAATCAGACTTTTGCACCAAATGGCACACGCATGATTCATCTTACCAGATTTTTGTCTAACCAACTACACACTGTTGGACATATTGAAAAGAACTCTCATCTTTTGTTTTCTTTGCCATAATACTAAAAAATACATATTGTAGAACATTCTTCAGATTGTTCACATGCACATGCACATAAATATTATATACAAGTCACTGCAACATATGCACAGCAGATATATATTTACATTGGATTGAACAAAAATATGCTCACAAAAAACAGTAAACTGAAAAAGAAAACTGCAAAAAAAATAGAGGCTCTTCCTCTCTCTGCCACATCTTTCCTTGAAAAAAAAGTGCTCACCTGCAGTCTTTTTATAGTGCTTGCTTCCTGATTGAAGTGGTAACAATTACCATTGAGGAGCTTGGCCAGGTGGCTCATATATTGGCCAATTAGTTCATGCAGTGTCATTTTGAATGGCAATGTTCTGAAATGGCAAATATGTGACCTTATGTCACATTGTTGTGACTTATGCAGAGAAACGTGTTCGGCAAATTTAAAAAGTGCCATTTTGAATTGAATAGTGTGTAAAGCAGAAAATGCGTTAACATTTTTGAAGACGTGAGAAGAGTTTTTTACGCTCTGTGTGTCAATTTAAATAATTGTGCTATGCGTGCCATTTTAGTGTGTTAGCAATTGGAAAAAAAATGTAATGGTTGAGAACAAGATTCTAATTTTAGTTGTTTTCTGTTGATGGTTTCCACAACTGCTGCCGTGTTTCAGGTTGACTGTGCCTGTGTTTATCAAAATGAGTGTTTGGGGACAAACCTGGGGTCCAAGATGAAACTCAAAAGTATTAGTTAGAGTAGAATTAATAGAAGAAAGGCAGAGTTTCAAAAGAACACTATGCTCTGGCAGTTAACACAATAAGAATACACTCAGTTCTCAAGTATCAAGACATTTCCAGGTTAGTTTTGTTTACAAATGTGTGACTTTCATGTTGAGCAATCATTAAGACCGGATGTCTGCAGTATCTGAAAGCTGCTTCTTATCACGTCATAACATGGAGTGTGTTTTCTTCTGTAGGAGATGGAGAACGCATGGAATGAGTATAACCGACTGGAAAGAGTCGTGGACTGGCTGAAGTCAGCCCTGCAGGAACAGATGAGCCGCAGTGATCTCTCTCAGGTCTGTTGCTCAGTGATCTCTCTTCATTCATGCGCACGCATGCACGCACGCACGCACGCACACACATACACACACAGTTAAATGGATTGAGTGTTGCATTCATTATGTACAGATAAAGCATCTGTAATAAAGCGGGGGGGGAGTGTGATTTGATCCTGTGTGTGTGTTTCTATGGATATATGTAATATTTGTTTCTCTGTGAGCAGCAAGAGAAAATCCAGATCAGGAAAGAGTTGTGGAGGATTGAGGATGTTATCGCAGGCCTCAGCAGCAGTAAAGCCAACTATAAAGTCACTATCTCCTCTGTAACCAACCCAGGTGAGATACCCACTGAGACACTCTTTCTTCAACATTTCTCATGGGGAAAGAAAAGCAAAGTATGTATTGGACATGTATGCATTGGACAATGTTCTACATTTACTTCCGTAGAGAGGAAATTTGTGCCTTCAGTGTCAGTGTCATCAGTACCTTCTGTGCCTGGAAGCCCATCTGCTATGGAGATGCGATTGTCCCAGCAGCAGCAGAGCAGCCCCCACCTCAGCCCCAGTAGCCACAACCCTACAGCGCTTTCCTCCAGCCTCAGCCAGCAGCCCCCGCAGCACCCTACAGCCGTCACCACTGGGCTTAAATGGGTGAGGGTCAGATGCTGCAGAAATAAACTTTTCAGCTAGTTCTTACAAATCATCTTTCTGACTAGTCATAATTACATTTTGAATAGTTGCATCTTTCAGTCAAGATATCTGTAATGTAATTGCAACTAGCTGAAATGACATATAGATATATCTGTAATTTCAGTTTATTACAGATATCTGTAATTCAGTTTCGGCTAAAGGCAATAATGAAAGTTTGAGAGATTTCAAACGTCATGCATCACGTTTCGTTGCCGCGCCGCTAAAGTGGAGGCATTTCATCAACATCATTTTGCCCAGTCAAAACTAATTAAATAAATCAGTAATTATATTTTGACTAAGTGAAACAAAAGTTACAGATATTGACCATTTTGGATATCTCTAATCAAAATCAGTTCAAGATATCTACAACTTGATAATAGATATTCAGTTACAGATATCCTTAATTTACATTACAGTGAATTGTATCTGTAATGAAAAACCCCATACACATTTGCAAAAGCAACGTCATTTGTCCTGGGAAGATTGTAGTTGTGGATATCTGAAATGGCAATTGTGGTTAGACTAATAGACTAGTAGTTTTGTATATCTCAAATGTTCTTTTTGACTCTGAAAAACAGAATTACAGATATCTGCAGCACATATCCAGACTGACCTCTAAATGTTAAAATGGCTTACCATGCACAACCAGATGTTCGAATAGTTACTTTTTTTTTAAGGGAATATTCAAACAAGATTTTTGAGTAATTTTGACAGCCCTTATGAACCTCCACTCATTGTACAGTACACCATTTCCTGTTTTGTAACAGTTTGTGATTGCTTCAACATATTGTATGATGTTGTAGCAGCAGCAGTTTTATTGTTGTAACAATATGTTTTTCACATAAGATATTTTTACATTATTATAGCATACAATCTTATAATGTTTTAACAATATATTGTTTTCCGCACTGGTGTATGGAGAGGGGCACAGAGCCTACATCCTGTTATCTCATCTGTTAGTTTGAGGCAGAGACATGTTTTTGGAGTCAGAAGACAGCGACTTGCCATATGCTCCTTAAGGATGTGGGATCACCACTGGTTTTACTCACTCTGGGGAAACCACCTTTTGGACCATTAACGCAAACCTCTCAAACTATCTTGAAGACAACAGTTCTCTTAGCCCTGACTTCAGCCAAAAGAGTATGATTTATGCTCACTCTCAAGTCTCTCCAACTTGTCTCATTATCAGAGAAGACGGGAGCTCAGCCACTCTGAGGCCGAATCCTGCGTTCATGCCCAGAGTCATAACCAGCTCTTTCAGATCAAGAGATATTACTTTGGAAGTTTTTTTTTTCTTCTTTTCCCTCCTCCTCACAGAACTGAGAGGGAAGAAACCGCACACTGCCTCTGTCCGGTGCACGCGTTGTTCCATTAAATGGCACACACAGCAGCTTTCAGACAGACAGCAACTGTTTATGCATCACAGAGAGCATTCTCTGAGGAATGGCAGTGGAAGGCAGAAGTACAGGCCTCATCACTGGCTTCATTCTGTCCTTGTATTCATTTCTATTTGCACGATACATCTGGATTTTGTTTACCTGAGTCAGTATTGAATGTGCTTGGCCATCAGTGACACATTCTGGGCATGTTACATGCGCACAGTCATCATCATCATTATAAAAGTCAGACAGGGTTGCAGGGAGCCAATCCCTGCACATTACAGGTGAGAGGCAGGGACACACCCTAGATGGTCACCGGCCTATCGTGAGGCACACACACCATTCACTCACACATCAGTATGTTTTTGGACTGTGGGACAAAGCCGGAGTACCCGATGAAAACCCACGCACACACGGGGAGAACATGCAAACTCCACACAGAAAGGTCCCAGACCCAGAACCAAGGAGGTCTTGAACCTGCGACCTTCTTGCTGTGAGGCAACAGCGCTAACCCCTGCACCATCATGTCGCCCCATTATGAAAGTATGTGCTAATAATCTGAGTTAAAATGAAATTAAATGTTTCTGTTTATAACAAGATAAATAGTATATTTTTCTAACCATAAAGGTTGCCTTTTAGAACATGATCTTCAAGACTTTTACTGTCATTGTACAGTTGGCCGGAGAATGAAATTAGTTGGCATGACCAGACAGGTGCAAGAAAAATGTTCAGTGCAAGATTTAAAAATATAAACTATAAATACAAACACACAATATATACACAAATATATTCACAAATTATAAGATACAAGATACATTGCAGAGGGTATTGAATAAGTAAAATTATTATTATTTTATTAATTATAATATTATTATTATTATTGGATATGGTTGCATGATAAATTTGTATGTGGTGATAATGTGAAAATATCTTCTAATTACATGAAAATATTGATACTTTTCCTTATAATTATTATTTCCTTATAATTATTAATGCGCCGGTATATGAATACCTATAGGGCTGCCTCTAGCATTTATTTTAATTTATTAAATTATCTGTTGATTTTTTAATTGTTATTTATTAATCAGTTGTTTAATTTATAAAATGTAAGAAACTAAACTCAAAGACCAAGATGATATCTTTGAATCTTCAAATTGCTTGCTTGGATCAGATTCCTAATTGTTCAATTTACAGTGAAGAAATTACAGTGAATAAAAAAGAAAATTGAGAAAACAAGCAAAGCACCACAGTACAGAAGCAGGAAGCCATAGATGTTGTTTTGTTTTTTTCTTAATAAATGACACAAATGATAAAGGATTTATCAAAATATGTCTTACTTAATTCAAATCAATGATTCAACTAATTGTTTCATAAAGGTCTAGTTTTCTCCAATGTAAAGTAGTTCAGAAAAAATGTGAGAGAGTCACCAAATCTTTACAGCGTAGAGGTATCAGGAAATGAGGGAGTAGAGATGAGAGGTTGCGTGTTTTCCTAGTCAGACTTGAGCTACATATATGTGCATATAGTCCTAAACCCCTTAGCCAACAATATATCTGAATTCATTAATGCTTAGACAGCTAATACGAAAACCCTGATGTCACAGTTTGACATCTCATTTAAAGCATTTATCAGTTCGTTTTTCTGTTGCAGGGTGAGGAAGATGTGCCTCCCAGACCTCCTCTACCTCAGCTCTACAGTCCTGATGAGCATCCCCCAGCCGTGCCCCCGCTGCCCAGGGAGACAACAGTCATCAGACACACCTCCGTACGGGGCCTCAAACGGCAGTCAGATGAACGCAAGAGGGACAGGGAGATAGGCCAGTACACTAATGGGGACAATAAGGTATGAGTCTGTGTTTTTTTGCACATGCCACTTAAATTGTCTGAACTTGCGTTCATGTCTGTGTATAATTTGTATCTGCGTAACTCAGATGGAACTCCGGCCTTGTCTGAGTGATCCTGAGCTCATGGGTGCTGGAGACGGCTCCAGCCACATCAGTGTATCAGCATTAGGATATGTCGGAGGTTACCAGACGTTACCTAGCCGAGGTAAGTGGACGTCAGCGCAGGTTGAGGTGATTTGGAAGTTTAAACTAGCGCCTAACACTTAAATACCACCTACTAAGATGTCTTCACTATGATGCTGAGTTGAGAATTGTATTTTAATGTTTGTTGGCTTCCCCTCAGGAGGAGCTGGCTCCTCGCTTAGACTAAATCAGTCTTCAAGCATCTCCTCTTATGTGACCATCCGAAGAGCAGTTTCAGCTGCTGGCATGAAGGTAAGGCTCAAAAATTCAAATATTTAAGAGTGTGAAAAGTGGATGTCCAGATCAGTGAAGAGACAGCACAGACCCAGTGATAACTGTTATTCTATATATCAATAGAATGTACTGTATGAATTAATATGAAATGATAATTGCTTTATATTTCAAGCATACATGTGTTTCTTCCTGCACGAGTGAATTAAAAGAAAGTGATGAAAAAAAGGTGCAGGAAATGATGACTATAACTGTGAGAATTGGTGAATTGTATCAAATATAGTGAAGCTAAGTGTATCCCCAGACAGTATTATGACTGATAATAAAGTGTTAATATGTAATGTGGGTAATTTAATGAAAGTTGTAATGATTTAATAACTTGATAAGTTAGAAATCACATTGTTAAAAACTCATGTTCAAATGTTATGTGTAATTCTAAAAAAAAACTGAAAAAACACATATAAAGACATGCAATAAAGATTTTTTTTTTAATTATTAACCTACTAATAACCAATTTCTACCAATTTTTAATGAATAAGTACTCTGGAGAAGAGATTTTTGGAGAAGCATTTGTGGGACTGGTCACTTTCTACACAGTCTGTGTTAAAGTCTGTAAAGTCATTTCAGTTAAAGTTCAACTGAAATGAAAAATGTATTTATAAAACTGGGGGAAATGATAGTGCAGGGGTTAGCGTTGTTGCCTCACAGCAAGACGGGTGCAGGTTCAAGGACTAGAGCTGGGACCTTTCTGTGTGGAGTTTGCATGTTCTCCCCGTGTCGGTGTGGATTTTTTCCGGGTTGCTCCCATAGTCCCAAAAACATGCTTAGGTTAATTAGAGACTCTAAATTAGACTGGTAACCTATCTGTCCCTGCTTTTCGCCTGAAGTGCGCTGGGATTGGCTCCAGCAGAACCCCCTGACCCTAGTGAGGAGTAAGCAGGTATAGAAAAAGAATAGATGGATTTCAAATGCTTTAAGATCACATCCCTGGTCATATTGTTCACTTATTTAACTCTATTTGCCAAAAAAATGACAAACAAAAAAAAACAAAAACATGTAACTTCCATATCTTGCCCAGAGCAAGTGGTACAGTGGTACAGTGTAAGCAGAACATAAGTTGCAGCCCAAAAATGTCACGATACAGAGCATAAATCCCCACAAAATGCTTTTTCAGTTGGATGAAGTCATGTCTCAGTTGTGATAACTGAATTGCGTACTGTGACTTGCTTTCCTTCCTTTACCCCCTCTCCTTTATTTTCCCATTTTCTTCTTTGCCTTCTGTGAACCTTTTCGGTTTTGTTATCAAGTCTCTTCCCTCCCACCTCTCCCAGGAGAAACCAAAAAGTGCCTTGGAGCGTTTGTATTCCGGGGACCCGGCCCAGCAGCAGCAACAGAGCGGGAAGATGAGCGCTGACGAGCAGCTGGAGAGGATGAAGAGGCACCAGAAGGCTCTCGTCCGGCAGCGCAAGCGCACCCTGAGCCACGGGGACCGCCACGCCTCGTCACCTTCGCGTCCCTCGTCCTCATCCTCACGCCCACTCTCAGCAGACTTGGGATCAGTATGTTACTAGAGCAGCATCACACGTCACACTCTCGCACATGAACAGAGAGTGGCGATCCACCTACAGTTGTAACGCATGCCTTTACTCAGCATAGACGCTCTTTTTTTTTCTGTTACTGACATTACAAAGTTGATACAGTAAATTGTAACTCACTATGTGGCTTTAACTGTACTTATTCCATGCATGTTGTTTTCAGACCTACAGATAAGTTTATTACAGTCTCTGCTTCACAGCCTCTAGCACAAAACATGTTATCAAATGGTTTATGATACTTATATAATTGTACTTATAATTCCATTTACACTGAATAGCACTGAATAGGGATTTTTCTTGTTATTCTTGCTCAACATCTTTACAAATGATATACATTCAAATATAAATAACACACTAATTACCTCAGACAGTCAATGCATCTGCTCCTCACACTCCATTTCTGGGTATTTTTTCCCCATTTCTCTGTTTTTGACTCTAACTTCTGCATCCATTCACCTCTTCTCCATACTATCACCCTGTTCATTTCCTATCACTGGTTTGTGCTTTCTGAATAACACACAGAGTTGTTATATACTAAATGTCTTCCACTCTCTATAGACAGCCCATTTTCTGTGTTTATGTGTGTGTGTATGTGTGTATGTCTGAGAGACAGAGAGAGAGAGAGAAAGCAAGTGCCTATGGGTTTCCTACAGTACTGACCAAAACATCGACACACTGAGCAATGCTTATTTAAAGGGATAGTTCGGTATTTTTGACATGAATCTGTATGGCATCCCTATCATCAGTGTCGTACACTCACACTGACTCACCCCCGACAGTGTCCTGTGAGCGGAGTTCTTCGGAGTCTGGTTCTGGTCAAAACGAAAGTAGTCCGGCAGGTATCCGGGGGACACTAAAATAAAACGTCTATTTTGTCATACAGCATTTGTTCACAAGAGTGATATATGCATCATATACATCACTTATATGCATCACAAAACCAATATCCATGAAAAAGTCCCAGCTCGTAATCACTTGGCCCTACTTTCTCTCCCTTCATATCTCTGCAAGATGACCAGAGATAAGTCCGTCACAGAAAAGCGATAAAATCCGTCAGGAAATTCGGGCACATCTTTGTTGCTACAGCCTGGGTAGTCACAAGTGGGCCCACAGGACACTGTCACAGGACACTGTCACGGGTAAGTCAGTGTGAGTGTACGACACTGATGATAGGGATGTTATACAGATTCATGTCAAAAATAACAAACTATCCCTTTAAGTTTACTCATCTCAACTTCATTGTAACATCTCTGCTTGCTGGAATTTTCATGAGTTTAAAAAGATAAAGATGACCTGAGTGTTTGTAGATCGGGGTCTGTTGCAGTCCCGTTTACCACTTCTCTGTAGGATGAAGAATTGCCTTTTATTTAGACAGCACAAAAGTGTATAACATCCATTTCATATCAAAGCATTGGTAAAGTGATATCAGTGTTTGCTCAGTGTTTTTTATCTGCTAATTAATCTTTAGTTTTAAGATTTCAATTGTGAATGTTTGCAAATAAATAAACATTATTTTCTAATGAACTCATATTGCCATGTTTTTTCATTTATTCTGTTTTTTTTTTCTGAATACCTTCATATAGTGTATGCGGATGTGTTTGGTGATACTCATCAGTACGAGCGACATGATCTTTCCTGTTTGTTTCAGTGGCATTTTGCTGTCCTACTTATCACTGTTGTAGATGATTCACAGCATGCTGTGATTTGAGAGTTTTAATTCATGTAAGCATGCATACTCATATATGCATGTTCCCTCTATGTTTTCCGTTTCACACCTGTACACACACACACACACACACACACACACACACACACACACACACACACAAACACACTCTCTGCAGTATTTCAAATTAGGTTAAGACACAAGTGATAACTAGTGTGTTGCACACATGGAATTGCGTGTTAAGGCAAGTGAAACACTTTCACATTTACTTGTTCAACGAGACAACTTGTCACCATGCTGCAATTTGTTTTACAGTCTCACCTTTTTCTTCCCCCCTGTGTGCGTTGTCTAGTGGAAGCGAGAGCAGGAGTTTGACCTGCAGTTGCTCGAGAGGGCTGTTCAGGGAGAGGAGGCTCAGGGAGTTAGGAGCGTCCAAGGGGAGGAAAGGCCCCCCGAGCACAAAGAGAGACCCCGCTCACACTCTGACGAATGGCTGACCTTTCGCTCCATGGCCACAACCCCTCCCACCCATGAGGCTGACCTGGAGCCACTGGAATATGACCTGGACCTAAACAAAGAGGTACAGTAAGTTGCCAAATGATAAAAGTAAAAATATATATATATTGATATTGCAATATATTGCAATATGTCTATAAAAAATATTTTTTTTCACATCTTAAACAAATTAAAACAACTTAAAACCTCACCTGAAGTAGATAGAATATTTTGCATATTTTTGGTGAACATTTTTTATCAATCCATTCATACTGAAGTATGTAAATTGCAGAAGGTCCCTAACACGGACCACAGTGAATGACGGTATTACATTTCCACGTCACGGAATGCTGACCCATTAAATATTCAAATCAAATTTAGTCGTGTGTCCCATTTTTCTGTTTTATATTTTCGATCTGAGCTTAAAATTGAAATATGAAAAAAAATGTATTTTTTCTCGGTTTTTGTGTTAGAATAATAAACAAATAAGAAAATAACCAGTCAACTTTTCACTTTTGGATTTTTGATTGCCAAATGAAAATGGAAAGAACAAATGATACACGAATTCTTCCTTTATCGAAACGCTTAATATCGAAATCAAACGTTTTTTCAGAGAAGGGTATGAAATTTGACTGTGGATGTTATGTGGCATAAAGTTTCCACACTGCAGTAAGGTACTCTTGGGGAAGGTACGGTAGAGGAAAGAACGGTGCACTTATTTTATTCACAATGTCAACATTTATTCCTTAAATATGTGTTAATATTTTAATCAAAGACAAAATATTTTGGTTGCATCTGGGGGATTTGCTATCTTTTGCATTACTACATTAGGTGCTTGTTTGTATTTGCTGTTGCAACTGTAGGATTGTAAAATGAATAAAATTCATGAACGGTCGATCTAGCCAAGGCATTTTAAACTTTTACCTGAACAAGCTAACATGACTAAGTACATTCACTGAAGAGAATTTCTACTAGAGAAGATTTACATACCCCAGAAAGGCCCTTACACAAACCAAAGGTGTCCATTACCGACCCGAACCATACCTGTACCAATCTGACTGTACTGAACCATACTGACAGTGGAAACAAGGCTCTAGTGTCCTTCTAGCAGCCCTGGTATATAAGGTATATTATACCTATATAGAATACAGTATATAGTAAGTGATAAAAGCAGCTAAGGGATGTGTGACTACCTGTTGCTCTGCTGATCGAAAAGTCAAAAACAGTGTAGTGCGATACGTATTATATCTCAATATATCATGATATATCGTATCATGACCTATGTACCATGATTTGTATTGTGTTGTGAGGTCCTTGCCATGACACAGGCATATTAAATTAAGTCAGCCTACTTACATGAAAAGGATTTATTTAGTAAAAAATAGTATGTGTTAACTGGTGCTTATTCTGTGAGGCAGATGAGGTAAAGAAAAACAGACATCTGGTATTACTTACAAACTCTTCAATAAAATACCAGAGTTGTCAGTAGCTTTCAGCCCCTATAAGCAGCTACATTCCTCCTGGTTTGTGTTTTTAGATCACATATTTATTGCTGTTTAACAAAGCAGCTAAATATCCAAGAGCCTGTGCTTTCTTAACCTTCTCCGTACCGTACTTCAGCTCATCCATGTATTTATTACTACAGGATCACCAAGTAAGTCCGTAAAGTGCTTTGTGGATTCTCACTGCTATTTTGTCATCTCGGAAATCATCAACAATTGTAAAAGGAGCTCAGATCTTGTGTGAACTAGGTATTGAAATGCATTCTTGACACAAAACCACACACCATGACTGTTTTTGTGCAGCTGTCCAAGCCTCCAAAGGTGTTGATCCCGGAGCGATATGTGGATTCAGAGCCTGAGGAGGCCCTCAGTCCTCAGGAGGTGGAGGATCGCCATCGTAAGGTGGAACGTATCAAGAGCATCTTAGCAAAGTCCAGGTAAAGGTGCATTTGTATTTATGTCAGTCAGTCAGTCATTTTCTATACCTGCTTATTCTTCATTAGGGTCGCAGGGGTCTGCTGGAGCCAATCCCAGCGCGTCATGGCGAGAGGCAGGGATACACCCCAGATGGTCGCCAGCCAATCGTGGGGCACACACACCATTCACTCACTACGGGCAATTTAGAGTTGCCAATTAACCTTAGCATGTTTTTGGACTGTGGGAGGAAGCCGGAGTACCCGGTGAATAGTATTTATGTGTTGCTGATAAAAAAAACAGATTCTGGGCAAAAAAAAAAAAAAGAAAGTATATTGGTAGTCAGTTTCCCTACAGAAGCGTGTGCCACAAGCTGCTAAACTCCCTGCAGCTTCAGAGCCGCTGAAACTAACTTGTCGGTGGCAAGGAAAATACTCTTGCAGCAATAAATGCACTATCACAGCATTACCGATGCGTCATGTTTCCTCACTTCTGTCTTTTTATTTGCAGTGTGCAAAACATAACACCGACAGTGTCTGTGGACAAGCCGGAGACGGGGCTGGCGGCACTTGACTCGGCTCTGCAGGAGCAGGAGAGGATCATCACCATGTCCTACGCTCTGGCCTCGGAGGCCTCCCTCAAAAGCAAACTGGTCGCAGGTTAGTTGTAGCTTATAAGTCTTTGCTTTAAGGAGTGTAAAAATCTAGTTTGATGATCATTATTCAACAGAAATACTTATAGATATAATAATTACTGTATCTGCAAAAAAAAAGAAAGAAAAAAAGAAGCAGGGCTGACAGTATCGGTAAAAATTTTCCCAGCATCAAACTGACATCTTTTGGTTGAAGAAGGGATAAAGGGAGGAATGCTGGATTGATGGTATGGAGAAGAGAAGGGCATAAGGTGCAGAGTCAAGCAATAAGGCTGTTCATTTCCTAATAACTGAACATTATTCCTTATTAGAAGCTCAGATAGTCTCTAATTGCAATCCGTGTAGAATCTTTCAGACAGGGGAGGAATCACTTGATGAGGCCATTTTGTGTGCTGATCAATGACCCAGTCAAACTCTACTCTCCTTCTGCATACCATTGATGCTTCTTTGAACGTAGCTCTGAACCTGCATAAAAGACACTGCGCTCACTTTTCATCTCTTTCATACTCTACAGCACGCAGGCAAGTTCATTTTCAGCTGTAGCTGCAGCAGATTGTCAGTCTGTCTGCCTCGCTCTTTCTCCCTCACACTCTCTCACACACACACACACACACACATATGCACACATATATCTGTCACACACAGTAACACTCAAGCTGTCAGTGTGTGTGGAAGCTTAATATGCACTCTGAGGCAAAGTCAACAATTATAACATTATTTCCAGCATAGAGAAATGTCAGAGAATATAACTGGTGGCATCTTGTCAGTGGAGAATGAATCAATGACTTTCTCTCCCTTTGGTGTTGAAGTGAGGTATGCTGGTGCACTTTCAAATCCCGGAATTAAAAGTCTTTTTCACAGTATTATGCATGAGAGGCTTCAATAATGCCAGCATAAAAGTAGGAATATGCAGCACCGCAATTACATGCAGTATATATTAAAAAAGCTGTTTTGGACTGTTGGATTTGTTATTTTAAATAGTTCAATAATTTTGTATTTTGTATTTATTTCGCTGAAATATCAGAAAGAATTTTTTATTTTCTTTTGGAAAAAAAATTAATACAAAATATTAATGATTTGTGCAAAATACACTTCCTTGTGTAGTGCCTCTTCAATCATTCATTGCTTTTTTTCTGCGTTAAACTGTTAAGATGATGAAAAAGTAAGGTCACGTCACACCATCACACACACTATCATAATTACTTTCTGCTTTTCAAATAACTTGACCTCATGAAAATGAATTTATTTAACTCTAGATATATTTTTATAAGTTGATTCTACATACATTTCCTAAACTGGTTCTTCAGTACATGCAGAATCAATATTTTTGAGTTGAATTTATTTTAATTTTCAAGAGATTTCTGCTTAAATACATTAAGATGGAATTATCTAGACTTCCTATTTTTGGTACACTAAAATGAATTATGTAGATTCAGTCAATGTAGTAGTTCTCCTACATATTTACGTTAAATCCAATCTAATTAAAACCTTCAATAAATGTAAAATTCAGACAATGGACCAAACCAAATATTTGACTTGCCTGCACATGTGCAGAAGATGGAAATTAAATTGTACATACTTTTTTCTAAGGACTTTTAATTGAGTTAAATTAGCTTGATTTAAGGAAGGGCAGTACATTTTAGAATGAATTAAAAATATAAATATGATTTGATACCACATTAAAATCTATTAAATAAACCGGATAAAAACATGTAACATTTACAAGGATTCAGAATAATTATTCTCAGTGCATTTCATGTCAATACGTTACTACAGTGATAAAGGGCTATTACCGCTTGAAGTTATTTCTGTTAAATCTTGTCAATCAAACTAATTAATCTAATATTTAAGCTCTAGTTTATACTGTGATACTGTAGCTATGCCTTTGATATTGTACCACCATCAGGTCTGCTTTATGGCGGTATTAGATTTGGAGAAGTTTTGCATCAATTTGATGACGTAATCATATTTGACGGATATTTAATTTGCTAATTTGTTGAATAAACCCCCAAAAAATATTGACATGGAAAATTACATATACTGTGATTGTATCCGTGTTACCCACCATGCAGAATACAGGAAAACTGTAAAGGTCGCAGAGAGACATCAATCACTGTCACACAGTAGTCATGTGTTCTTTGCACAAGAAGTTCTAGCCTTCAGTGTGGCCATAAAGCTGGACATATGACTAACAACCAATGTCGTTTTCTCCCTTTTTTCTCTTTTCCCTCTGTCCTCTGCTGCTTAGTCCCACCACTGGCTAATGTCCCCACCCCTCCTCCCCCGCCCCCTCCTCCTCCTCCACCTCCTCCTCTACCTCCCGTATCTCTGGCACCTCCCTCTCCTCTAAGCAACGGAATTCACTACACGTTTGTCTAACCCGAGAAATAAAGTAAGGCCTAAGTGCATGCTTTCCAGCGTTAATGTTTTGGTAGCCTCACTAATTCTCTCTAACAAGGGGCTCCGGTGTGCTTTGCACCTCGCTGCATGCTTACTCCTCTGTTGTGATTGTGGGAAACACGTCTTGTGTAGGTTTGGGAAGCCGTGCCTCTGTTCCCATTATAATCAAAACAAACATCTGCAGGCAGTCTGTTCACCCCACTGTGATAATTGTGTGTAAATTGTTTTTTTTTTTTTTTGTTTCTTTTTTTCTTTTTTGTACGACTGCCAAAATATTTATGGATGGTTGAGGAGAGAAAGGGCTCGAACAAACATGACTGTTTGTAGCATTGTGTATAATTAACAAAAGAGACACCTTTTGATTTAGCAGCTTGACAGTTCAGTAGTCAGCACAGCTGCATTCCACAGCACCAATTAGCTCCCCATCTGTAGCCTAGCTGTGATAAGTCAGGAAAAAAAAAAACAAAAAAAAAACTGTGTATCACTGTTGTTACTTTAAACGCAAAAAGAAGCCTTGTGTCATTTTTCCACCTAGTTAAAACTTCCATCAGCCAAACTGTCAGATTTTTGATTATTAATTTTGTTTCTGAATCTTCACTTATTCATTGGTATGATCATAAGCCCACCATGAACTAATTAAAATGAAATATATACCTGGAGGGTGATAAAATATGTGCTGTACTTGGGCACACATACATAAAATATTCATATGTTGCTAACTAAATACACACATACACACACACGCACACACACACACACACACTGTGACAAAGCATCCATCTACAGTACAGTAATTGCGTTTGATAATAACAATCATCTATAAATGGTAATATATTGGGTATTACATTTTGGATTATGCCAATGATGATCATAATATGAATGCTTGATAAATATTTTGTATTACAACGGATATTTCAAAAAATTTGTAAATGGTTAATAAATGCTGTTATTGCAGTTGTTCCCAAATGGTTTCTGCCCCGCTTTACCAATAACAATAATTACAAAAAAAACATACATGTATAAATACGTTTGCTTTATATATACACATACATAGACACAACAATGTAGTAAATAGTAAGTGGGTACACAGTTGCTCAGTTGGATGTTCTAAAGAAAGAAATAGCAATAATAAAATTAACTTCCAAAAAATACTGGACCTTTGGTTGATTTCAGGTTATTGAATGTTAAAAATGTTTTTAAAAAAATTATAAACTAAATATATATTAACCATTCATAAATGGACATCCAATTATGTTCATAAGTGGTTTGCAAAACAAGTATTAAGTATAAACGAAGGTCTGATGATGGCTATTATAAAGTTTTACCTGCAGCATTCGTGTCATATTCATTATCTGCCTCTGTGTCCATAGTTAAAAATCAGATTCAGAATTCAATATTTGGATTAATTAAACCATATGGAAAATACAGAACTACAGCAGAGATCATGAACTGTAGTGTATCTGCATATCTGTTTATGAGCCAATTATATCGCATCATTCTGAGGTAACAGATGTTATCTCTTTAATTGAGAATTTGCATGTTGAGGAAGAGTATGAGACTTTTTTTGTATACAACAAATGTGTAAGCTCATCATATAGAGAGCTCTGTTCTCTACTTCTATATATAAAATATACAGCTTTCAAATCTGTGTAGTATATATTTATTGCCATGGCCATTTTACATCTACATATAATCCTAAATGATTCTCTTTCTTTAATGTCCTTTTTTTACTGGCGTAATGTGTGAGTACTACAGAGGAGTGTTACAAGATCCAGGTGGAGGATACAGCTTCACTTGACTCTATGTAGAAGAATATATCTGGTTAAATATACAATGAAAAAATGCACATTTTTACATTTGAGTAAAGTAAAACCACCTTAAAAAACATTCCTTTAGCCAGAAATGTAAAAGTGCCAACATCATGTCACAACATGTGTATTCATATATATATATGTATGTATATATAGAGAATACATTTTCACTGCTCTCTAAAAGCTTAATTAAGGATTAATAACCCATTTATTAAAGATGATAAGGTGTAATGAATTATGAATGAAAAACAGATGTGTGGTTTGGTATTGAGATGAGTTATGAGCAGATAAGGTGAACAGCATGTTATTCTGTCGTACACACACAAAAAATCCCTGGTTATTTATGTTCTACTTATAAAATTGTGGTTTTGTATTGTCTGTCAATATGTTTTATGCTGTCCATGTACTGACTTTGTCTTTATCTTGTTTCACTTCTCAGCTCAAGCTATTTCTGGTCACTGAGGTGCTATTTCACAATGACAACAACAACAACTGGATTCTTTAGGAAGAGAGGATTTTTTTGTTTTGTTTTATCCGGACACCTTTCTATACAGCAGTAGAGGAACTGTAGTAACATGTACCATGCTCTCTGAGGCTCACGCAGCATTGACTCATTTCTGGTTGCTGAAAGCGACTTTCCCGAAGACAACAGAAGACTTTGCTTTGGGAGCTGCTGTGCTTATTAACTATTGGAAGAAGCGGCTAACAAATGTTAATCTCATTCTAATAAAAAAAAAAAAAAGGAACAAATATTTTCTACACATCGTTGCACTTTGAATTGTACACTGTATCATGGTGAAACTAATGTTTTCAAGACTGAATTGCTTTTATTTGCAGTGTGATCTCAACTGGGAACATTTATGTTTGTTTGTTGTTTCAGGTACAGAATGTTTAAAAAAAAAAAAGTACTAAATATGTCATGATGGTAGTATTTTTGTCGAAACTCAGATGATATTCTTACACCAAACCACTTGAAATATCATGTGTACGTATGTATCTACTGTAGCACTGCCAGTCTCCTTTTAGCTTGCCAAAATGAATTTTATTTTTGCTTACATCCCGATGAAAATAACCTTTAACATATTTTCTGTGTGACTCTGGAAGGTTGCACAAAGGAAATTTATAAAAATGTGAATATTAAAGATATTAACACAATGTTTCGTTCATCACGTATGCATTTCTTCTTATTATTTATTAAAGACTTTCTATTATATTAAATCGGTCCAAGGGTTAAACGATATCTGATATTTAAAGAAAAAAAATAAGCAATCACTAACTTTTTGTCCTTGCCAGGGATGACATTTTTCTTATACAGCTTGTACTTTCATACAATTGAGTTGATCAAGTCCCTGGTGTTGAACAACCACCACATCAACCCCTGCAGATATATTATGCTTGTCTGTGCATATGAATGATAAAAGTCTTACCTACTGCTCATGTGAAGAGAAACCGCAGCATTGTGCAACATAAAACAGAACAACCTCTCCTAAATCAAGATAAAAAGGACAATTTTATGTCCTGTAATCAAGTGATACGCAGGAATTCCTACATTACTGACACCAGAGTAATAAGCTTAATGCTTATTTTGCCTGAGCTGCATTAAAACATGTTTTAAATTATGTTGAAAATGAATGCTTAACCTTGGAAACTGCACTGCACTGGTCATTTTCATTGATTGCCACTATAGAAGCAGGACGCTGTCGCCCTGCTGGCAGCTTTTAGGGATTTGGTAGTGTCCAAAACGAAGTTTCAATTGTCCAAATCCAATGCAAATGTTTTATTCTTGCTCTGATTAAGAAATAAGGAAAGACTGAAGGCAGCTGTTACTTAAATGATTAACCTTTAAGCCCTAAAAAATACCTTTTGTTCTTCTTTATCATATTTCACTGATGCATTTATTGAACCTATCTTTATTCTAATCATGTACAAAGGAAAAGTACAAAATGTGCACTCATCATAGCTCCAAGATTCTCTTTGAACTTCCACATTGATTGCCTTGACCTATTAAACTTGATTCTATTATTTGAAAAAGGAACCAAAGTATGGCATGCTCAAAGGAGGTGAACTTTCAATACAAAAAAAGGGCTTCTTGAAATGTTTCTTAAGTTCAAAGCTTTTTCCATCTCAAAAGGGCATTTTTAATTCCGTGTATTTTCAACCAAGAAGGTGGATACTAATAACTTTGGATTCTGAAGTACAGAATTCATATCTTTAAATTATGAACTATGTCTGCATTGCAATTGTAAAAGAACCCTCATAGAAATACATGTATTGGACTTCTGATAATGATAAAAAGGAATTGAGAGAATACAACATGTTTTTAAATAGAAAGCGCAACTGCTCTGTTATAACCAAATCTGGCCGATTTGGACACAAATATTTATCATGTTATATATCAGGAATAAACCTTGTGCACACGCCCGGTAGGATGCATGATGCACACTTCTTTCCATGCAAACAGAGCCTCGCCTTCCACCGGTTCTCGGCTAGTAAGCCGTTGTGTGGCGGGCTCCCTCCCAAGTGACATCTTTATCTTTAATTGGAGAGTAATTACTTTCACTCGTCTGCGGCGGGGTGTTCTCTGACGACACCTGAGAGAGGATGCGCCTCCCTCGGCTCCGCGGTGGGTGCAGCCACATCCTCTCTGCCCCCGTCTCTCCTCAAGGATCTGGGTCCCCGACTGTGCCTGCTGCTGGCCCTGGTGGCTAGAAGACCCATAGCATCCTCTTTTCTGCTTATTTTGCAATAAAAATGGGATGTTTTTCCCTCCTCTTGCAAAAAAAAAAAAATTCACCCAAGACCCTCCACCGAGGATTGTGGCATTTCCATGTATTGACGTTTGGCTGGTGGTTCATATACATTTGTTATTCTATGCTCTGGACTTCAAAGAGAATGAAAGAGGGCCTACTATGCTAATTGGGTCCTGTTCTGTTAAACGCAATCAAGGCCTCCTGCATTAATCCTTCACTAAATACTTACTGGCTTCAGAAAAGCTTTTTTTTTTTCACAGAGATACATACAGCTCAGTTTCCAGAAAGAGATGCTTGTTAAGAGTCTGTTTTTTTTTTTGTAGAAGTCCTGACTGAGAAAGAAAGTAGCTGTAAATCAAATGTTTCTTGTTCAATCACAAAAGTGAAAGAGCCTTGTCCCAGTGTTTATATTATGCATAAAGTGACGATGATAAGGTTAAAGCTTTGACTTTTGTTGTGCTTTTTTCCCCCCTTGTTCCAGGTGTATGCTTGAAAGGAAGAGCCTATTGAGACCATGCTGAGGATTTTTGACCTTGTTCTTTGGTCTATATTGTTCACTACACCGCATGCTGCATTTGTAAGATATTCACAGCTCTCCCCAGACAGGAGCAGAGAAAGAGAGAAATCCTACACTGATTCCCAGTGATACCCATTTCCATCACATAAATATTATTGTTACTTGCCGTGAATGTCTGAGGATTAGACTATAGTGGAAACACAGCCGGCACTTCTTTGCACACCGTGGGGATCCGGATTGTAGTCCAATTTTACAAAGACAAAACCAAAGAAACCGGTACTATAGGTGCTTTGATTTTAAAACAGTATTTTATGCTGTTTTATCATTTTTCAAGCTCCACACATGGTACATTTTTTAATATGTAAGAAGTGGAATGGTGATTTGTTGAATAATTGAAGAGTTAGGAATCACTGAATATTCCTCCTAACGTGCGTCCATGCTATAAAAAGAATAGAGAGAAAGCAGAATTACAGTCACGCTGCACATTCACTTAACTATTTGCAGATACTAAAACAATACCGCTTGTGTCATGTTTTATAGAAAAAAAAGCCATCGAGTCAAGGTTTAATAGCTCTTGAGAGATAGAAAAGCAGCAACCATTGAATCATACACTTAGTGTCTTAATATTTTAAGCTAGTAAGAGAAGACAATTCCTCCAACATAAATCATTAAAGTGTGTTGAGAAGGCATTACTTTAAACAATAGTCTTGTGTTCCTTAAACGACACGCTTTTACAATACCTACAGTGAACTGGGCTTTTTGTACATAAAAGCAATTGCTTTTTAAATGAAGCAAATGCCCCAGGGCCTCCTCTTTAATCTAGCAGCTCCGTGCACACATACACACACACTAAGCTAAGTGAAATTTACTTAATTCAACAACTGAAAAGACTACAAATGAGGCCACGGATCCACAGTATCAGCATCGCGGTGACGCATCGAGCCTTTTTTCAAAAACACACAAAGGCAGAAGGTTTTTTCTGACACGGCGTCGTCCTGCAGATGTCAGATAAAGCCTTAACGAACAAGACACTTTTTCCTGAACGTTACAATGCAACTCGTGTGTTAAGAATATGTACATAAGTGTATTCATGACTTGATATGTGTAGTATTGTTGGCACTGGCTGTGAGATGATGTCCCTGAAAACTATATAATTAGAATTGGCATGTTGCACGTCTTATTTCAACATGATTAATCAGTGGTTCTCTGTTAACTTGAAAGGAAATATTAGATCCTGACTAAACTTTGATGAAATCCAGAGTCACAAGTAAGAGATTTGGGTCAACTAATGAGAACAGAGCGTCCCACTTTGCAAGTCCAATTGGGAGACAGAGAGAGAGACGATTTGCATGTATGCAAATAGTGTTGGAGTCAATTGAATAACTTGGCATTCGGTAATGACGGAGTTACAGTGATTTGGTGGATGACGGCTTCTTTACATCTTCACCGCGTCGGCGGCTGTGACCAGGAGCGGCGGCGGCGGCGGCGTCTGGCTGGTGGCAGGTCAGAGTGGGCCCAGACATTCGAAGCATGGGATTCATCCCTTGCCACTGAAGATCTTTGTACAGCACACTGCCCCTTTTCATACATACACAACAATAAATATTCAGGACACAGCTGCAAACTGGGGGGAAAAAAACTACATAACAAATTCACCACATGCATTCATATTCAAAAACTACAAATATCAGAATAAAGATGTATACATCACTTCATTTTCACAGCGCTTCTTCTCACTGGTGTCATGGTGGGAAATGTTGAGCAGAGCAAAGAAATTTTCCTTCTTTCCCCCCCTTCATGACTCTGATAGATTCTTACTTTTTTTTTTTTAAATGTCTGTAAAGATCTTGATAAAAGAAAAGTTAAAAGCAAAGGTGCTGCTCGTGCCCTTGAAGCAGAACTGCTAAACAAGAAAAACGATTATTCAAATAAAGGAGGAGTGGCTGGAGCAGTGCATCCTCACCCCTTGCTCAGTTTGTTTAATTTGCAGCGGATGCCGGGTTCCACTAAAATAATGACCACATTCCATGGCGTGCGGTGTATTGTCTCACTCCACAGCATCAGATTGGTGCACATAACCCTCTTGTGAAGTCATTATCCATGATTAACGTGTTAATCTGTCTCAGCACCAACAACAACAAAAAAAAGATATCAGAATAAAACAATTAAAAGGTCCATTCCATGTGCTGTAGCACGTTAGCAAGACATGTTCTGACTTTAATGGCTCCACATAATGTTAAAGGTTTACATTTGAAGTTTCAAATCTGGCTTTTTTTTTTTCTTTAAATGTAGATAAATGTGAATCCTCATTGAGAATACTAATCACTCTCTCCCCACGCAGGAATCAGCTGCACACCTTTGAAACCTGCTCTTGTTGCACTGTAATCAAAGCCCCCCCCCCCCTCACACACACACACACACACACATTCACACACACACACCCCTTTCACCCCGCTCTCCCTCATCCTCACTCGCTGGCTGAATGGCGTTCCTCTAATTAACCATGCAGAACAGGAGAAGAACACATGTTAATTTAATGTAACAAAAATGTTGATTTTCATGCACTCTCCTTTTCAAATATTTATGGGCTAGACTTGAATTTTCAAGATGCATCAAAGACTCACACAGGATATGCAAATGTGTCTGCATTTACCCCCCAACAAGTTGGACTGTCTTTTGCTATTCGTGTGGGCTTCATTGCACCACCATCTGAGCTATAAAGAGGAAGCCATTACAGTCACCTCTATAAAAATAGGAGCCTATATTTGTGGTTTGAGAAGTATCTAGCACCCAGCTGGCACCTGCTCAGCCGGCACCCATAAGTAATCATCTCTCCCTGCTCAAGGTTAAAGCCTTGTAATAAATGTCAGGTCAAGCCAAATATAATGAGTTGTGTATTTCTTCTTTTTTAATAAATAAATAAATAAATAAATAATAATAATAATAAATCAGAATGTTGCTTCTGATTCTGTTTATATTTTTCTTTTTTTTTTTTTTTTGAAAACAGCAACAATACAGTGCAATGCAAAAAACAAAAAGAAACAGCTATCTCTAAGAGTTCCACTGTATCAGGATGCAGCACAGCTCAGCTTGAACCACGTTTCAGAGGTCGTTTCTATTTGTTCTGCGTGTGATTCCCGCAGCGTCCAAAAGGTGGCGCATAAGACACGCGCAACGCGCAACCTCAGCCCCGGTTTGGTGAGAGGAAAAAGTCCGCTCCGAAAGAGGCTTCACACACACGCACGTGCGCGCGCGCACACACACACACACAAGCACACATATCACATATGAATCACCATGCATGGATCTGCATAATACTGTATTAAGATTACCGGCTGATTATTCAGGGTTTTACCAAACAGCTGTGTAAATCTGTGCGCGAGCTCCCTGCGAGTGTTTTCCCTTTAGTTTTTGCTTTTGCTGGATCTCAAGAGAATCCCAAGTTCAGTGTCTGCAGAACAAGTGACAAAAAAAAAAGTTGATTTCCGTGGGAAGGTAAGTCTTTTACTTTCTATGTCCTTTAATGAGATTTACAATTTCCGCGCACGCACACACACACAGACACGCGCGCTCATTCGGACACTGCAGAATTTGCAGCCTCCGTGAATGAGAAATTAAAAATAGAGGGAGTTAAAAGTGACATTAGAGGGAAAAAAAATGAAGTGAGGAGTGTGAAGGTGAGGAGCGGCCGGATGAAGATGTGCCGCCTGTTACTTCACCTTGAGCCTGGAAGAAAAAAGGGAAAGTGAGGCGCACAGGATTCTGATCTGATGATGTTGTGGATGAGTTGTGGAGCCAATTCTCTCTCTCTCTCTCTTTCTTTTACTCTCTCTCTTTCTCTCTCTCTCTCTCCCCGTCCCTCTTTCTTTCTCCGCTTCTCCTCCCTCCTTTAGTTCTGTGTGACTGCAGTTAACAATCAGAATTCTCTCCTGCTGTCTCCTGTCTTTGTAAGTAACTTTTTATTCTCATGATATGACACTTGACAGAAAACTCTGACACTTGCATGTTGAGTATGTGGGTGATGGGAGGCTACTGTAGCTCATATATTTGGGGATTTGGGATTCTGTCTTTTTATTCTTTTTTTTTTTTGGTTATAACAAAATGCTGCTGCTGATGCGTTGATTACAACTTTTCTGTGACATGCCGTTGTCGTTCACGCTTTTGTGTTGGACTGAATATAGTTTGCTGTGTGTTTGTCGCACTGTGGCCTCCTCCAAACTCAGCTGATCATTTAAAACACACACTCATCTACAGGTCAGCCGCTGGACCTTCGCTTTCATTTCAAAGGATATTTTTTTAAAAACAATAATAACCTAAACGATTACCTCCACACACTAATAACTGAACGTGGATCAATATACTGCTGCAACTTGATTCTTTGATTATTATTCTTCCATGCATTTAAAATAATTTTTAAAAAAATCCTAAATAAAATATGTCAGTCTGTGAAAGTTTGTGAATATTAAAGCCATGAAATACTGGGAAGTAATATTCCTCCTCTGTTAAACAATTACACAACAATCAGAATTTTTTATTGTTTGTCTGAAATCGGGCTGTTTAATTAAAAGTGCAATAATCGTTTTATTTTTGACACATTTTTTTTTAAACGCTATAATTTATTTCGCCTCATAATAAATAGGCGGCGTGGGAACAAGCGTTAAACGGTGAGGAGAACGCAGCCTATACATTGAAGGTTATGGGGTAAATAATTATGCTGAAATCCAGAGGAGCTGCGCGGTGCATGATCTGACATGACACTTGCAAAAATAAAATATACATATGAGGTGGACATGGAAACATCAGGATATTTGTAAATCTAAATTATTTCTCATATATGTAATATATATCTATATATACAAAAAAGGGGTCTAAAACAAAAGTATTGTGTTGATCCATATCCATTTTTACTTAATTTAATTTATAAAATAAATGATCTTGTATCACCAGGTCTTTGAACAGCTCCCTCAACTCTTCAGTGTTTCTGTCACCTGCTCTCATTAGCCCCTTTCAGATCCATCTATTTGCTTTCATTGCGTTTTTGCAACACTTTTCCTGAAGTTGAAGAGGTCAGCGCGTAATTTATTTTTTTTTCTGCTCACAACACAAAACAGATAAAAGAATAAGCTGGAGGGGTAACAAAAAAAAAAGTCATCCTTAACTTTGCAGTCGCTATAGCCTGTAAGTGATGTTCATTTAAGTAAGCTTATTAAACTGACTAAACTGCGGGCAGTAACAACCATCCTCCCTGTCTCCACTTTATTTCACCACAAATCTCTCTCTCTCTCTCTCTCTCTCTCTCTCTCCCCCTCTCTCTCTCTCTCTCTCGCATCTCTTGTCTGGGAGGAGGAGGAGGAGGAGGAGGAGGGGGGAGTCCTGCCTCTTTGCCTTCCTCAGATCAATGCCCTGGCCACTCACTTTCTGATGTTGCACGACGGGAAATGCTTTGAATACTTGTGACATGGCTGCGCGCATTGATTGCCAAGATTGACAGCAGCTCTATACCCATCGTCTTCTCTTGTCTTGAGTGAGAGAGAGGGAGAGAGAGAGAGAGACAGAGAGGGAGGGAGAGAGAGAGAGAGAGAGAGAGAGATAAAGAAACAGATAGGCGAACAACAAAAAGGTACTTGTAGTTTTTTTTTTTTTTTTTTTTTTTTTTTTTTGGACAGCTGAAGTTCACAGAGAGTGGTCCGGGATCTCCTCATATGGCCCCGTGTGAGCAGACTTAAGTTTTCGCTCAACAGATAGCTGCAGTAATCATTTTCTACAAAGTATAGCACTAGACGAGTTGTCTTTACGCGCACGGGGAAAAGGACGCTCACTTCTCTTCTCCGCGGCTGAGCTCATCAAGGTAAACAACACTGTCTGCTCTACTTTTTTTTTTCCAACACGATAACTCTCATGTTGTCCTCACGTTTTCTCCCACCTTTTGTTTTTTTTTTATTGCTGGTTCCTAAGAAAAAAAAAAGCAGGGTTAAAAAAAAAAGGAAAAAAAAAGTCGAGCGTGTTTGTGCTGTCACCGCGAACGTTCGGTGTCACAGTGCGCGCGTTTGCGAAACATTACAAAAAATATAAAAAACTAAAGAAAAAAAGTAATTTACGCGTGAAGCTTTCACTGGACAGAGACTGTCGAACTTTAATTGTCGGGATTATACGTCGCTTTTTTTTCCCTCCCCTCAACAAAACAAGCGAAGTAACACGCGAGGGGAGCGGAGCGCCGCTGTGACTCGCAGGCGCTCGGGGTTCGCCGCGGAAACACGGCGAATACGCGTTAAAATCCGCCGCGCAACTTCACCCCCCAACAACTCCAACCCGTCCGGACGTTTGAAACCATTCTTTTTCTCCTCTTTTGTTTTCTCTGTGTGTGTTTTTCAATGGCGCGAAGCCAAGCGGACGCGGGTTTCGTGCAGTTTTGTTTTTTTTACACGCTGCGTTCGTAAAGACGGATGTAACACTTTTCGCCACGAGCTGCGTAAATTAAGTGGCGATTCCGACTCCGATAACTCCGACTGCCGAATGTCTAAACGCTGTCGGCACTTTAGAGTCAGTGTTTACATGTCCCGTAACTTTTCCCGTGCAGCTGGTGGCAGTTTCACTTGTGTCCACAGAGCGGTACCATTCATTGACAATGACGCGCGCCCTGGTAGGTTTTCCTGTCTGCATGTGAGGTGGACAAGTTTATTTGAAGCTTTGCGCTCACGTCTCATTATAACTAAATATTACAGAGTTCTTCTCCCCCCTCCCCGCACACACACACCCACCCACCCCACAAACTGCCTTTTCGCCCGTGGATTTGTGTTGTTTTGTTTTTTAATTACAGAAAAGCCGCAGTTTAAGGCTGGCCCCCGTTCAGCCTGGGAATGCGCTCTTCTTTAGCGTTCTCCGGGAGGTCAGAGGGGGGGGAATTAACCTCTAAAGAATGCATACGCCATAAATTAAATTCAACAATCGCAAGTGCTGTCCATTTAGAGAAGATGCACTTGCGCAGACACTTTTTTTCCATTTTGAGCCGAGGCTCAGAAGCTCGGCGCGCTCGAACTGAACAGACACAAAGTTGTTCTAGTAAGAAAAAAAAAAGTGCAAATGTGCCCAATAAGGATTAATTGTTCTCTCGCCTTTTTTTTTATCCGGCTATTGCTGCTGAAAGATAATTCAGAGACATCGATCACCGGGCCTTATCTTAGAATAAACATTGTTTGAATTTTTTTTTTTTAAAAAGAACATAATATCTAATTTGCACATTTATTCGAATGCTGGGAAATTAGAGAAAAAGAATCTTATCTTATCTTAAAAATAAAGAATATCTCGCCCAAACTGGATAATTAAGTTGCAGGTTTCTCATAACCGAAGAGTATGAAGTGATTACTGAAGGAGCATGAATCTGACACCGCAAGTGTGTGTATTTAAAAAAAATAAAATAAATTAGTCACACGTGTATGGAATGAGTCGTTTAAATAGAAAGAAAGAGCCGTGAATACGCTTCAACAAGTAAAGAACCACGACACAATTTGGAACTTTATTTTGAAATTAATCGAACCGTTCTTCTTCTTCTACTATTTATTAACAGTCGAGCGCACGTGCTGTGGCGCAGACAAAAAAACACACACCTGTGGCTAATTAATGAAAGCGTAATTATTTCTAGCGTTTTCTCCTGCTTTAAAAACTCAACGCACACACACACACTCTCTCTCTCTCTTTCTCTCTCACACACACACACACCCTTACACCTCCTCGACCAGTTCTAATAAAAGAGCTTAAGAAAAGAAGAAGAAGAAGAAGGAAAAAAAAAGGTAAAACAATCCTTTTTTTGCGGTCGGAGTAAACTTGAAACCATTTGGTGTTTTCTTGGTGAACAGTTGCTGTTAATGTAGCTGAGTGAACGCAGATTTCCTCATAAGGTAAGGCGGGTTCTGGACACCAAATGCAAGTCTAAATGGCACATTTATAATTAGACTGCCCATTCAGCACATTGTCCTGATTGCTATACAGGGTACAGAGTTTGTCTCTGACGGCTTGTGCAGCTCAGCGTGTCGCTCGCCAAAAAGAGCGGAGAGAGAAAAAAAGAGTGAAAAGCGGCATTACAGCCCTTTGATGCCACAGAACCGCACTTAGCTCTTATTTAACACCTCTCACATATTCCTGCACAGGGGGGGAGCTCCCGCCAATAATAGAATAATTACATTATGTAGGACACGCCACCTTTATGGCAAATGTTAAACTTGAACCTGCATTTTTAAGTACCAGATAATTTTGTTTAAAATGTATTGCGTATTTTTTGGGTATATTTTTTTTGTTTTATGAATATTGCCAGGGACATTTGCGTGTGCGTGTGTGTGTGTGTGTTTTTTTCTTCTTCTGTCGATGTAATTGCAGTCGACTTGGAAGGGGAAAAAAGAGGAAAAAAGGTGAATCAAGCAGTAAAAGGCAGTGTTAACTCAATGCGGGGACGATCATATCTATATCATCATATTTGTCATGTTTCATACTGACATGGACGTTTTTTTTTTTGCACGTTTTCTGTATTTTTCAAGGAGTAATCTGCGAGTGGATCTCGGGGGTGACTTGAGGTTTTTGCAAAGCCCAGAGAAAAAGACAACATTTCCCACCTGGACTCAGCATAAGATCGCTGACGCTGATGTGCCAGTAAGTTTAACAAGAAAAAACAAACAAACAAACAAAAAAAAAAAGATTTTTAGGATTTTTATTTTGGCATGAAGGGAGAAGCCACCTAAAGCTCACTTGTCTAAACATATCCTGCACTCTGTCCAAGTCCAATGTCTCCCGTGTTGCAAGAGCAACTTTACTGCTGGGAATAGTTTTTTTTTTCTTCTTATGATACATTGCTATTGTTGCCCTTTTAAATATTATATATATTTGTGTTATTGAGTGTTATTAAGTGACACAATTTGACTGAAAGATTTACTTGTTAAGTGTCCTCCTCAAGCACCGGTATTGTTCAAAGGATTTGTTCATACTACATTGTGCAAGCCATTAGTGAGATCAAAGAAAAATCAGGAGAGAAGGAAGGATGGAAAGAGAGAGAGAGAGAGAGAAGGAGATGCAGGAAGATAAAGGTAAAGATATGATATTGTTTGCATATCTTTCTATATCCTACCCTGTGTATTTATATGTGCGCGATAATGCTTTTGGTTAATGCAGAAGGGGAATCTGGTAATTGAGACTTAATAGCAGAAGTTGTTTCATATTTAGGAATTTTATTACAAGTCTGATTCAACTCAAATAGGAGAGAAGATAAACGGATCAGTTTTGAGCCTGCAGATCTATGTTAGTCATTGTAATGTGTGTGTGTGTTTTAATTTCACTACTAACACTGAGCTGATCTATATCTGTAAGCCACACACGGTCATGCAAAATGAAAGCGTAAGGTTTTGTTTTTATGGCCTTTATGCTCTTCTGCTGTAACAGTTTTTTTTTGTTTTTTTTTTTACTCGTCATGTATTCCCCTGCCAAACAAGGATTTTCTTCAATGATATTGCAACCAATTTCAATAAGCCGGTTTTCACACGTTTCAAAGAAGGAGAAAACGTTGCCTATATCGACATCGTTCTGCGATGGTTAGAATTAATAGTTATGTGTTGTCATTTTTCAGATAGAGCAATGTTACAGGCGGTATTAATAATATATGTAATATGTAGATTCTTTCAGACAAAGTCGGAGATGTAAAGAGGCTGCAGCAATCACACCAGACTTGGGTATTTCAGTATTATTCTCACCCGTATGAAAGAGTTTCTATCATAATTATTGTTTGTGTGTGTGCATGGGTGATACTTTCCTCCTATAGCAGATGTTTTGCAGGGAAACGCTGCTGTTTATTTTGATTTGAAACATCAAAATCCAAAAAGCCCCTCTGTCTCGCCCGACCAGATGTCATTTACAGAACTGACACCTTAAACACTGCGTTATCGCTCCGTATATACAGTGGTTTGCAGAGACAGCTTTTTTGTTCCAAGTGACGGGATGCTGCTGGGATGCAGGGCAGGGGGGGCTGAGGAGTGCACAAGTACTAGTCTCCCGCTCTTCGTGGTGGAGGGGGTGGCTGAAACCTGATGATAAACAAGATGAGAGGAGGTAAACAACAGCAGGCCTGGTAAAGGTAGAGGAGGGGGGGCAGCAGAAGGGCGGAGGACCACAGGAGATAATAAATGTGGCAGCACATGTTGTGACATCTGTCTTTCTAAGTGTTATCTAATTTGTGGTAGAATATTTCAACAATGATGAAAACTGATGGGAATATGCCATGGCTTTTTTTTTTTCCTTAGCTGTAATGCGTTCCCACCAACAAGAAGTTTCTGAAAAAGTTAGTAACCTGCCACTTCATGTCATGATGCTTAGTTTTCTTTCTAAGAACACCCACGGTTATTGGGTGCTGCACACAGTACTGTATAATGAACGCATGCAGTGACAGAGAACTCGTCGTGTAAATTGCCCTCTTCTGTGCACCAAAGATGCAGTTGGTGGGGTCTTTTTTTGTGTCTGTGCATTGGCGTAAGTGTAATTATAAAAAAAAAAAAAAAAAAGTCAGTAGGTTGCAAATCAGTTTGGATAGAGCGCTCATACAGGAGGAAATTGTCTTTTCTCAGAGCGCACAACTGTCACTCAAGACGAGAAATACTGATGAAGTCGATGGTTTAACGGTGTCATCACAAGCAGATAGTAGGATATCACCTCCTCAAAGTCACCATCTGAACATGGAGCCAGACAGATTAATGGGACTATAATTCATCAGTTGTTTGAAAAAGAATCTCACATTTTGAATTTCATCCATTCATCCAGCTTTGGCTGTTTAATTGCCGCTAGCTGATGAGAGATTTTTTTTTTTTTTAACCTCATGTTTTTTTTTCCCCTTGAATTCTTTAAACTTAAGCACATGTAATTTTTTTATACAAAAAAAAAAATAGCACCTATGTGTGTCAACACTTAACTGAACATCGACAAGGGTAGGGGCAGTTTTTCGGCTCTGTTAGATCTCTCTCCCTCGGCTGCTGTAAGTGAACAGTATTGCTGACATTAAAGGATTACAGATGGAAAAAAATTCTAAATATGTGTATCTTCACATGAACTGTATAATTGCACGAGTAACCTAAGTGGCCCATTTTGATCTGTATCATTCACTTTTCCACTGAATATGTTTTTCTCAAAATAATTGGACATTTTCTTTTAGTCCATATCATAGTTGTGCATAATTAACTTTGACTTCAAAATGCAACAGTCTAGGCTATGGTAAGTAGCCTCTGTTGAGTTTTTTTTTTTTTTAAATCACACATTAATATGTAGAATTAATTGGAAGGACCTTGGTGGCCACGTCTTCCTGACACAGGTCTGGGAGGTAATCAGGTGGAGGAATTAGTCAGGCTCATTGTTTTTTATGAATCAAATGAAGATTTGTACAGTGACTGTGTGAAGATGGTTGCCTTTATTTCCATATCAAAGAGGCACACAGAGCAGCCGGGCAGTAATTAAAATGTGCTGGATTTTGGAGTCCCTGCGCACACACACCAAACACACACACACACACACACACTTTTCTCCCTCACACACCCATGAGTGAATGTACGCGCACATGCAATGCACGCACACACACAAACACACAGCATATAGACCAAGGCCGAGAACTGTCAGGTTGTGTGAAAAGAGTGCAGGTGGTTGAATTTTAAACAAACACTCATGTCGGTCTGTGTTCCTTTTGCAGACATTTGGGTGTGAAATCCAAAGCCAGTTCAGGAAAACAAGTTAGTTTTCTCCTTCTCTGTGGCGACCATTTTGTTAGCTACAGCATGATAGGTCTCTGTATTTGTGTAATTATTATTTTTTCCTTCTGACTCAGTAATTGCTTTCACTGACTGCAGTCACACTAACACTTTATTATTGCTCTGACAAATTATGCTTGTATATCATCCACTCTATACAATATAAGCAATCTATCAACTATATATATATATATATATATATATATATATATATATATATATATATATACTATTCATACTGTATATATAGACATGACCTTGTTGCAGAATGCTAGGATTATGACTAAAAGCCGCTGTGATCTTTTGCCCAGCCCAGAGTGATTTCTGTCTTACAAGAATTGGAGAAGCTCTAAAGACCTGAGCTTGGGTCTGGTGAATGAACAAGGGAAAAGAGATTAGTGTAATGTTGGCTTTTGGGCTGCTCACACACAAGAGGGTCACAACAACCCTTTTGCTTGTGATCCCCCCCATTGTGCCTGGATCAGGCCTTCCCATGGGCAAGCCATAGTCATTTAGAGTAAATGCTAAACGACTATGAAAATATGTTGTCAGCTGTGGCAGTCTTTAATGTCAAATAATGTGAAAGAAGACCTTAAATCCTCGTCTTTTATTAGTTTTGAGGGAATACAATTCCAGCTAACACTACAAATTTTGTGTGAATATTTTGTTTGTTCTGATTTATTCAATTTGTTATGAATAAATCTAATACAGAAAAAAAAATCAGACATCTGGATTTTACATAATTCACAAATTGACCAGTACTCTTGATCCTCCCATTGCATCATTTCTGATCTTTGATCAGTTAGCCTTTGTAATCGAAAACATAATTGATCTAGCTCGCCACAGCTTTACATATTTCCAAACTGTAGCTGGCAGCAGTCCTCTGCATAGCCTTACACAGATCTCCACTGTCTGTAAAAGCTGAACGATTAGACATTATCCAGTTGGTGTAGGTTGACAGCCGGCCTAGTATCTGCCAGTTTGATCTGACATGAGATGTAAAATATGCTCCACAGCCAGATTGGCTGGCTTAGTTGTGACTAAGCCAGCCAATCTGGCTTCTTCACTCCTCAGTACAGCCTTAAGGATGCTGGGAGCCGTTTTATTGGCACACAACTGTTTTATTACAGATATGGCAATTCGACTTGCACATGTACATATGTTTGTGCTCGTACATAATGCAGTTTTGTGCATTTGTGCACTGTCTTGAGAGATGCATTGGGGTGATGTCACAATGATAACTTTGTTATGTGGCACAGCAATTTTAAGTGTACATTACGGATAATTAGATCACAAAAATTGATTGAAATCATACTTGAATTGTAACGTCTTGACTTCATAAAGGTTTTAAAGAGAAGCTTCTCAAAAAAAAATTCTTTGTCTTTGCTTCATTTTTCATACTCTCCAGATAGTGTGTGTTTGCCCTCTCGAATGGAAACAAATACTGATCAACCACTTGCATCATGGAGCAGCTACTGTGACTAAAACAGGCGAGGAAGTTATGGAAAAGAAAGGACGTATTGGGCCAGAAATCATATTCCTGACAGTTTTCCTGTGGAAAATGCTAATGTACGATGCCAAAAATAAATCAAAGTGACAAAGAAGGAAGGTGGGGGGATAGATGGAAAGGGTTTTGTGGCTAAAGTTCTGATGAAGTTAACCATAGCATCTCTTTTTGCTCAGGTCTTTTGTTTCCTTTCTGAATAATTTCTTTTTACACCGACTTGGATGTGTTACAAGGCTTTGCCCTTAATGTGCATTATGAGAAAATGGTTTCAACAGACCCGACCACAAGCTTTCTCTTGGTCTCTGTCTGTCTTTGTTATCCTCCTCTCTCTCTTTCTCTCGCTCAATGAGTAAAGGGAGTGGGTTAGGCACTGTTGTGAGGTGGGCTAAGAGCGGATTTTCTGAGACACAAATAATAAAGTTAGTTTTCATGTTTCTTCAGACCCCTCTGATGTGTTCTTAGATCAAACTCTGTCTCCTTTAATCTAGGAAATTGATTTTTTTTTTTCCTGACCCACGTAATCCTTTATGGGGAAATCTTCACTACTTTTTAAGTGGTTTGAGAATACTGATTGTACTTGTATGGAGTTGTATTCTGGCAGCAGCATCTGACTTCCTTTCCTCAACAGTACCAGTACATGTGTGCACGAGCATCTTTATCCCTCACTCTGTCCATATACCATATTATAACTATAACCACAGCAGAGACAATAATGCAGGAAAATATCAACTTCAGCTAAATGAAACCAATCTGCTCATCTGCTTGATCTTAAAATGATTGAAGAATTAATATGCATGTCTTATAAACAACTGTTGAAGGCTGTGGGGGAAAAAAAAAGTTGCCCTGTCTGAAATCACACTTAAGAAATCTCTGATTGGCTCAGCTACGCATTTATAAGCAGAGTGCAGCTTCAGTGAGGAAAGCCCGAATCAGAGCTGGAAGAATAAAGCCAAAGAAAGTACAGTCTGCGATAATCACTTTCTTGAATGGGACTAAAAAAGAGAAATCTGCTGAAATGATAGAGAAAGCCTGTGGTTTGGCCCATGCAGTAAATTTCCCATGAGCCTCTTTGACAATCTGCGGGGATAGCCACTCTGGCACACGCCAACCGCCCACATACAACACACACACACTCACACACGCACACAGTTCTGTTTTCTGCCAGGCAGGACGGGTGTAGAAACCTCTTGGAGGAGGCTTGTCCGAAGGAGGAGGATGATTGACAGGAGGTGGGTGAGGACTTGACTGAGGGGGACTACAGGAAGATGGGAGGGGTTGCCTGTCTGACTAACAGCAACACTTGTCCTTTTTTCCACTAGACAGGATGGTCTGTAAAATCTCCAAAACCTTTGCTGAGGAGAGTGGAATGACATTGTAGAATACATATTAAAGATCAAAAATGTTTAGATTTTGAACAGGATGGATTGTTTTATGGATTTATTTATGTGACCACAATTAATGACCCTGTAGGCTTTTTATAAATGATTTTAAAAAATAATAATAAAAAGAAAAACTCTCCTGCCTATGAATTACATTCATATGCAACCAATTTACAATAGTGATTTAGTTTGTTCATATAGTGATGTTCATATACCACACTGTAAAATCATTGAGGGGAGGTCGGAGTGGACAACCAAGCAATCGAATTGGAACTGGAGACCAGGGTTCACATCCCACTAAAGTAGATTTTTAAAAATATTTACAATTCTAACAATGTTTTCCGGGTGACACGGTAGCGCAGGGGTTAGCGCTGTTGTCTCATAGCAAGAAGGTCGCAGGGATTGGCTCCAGCAGACCCCTGCGACCCTAATGAGGAATAAGCGGGTATAGAAGATGACTGACTGACAATGTTTTCCTAACCTTATCGAACTCCTAGTTGCCTAAACATAACCATGAAAATATAATCATGCTTTTTTGTTGTTGTTGCAAAGAGTGGATATAGTAGCAAAAACAAATGGAGTCAAACTTGACCTTTTGTAGCAATGGTGAATGGCTGAAAAAAGTAATAATAATTAAAGAATACAAAACAATAATCTGGTAAATATTTTTTTCCTTTAAAACATACCAGTCGAAAGTTAAAGTCCCAGTGCTCGTCACACCCTGAAGATGCAATATTCATTCTCCTCCACCCCATGACGGAGCAGTGGGTAGCAATGGTTTTTCACCTGGGAATCTTTGGGTAATCTAACCCCCCCCAAGTAGGCAATCTGACCCCGGTAATGGGTAACATTTTTATAGTGATGGGTATGACCCAGTTGGGGATTGAACCCCCAACCTTCTGGTCTCAAGGCAGACACTAACACTGAGCTAGACCACTGAGCTCGAATATGAGACATATATGACAGGAGTCCATAGAAGCCTGGCTTTACCAACACAGTCAGCACATGTAGTGGCACTATAGTTTTTGTGTCAGCAAGGAGAAAAGCTCTATGCCTTTGGTTAGGGGTGGGGCTGAGGACAAACTGGGGAGGTACAATGTTCCTCCTCATCCTCAGAAAAGCTAAATTTATTGGTTACCATCTGCAGGGTGGAGGAGTTTGGGTTGTGGCCAGGCCAAAGAAAGGCTTCTAATTAAACAGTCATCATTATCAACTTGCGGTCAGTGATCATCATCCCCAACACTGGTTCTCCAAGATGAACATGGAATCATTGAGGCTTTCCTTGAAGCCTATGCTGGACTGAATTAGAATAGAAGAAACAGAGGAGAAAAGTGCTAGCAAGAAGGGTTTTTTTCTCCTTCCCTTCTCTTGGCAGAACAGGCAGCATGAGGCCCTGTGCCATATCCACTCAGGTTTAAACAATTACCCGACATCAGAGAAACCAGTAGAGCCTCAGTGCTGGCTCAACCGTCGTGCTTGTGACTGCTGTACTTCAGGCCATGGTTTCAGACATGGCCAAGTGTCACATGTAAGCGGGGCTTTCGATAATTTCAATTAGTGTAAGAGGGTGTGCCTGCAGTATCTGTATCACTGCTGCTGGAGGAGCTTTCCTTTGAGGTTGACAGCCCCTTAATATAGTATTTCATGGTTTGATGTGTGAGTGACACAGAGGCTCTCCAAGAGGATGGCAAAATGGTTTATTAGGACCTAATTAGAGCCCTGTGATTAAAGGGGAAGTGACTGTGATTAGGAGACCTGCAGATGATGTGGAAACATGGATGAATATTCAGAGGAGAAAAGTACAGTACTGTATGTATTAGCCTGTGTGTGTTTTTGTGTGTGTGTGACTTTGTAGAATGTGTGAATACTAAAGAGTCCGGGCTTCCTTGGAGCTGTGGCGTTATGATATCATCTATACAGCACATCTCGACAGAGGAGCTTTGAAACGTAAGATATTAAGCAGAAAATGCACTAAGCGATTATGTTGGTTGACCCTGCAGCTGATGATTTTTGGGAGTGTATGTGCGTTTGCTTAATGTTGGAATTCAGCATTTTGATTGCTAGCTCTTGTGTCGAAAACACTATTTAAAAAAAAAATAAAAAAATAAAATGACCTCAGTTTGTTGTTTTTTTTATGGTTTTAGTTGAGCATGTAAGAGTAATACCATGGACTTTCACAGCCAATTGAACATGCAATCATGAGGAATGTTCTGCATAGCCAGGTCTGCTTCGGGAAGCTTAGGGCACATGCAAAGAATCACACATTCTTGTGAACTGCAGAGTATGTGCTGTTTAATCAAAGAGATAAACGGTTTTATTATTATTAGTAGTCTCCATCAATGGGGAGATTAGCATCAGATTTTCTTTCTTTTCGCCTCACAAACTTCTAACTTTTTCAGATATGTGATAGCCACTGCCATTAGAAATCATTTATGGGGGTGTTCTGAGGGCAGGAGATTGTCAGCAGGGCCTCGCGATTTTACAATTTCACAACTGACTTCCTCCTTAAAATGACACTGGCTTACCTGCCTATTACTCCCTTTGATTTCTACAGTACATGCTTCTGCGCTCTGAGAGGTATTCATAATACGCTTAAACTCCACTGGCTTCATTGCTAAAGGGTGCTTATCTCTCAGCTATTCAAAAGAAAGAAGGGTAATATTTTTTCCAATTTCAACATTTTACTGTTAGCCATAGCCGGCCCAAAACCACGTTTAGGGGGCTGTTGTGGAGAGCAGACATGCACACACACGGACATCCAGACACATGCATGCTCTCGCACACACACACACACACACACACACACACACACACACACACACACACACACACACACACACACACACACACACACACACACACACACACCAATAGTCCAAAAATATTATTTTTGCCATTTAAAAATTGAAAAGGTAGAGCTGTAGAAAAGTCACATATTTCAGCACATTTATTTACATGTTTTATCCAGTGAACATTTAAGTCAGATTTCTTAAGGTTGTGGGAACCAGTGTGCTAGTTTTTTTTATTATTATTAAAGTCATTCATTTGAGATCCAAGTCTGCCAGAGAAAAAGAATCCTAACAGTGTTTTCCTTTTATTATATAGATCACTGGTACCTTGCAGCACTTACAGCGTGTTTGGACATGCAATTTAATCTATTTACATTTTCATTTGTCCCATTGGAACGTTCAAAGCATACTCTGCTTCAAAATGTACACTCGTATGTAATGTAAGATATACTTAAAAACAAGTTTGCGGTGAGTGATAGTGGCCATGGAGGGCCCTCTCTTTTACTTGGAGGAATGTCAGTTTTTCTAGTAGAATAATGAGAAGCATGTGTTAAGCAAGTGAAAAAAAAAACACTGATCTTTCATGTGACCCACCTGTCGTGCAACCACATGTTACTATTGTCTGGACATCTACTTAGAAGAGCCTTTGTTTCCTATTCTTCTGCAGTGTTCTCTTTTTCTTTGTTCTTTAGGAGCTCCACACATTTGACTGGCCTATAACTGATGTTAGTATACAGAAGCCAACTTAACAGTTGAGCAGAAAAACTTAACCTTTGCATGGCTACTGGAATTTAAATACAGATTATCTGTAGGTGCAAAATGTTTATTTGAACTACATCTTTTCCCAGCAGTTAACTGTGTGCAGTAAGTTTGAACTGTGAGTCAAAGGGCTCCCCGGCCTGTAGCCTCAGCCTGCTGAGTTTCACAGTTTTACCATTGCTTATGCCATGCTGTAATGGGCTCCCAGGACATGATGGGAATATAATAACTGCTTGACAATGTTTTTCTTACCCCCCCTCATTCTCCACTAAATGCAAAATGTGCCCTGAAACATGGGATACATGGTACAGGTTGTGATGTCAGTTGTTATTTTTGGATACGTGAACCGGTATATTTTGGATTATTTTCCACAATCTGCTGTGCAGAGTGCATTATGTCACAAAGGCCACATTGTAGCTGGGTGTAGAGCAGTGTTGTCTCTCTCTCTCTTTTTTCCCTTGTTCTGTGCATTGCTCGGCCACCGTCTGTGCTTCCAGTCCAGACTGCAGCCTTAGTTTATGCCTGTTTCCTTTCCTTGTGCGGCAATCAATGTACAATGGGCATAGGATACCTTACATAATGGGAAAAGTCATGCATTAGGAGGTGTGCAGACTAATCGGAAAGAACGTTCTCCAGACTGAAAATTTGTTCCCCCATGTAATTTAATTATGTGTGAAATTGCTGTGGATATCTGGGTTATAATAGGAAGGCTGGATTTTTAAATTACTTGTTGTTCGTACATTTGTACTGATTTAATAAGTTGGATGTATGTGCTGTGAAAAGTGATTTATTTACCTAAACTATAAACAACAATATTTGTTAAATGATGATTGATATATTTTAATTATTGTCTTGTCTCTGATTTGAACTACAGCACTGCTTTTGTTCAGAGTGGAATGGAGTGTCCGATAGAGAACCTCCTGTTTTTCCCGCTAATTAAATTTCCCACTAGCATATGCTGGCAGGAACCTTTTACCTTGTTTGACTTATTTATTACTTGACTGTAGAGGTAATTTGACCTTTCATTTCAAAGGCTCTTTTTTTAATCCAGAAAAGGAGTGTTAAACTCAATTATACCGGTGATCAGTGGCTCAAACACTACATTTGTTTTCTCTGAGGGGACAAGCCAACCAGAGCTCTGCTCTCAGCTCCTTGTCCTTTACTTACTCCTGGGCCATCCACCGCTACAGGACAACAAGGGGGGGGAGAGGTAAATTAGGAGGAGAGAGAGAGAAATGGGAATAGGGGTGGGGGTGAGAGGGAGAGAGAGAGAGAGGGAGCGAGAGATAGAGAGAGGGAGAGAGAGAGAGAGATGTCACTGGAGATTTGTGTCCTCCTTTTAAATCATTTCCCTCTTTAGAAGATTAAGAAGGCAGAAATATTCTCAAACTGATCATTTTCCCTCCCCCTAAATGGACTCATTTGCATTTGCAAACGCTGCTATTAATTGTGGGTTTCAAAAAAAAGACAAATGACCTCTGCAACTGTAAATAATAAAAAAAAAAAAAACAGAGGTTATAATGTTAATTGTTAAAATGGCTGTACGGGGGCCAGTGGAGCTACAGCAAAGCATATGCCCCCATCATCATCAGATTTACACCATGCATTGGCCACATACTTCAGTAGCACAGGCTAATTTCTTTAATTTATATGATCCTTGATTCATATTCAAGATTTCAATCATTGTCAGTTGTTCATTTAGTTTAATAAACTAAAGACTAGAAATAAGACCACTTCTTAGATTTCAGGTTTTAGCAGGATGCAGAGAAACATGCAGTAAAATGCTGTGAGAGTACAATCTTGTGTTATATGAATGGAAGATGCCGAGTGATTTTTTTGACATGGATTTTTTTTTTGTGAGAACACCGCAGCCCATTTAAGACATTCTGTGCTCTATAACCAGCTACAAAGGTTTCCCCACATGTCCTCAGATGAAGTTGTCTGCCTGCTCTGTGCTCATCTAGTGTAGCTGCTAAAATAATTATTTGTCAAATTAAGCCTGCCTTTGCAAACCCTAAAATGTGCAACAGTAATGCAAGCCATCGGTGAAAAAGCCTACCATCAAACAGTGCGTCCTTGCTTCTTTCCGAACAAGGAAAACACTGAATAATTTGCTGACACCAATGCCTCGTTGTAACCTGATCATTTATGGATCAGTTGTTTCCTTTCTGGTTTAATTCACCATGTGATTGATTTTCAGTGCAGTACTGTTGGAAAATAGCCACATTAAACTGTGCCTGTAATAGGGAATCATTTGAATACAGATGCTTAAGGCTTAGGCCTTGTCAGTGGAAACCACTTGGAGCCAGGAGACAATTGCAGGTTGATTATGTTGCTTCTGACAGAAGTTGCAACTTCTTTGTACAAGGCAGAGATATTTGCATCTAAATGCTTATTGTAGACATCTAAACAGCATAAAGACTGATTGTAAATGCCAGCTGTGAGGCTTTACTCAGGAATAAAAAAAAAATTCAATTAGGATGGAAATGAGGAAATTATTTTCAAACAGTGGAGCTGAAATCAATAAGTATGAAATGGCGGCATTTGTTGTGCTGGTTGTATTTGTTATTTCTGTTGAGTGTGTTTGTACAATCAAATATGAATGTATTTACAGTTAGCTACTGTATTGTATTTTGTATTTTAATGGGTGGAAATACAGTGTTTATATTCAGATCAATTATGCAATTTTATTCTTTGGTTACTGCTGCAGGCTATATGTAACTACGTTGCACTGCCAACGTGAGGAGGGTAAATGATGTAGAACTTTGCTGTTGGTTAATCTATCAGATTGGAATGAAAATAGGAACGCTATGATATATTTGACATATTCGCTTTTTGAGATTTTTTTATTGTATTTACAAGTAGTTGGAACATACCATTCAAACATTTGTATGTGCACTCCGTATGTAGGTGTGGATACTGTATACTGTACATGTGTGTGTCTGCCTGGTGCCCAAAGCAGAGTGATGCCCCTGCTGATTCTGCTCCTCTAGTTCTTTGTCCTGCAGCACTCAGTGTGTCTGCCTCCTCGGGAGACTGGCAGGCTTCTCTAGTGTGGCTCCACAAAGGCCCGGCCTCCTTTGAGGTGTTAAAAACTTCCATTTATGCATCTCCCTGGACAAAAAAGCACCAAGCCCATTTGAGTCCAGTAGCAACACAAGCAGACATTGTGGCCACGCTTCTCTAGCACTCATTTCACAGATTCTAAAACCAGTATGTGGTGAACAGGATTTGAGGGGCTAAAGTGCCCCGCGAGGGCCAGGCGATAAGAGGAGAGAAACACCACCGCGCAGTAAACTAGAAGATGGGTCCAGGAAAATAAACACATTACCTGGGAGAGAGCGAGAGACTTGTTTTCATACCCCTGCCCCCAACATAGAAACATTTACACAAACTGCCACGCTGAATAAGAAAGAGACAGGGAAACAAAGAAAAAAAGGAAAAGAACACACCCCTGTATATCTTGGAAGTTAAGAAAAGAGGTCCCATCAGTGTGCAAAAAGACAAGCCTGTTCTGTCTTCTGTGTTGTTGCAGAGTGAAGAATATGTGAGAGGGACTCAAAGAGAATTGATAGGTTGCACGCCTGCCTGTTAGGAGCACTAGGGACTGAATGCCATCCACCATGGAGGAAAACATTCTATTTGCTGGTCGTTTCTCTCCCTTTACCCAGTTTCAACCCAGTTGCTCAGTAAATAGATGTTTTTTTTTCTTGTTACTTGGCGCAGAGGAAATGACAGATAATATATTTGCTTGTTCATCCACAGTGCTGCATCTGTACTCATCTTTTGCTTGTAACAAACTCTGGGCAGAATAACTGCTGCTCAAAGGGGGAATTTTTTTCCTCCCTTGCTTTATCTGACACTATTGCACTTTAGTTTTGACACAATGCCACACTGTTCTCCTCTCAACAAAGATATTTTAACTGGCATGTCACACTGGTAGTCATTCCTGACACGTTGGTGCTAGACGGTTTGTGAGTGTCTGGTCTGCTGTAGTCCGGTGTCAGGACAGGATCTGAGTCAGAGGAAGGCTGAGAGAGACAGAGAGCAAAGATGAAAAGAGGATGAAAGAGAGGTTAGTAAGGCTGTGACAGTTAACAGTGTGCTGGAGCATGAAACAGCTGTTTGCATGTGACTGACCTGTTTCAAACACCAAATAACTCAATGATACGGTGGATCTCTATTCGAAATAAAGCTTGTCTCTCAAACAGCATAGCACTGGACTTTTTAAAAAAGAAAATGTCCATAGCTGTTAACTGTTCTTTATTATGAATAGGAAAGTAGCTACATTTATGACCTTGTTATAACTCTACAAATATTACTTCAAAATAACCAAGGCTAGAGTCAAATTATCCACAGTTTACCTGGACACTAGCAGTTTCCTCACCAGTCCTCTCCTCTCATTTTTGGCTATGGTGATTACTCATTGCATAGAAGCTGTCGTTTCATATTTCACAGATGATGCTACTGTGGAGAGGATTGACTTTATGGAACTGGATATTTAACAGACAATCACATGTGTTCAATTACTATATCAGACATTTCTGTGCCAGAATGTTGTGCGCTTCACCCCTCCGCACCGCAACCTCCCCCCCCATTCCTCCCATTTCCCTATTTCCCCTGGGACTGCTGTTGCAGCCCCAACTCATTGCATCCCAAACTCCCCCATGCAGTCCCCGGCCTGACTGTGCAGCTGCTGCTTCTGCAGAGATAACCAAAGAGCATCCAGGTATGGAGCAACCTGCTGATGGCATAGATTACCTCTATTGTCAAAATAACGAACTCGGCAGAATTCCTACTTTAGCGTGTTTGGACGCAGGAGAGAGTGAGGATTTGGAAATGGTGGATTGGGAGGATTTTTTTTTAACATGTCGCAGATCTGGATGAATTCCAAACATTAGTCGAAGTACAAGTTTTGGCTTGCCTCATGCATATACACACAGGACTACATAAGGTGAAAATGTCATATATATATATATATATATATGTATATGTATAAATATATATATATATATATGTATGTGTGTGTATATATATGTATGTGTATATATATATATATATATATATATATATATATATATATATATACAGTAGGCACAAACACACCTATATATATTTAATTTTAAAAAATGCACCATATGTTATACAGAGTAACCCAGAGTACATGAAACACGCAGCTGTGTAGAGATGGATCTTCTCTGTGCTGTATAGGGTTGTGGTTATGTTGTCTATTGATATTGAGCCACTGTCACATGAGGGTTAAAAACAACTCTCTGTTATGGTCCAGGAAAATTAAATCAAGCGCAGCCCACACCGTACTTGAACACATGTCTGGAATGTGAAGGTTCAGTTGGTTTGAAAGTGAATCTTTCCGAGCTTCGCTGCAGTAGTGAAACTGCTTTTTGTTTTGTACTGTACAAGAGGCTTTTAGCTCAAATGTTAATCTCAGGAGGCATGCAGTTTATTTGATATGCGAGTATAAAGACATGTGAACAGTTTCGAGATGGGAGGTTTTAGTACATTAGTACAGTGAATGGGTTAACCTTATGTTACACCCCCCAATCCAGATATGTGTAATTTAAATCTGTCACTAGAAGCGTGTGTGTGTGTGTGTAAATAATGTCAAATTCTGATTTTCTGAATCTTTGTAAAAATGAGTGTGCATCAAGAAATGCAAACAAGAAATTGTTTCTGTGGTCACTGGGGATTGTGTGTGTGTTCTTGTGTGTGTGCATGTGTGTATTCCCTGTCAGTGCTGAACCTGATGCTATAATTTTAACTGTGCTTCACTGCATATGAAAGCTTTGGGGCATCTTGGGTATGTGTGTGCATGTTTGCGTTCTCATGTATTTCTTCTGTGTGTTATGTGTGTGTGTTTGTGTGTGTGAGAGATAGCTATGACTAGCAAAAGCTAGAGAAAAGGCCACACTCTTTGACAGAAATGCCACAGGTGGCTGTGAGCTCTCTGTCCCTGCTCCTTTGATGTCACAACCATCAGCCTGTTTGGATTTGTGTGTCTGATGGCTAATCCTCCAGGATTTTCCGCATGGGAAAATTATTTTAATATAGTAATTGTCCGTGTAGTTGTGGAGTCGGCATCCCTTGTTCTTGTGGAATATGTTTCTTCTTTACCTTTTCCCCCCAACAGAAGTGGAAAATACCAAATATTGGTAAAGTGTGTTGACAATTTGCTTATAAAAATGTGGTGAAACTAATAATGAGTTTGGGGTTGACGGCAATTGTGTTTAATAAGTCCCTGATCCTCTAATTAGGACTGGCGAGTGCCTGTTTTATGTTTCCTGCCTGTAGGTCTAATTCACAGCAGGAAAGGAGCTGCTACATGCAGCTACAATAGGCCGGTTGACACTGACTCTCATTACACCACAGGGATTATTACATTTACTTCATTATAATATAATTTCGGTTCGCTCATTATTTGCAATTATATATTCTTTTTGTTTTTTTTTCTCCTCAGACAAATAATTAACTTCAATAAGCAATGACAAAGGAATACATTCACCCATTTATTATTTACCTCATTGTTCTCAATTAACATCAGATTATGAATTCAAAGGCTTGTTAATGTCTACCCTCTGTATTTATAAGAGCTCTCATTTATTTAGGCACAACAGGAATTAGGCATATAGTCAGATGTTTGACAGGACTGTTGTATTGAATTACCGTCCATGTTATGTTTTTTGTTTTCCTTTTATTTTATAGCATGGTATGGCTTTCTGTGGAGACAGAATAGCTCCTTATTTTGTGTGTGTGTGTGTGTGTGTGTGTTGCAGCTGGAGCATAGTTCACGACAGTGAAATTGTATGTTTGGTATCATTTAGGAGGCATGATTACACTTTAAACTCCAAACTGCATATTCATTTAACATCTTTCCATTTAGCTGGTGTCACCTAGGTCCCTCGCCCCCATTGTCACCTCCAGCCTCAAGGCTACCACATTCAGACCTGTCCGCAACTCTTTCGCCTTTATCTGATACATTCTGTTAGCATTGTAGCCTCCCACGCAGCAGAATCTGTTCTCTGCACTGACAACAATGTTGTGGTAACTGCCGGTACATTTATCTGGTCTTGTTATTAGTGGTTTATTGGCCGCAGCGATGGGAGACTGAGGTGCTGTAGTGCAAATTAGTGACAGATCAGTTAAGCGTGACCTTAAAAAACCCTTGGCTTTGTTTAATTGGCAGTGCTGAGGCGGACTAATTGTATAAATCAGCTGGTAATGAGATCTTGGTTTATTGTGAAAAACAAGATAATGTGAGAAAATGAACAAGAAAGAGCTTCCAGCATTTTCATCCCTCCAGCTAGTCACTCTGATCAGTTTTGTTTTGAGTAGTTTTTCATCTGTTGTCTTTACTGTGAGATCTATTTTTAAGTTTGGCATCATTATTGTATTATTATATCATATTGTTTTTGTATGTTCTATTGTTATATGTTGCAGTAGAAGTTGCAGCACTTCAGACACACTGAAACAAACAGAGCATAGCCCCAAAGTAAATCATTAGCAGGCAAAAAGAAGAAAGCAGAATTAAATAAAACAACCATTTTGTATGAAAGTTGTTTATTAGTAGAGTTTGAAGACTGGGGGACAGATTAATGAGGTAGCAGAGTCGATTTTAAACATCGTCCAGGATGGATTCTCATTGGTGACAGCTGAGGACTAGAGGTCACACTCTAACAAAGCTGTTTTAGCTCAGCTGTAGAGACTGACCTTCAGCCTACAGTCACCATGGCCCCAATTCTCTTTCTCTTGTTCCGTCTCTGTTTGTTCTGGTGTGGGTAAACACGGTTATCTAAGCACCATGTTGACTTTAAACCATGTTACATATTCTTGTGGGATTGTTTTTCATTAAATGAAGTCATTTAAACTCATTATATTTTAAATACAAGATTTTTAATGATATTAATATTATTAATTTGATGTCATATACATTATAAGGACACAGATTAAAATAGCCTTCTTCTGTCTTCTTTCTGATTACATTTCAGGTCATTTACATGAATTCAAAATCAACCTACCAGTGATCGCTGGAAGCTGGGGATTGAGTCTTTCAGTTTTTGTAAGTATCAATTTGCCTCTTCAGTTGTTTCTGTCTTGCCACATGTCTCACATACCCACTCACACTGAACACCTGCATCAAATGAGGTGGACAATTGGATAGGCACACAATGTATGCACAATTAGACAATTAGTTATATACTGTAGCTACAAATCTACTGACAGGCCTTTTGAACATTAGATATGTTGTGGGTACTCAGGATTAGTTTCTTTTTCTTTTTCCTTATATTTTTGCTGCTGCAGGATGAACATAATCTACTTTCTTGTGGAGGAGCTGAGGTCAAACAGGCTTTCTAGTATGTATTAATTATAAGTACTATGCAGAGTGGCTAAAGCCTGAATTGAAAAGAAAAGAGAAAAGAGAAAAGAGAAAATCCACAGTGGCCTTTGGGGAACTATCTTTTGAAATTAGTTTACAATTGATGCTTGTCAAAATGTATAACAATGAATGTCTTTATCTAAAATGAGCATTCAAAAGAATTATTGACTAAATCCTTCATGAAAATATTTAGAAATCTCAACTAAAATATCCTAACACATTTTTGAACAACCACAAATTCTCTTTGATGCTACTTTTTGATTATTCGAAAATTTCTCTAAATATAACAGTTTAGAATCTCTTCTACTGCATTTTCACACATAGAATCTGTGTTTTTATCATTCCTTCCTTTTTCTCCTTATGAAACATTATTTTAAAATGTACACTTTATATATAGTAGCCTACATGTTTAAGTAACTTTGATATTTATAGGTACACAATTCATGGTTTATGGGGCTAGAGGTTGTTGCCAATATGTATTAAAGAGTTGTGACAATTCCATAATTCTAAAACTGTACAGCAATCCTATAGTAACTAATGCATATTATTAATTTATATCAATGCTGAGCAATATCAGACCTACATTCAACTCAGATACTTGTAAACTGAATGGTTATAAACCAAAATATGTCAGTTCAAATGAGGTTCAGTGACACATTTCATAGTATTAGATTGAGATACTTACTACGAAATGCAGAATTTCATAGAGCTTAAAAAATAAAAGAATAGAGCATACTACAGTCCTGTCTGCATTCATACAATATTACTAACACTCTTTGCTCAGCTGCTGCTCATGCAGGTTTTCTAATAAAAATGTATCTTAGATATTGAGCAAATAAAGGTGAGGAACTTAGGTGATATTATTCTTTTCTTCTAAATGTCAATTGGATATCTCATGAGAGTCATATTAATGTAGTTGGGAAGCTCTTCAATAACCGCTGAGAAATGTCTCCCTGAATTGAAAGTTCATGACCATTTACCATTGTTTAATCATGTCGTTTCAAACACGTCTGCTCAGATGAACATGCACCTGTCCACCACTAGATCACTGCTGCTGCACGTTAGTGTTGTTGAGTAGTTGTGAATGGCTTGGAGTCATAAAACTGGTTTATCACGACTTAGCATGCCACAAATATCTGTTGGTCTTGGTGGTTTTGTAACATAAAACCCCCCCCCAAAAAAAACAACTAATTGCTAACAATGATTAAAAGCACCATACACATTTTTGTTTAGAACGTATATGTAATGTAATGTCGTGTGGCGAACAAAAGGCTAATATGAATTACAATACTGTGCTGTGGAGTTTTTGGCCACTAGCGATGCTATGGAGCAATATTTAGCAGAGTGGATCCCTATATTGTTTATATTGGACATGCAAACAAAAATGAACACACGCATTGGAAAAATCTTCTCTCATTGTGATATTAATGTATAATTTGAATAAAGACATACTGTCTACAGTATTATCTGTTGTCTGCAGTTGTTTACATCTGCACTATCTTTTTCGTTATTTGCATTGACACCAGATGTTGTGTTTTTTACTACATCTTGTTTCCCTGGGCATACGATTGAAAATTGATTTATTAAAGTATAGAAGTTATATGTAGGTATGAAGCAATTTATATCTCTGTGCTGCTGAATCCAGAAGAAAATCACAAATAATGTTTTTCTGTGTATTTGTAATATAGAACCTTAAATTATTATAAGCATTGATTTGCATTTTAAAACTAGTCTAATACAACAACAACAAAAAGTATTATGCCATCTTATGTGAGTACATGATAAAAGGTGAAAAATACTAACTTGGGATATAGGATACAATAAAGTAGTAGGGCTGGTTGCCAGCTGTGGCTGCTGGTCTACGTAGTATAAATGTTCCTCAAAAGAAAAGGAATGAATAAATGGACCTCTCAAGACTTGATACTATTCATTACTCCTTGAAAAAACTAAAATGACACATACCTTATTTGTGACTGATTAATTCATAATACCCTCCAGTCTTCATGGTCTCTCTGTGGCCATGGTGTTTCAGTGTGTGATCACACTCTCCTGTGACATTCAGCGATATATGCATACAGTAAAATCTGAAATCTATATACTTTGCAACTTTAACCTACAGGTTTAATTAATCTCAGAACATGATGGGGAATAATTTAGTCTGTGTCTGGAGTGCATGTAGAACAGCGTTAATTACACTTCGTGCAATCTCATTTGGAAACACCCGAGGATATGTAAGACCATCTGAATAGGCCATACACTCTTTGTTAGTATGTGACATTTATCTAATAAGCAAGACACATGGTCTCACAGCTCTCAGCCTGCTATTGATGGCACCAGTTAAGAGGATGAAGGGGAGCCATTCTGTCAGAAATTAAATAAACAGCACTTTACTATAAAATGAAAATTAATAACCTTTGAATGCTTATTCTTCGTTTATTATTTATCAAATGTGGCTCTTCAGTCCACTGACCCTGCAGTGATTATGGTCAGTATGTTGCTGAACAGCGACCGCTTGAAAAAGACCATTTAACAAAGATTTTAATTTCATCAGCCTCAATTACTTCAGAGGATCCCTGTGTGAATTTGGAAAACTAATTGTTGCACATGGCAGGAATGCAAAAAACCCGCCTGAACTTTATCCATCTTCCAAAACATGCCTCCAATTAATAGCTCGCACTGTGTATTAGTCATGAATGACCTCATTTTGAAGTGTTTAAAATAAAATATGCTTTCAGTGTTTGCAGTTTGATTAGGCGTGGTGCTGTCTGGGTTCTCTTTACAACTGGCGGCCTGTCTTACATCACAAGAATGGGATCTAGCCTCTGAGTTTGTTATTAATATTTGAAGTTTTGAAGCACTTTATGATATTCTATGAAGAATACAAATAGAACATGGATCTGGTTGCTGACTTGTATCTCAAGGTATGTTCCCTTGTACTGTAGGACAGAGTTTCACTGATTAAGCTATATACGACAGAAAACAGAACCAAAGAACATGCCATTAATCTTCTTGCTACCTCAGCTGTGGAAAGTAATGCATAACTAAAAGTCCGGTAAAATGAATTAATGACTTCAACCATGAACTTTTCTCCCAAAACGCCATGAATCGTCTCCAACTGATAATGCACCGCGACCCTGGAGTGTGAAATCCCTGTTGCCTTGAGAGTAGCCTGTTAATTGATTCGCAAATTATTTAAAGTTTGTGGTGCCCAGGGGAGTGCTAGGCTCTAATGATGGCCCATTTTGAAAGTGTTAAACTCTTCCCAGGCAATCCTTTATTAAACTGCAATAGTAAGATAACAAATCTAAAGCCCTAAATTGAGATGGTGACCAGTATTGTGTTACTAGGTTGGGTCATTGTCTTTGAATTGGGGTGTATCTAATCTTAGATCAATATAATTAGAAGTTTAATATAATATCTAGTGTTTTATAAAATGATTGGGGCTATTATCCTCTCTGGAAAGGCATTGTCAAATATATCCTGGTCATCAGTATAAATAAAAAGCTAGTACATATACTGTATATATAGTTGTTGTGGCAGCATCAAAATGCGATTGAGGATGCACATGCCCATATTTCATTTGTTGATCAACATAACGCATACAAATTCAACAATTTTGTTGTGTTTGTAAGACATGGATGAAGTATTTGACTCTGTCAGCTGGTCATTCTGTGCAGAATAGTCTGGTTAAGCGGCATACACATTGTACATTCCATTGCTTTTTAGAAGAAGTTGTTGAATCTCTGTCTTAATATCAAGGGGCTTCTAATCTCGACCCATTAGCAACTGCTGTCATTCAGACACACGGTGTCGGCCTGATTTAAATAAAATGAAATGAAGATAGTTGTTTCTGGTCCCTTGGCTTCACTCATTGCCATAAACATATGCTCGGTGCCCCGCTTCTTTCCATCTTATTTATGACTTTAATTTGTTGTGTGGGCTGCGCAAGAAATCAAATTTAATCCAATCCTCCCAGGGACCCTGTCATATAATAACATGGTAATTTCTGTGTATCCTTTTGAAAAATGAGGAAATTAATTCTTCCTGACATGTTCTAATTATTCCAGTGTGAACAGCGGATGGGCTCCTCTATTTCCTCCCATCCCCCCCAAGTGTCAGTTGCCGACGGGTGGCGAGGTGCTAATGCTGACCAGCAGCGCGTTTAATTTGAAACATGAGCAGACACCTTTCAACACACCTTCCTAATGTTGGAGTGGCTCACACAAATTAATTCACTACTCATCTGGCAGTTTGACTAAGATGCGTGTGTGTGTATAGGTGTACAGTGTGTTAGAGGATGGGGGGAGGGGGGTCAAAAGGACACTGTTACCATTAGTAAAGGTAACACAAGGTGTGTGTGTTTGTGTAGTGCACTACATTGTATGTTTTTACACTGTATATCATATGCATATGTCAGTATCTGTGGACAAAAATACATGTAATTGACCAGGTTTCTCCATATTTCATGTTTTGGGTGTTGAGTTAGCGTAAAATTGTCTGTTGGGATGTTAGGATTGCTTGGACAGCTCCCCCCCTGAATCTCTCTCCTCTCAAACCAACTGTACCTTTTCACACATTCTACTACTCTGCTGAGATCATTGAAAGGCTTTTTAATTAGACCGTCACTAGCCTGTCTTTTTTTTCCAAATTTGCATAGGGTCATTACTGGCAGAGATGATGCCGAAAAATTAAAAAAGGAACAACTGTGTTCTATTTATAATGGAAATTTGATTTGATCTTTTGCAGACCAAAGTTAACAATGAAAATAGTTGTAACAATAATAGTCTTGAATCTGAACCCACTATGTTTTTTTATTTGTTCAAATGTAACAAAGTACTAGTTTAATTTAAACAGCCTTATGTTAAAATATCAGAATTTAAAGTTTATTGAAAATATATCTTATGGTTGTTGGTCAGCATAGACAGGCATATTGCTATCATAAAGATCACAATTGGATAATACATAGCAAGGATAAAATGAAAACATAAAACAAAATACTGTGTTGTTGCTAATGCCAAGACATCGTTTCTACAAATCCACAGAACTGTGTACATTTAGGCTCCTGAGAGAAGACATGTGTTTCCACTCTAATTATGTACAGTATCTAAGCAGCTGAGACAGGAGGAGAAAAAAAACAAAACAAACAAAATTTACTGAACTTTGGAGTTGGGTTAAAACCACAGAACTGTAATTGATTTGGTGTGTGTGTTGTCTGTGGGTTGTAGAACAGAGGGCTCATAGCCGTGGCGTCATGGTCGAGAAGAAGAGAGCATGGCTTTGTGAGCAGTGGGTGGGTCCCCCCATGACTCAGAGAGAGGAGAGGCGTCAACATGGCCGCCCGGCCCACAGGGATTAAAGTGCCCCCCCCCCTTACACCCTGCAGGGTTAATCACTGCCATTTTGGATCCATGCAGAGGGAGCAAATGCACTCTCCATCTCTGTGGAAGAACTGAGACATGAGCCACCAGTAAGGCTGCCACTGCAGCAACTCTGTTTGTAGATGTGCTTCATAAACTAGTTTCCACTCTGTACGATAGAGAGTTTTGAGCCCTAGTTTACTTGTCTAAAGAAGGTTGGAGTCCCTGGATCAGCACAATCTCCCTCTCTATATTCTCGTTGGACATAGCCTTTTCTCAAGGATGTACCAAGTAACCTGTGATGCAGTTACTGGTAGGATCTATGTAGCTAACTTGTGTCTCGCCGTGTGCCGCGCACTACGTGAGCCTGTTAATGACTGAAGTCTGAGAGTGCGGTCTCATGCCAAGACCCACATGGCTGCTGGCGGTGCATTAAATCAGCAGTCAATTTGACTGGAAGTTTGAAATCTGGGCTAGGTTAAGGGGATGTGCTGAAGCCATGTTAATAGCTAGCTTGTTGTCCATATGGTACTGCTTTAATAGAGCACATTTGTTGCAGATGGTGGGAGACTTGGTTAGGCAGAGGCAGCTTTTGGCAGAGCCTCATTCTTCGAAAGGGCTGCCGTGCTGCTCACACTGGTCCAGGCCAACTTAGTGATGTCTATCCTCCCTGCCTCTCCTTCACCAAAATGCCCTTGAATTGTGGTCGAGCCTTAATTTTAAGCCATTCTTGTTTTTTTTGTGTTGGGAGACGAGCAAATACAATGTGGCTCCGTCACTTTTTCCTGAGTTTGGTCATTTGCTCTCCAAACCGCACCTTTGCTTCCATAGGCTAAGTTCAGTTGTTTCTGACCACAATGGGACTGTAGACAGCAGGCACAGCTGAGGAAACACTAGCAAAGAGAGCGAGAGAGAGAGACAGTGCGTTATAGAATGAAACCAAAGATAAAGATAGAGCAATAAGCATGGTCTGCTATTCAACTGTTTTTGCAGACCTGGTGAAGGATTCTAGTCTTGTAAAACTATCCTGATCATGTTAATTCACATTCTGTTTCCCTCTATACATCAGTCAAGACTTCCAGCTTCCCAAAAGGACTTCCAGAAATTAAAGTGTATTCGGGCTAATCAGGGATTGAGGAGTAGACTGACAACGTAACTGGCCAATGAGGAATTGGGTCATATCTGATAGAAGCCAGCCATTAGCAAAACAGTAATGGGCGGCTATCAAAGCAACAACTGGTGAAATAAACATTTGCAGTATAAATGCAGCCATAAGTACAGTTATTGCATAAAAAAACAATATATGTATGCACTAATGGAGCTTCAACTGGGTTTGGGGAAAAAAAGTTGTATCTATTTGAGCTGAGCACTGATTGGCTGAAGGAGGTTGTCTGTCAAGGCAAATACTCCTGCCCACTGAAATCACATAGAGTGAAACAGAATGTGAGTTCACATAATCAGGCTGGTTTTACAGGGCTTCAGATTCCAGTTAAATACAAAATGCAGATTTAGATAATACAAAGAAAGCGCTCGGTTCATCCTGTTATTACGTGTAAGTTGTTGTATGTCGATACAATCTGCATCAAAACCGATACTGTTTGAATACCTCATTTCTGGCAAAGGTTTTCACTATGTAAATGTGTTCATAAATTAGTTTGCATGTATTCTAAGTCAAGAGCAAAATCACATTTTTGTTGGTTATTGTTTCGGTTTGTGTGTGCCTGCCTTAGAGTACAGTATGTGTGCTTTTTGCACTCAGAGAAGTGAGGAGACACGCTTGATCTGCTCTGCACTGTTTGACGGTTGTTTTCTCACGTTGTCACTGGCTTGGTGTGCTGTGGTGTGGTGATGGTATTATGTGCGCTGGGCCCAGCTGAGTGGAGAAAAGAGCAGAGCAGCAGCGGCCCATGGCCATGCCACTCCCGCCTCCCCAGACACCTTATTGTGAGAAAAGTCTCGGCTGAGCCCTCTGGGCCTTGTGGATCCACTGCCTCGCTAAGTGCTGGCCAGACTGAAAGGCACAGTGTCCTTGGGCCCAGCTCATTCTTTCCATTCTCTCAGAGGCTTTGTCTCATAAGCCAAGAGAGCAAAGAGAGAAAATGCCAAATTACACCCATGTCACTAAAACTTAAGGTGTTTAAGGGCTGAGATGTCATTTGCTGCTGTGTTTTGTGTTATGCGCAATGATGTGCACGAGGGAGTGTTACAACGGAAGAAGTTTCAGAAAAAAGTATTTTTCTTTCCATTGGTAGTAATTTATATTAAAAGTAGTACTTTTCACAGCAGGAATTGTGATCTGCGGACTTTATAGCTCTTGAATTTAAAAGTTATGAAATTGAATAACAGGATGGTGGCGTGATGAAATGTTGAAATGAAATAACTGTTTAAAATGTTGAGAACATCCTTTCCATACTCCAGTGGCTAAATATCTTTATGAGACTGGTTGTGAGATCTGAGAGACAGTTAAATTTCAACTACTGGCAAACGTTCCACTCACAAATCATTTCTCTGGATTCGTCGCTCGTTTTTACCACTTAAAGCAAAGCACATGGAAGTCCTAATCAATTTCCAACCAATCTTAACACAATAAAAGTGTATATTATACAGACCAATAACATAGGCTAATGGAAACCTGTTGTAAGTCATTTTTAGCCATGTGTCTCCAGTATTTTGTGGGTAAGGTTTCTGAACGACCCCTGCAAGCGGTGACATCATGACCACATCCTCCTGCCTCATTGGCGCTGTGCGTCCCAGCTTGGGTCCCTTGCGGCCGGGCTCCCAGAAGCCACAGCACCCTCGCCACACATGTGCTGCAGCTGGACCACCGTTGGCTACTCCGAACAGACTCGAGCTGCACTGGGATCTGCGGTCACAGTGCAGGATGTACATGTATATATCTCCAAACAGCCATGGAAAAAGACCGTATAGAGATCAGTAGGCAGTTTATTTGATGCAAACATATCATCAGGCACTCAGTGCAAACCGATGTTGTATGCAAATCCACTCCCTCGATAGAAAGAGGTATAATTAATGATGTCAGTTCATAAAAAGAGAGGATGGGTTTGTAGCCATATTTCTGTTTTAATTAAAGACATGCCTTATTATAGGAGGACGATGTATGCTCTGTTTTTCTTTCTTTTTTCTCTTTCCTTCTATCCCCACTTTCTCCATATTCTTCTTCATCTTGATTAATACTCGTTTCATAGTGAAAATGGTTCTCTGTGATTTCTCCTGCCAGAACCCCACACGCTGACATGGAGGGCTTTCTTCGTAGCAGCTTTTTACTGAGGTTAGTTTCATTTCCGTTGTTGCCATGTAAGATCATAGGTTGGGCAGGGGTGGTAGTGGGCTAACAGGGGTTAAACTTTCTGACACATTGTTAGCTCTAGACTTTGTCCTGTGTGTGCATGCACATGTTTGTGTGTGCGCTTGTGTCTGTATATTTGAACAATGTCAAACATGGATTCTAACATATTTACCCAAGCTGTGTGTTATGATTGTGTTCATGTAGTGTGCGGCTGACTGGCATGCTTACCCTGATAGCCTCCAGTCAGTCTGAAGGCACACATCAACTTGAGGGACAGATGTAAATGTCCCTGTTTCTTTTCCTTCCTCCCTCTTTCACATCTTAAATGCTCTACAGATCTGTATTTCTGTGCCTTTGCTTTTGACTGACCACTTTCCCCATCTGCCTTCCTTTACTAACCACCCTAATCAGGATATTGGGTGAAGGCAGTTTCTGGAATAGCAGCCCTGTGACACTGTTGTTTCCTGTTGTCTTGTGTGTTTGTATTCAACCTACCATAAAGATTTACATTTTTTGTCTTTACTCTTCCTGTGATTCTAATTAAAAATTTGTGCTGTCATTATACACACAGAGGAAGTAAATAAGAGAGCATATTTACCATTGGCTCCTTTCCTAGTCAACCACCTTCTCTAGGCTCCAGAGTTGCTCCCTAATTAGGGCTGGCTCATTAGAAGCCACAGCAGCAGCATCTGCCTTTCAAAGCTGCTGTCAGCCAAACTTTACTAAAGCTAATGAATCCTCTTTGATTTCTTTTTCAAAAGGTCACTTATTTGATTAAATTAACAGCATTTTTTCTCTCAGAACTATTAGGGGAATTTTAAAAAGAAAGGACAATTTGATACCATTACTTTCGCCAGTCAAAAATGTCCTTCAGGAATTCAGTAGGAAAATTTTTCATCCATTAAAATGTTTTTTATTTATCTTTTAGAATCCAAAAATTTAAAATATTAAATTTGAATTTATTCAAAATAAAATTTTGTCAAGCCTTTGTATGTTAAAGAAAATATTTAAAAAGCACATTAAGGTATTACTGAATTGAAATTGGAACCAAATGTGCAGTTAATATTGTAGAATTGAATAAATCATATTCACAAGGATGTTTCTACAGAATCTATGATTGTTAACTGTAAAAACTTTTATTTTAATTACATTTAACAAATAAAAAGATGAAATGATCCCATGGTAAACATATTACTTTGGAGAAAGCTTAAGATACATCTCTTCCATGCATAAATCTACAGTATCTGTTCTTTCATGGAGGGCAGTTTATTTGGTGAGTTCTGTCTCCTATGGTTTGAAAGAAGTTGTTCAGGCATACAGCAAGTTAAATTTTTTTGAGTGCATGCTGACTATGCTCATTACCACAAAGTGGATGACAGTGTTTAACTCTCAGCATCTGTCGAAACCAGTTTGGTGGGTTTCTAACTGTACTTGGATACCTGTATTGAACATTGCAGTGCAGAGATAGAAAAAAAGGGTCTGGCAGAGACCTGTCTCAACTACACAGGGATATTTTTACCTCATATTCCAAACCTATAATAGAAAAAGTAAACACGACCTTTGACCTGAGCTGTTTCACAACAAGTTCCTTATGTTTCCATAGCTTTGAGAAAACACTGTGATTATTCTAAGTAAACACATTATTGTACTGATAATACACATCCTTCTGCCAAGGTCTGTTTTAATTGAGGGAGAAGCACCAGTAGAAAAAGATATCACACACACTGCCTGGAGACTACAGGCCAATATTTAAGGCAGGCTTTGCTTCAGAGTTAGCCCTTTTGCTTGGATAAGACTTGTGTCCTGGAGTGGGCGGTCGGGTGGGGGTAGGGGTGAAAGGGGAGAAAAAGATAGAAACAAGGGTGGACGGATGTGGAAGTTAGACATTCCTCTCGTGAAGAATCATACTATCTTTTCTCAAGCAACTGAATTAGGTCAAAGGGTGCTTTGTGAGCATGCTTATACATATCTGCTCCAATGTGCAGATGTTTATGACTTTTTGTGCTTCATCTCATGGGCACACTGGATATGCATTTCATTATTCTAATGAGTCATGAGTTTGCTTTTGAGTCATACATACTGTAAATTGTTATGCGTGTTCTGTTCTCTTAAAGTATCCAAATTAATTTATGACAAATGCTGCTTCTTAATGGCACCAGAACTGTCATTCTAGACTTCTGATTATATGTATGAGTCAAAGCCTTTGTACTGTCTGAGGTGAATATTGTCTGCTTAACATTCACTTTTAAAATATCGTGAAAGAACTCTGAAGAAAAGTATACTATACTATACACAGCACCTTTAATAGACGACTACTGATACCCACATTATTATAAGTCACAGTTTTCTTCTTTGTTGATGAGAAGATGTTTCATTTCAGATCAATTTTTTATATGTTTATGGAAGACATTGAACAGGTTTTTGCTTTTGTTGTCAAAGAGACTGAGAAAATGAGAGTGAGTTAGAGAGAGAAAGGGGAAAGAAGAGAAGCAAACGTGAACACAGAGAGAGGGAGAGATAAGCAGAGAAAAAGGAGTGGAGAGAGAGAGAGCGAGAGAGACGGAGAAGAGAGGGAGCGAAAGAGAGAGAGGAGAGGGAGAGTGATGTCTTCAGTCTCTGTCTACTCCCAGTGGGCAGGACCTCCCCCTACATTTCTGCCATTATTTGATGTAATGAAAGGAGAAAGTGTGTAACATTGAGATTGTTAATTAATTTAGTCTAACAAGATGAAGATAAATGAAACCCACTGAAGGTTGACTAGGCTAAGGGGCCCACTTAGCATTCCTCCTGCCCTCGAGCTCTGTCTCTCTCACTCCTTCACAATGGAGCACAAGTAATAGGTGCAGCACTGTGTTTGTACAACCCCACTGAGCTCTTACCCAGTAAGTTTACATATGGAACTTTTTGAGAAAATATTTTATTTTCAACCTTTATTCATCATAATTTTATTCCAGGGATATTTTAATTTCCAAATGCCCGGGCTGCATGTGTAATGCAGTTAGTTTTGGATCATAGATATGCAATTATCTAATTGAGTCATCTTGACATGTTAAATAAAGCTCAGCTGACATACATGACTCGTGAACTTAACTGTTTTTTGGAATAAAGAGAAGCACTGGTTAAATGTCACAATACATTATTCTTTCAGGGGCACCTTATTGCCTTACAGATAACAAACATTCTTTTTATCTTCCTGAGATCAGTTATGTTTTTTTTTTGTTCTTTTTTCCTGAAATGGAGGGAGGTTATATAAATGGCCATTCTCTTCAGCAACTATGTGGCCCCTTCACATGAGCCTGTGTGACTCCCAGCCTTTCACCATATGAATGGTTCTTCTCTAATGCGGCTTGGGGGCTATTTGAGCGGCAAGACAGACAAAAAGGAGAAAGGACATTTTCCTACAAAGCCAGACAGTTGTCTTCATCCACGGCTCTTACAAGCAAATCAGTAGTCTATCAAGGTCCTTCCTCAGTGGACACTTTGTACAGGATCTTCATGGCAGCACAGACCAATCATTATGGCATCCATTCTTTGCTCCCTTAGTTTTCAAGTCATCAACAATGGGTTGTTGATTGTATGGAAAACACCAGAACAATTATGTCCTCTGTTTTGGTGGCAGGGCAGCATTTTAAAGTGCAATCCTCGATAATGGCCTCATTATTGTTATTCTTGGAGAAGGCCTCAGGAGAAAGAAGTAGCTGCTCTCTGTACGTCATTATTTCGTAAATTTCGATTAGCTCATCATGCTGTCTCCTGGCAAACAGAATCATAGCTAATTAAAAGTGAGTGAGCGCTCTTGCCTGTGACTTAAAAGGTAGCACTCGATAGGCTGTTAATATGAAAAAAGTGGTAAAAAAGGAGGATTAGAGCTGTTACCCTGGTAACTCAACTTCCATCTGCGGGGGAACAATGAACTTGTGTTCCTCCACCACCTTTGCTTGAAAAAACAGAAAGCAAGGAAGTGAGTGTTCTGAAAGGACAAGACCCTTTTCAACAACAAAGTGGGATCCAGGCCTATTAGGCTCTTTGGTGCGAGCTGTTAGGCGAGATCACTGGGGGATAGAGGAGCAGAAAGGTCACCGTGTAATCCAAGGACAGTGAAGGTCGTCCCAGGTTTTTACAATAGTGGTTTGTTTTCGGAATCTGTTCAGCCATTTTAAAGTGTTTTAAAGAAAACGAGACTGACAGAGGAAGGCAGCTAGCATAAAGTAACATATCCCACAGCCAAAATGTGCACACTCCCTAAGGTGATTAAATAAACAGACAGATAGACGGAGCTGTCGGAGGGTGTTGGAATTGTTTTTTGCATCTCTTTCACACTGATACAACTAATGCTGAATTAGTTTCTGGCACATCCAATGTGATGGAAATATGAACTCTTGCATAAATCTTACAAACACCTAAATATTTTACCAGTGCACTCTTTGACTCACAGAGCAACTCAACAGCAGCTTAGTGGTACGTTTTGGCCAAGTTTCAGTTTTCTTTGTTTCCATTAACCACTCAATGATATTATTACCACTGTTTTAGTTAAAGTATTGAACATCTTGAGGTGAGAAGTGCTGAGGAAAATACTGGTTGTTATGAGTAATACATCTCCCTAATATTCTTTTTAAAGTTTTTCAATTCTTACTAGGAAAAAAAAGTGTTTGACGGGTTTATAGTACGAGCTGCTACTCTGAAAAAGGAATGCTCCCGCTCTAAAACACTGCTGAGTTATAATGATCCATGACTATGGAGGAACAGTATGTGTTTCCCTTTGAGTTTTATGTCCCTTATTACAGCCGCAATACGTCTGCTCACATTAAGCTAATTTATGACTGAGGCCAGCGTAACAGCAGTACAGGTTAATGAATTTGGCATTACTAATTAAACGTTATTGAGGGATGAATATGAATCCTGTGGTCGAGAGTGACAGCAGAGAAAGGGGTAGGAGAGGAGATCGGGACAGAGGACTTTCCTGCAGTTCTTCCTTTGGGTTGCATTTATAATGAGTAAAACATGAGAAGTGAATGTGAAGACAGCACAAGCTTTGAGGTGAAATGGAGGACAGCTTTATTTCAGTGCAGTACACCCAACAATGCTTTTTTTCTGATTAGATGCATTAATAAAGAAAATTGTTAACACGATTACTTATAGCATAAGAAAAGAAGTCAAGGTTCTAGACTGAATAGATAAAATACCTCCACAGGCCATTTTTCCTGTATTTGCAAATCTGAGAAGGGGGGGAAAGATAAATGAACAGCTAAAAGCAATTGGACACTCAGGATAAGCGGAAGACCATTCCGCTTTACGAAGATGCAGAACATGCCCCTTTTCACACAATTGTTGTTAAGCAGTTACTCCTGTCACCTCTTAAAAAACAAGAATTTAAAGGCCAAGGAGCAGGGTTTACTCAAGCAAAGAGGGATAATGCTGACAGTGTGGAATATTGAGCAATTATTGAACTGCCCTCTGACGCACACTCTCCAAGACCAGCGGGAGCATTGAGGAAAACAAGATATATATTTCCTCTGGATTTACAATACTTACCCTAATGCTTAAGTGTAAGGTGTCACACAAAACCAAAGCAAAACTATTTTTTTGGTTTCAAAATGAAGCTATTGCAGCTACAAATCATTATGCATATTGAAAATAACTGCAGGGACAAGTAACTTTACACTACTTTAAACTTATTGCAACAGAACAGGGGGGAAAAACATTAATATGTTATGGTTAGTTTCATGACTTTGCAAGGATTTGAATATGTGATAGATAAACATTTAAAAATAGATTCATTTTTTTTTAAATATTCCACACAGAATCCCAAAACTGTTCAAAGCTCTTTCCTATACCTTTTGCAAGTTTTTTTCACCCATTTTTTTCATACGTGCATTGTTACTGGCTTGTGCGCCTAATTATGATTTTAAATCTTATTTTCCCTGCCACTCTGTACTTTCTCTATACTCAGTATCTGCCACACTCTGCCTGAGAGCTAAGCCTTTCAATTTAGATTTCAATTATCATGTTAGTTTTGTGATTAGACTTTAGTCCTCCAGGAATCAGACCTCTCTGCTCCACTCTATTCCACTCTATTTCACTTCCCCTGCAATCACATCCCATCTGATGAATTGCGCATATAATTACAGAAGTTATTGAATATGCAGATCACTGCTGACTCTTGGTGTGTGGTTCATAATGCGTCAACTCTAACTGTATCAAACAAGGGTCTGTGTGATAAAGACCCTCTCTGATAATGAGAGAGGGCCAATGTATGTTATTAGTGAAAGATAACAGACACCACAAAGGCTGAGACTCAATTAGAACAGAGACACGCTATATGTTCTGAGTGTGTGTGCATGTGTGTGTGCATCCCCTTAAACAATATTCAGGCCAGTGCAGATACTTGGCACAGGCAGCTCTACCATTACAACCAGCACAGTACAAACTAGTCTGAGCGGCCAGCCAGCACACAAGGTGTTTATGAATCAACCAACATGAGGTATTTCCCCCATGTTACAGTATGTTGCTACCATCGTCTTACACCCCGTCCCATGATGCAATTCCTTAGAGCTTTTCAAAAGAGGAGAGTGAAGCACTTTACAGGCACACCCACAGGAGGGGAATGTGGGAAATACTGAAACTTTTGATAGCTTTTAGAGAGCTTTCTTAAAACCTGGCCCGCAAGTGAAGAGAAAAAACTGGCTCTCTTTATATATGCTTTATACAGTGTGTATGTATATGTGTGTGTGTATATGTGTATGTATGTGTATATATATATATATATATATATATATATATATATATATATATATATATATATATATATATATACACACACACTGCATTGTGCAGTCAAAATACAGGGAATGTGTTACTTGCTCTGCAACGGGTCCAAAACCAATACAAATTTTTTTCCACATAAAGCTTGTCTTACAGGGTTTCCCAGCTAAGGTTTCATACACAATTAAGAATACAGGGAAACAGAAGAAAGGAGCTCCTGTATTTTTAGCAAGTGCTGTAGTGATGTAGCTGCCATTTATAGCTGATATGCCAGTCTGATGCTGGACGTCTGCCCTACTGACACCAGAGAGGAGGATTTATAGACCGCAGCAAACCTGCACAACATTAACTCCAATACACAGACCTGCAAGTAAAATGGGTAAAAAGGTTGCTTTTCAAAACATCACATCATGCAGCATCTGTAGCGAACAGCAAACAACCTCCATTTGCAGTAAGTAGGCTAAAAGACGTAAGTTAACGTTAATAAGTAGATTCATTTGATTGTGACCTATATAACTGATGAAGCCAGGTTGATACTTTTAAGCTTAATGGGATATGATGACAGGGTTCACACGGTGGAAGTGATGTCATGGCAAGTTTTAACTCTGTACGATTAGATGTTTTATAAGTTCTCATTTTCAAGTTTGTCTTTTTTCTACGCAATGTCACTTTTGATCCATGAAATAAATTGCTCCTCTTTTTGCATCTAAAGAGCCCCCACTAATTTGTGTTCATTTAAACTTGTTTGAGTGTGGGCCTTTTTTCTATAATGATGGCCCCAGCTCACCTTATCTGCATACACCAGTCACCACTTCATAGTAGGCTTGGAGTCAAGAGCAAAAACCTTTTCCAGTTTCCAGTATTGGCACATCTTTTGAACAATAGTAAATGGTGCTTTTTCAGAGCTTTTCAATTCTCCCTTTAAATTTGGCCATACAGCCATTGAACTTAAAGCCTGTAAATGACCTATTAAGACAGTTAAAACAAAGGCAGCATGAGCCTGATGTTAAATTTAGTTACTCTTTTGAGTATCCCATGTACCATGTGAAGAAGGTTTAAGTGTTACAAAGCATGACTGGTGCAAGATTTTTTTCACTGTCATGGCTATCAGCTGTAATTATGGCTCAGAGCACGTGTTTAACACATTGCACTGTGGCACTTTACCTGGCCCCATGTATATTAGTAGGTTAATAGGATTGAACATGTTTACACCAACTGTTAGCTTAACAGGAGGTCAAAAAGGCGACTTAAACTTTGGTAATGGGCTTAATGGAGCTTGAATAGCATTATAGTAGCTGATTAATGGGCCTAGCCAATACAGAAAATACACAACTTATGGACTGCATGATGTTTAATGCCTTAGTGGCCTTTAAAGTGGAAAAAAACAACTAAAGAGCATGGTTTAGTTGCAGTAAGTGACTAGTTGGATTTACTATAAAGCATGTGTTGCAAGTGTAGCAACCTTTTTGAAGTCTAAGCTATTGTTTGTAGATTGGTTACACACTCTACAGGCTGTGAAAGACACATCTGCTACCTTCAGCTCAGTTGTGAACAAATAGGCAGTTGGAGACAGGTTTGAGGATTAGGGGTGTGTGTGTGTGTGTGTAGGTGGGGTCCACAGCTACCCTGTCATAGAGCTCAACAACAGTCCCTATCCTCTTATCAAGTAGTTGTCTGGCCTTCACTTGCTATTTGCCTTCCATTCTGTTTGCTTAGTGTATCGAAATCTTTCTCAAACAGATTGATAAAGTGTCCAGAAAGTTGTTTTATATGTTTAGAGATATATGACACTGGCATGGAATGCTCCTTTTCCCGAAATATATGATTTTATTATGTTTACCATTTTCAGAAAAGTCACAGCAGGAGTTGTTTGATACATTAGAGGGGCAAAGTCCTATATCAGCACTACAAAACTATCCCTTTAAGCTTTTAACATAAAATATAAAACCATATTTGTTTAATATGTTTTTGATTGATTCCCTGATTGAGGGTGGTCATAAATGTTTCAGGACAAAGGATCTCTTTGTGTGAATGGGGCCTCAGTTGAAATGGAGGAGAAGTTTGAGATTACCAGATTATTTCCTACTAGCCCAGTGAGTGAAGTGAGGCAAGCTGCAGCCCTGCGCCGTGCTGTGCTGAGGCTGAGCATAATGAGTGTGGTGGCAGGGAACCACAACAGAGCCAGGGCAGAGGCTGCCTGGGAACCAGAGGCCCATGGCCCACAGCCAAACACACACACACAAATCCTGCTGTACACTTGTGGCTTTTTAAGAAAGCAATTTAGTTAATGATTTCATTTTGAAGCACTGTCATGATGCATGTGTCTTCCAAGCGAGCTGGGAGAAGAATAAAGATGAAAAAGGTATTAGAAAACAGAAGACCCCCCCTTGTCCTTGTCCGACAACCACAGAAAAAAATAAGATGCAACTGAACGTAATGTGTAATGTGGCATTTGCTGTGAACACAGCACAAAATTTACTTGGGTAATTTAGTGGGTAGGTATATCAGTTGCGGCTGCTGTGTCTTTTTATGCAACACTGGACAAATGCAGAAAAAGAGTTGAAGCACAGTGTAAGTGGTCAGACACATGGTTAGCAACAGACTGCTGAGGCATTCTGTGTTTCAGTCAGCGTCTAATCCACTACAGTGCATGGTTCCATGGAGTGGAAATACAGCACGTTTTTCTGTTCAACCATGTCTGTCAGCTCTCTGATTTTATTAGGGCTATGTTTCACATTCATTTACTCAGGTTTGCTCAGTGCTGGCCCATGAATAGAACCATCTTAGCATTGCTAAAACAGCACCTTGTACATGCCTTCTGTGAGCCAAATTTTGGGGCAATTACTCAGATCAGTGGCTGGGGTTTCTGGTTTTGCACTTCAGATCTCATTTTTCTCCAGTTTTTTCTTTTTTTTGTATCAGCTGTCAATCATTTGTGGTAACTTTTAACCACCTCCAAACAGAACTGGGTGCCAGCAATTCATTTAGTCCTTCACTTTTACTCTGCTTCTTCCTGTCCAACCTGTCAGAATGACACACACTGTTGACCATGCTTTCTATTCACCACTGGCAAATTAATTGGTTTCAGTGGTTTAAATCAGCAATCAATGTCAGTTTCCCAACATAATAAGCCTTAATCATAAATCTTTGAGGTGTGGCTTGCCTGACCCCTATTCATCATGGCTCTGCTAGATGGCCTCATCTGGGTGGAGCAAATGAACTACCCCTGTTTTGATTTTCCAATTGACGTGTCACATGAAACGTGGCTATTCTCTCCCCTGCCCACTTCTATCCCAGCCCTTCTTCTCACAGTCCTTAAAAAATACACAAGGGTCCAAAGACAAAGAGGGCAAAGAAGTCCAGTTGTCACAAAGGGAGACACATTTGTGTGCCTCCCCTTGTGCGAGAGTGCTCAGTGAATAACATTAATTTATTCAGAGAAAGAATATCAGAAAGGGGGGGAAAAAAACTAAAGAATTAGAGGTGGGTCCAACTGTAGCTAATGAGCTGTTGTCCTCGCAGCCTGTAGAATAAGAATAGAGCATCTTAATTACAACAGTGTTGCAGGTAATTTCCAGATTTTCTTTTCCCTCGCTACAGAAATCCATTTATGAGATGAGAATGAAAGGGAACAAAACTGCTTTTCTTTTCTGTAGACATTGAAAATTTGCCAATTTGGTGACCAGGACTTGTGAAGCCTCCTACATTAGAAAATAAAAGAAAAAAGGCACAAGGATAGTGACAGAGAAAGTGGGACACTGTGTGTCGACATTCCAGATGTCCAAACCAACGGCAGTTTATACCAAGCCCCTGTTTTTCTGGGCACTTAAGTTGCCAATGATGACCTCATGATGGCAAAACCAAAGACTGAGGCCCATAGTTCCCCTGCCATACAGTACAATAACCCCCCTCCTCTCATAAGCTATTCATGGTCACTAATGCCCATGTTTTTTCTTACTCCCTGCAAAATTTCTCCTTCAAAATTAGCTATTGTCCTTGATTATTTGGCCAAAAGTCTATGTTTGTGGTTTGTTTTTTTCTCAAAGGGCCAGCTTTCTTTTTTATTTCCTTCTATTTTGTGATTTCTATGCTGCCTATAGACTTATTGTGCATCTCTTTGGTAACTTGGGATGCGTCCCCTCACTTCTGTTTGGAACCCCCCGGCTAGATCCTCAACTCACTTTTCTGGCAACTGTGAGAGATGTTACACTCAATTTGTTGAAGGGCAGCCATTTGCAAACTCTCCAGTACACAGAAGAAGTTATCTTTATAAATGACAGAATGGACTTGGCTTGAATAGTGCTTTGTTTACCATTTTACAAAAAGGGGGGCCCCACTCTATATTTCATCTGTCACCGTTGCTTTTCTTTCCTTCAACAATGCATGATTGTTGCCATGAAAATTTCAGGTTCCACGGAACAGGAGAATTCTGTATTATTATGTTCCTGCCAAATTCCAATCTCTGTTTTCCTTCTCCCGCTCACAAAGGGCTCATAACTTACTGTCAACTATGAGGCGAGCCACAAAGCTCCACTGTTGCTCAGCAAATAGGGTTGTGTTGGTTGATGGCTTGACTCGCTGTGAGGTTTGCTTAAGTGCAGCAGCAGCAGCAGCAGAAGCAGAAGCCGAAGCCTCTTTAGTAAGTCCATCCCCCAGCAGGCCCAGAGAATGAGAGGAAAATAAAGAAATTTAGGGTAGAACAACAAATAGCTTTTCTTGTCTTAGATTTTTTTTTTTTCTCTGAGGGTCGGAAAACACTTTGGCTGGTTAAGGACATGACTGTCCTGGAAGAGCCGCTAATGTCTTTCGTTGTGCCTGTTTCTTTAAGATTCACAACATTCACATGACTGTGGTCCTCTTCTAGTAGATAATATCTGCTGAAGAATAATACTAGTCCGTAAAAAAGGCCAGTAGTGGATTTTTTTTTGGATGACCATCCTTCATTTGTGAAAACATACGCATGAGTGAACTTGTGTGTGTCCTGGGGAACTGAGAGGCTGTTATGCCATCTAGCTCTGAGCTTGTGTCCTGGGATCAGGAAAGGGGCCAATGGCACAGGGGAAGAGGTAGAGGAGGAGGGGGCAATGAGGGATTCAGTGTGTGAGTGCTCATCGACCCTTCCTGAGTAGTCAGACAGGGACACTTAAGCACTCTCACACCTGCATCTGCCTTTGCCTTGCATGGGGGGCAAGGACACCAACCATGCTGTCATGGCAGCTGCACAAGTGTTTAAAATGAGATACAAGGCAGTTCCTCTAGCAGCATATTATTGCAAATAATTTACCCTGCAAAGTAATTATCATTGCTCTGCTCAATATGTAAAGTGTGCACTTCAGGTGGCTTGCTTAATTTGCTCGGGGTGGCTATCATATGAGTGTGGATTTTAGCTGTGGTAACTGTGGCAGTTTCTAATAGAGAAGGCACCAGGAGAGAGTGTGAAGTGAGGATGAAGTGCCGCTGTAATTGAGTTGACTTTTTGCAGGGTAAGGTCAACAATAATGGAGGAACAATTTAAACAAATTCATTTAGACAACTCTCCAGTCACTGTACAGTAGGTTATCTTGTTAGAAAATCTGCATTTCAACTATGTTCTATATTTTAAAACCATTACCTTTAATTACGTTGTTGGCTGATGTTTAAGAGATGGAAATAAATGTATCTATCTGTGTCTCAAGCAAGCATTTAAAAGCAAAAGTTATTTTTTTTTAAGTTTTCTGATTTATCGGTTTTTAAAACTTCAGGAATTCTACACTATAATATAATACATTTTGTGTGTGTGCGTGTGTGTGCTTGAACATAACTGTGTGCAGTATACAGCCCATATTACGAGCTGATTATGTATCCAGGAACCTGGCTGCTGCACAGCATGGCACAATCACAATGGAGGGTGATAATTTAATTGTGCTAAACGGTGGATTCCGTGTCAATGCTCCTCCAGCTGGGAGCTGTCAGGTAGTAATATCTCATTATGGCAGGTGAAGAACCCAGAGGAACCCTACCACGACACCTGTTAGAACAGGAGGAACCCCTGAAGGGAAAAACACAGATGATTTTCTCTCTCTCTGACTTTCACTTTCACGTACACACACCCACACACACGCATGCATGCACACAGTTTAAAGACCCTCAACTATTATAAACTAAATTATTATTTAAAAATACTATTTATAAAATCCAAAAATCATTTCTCACTTTTTGAAAATATATTTTAATGTTGTTACATATATATATTATGTTTAATCAAACCAATTTAAAACATTTAATATTTCTTTACATCAATTCATTTAAAACTCATTTGTGGAAAGTTTGTCTGTTTGAATGTGAGCCTTCTCATGTGCATGTATCGCTGCATGAGTATACGTGTTACACAGGGAAAGCTGAATCTTTTTATCTGTCATTGCTCGCTTTCCTATCCCGTTTTATATATATAAGGTCTTCCTTCTTTTTAATAATTAATTAGATTTTCTCTCCTTTTGTCTGCCGAAGCAAAAGGGTGTAACATTTTCCCGTCGGGAGACTTGTGATCAAAACTTGAAAGTGCAAGACACCAGTAGTAGGACAGACAAGTGGGCGGGTCAGGGTGGTGGGGGTATCTGGTGTGGAGTTACTTATCGCTATTGTCTATAAAAGGTAAACAGTGTGACAGAGCAGATACAGCGGGTGAAAGTCAGTCGAACCCTTTTTAAAAGAGGAAATGGGATAGCTGAGGACACATGGGCCCTGCAGTCACAAGACCCCTAAGATGAGCAGTGCACAACACTCCTAATGCTCACCAATTAAGCAGAGGTTGTTTTGCACGATGAGGAAACATTATCGCAGGGAACAATTCATGACTCAAAGCATTCCAGGCCATATGAGCCCACGGCTGGAGAACTTAAATCCTAATCCTTCAAATGTGCGCAATATTGTCAGCTATATATAGAGCAGTTCTCTTTTCTAACTGACCCTCCCTCATCTCTGACTCAAGTCTTCAAAGTCACTGGGGCTTTGTCTTGGAGAAAGTAGGCAGGAAGGCAGCATTTCAAGCACTTATTGATTACTTTGGTTTGTTAGATGTCCGTTGTTATTGTGTAATCAAGCATGAGGGAGGGCAGTCTGTCAAGAATTTATGAGGAACTGTACCTCTTCAGTTCACCATATTTTCACTGTTTAATATGTAACAGCGCATTTTGGGCTTATTTTCCAGAGAAACTGATTCAATTATTAATGTGAGTAAAGTAAATTCAACAGCAGCAGAATACACTGTAGTTATGAATGTGTTTTGCTGATTTTATTTTGCAAGCACGGAGGCCAAGTCTGTAAACAATGTTATTCTACTAGAAAATATTATCAAATTGTACATGCATTGCTGGTACCCATATTCAACTGAATGCGCTCCTCATTTCGCTTCTGATCAAACATCTTTGTTGTGTCTATGATGATCTATTGCACACAAACCCCCTTTAGATCTTGGCACTGTGTGATCCTCGCTCTGAATATGAGAAATAAAATACCATATGGTTGCCCTCAGATATTTTCAGAGAATTACTGCCGCACTTCGCCTTTTCCCTTTCAATAATATGAGGTAGTATTGTATAGGGCTTGTCAGAGGTGGGGGGTGGGGCAGAGGGGGTTCTCCGCACTCTTTAGCTGCCTGAGCGCAGCCCTCCCAGCACTGCTAATAAATTATTAACTCCTGCTGACAAATACTGTTATGGAGCCTGCCGCAGATCTGTTGCATTCTTTAACAAGATTGCTGTAGACACATGTTACAGAAGGATGGAGACTCCATCGCTCTCTCTTTTTCTCTCTCTCTATCCCCTTCTCTTGCTCACGCCTCAGCAGTTTGACTGATGGCTGGAGACCAAAGTAAAAGTGCCTGAGAGACTGAATATTTTAGTGGTAAAATAATACCACTTGATTTACAGTGTAATACAAAAGCGGTGCTTTGTTTCACTCACACACTCCATTGAGGATGAGGTGGTTGTTGCATTCCGGGCTCTGTCCTTTTAGGTGCATGAAAAAAAATCTTCGTGTGCTGCTACCCCCTCATTACACACACACACACACACACACACACACACACACACACACACACACACACACACACACACACACACGTCCCCTGGAACCCCACCACTGCCCCCTCTACTTGTCATTACATGCGTGCTCTGAACTTTGCTCTGACTTTCGATTTTCAATTAACAGTACTCAATTTTGAGATCACTTTCTATTTGTTATAATTAGAGGAAACAATTTAATGATGATGCTGATTAAAATTGAGGGCTGAGTTCCACTAAAGGCACAGTCAGCTACACATGCAGGCACACAGACAAAAAGACAGAAGGACTGACAGGCAGGCAGACATCTACCTGACTTACTGGGTTTGTTTGTACAGCTGCTGAGACACATGAGATTAACTTAGGCCACCATTGTTTAGGTCCCCCTTCACTGCTCAGGCTGATCTTTGACTATGTGCCAGTGTGTGAATGTGTGTGTGTGTGTGTGTGAGAGTGAGACTAAATGAGAGTATCAGAGAGAGAGAGAGCGAGAGTATGGTATTTTCTGTAGTGACTCAAGACTAGTGCGCATTTCTTAATAATATTAATAATAATACACAGAACAACTCTGATTCAACTAATGTTATGATTCAGGTTCTGTTTACTGTTTTGGTTAATTTCAGTTAATTTGCAATAAATATGTGGAATACATGTCTATGCTCCTATTAAAAAAATCCCTTAAATTAGGACCAGACCCATGCTATTTCTTATGAATCTGATTCTTTTATTTTATTATATTATCTGTCACTCTTATTTCATTCAGTTTTATGGTTTTTTTTATATAAATCATCTTATTGTTCTTCTAACTGTCTGCTTTTAAATGTTGCTTTTGTTTATTAACTTGCTTATACAGGTGAACTTTGCTTCCCCTCAATATTTGCAGACAATAACATTTTAACATTGTGTGTAAATGGACAACTCACTCATTAATTTGACAGACTCTCTTGAATGGGACCAAGAACTATTAAACACAAAAAGAAAACCTTGTTCATAAAATCCTTTCTTAAATGGAGCCTATCCTTCCTATCTTTCGGTGCCTGACTCTCAGCAGAAAGTGCAAGGACATCATCGCACCACAGACTGCCTCAACCTTGAGAATCCCTCCCTCCCACCCCTCTCAAACCCCCCAGGCAAGCTGAGGGTGGAACTACAGTGCTGTCACACTGACCCCTGTGGATAGAACAGGAGAACGGGGCAGCTGGAGATCAGTGATGAAATGTACTACAAGAAATACCCTAAGCATTTTATCACATAGGAACACACACACACACACACATACCTTCACACCCTCTTTTTCTTACACACATACACATCGTGCTCTAGAGAAGATTAGTAAACAAATTCTACTTTCAATGGTAAATGCCCTGTAGTTGAGGGGAAAAAAAGCAAAACAGCAGCTCAGGGTAAAGTGGTTTAGGAGTTAAAAATGTTCCAGCTCCTTCTCTCCACTTCATACCAGTAGGAAGGCCATATTATCCCCTTTTTAATTTAATACCAAATGCATAATTACATTTGCTGGCACAGTGTTTAATTTCATTCATTGTAGCACACAGCATGAGTGTTGCCTCATTAATTGTGAGAAAAAGCAGAATGGTTGTATAAATTCTGCTTCAAAAAGAGTTGGGTTGAAAAAAGAAGGAACAAAAAATAATTGAAAATTTGGAATTAACATGAGTTTCCTTTGCACCTGATATGTCAAGTACACTCTTCACTGTAATATTCATGAAAGCATGTGACAGATTTGTGAATTTAGTCCTCCACTGTTAGCTTTTGATTTTTAAGCTGCTTAAGTAGGATTTGTTGGCCTGGGGGAACACTGTCACACCGAAATGTTAATAATTTCCTAATTTGATGAGTGGAAACAAAAGAGGACGAGGCTGTTTTTTGTGTTTGTGTTTGTTTGATTGCTTTGGATTGAAATCAGCTCACATAAGGGAAATGATAACATGCTCGAAGGACAAAATCAAATTAAATTAACATGAAAGATAAAGGAAATTTTCATTTTTGGGGGAATAAACAGAAAAAGAAATAGTTTTAACAGGAATTAACTTATTAGTGTGTTTAAAAAAAAAAAAAACACCAAAAAAAAAAAAAACTTTATCTGGCCGGTAGTCCCTCTGCATAGCTGATCTACTGCCGACTGAGTAACTGTCTTGGTGTTTGGGCCAGGCTCGATGCAGGCAGGGTTCCAGACCTAAATCAAGGCATCCAACTGCATTAAACAAAGGATTAGGGACCCCGTGGCCTGCTCCTGAGCACTCAGACCTGAGCTGGTATGGGTGACAGGCAGGTGTGGTGCTCAGTACATTCAGCATTCTCTTCTCACCTCCCCACCCACTTGCACCACTTATAATCCTGTTACATCTGTGCACAATCACTTGAACATAACTGCCAGCAGTTTGTTAAGCTCAAAGAAACATTCATTTACGTGTATTGTTTAGTGATGATCCGAGTGACATATCCCTTTCTTTTTTCTTACTCTTGTCTCTTTTTCTTGCTTCACAGCAGAGTCATGTCTTCCAAGCAAGCCACGTCTCCTTTTGCCTCTGTGGTCGATGGAGAAGATGCCATAAGCCAGGAACACTTGTCTTGGGAGAAAGAGGAGAGTGCCGAGGCCCACTGCACGCCACAGCTGCCGCTGCACAACCTGCTTCATGGAAAAGCCCACCCTGATGAAATGCAGCCGCTAAGCAGTGTACCGCCAGAGAGTGACTGGGAAAGCCTGGTGTCAGCCCAACAGCGCATGGTGAGGCATGCACACATACAAACATTCAAAAACTGAATAACTACTGAAACCCAAATGGGGACTAATTAGACCGTACTGCTGCCGGCCGTAACCTAGAGTGATACCAAATGAATAGTTACAGTTAGAGAAGCACAAATGATGAAGTAAAGCCTCTTTTTAAAGAAAATATGGTAAAGCATAACAATTTCAATTAAGTGTGTCGTCTACCGTCTTACTGTCCTCTCCTGGGTATTGGGGATCCAGACTCAGCAGGCACTTATTGTCCCTGGCTTGTACAAAGAAGCTCAAGCCAATAGTCTATCCCCAGCTCCAGCCCCATGGTTCCCTAATGCTGTGAAACCTCTGGGATTCTGGGGTCTTCACATAAGCAGCTCTGCCAAACACTAAACCATCAGCTATTATTAGGTTAAACAGAGGACCTCTAACTCTTCCTTGAATAATGGTAATGGCACATAAAATCCCAACTGCATCATGCCCGCTGGAAGGGAGCTTAGCTTTTTCTACTTCCCTTTAGCTTGCATTCTTGTTCCCATTAAAGAAACATGTCTCGTCCTTGGTTAGACGTGTGTTGTTTTTGTTGTTGAGTATAAGCTACATCTGCAGCCAGACCCCAGACGCTGTACATTCCAAGTGCAGTGCTGCTTTGATGTCAGGAGAGCGAAGAAGAGCACAGGCACTTGTGGGCTATAGACATGGGAGGCAGGTGGTTGTCTGTGACAGACGGGTCTATGGTAAAGAGACCCAGAGGGCCTCTGAAGTAGCTCTGCAGTTGGCCACAGAGACCCTCAAACCTCAGCATTGCAGCAAAACACACAAACACACACACACACACACACACACACACACACACACACACACACACACACACACACACACACACACACACACACACACACACACACACACGAGAATAGCTTCTGTAACAGACTGCTCCTCATGATGTTAAGGTGTGTGCTGATTGAAGGTAATTGGCAGTCAAAGGTTTGCTCAGGTGTCATCTTCATTTGTGGCGCATGATGCAGGATGTCAGTAACAGGATTTTAGTCTTTTATGATGTGGAGTTAAAAATTCAGAAATACCAATACATACTATTGAAAACAAATAAATTAATAAATATGTTTTTAAAAACTACAATTATATAGATTTATATAGCACTTTTGAAAACAATAATTTACAAATTGCCTGATAATTAATGATCAAAAATTTATAATACAAACTTTATATTTATTGAATGTTTTATTAGAATAAACAGTGTGTTCCACAGAAAGATATTTTAAGGCAGATCTTCTTTCAGCTAAAACGTGGGGTTTCAAAGCAATGTCAAGAAAGATGGAAGAGATTTACAGGTCTGTTAAAGGGGTTGGATTTGAAGAGATCACATCATGAATGGATGGACGATGGCTATTCTTTATTTTGCAGGTTGAGTGTCTGAAATCATTTCTGTTAAAGCCTCCCCAGCCTTCATCCTCTGTCAGTACACACAGCAAAGGCATATGAAAGAAGTTTGAGAAAGGAACTAGAAAGCTAAATGAGCAATAGAGAAAAGCAAGGAGAGGTAAAAAGGAGGACAAAGAGGATACAAAGAGGAAAAAAGGAAAGGCATAAGGCAAAAGGAATGAGAGTGTTGCCTTTGCTGATTACCTGACTCCACTGCTCTGCCATGCGTCTGTGTGGGCTGTGCCCTGAACCTGTGCCAGCTGATTAACCCAGCACTGCTCCACTCCCCTCAAGCACTCTCCACTGTCTCTGCCACACTGCATAATCATCCAACACAAGGTTGGGAGGTGCAGAGTAGGCCGGTCGGTCGTGCCACCCTGGCGCTTGGTACCAGAACACCCTACGCACCACTGCAACTCTGCCTGGGGCTCGACATGCCACACAGGGATGAGAAATTGGCACTGTCAACATTCCTGCCCAGTTTACTGCATTCCTGACTTTTTATTTAGGATTGTGTGGCTCTCTGGAGCCAAATAGAGACATGGTTCTATCATTTAACCCTGCAGTATTACACTCTGTTATCACACTGCTGTTGATTAAAGCTCACTTTTCCATGATAGGCTTGCAGTATGTGTTGGATACACGTGTGTCAGTTTATTCTCTTCACTATGAGGGCCAATGTTTAAATCAGAGCTAACTGTTCCCCAGTTAGAGGCTGCAACTCATGGCTGCTTAGCTACCTTCTGCTTTCTCAGACTCCACAAACCATAATTAACACCACCTTCTGTCAGACGCAACCCTCAGTCATGGCATGTGTGCTGACTATACACTCCCATGTGCAGAGTATTCTCTCCCTCTCTCTCCCCCTCAAGCTTTCTCCCATTCTTCTCCCCATTTCCTTCATGTCTATGTTTGTGCACAGGGAGCACTCAGCCAGTCAGCCAGAGACAGGACCCTTAGTTAAATACTAAACCATACACAGGTGGGACTGAAAAACAACAACAGCTTGAGACAGGACACAGATTTACGATGGCTCAAGGCACTCAGCGGAGAATAGGTCTCCACTAGAAAATGAACAAATTACACAGCAGTCACCCTAACACAAATGCACACTCAAAAGCAATTTGAGAAATTACAGTTGGGAGGTTTCTCTGTGTAGTCTTTGCAGATGAAAAGTAAAGCCTGAGCACATTATGGATATCCCCTATGAAAGTGTACCTCATCATTTCATCTCAATTTTTCACTTGTCAAATCTCATTTACCAGTGCAGCTACAGACAAATTAAAGAAAAAAAAACAACATAAAGTGTCTTAGTAAGCTTCAATATAACTTGGCATTGATTCTACAAGTCCCTAGAACTCTGATGGGGGGATGCACATCATTCTTCCAAAGATATTCCCTCATTTAGTGCTTTGATGATAGTGGTAGAAATTCCTGTCTAACACGTTGAGCCAAAATCTGCCAAAGGTGTTCAAGTGGGTTGAGATCTGGTGGCGTGAAGGCCATAGCATGTGATTCACATCATTTTTATTCACTGAGCTCTCATGCTCTTCCAGAATATTGTCATCCTGGAAGAGACCACTCCTATTAGGACAGAAATGCTTCAGTATAGGATAAAGGTGATCACTCAGCACACCTTTCTATTGATTTACAGAGACCCTTTCCTCTTAGGGGACAAGTGGATCCAAACCATGCAAAATGCCTCCCACAGCATAACAGATCCCTTCACTGTCGGGGTTAAGCATTCAGGCCAATAGCCTTCTCTTGGTGTGGGCCATCTATGCACTCACCCTCTTGTCGAGAATGTGGTGAAGGGTGTCTCATCCGGTCATATCACTTCTTTACACATATCTGTAGAACAATGCTATAACACTTTGTTTAAGTTTTTAAGGTTTAAATAGAGTCACAACTTCTGACCCCATTTACTTTACCCTGGAACTAAACGCAGACGTCACTTTAGCCACTGTTTGTATTGAAAAACCTGTCAGTGGAGCAGTCTTTGTGACTGAGGCTCCTGCAACAGACGCTCTGTAAGGTTTTTAGATCATTTCATCTTGCCATTGGGACAGAAAATTAGAATCAACTTCTCTGCATTTTTATACTCGCCATAGAGCATGGTTGTATGTTAATTGTTTAATGTACTATACTATTTTTTTTTTTAGGTTTTTCTTTATAATTGTCTGTGAAAGATACAGAATGCTGATGTATGAAAGCCAGAGAGAAGCCATTTATTATAGCCAAATAACTCCGAAGTGTATAAACCTAGCAATAACTGAAACTCACCCCTTCTAACTTGTGTTTGTCTTACAGGAATCTGACAGTAATAAAGTATGTTCCCTCTACTCCTTCCGGAACAATTCCACTTCCCCGCACAAGCCTGAGGAGGGGGCCCGGGAGCGAAGTGACCTGCTGAGCGGATCAGCGTTTGGAACTCCTGAGCGCCGCAAAGGAAGCCTGGCAGACGTAGTGGACACGCTGAAGCAGAAGAAGCTGGAGGAGATGACAAAGACAGAGCAAGACGGTATGACTCCCCTGTCCCTGTTTGTATGTTTGGGGAGGGTGGGCTTACAGTATGAATACCTTTTTCCCTCCCAAATGGAGTGGATCTTCCCAAATTTCGTCCGCCTCTTTTCTCTTGTATCTCTCTCTCTCTCATACACACATGCGGGCACACACTGGGAATACTGACGTTACAGTGTTTCCAGTTTGTTCTGAACCTCTTCCAATGTGACAAAGACTGTGTGGCAGTGCACCTCAGCATAAGTGTGGTCTTCTTCTGTGCCAAGGCAAACTCTTTGACTATAAAACTCATAGTGCTGACCATATGCCAGGAACATTACCTCTTTCTTTTGCTACACAGAACACTTTTCACTCAGCACACTTATTCATCAGACGTTGCTACCCACAAACAACCTTAGCCCTACTCAAGGATTTACCTGTTTCATGTGCCATATTTATTTCATGTTACTCAACACACCCTGAAGACTTTAGTTTCCAACAATTATATGCATAGAATTAAAAAATACTTTTCTATGATAAGACTTTAGGTCTATGTCATGTCTGCACCCTATTTCACACTGCTCGGCTCTCCCTCCCACAGCCTGCAGTCTATCAAGAGTATGGCGGAAAAACAAATATTTGAAAGAGCTGCTGAAACACATCCCCCTTCTTAATTAGGGCTGTAGTAATATAACTACATCCAATCAAATGTTAAACCCTCTTGGGAATGCATGTGTCTCATTTAGTGTCTGGGGAGCTCTTAGCTTAAGCACTTCATCAGATGAATAAATTAGACCTCTGTTAGCCTAAAAATAATTTGCCACTTCTTCTTTAAGTGTTCGTTTGGTGATCTTTGTATCAGAGCATCACAGGCCCCACACAGGATAATAATAATTTAGCCCTGTTCTGTTATCAGGGATGATTATTTGTGTGTCAAATATAATGAAATAGAGAACAATCAGATTTTGTTTCATCTAAACACCTAGAAAGCAAAAACTATTTGGGGCACTGAAACCTGCAAAAAAAAAATGACCAATGAAGATATCATTAAAAGATTAAACACTTGAAACATGCTAATTTACACAGGCAGTTTCCAATAATTAACCTAATTTAAGCTATTTATTTTGCAATCAATATCTTTTGGTCATTATTACACGACTAGTGATGTTGGTAAAGAAAAATTACAAAATAAAATCAAATTTTATTTTGTCATGTTTTTCCCAGCTTCATAGGTGCACCCGCTGAGTGCTCCAGTTTCCTGGACATGCAGTGTCGTAATTTGCAATAGTCTTGCCACTTATCTTCTTGACCTAAAATATGGAACTAAAACAGGATGCAGAGGAACACCCACAGCAGCCCATACTTTACCATCAACTTATATTTAATGTGTCTAGTTTCTTGCGAGGTTTATTTTCACAGTAAAATTGTCAGTGCTCTATGTAGTGACGGCGGGCATTATGGTAATGAGCCCCAGCTGGTGAAGGCTGGTTGTTGCAGTAATTTAAATGGTCAAGTGCAGCTTGTAATCCAGGGCCGTATGTTAGCGCAGGCAGGAGAGGGTGCTTTGGAGTGCCATACAGCTGTTTTAATCTCCTGTTAATAATAGAGACTTGGTCTTCCTCATGCACTGTGTATCATCACCACCAAAATAAACTCCCTTGTTGAAGGAAATTAGTTTCTGAGCAGGGAACACAGCATAAGACAAGAGGCTAACAAAGTTTAGAATGCTGTCCCCAAGCTGCAGCAACTGAGAGATACTCCGTTCTTAAGAGCACTTGAGGAAGCTTCAGTGGTGATGATCAGTGATTACTGTGAAATGGCAGGAGAGGGACTCTTAGGCAGAAAGAAGAAAACCTTGCAGAAACCTTTGAGAAATCATAATCTTATATCTTTGTTTATGGAGATATGCAGTTGAAAAATGAAAAGGCCAGGATTAATCTATTGAAGAAGTTTGGAGAAGCCATTTGTTGTCTTAATGATGCTGCTAATGTGGCACAGGCAACAGACGAGCTAAATATATCGCTTATCTAAGCATGACAACTGTTGTGTCTAATTCTGCTGCTTTGGTGTCTGCCTCATCGGGAACACTGAGGTCCTCAGAGACTCTTCACCATCTGCTGCCATTCTTCGCTGGGTTTCCTTGTCTGGTCAAGATAGGTCATTGTCATCATGGACTGTTGATACCGTGAACTTTGCTGACCTCAAAAGATGAGGGAAAACAAATGGTGTGCATTTTTTTCACAGTTCATTGCTCATATATGGAACACGGAAAAAAACCCTCTCAAAGTGATGTTAAATGCTGTCGGAACCACACTGCAAAAACTGAAATCTTAACAGATGATAATCTCTAGTTTTTGGTACAATTAGTCCAGTATTGAGTAGAATTATCTTATTCCAGTGGCAGACAATTTAGTTTATTCTTTAGTGATTTTAATCTTCATTTTTTCAATGTTAGAAAATGTTAGTCTTGTTTTTTTTTAAACAAGACCCACTTGACCCAAATCAGGAAAACACTTGAAATTAGATAAATTATCTTCCAGTGGAATAAGATAATTCTATTCAATATTGGACTAATGTCACCAAAAACAAGATATATTCACCTGTTAAGGTTTCAGTTTTTGCAGTGCAGGGTTGAAAAGCTTTCTGGACAAAGTATAAATCCAAATATTTTAGAGTGTTTTCATTACATTCCTGTGGGTGAATTTTAAATTAATTTGTAATTATAAGTGACTACCACTATGACATTGAATATACCTTCTTTTGATCTTAACCTTTAATGAACTTGTGTTATAGTAAGTAGTAATCCAGGAATTCTGTTTGTAGGTGAATGTGTCATTAGGAATTTAACTCCCCTATTGTCTCTGCTGGGACAAGATAGTCCACCTAACTGAATTCATTCCAACTCTCATTAGTCCCTATTACACAGCTCATTCAAGGTGGCATTACAGAGGTGTTATGCTGCCTCCACTGCTGTAAGGTATGAAGGCAGAATGGGGGGATTAGAGTTTTTGCCGGGAAGGGAGGTAGTCAAATTGGTGGATCTTTTACAGTGAATGTGTATAACATAATTCCAGCACACTAGAACAGGGATGTAACGTTCTCATAACACGCTGACTGACACAGTTTATTAAACTCAGAATGAGTAGATTAGCTCATTCTCTCTTAGCTCTTGGACTGTCTACACCGTATGTTTGTTTACTTGCATTACCCAATGTGTTGACAGCTCTCAGTACAGATATTCACTCGCCAGACAGTAAAAAGGGTTTTACAGGTAGACAAGACGAGCAGTGGGTTACAAATGAGAAAAATATCTGCTGAATAAGCCAGTTTAATTGTTATAGTCCTTTGCACTAGATCCTGATGCTGTGGCATCACAGATCACAATGGTCACGCCTCTGATTTGGGGACACCGGCATGCTGTCTAAAACCACACATGAGGTGGCATAACACAGGCTTGTTTGGTGCAGTGTAAAATGCATAGAATGTGGCAGAGGCGGAATAATGGGAGTATTCATAGTGTCATTATAGCACAATGGCTGTGTAAAAAAGGGCTATTGACTTGCACCCCACTGTCAATATTGTTCTAACACACATGGGAATGAAGGATGTCATGTCATCAGAAATTTCAACAAATTGCATGCAAACCTTGAGATACGGCGCTAAAAAACTGAGCCTGGGATGATGCCATCTTGTTCAAATTATTTTCAAAAACTGATCATATTAGTTGACTCTTATGTCTCCATTAATGGTTAAACCTTTGTTCTGCTGCAATATATGACTTCATCTCTAATTTGGTTATGTTAATTCAAGCATATTCAGAACGGATGTAGTGCATACTAATAGAAACTAGCAAAACAGTTGACTGCTAATTTTATTGATTTTATAGCTTTTGACTCATTCTAAAATGCACTACAGCAAGACCCAATCCAGATCTCTGTGTCTCCCACAATTACATCCAGCACTAACAGTGTGGGTCCTGTTGTGTTGTGAATGTCAAACAATCTGAAACTCAAGCCATCCTAGGTCAGTCACTGTCTACTTAATCTCCAATCCTTTTAAAGATGGAAGTTCTTAATGTTTTATTGTTAATAATATTATAAGATCTCACAGTCTTGATTGTATTTTCCTCATTGTATAATTTTTGTACTGGGTCCATTTTTTTCTTCTTTTATCATGTAAAAAAAATCTTCTTTTTTTTTTTTTTTTTACTCTTTTTTTGTATGTAGCTCTGCTCAGATCTGTTTATATAATATGTGATATAATCGTAACATGAAAAATACATGTTGAGCAGTCTTTTGTGTGACCCTGAATCATGGAGTGGAGTCCTTGCAGTTGTAAAATTCTGCGTTCTGCATGCACAGGACTGGCAGCTGTCCCCCAAGTCATCCAAGTCTGTGAGCACCTTAACCCTTAACATCCTCCCACTAGTGGGTTGAATGGGAGCTGATTTACTAGAAATGACCAAGGTTCTGAGACTCTAGAACAGAACTAGAGCCAGAACCATGTTTATTTGAAAGCATCCTGAGCTACACTCTTTAGAAAAAAAAATCCCTCAAAATTTAAATACAAAATTTCCAATATTAGGAATAATAAATAAAATGTTTTCATGTTATAACACCATTAGTGAAAAAGAGGACGATAATCTTTATCCATGTATTTTGGAGAACTATGGCCCAATACCAAACATTCCATTACCTGGGAAAACATCTTGAAAAGGTTGTATACCAACAATTCCCAGTCTGGTTTTAGCATTGACCATAGTAGACAAACTGCCCTGGTCAGTGTTGTTAACGATCTTAAAATTAGCTCAGACAACCATAAAGTGTCTATTCTTGTACTTCTTGACTTCAGTGCAGTCTTTGATACAAATTACCATGTAATTCTTCTTCAGCACAGAGAATGCTGTTTTAGGTCTCAGGGGCACAATTCTTTATTGGTTTCTTCATATGTTACTGGAAGTATATTTTATCAACTTTGATTCCGCATTTTCTATGGAGTTGTCAAGAGCCAATTGTTGTTACACTACTGATTAATTTGAATATGTTCATACTTGGGTCCATCATTGAGGAATTCAATATTTCATATCACTCCTATGCTGATAGATACAGTTAAACATATGTTTCTGTCAACAATATTAGCACAATGAATGATCTCATCCATTACATTACAGATCTCAAATGATTTCTTTTTTTTTTTTTTTTTTACAGTTAAATAAGGACAAAGCAAAGATTCTTTTCAAAGGTCCCAAGGTGTTGATGCACCAGATTCACTCTTTGTTAATACCCCGGTTGTTAAAATCTTATGAGCTACACTGAGAAAGCATGCATTAAATAAACATATTGTTTTTAAAGATATGTATGACTTAGTGTTTTCTTACATTGTTGATATGCTCACTGAGTGTACACTGGTGAAATCACTTATTAACCAAATGACTAAATGACCTCACTATACATACCTACAATACATCAGAAATCAATTTATGGTGCCTCCAGCCATTATGGTCCTACTCTCAGTCAATCTTTACCACTGCTACAACAATGTTCTCTCTTGTCTTGTGTTTGGGTCAAAGTGACCCATTTTTAATTTTCAGTTGAAGAAAAATATTTGAAGTATACATTGTTTCCACCTGAAACCAAATTGTTAAATTGCTTCAATTGGCAGCACTGAGAAGCTGTCTGCTCTTGCTTTCCCACAATCTTCATTGTCTGTAAGGTGGGAACATGTTACTCCAAATATACTAAATATAAAACATTTTGCAAAACACAAGCAAAATATTTGTTTTCAATAGAGTGATATAGAAAATGATGGTGTTATAGTATGAAGATAATGTAGAAATAAATTCTGAGTATTCTCATTCTGAAAGTGAATTGAACATAGGCTTTACTCAGAACATAATCAAAAGCAAAAATCAAACAGGACTGCCATTGTTAAACATGACCTTGCAGTGATTAATTGTACTTAATTATCGTATTTATCATATATATTGTTTAAGGTTGAGCTAAAGTCAATATATGTCAATGAGTTATTAATTAAAATTGTATATCTAAAATTTAAAGCCTGAAAGATGTTTAGTCAGTTTGACTCCAAACAACTCTGGGGGGTATAAAATGTTAACACAAGACAAGGGATAAATGCAGATTAAAACATATCTTACTTACCTGCTTACCTATTGATTTACATAATTTAAGACAGCCCCTTCATTGTTCAAGTTTGACACCCCTGTTTTAGGTGAACTGATCCTCTATAAAGACAATACCTGAGCATATAGAATGGATTCTTGGCCTTTGGTTCAATCACCATAAAGCATTATAAAAACGATAACAATAGAGATGGTGCTCAGTATCATAGGTATCTCTCCTCTATCCCTCCATCTCTATATATTTATACCCTTTCACCCTCTCTATCCTTCCACCCTTCCGGTCCATTTCTGGTCCTTAAAGTGCTTTAAGTGCTTATGACTGTGCTAATGAATGAAAATGTCCTCCCAGCAGCGAGCACTGCATTTAGCTGAATAGTCACCTTTGCTGTAAAAGCTCTATTAGGCCCAGTTGCCAGCAGGGCTAACGATTGTGCCCCATGTTTATTTACTAGGTATTGTAAATGCATTATTTATGGATAAGTCTCCAGACAGCACTTGTCAAGAGTTAAAAATGTCAGTATAAAGTATTGGGCAAAAAAGAAAAATAGCCACCATTATAAAAGCCCAAGGTGACCTTGATTTGATTCACATGCAATTAGAACAGTTTTATATAATGTACTAAAGTATGAATCAATATAATGCAAGTCAACACAGATGCACAATACTTTGTGTGTAGAGTCTTTATGATCGTCCCCAAGACAAGGACAGGTTATTGGGTTTTAGCTTTGTGTCTTTAGGTTTTAGGGATTTTCCTTCAGCCTCAGTATCTACTTGAGTACTTGCCAGTTCAGCTAGCACTGAATTGAACGCAGTTATGTCGTCTTTGTATTATTGAGATGAAATAGACCCAGTATCATTTATTCCTTTTAGTGGGGTGAGTAATGTGAATAGTCTAAGAGTCATGTACATACATACAAATATAAAAAAAAAAAAAAGTATTATATGTTTTCAATCCAGTTATACATTTGCTATAATTTCTGAGTTGTTCTTCACTAACTGTTCTGTTAATACTGAGAGGAATCTCAGAATTAGGTGTTGTATTGGTGAAGTCAACCTAGCATCACTAACTACGGTATCCAGAATCACAATACTGAGAAAACAGGGCTCCATGCAGTCCAGGGTCATGTAGCCTGTGAACAGGTGGGGTCTAAGAGCATAAGGCTCAGCTGTTAAATTGACAGCATGGACTCTTCACTTATAAGCTATACGCTATAAATGCCAATAACCACACCTGTTTCCATTCTTAATATTCGAAATAGAAGCAATTGGGCAGACAGAGAAATATATAAAATAAAATTTCCAAAAAGAGAGGATCCCCTTTCTCAAGAAACAGCTTTTTAAGACCAGTTAGAGTGGCTACAGTAGGTGCTCAAGCAGAATTCTCAACACCTAGAGCCCTTTGATGGAGTCATGGCTAATTAGCTTAGCAAAGGGGAGCCATACCACCATCAGAGTCTAACAGCAACCCCCTTTTGAATCTCAGGTAGAAGAATATATCATGGCAACTGCGAAAAAAAAGAAATCCCCCCACTGCAGCAGCAGGTAACCTAACCATTACTTGTGACATAAAACAGCGCAACATGATGTACCACTGAGGTTATATGTGTGTACTGTATGTGTTTCTGTATTACCACTTAAACCTCTTTCTTCCTCTGTCTTTATCACCTCTCCCATATTTGTACGTGTTATTCCCCTGGCGAGGTATTATCACTGTATAATGACAGTGCAGTAGGTTGAGTGCGGGGGAGTGATCAGCATTGTGTGCGTTGGCCCCAGGTCATTATCCTCTATTACAACAGGCCATGTAATGAGATTCAGGAATGGGTGAAAGCTTTGGAAGAGAATAGGATCAGCTCTAATCCTGTGGTCTGATTAGCACTGATGAACTCTTGACTCTGTTGTAACACTGTCCCCATCAGTGTCACAGCCCCTGCTGACTCTACACACATGCTCACTGGAAATTGGTTGCAGGTGCTTGATAGCACCAACAGATTTATTTTTGGAATTTCAATTTTTTTTTTTTACACCACATATTAAAAAAAATAAGGTTTTCTAAAAGATATATATTTCTGGTAAGAGGCAGTCTATACTGTACATTATATTCTAAAATATACCCCTCCCCTCCCCCCAAACAGACTGATGCACTTTTTCCCTCCTTTAGTTCCCTCCCGTCTCCCCTCTCCTCTCATCCCAGCTGCCATGTCATCTGGTTCTGCTTTATCCCACCTAATTAATAGGAATCTTTGTTATAATGATCTGAGCATGAGCCTCTGACTCTATGCATATGCAATGAAGGCTGGAAATCCAGTTGCCTTGGTTGCAGATTTTGAGACACCCTTCAGCCACATAGCTCGATAGGCTTCCTCAGAGGGCAGCATCCTACTGGACAGGACGGGCCCCTCCTGGCAGGACATGCAAACTGGCCAAACATCAGTCACACATCAGCTTCTCTCCTGTGAGCTGTGTTCCCCGTCGTTTAATAAGAATCTGTTGTTTGTTCCATCAACAAGATTTCGGCAAACTACTTGTCTTGATGCAAGTAATCTATTTGATCATATAGTCCATATCGTTTTTTTGTGTGTACATGCTTGCATATACTGTATGTATCAGTGGGGCTTATGTGTGCATGTGTGTGTGTTCTCTCTTGGCCTGTGGTGTGGTGCACCAGCCCAGCGGAGCAGTGCTCTGGTCTGTCACTTTTGTTTGAATAGGTAATGTAGATCTGTTCAGGCTGAAGAGACATGAGCTGGAATCGCTTGTTAGGACACATGATCAAAAGCGGCTCTCTGCTCTCTGCCAATCAACCCTCTTGTCACCCTGTGAAGCAGACGTTAAATAGATTTTTCGGCTGTATGCCGCAGGCATCCTGCCAGCCTGACATGTGAACTTTCACAAAAAAGATACCCTGCCCCTTACTCCTCCCTAATCTCCCTTTCCCATACTCTTCCATCTCTAGTTTTTCTTTTCTTCTTTTTGATTTCCTTTTTGTCCCCCTCCCCTTTTTCTTTTCCTTTTCCATGCTTGCCCTTACCACCTCGTCACCCTTACCTGATCCTGATCCACATTTTACCCTCCCTATGATTTCCATCTCCCTCCATCTCACTCTTCAGTGATAAAGTTGCTCCTCTGCCAGGCTGAGATCAGAGCCCAGGGCTAAACGGAGTGGCTGTATCTGGGAAATGGGGAGCATAGAGTGCTCGGTCCACTGCTGAATTATGTATTTACTCTCTGTTCCAAAACAGAGCCCTCACATAACACAGGCACATACCCGTAGGACGCTGGTGGCTGAGGCAGGTTTCACTTTACATGAGCTGAGATATAGATTTTGTTGCCCCTTTCAAAATGGGAACCCTTTCTGCTGTCTTGGTCATTCAGATGACAAAACAAGCAGCTGCTTCTTCAATGTGCCATTCTTTGCATTCAAGATCACCTTCCCCAGTTCTCATATTCCGATTAGTCAACAGTAGCAACTGCTGTGGCGCATTCCAGGGGCCATCTTCCCGGGTTTCAGCTGTTGAGCGTGTCCCCCTGCACCCATGGAGCACAAAACTCCCATTGTGATCCTGGCTTACTGACTGCACAGGAACCCCTTGATAGGAGGAAACGGGTGTCTCTTAGAAACAAATCACAGCCAGGGTTGCACAGAGGCCTGTTTGTCTTTACATACTCACACCCCCACACACACTGGCTTTAGGTATGCCTCGTCAAATGCATTTTAAAATGAACAGCATAGAAATGGTGGAAATTCTATCACTGCTTATGCAGTAGCAATTTGAAGTAATTGTAAAATGTTTGCTTTTTAGAAAAAACAAAACAAACAATAGATTTTCCTATTTGCTCTATGTGTGTGACTGGGTTATTAAATCAGCAGCAGTTTATGTCCTGAGTGTTTTATGTGACACCACAGCATTTCTAGGGGTACAAGGATGGTGAAACGCTGACACATAAGAAGGAAGAGGCCATTAATGCTACTATATTTATCATTGGGCTGTGAAGCCTAGATTTAAGGAAATAGCAGTCTGGATTTGCAGTAGAAAGGAGCATGAAAAGTGACAACAGCAAACTTCATAGGGTCACTATGGTGGAGGAGGGGCTGAGGTAGTCAAAAATTGGGAGAATAGGGGCTATTCCACAAAGGGATGGGGGTGGAGGGAGGGCACAAGTGTCCTGTGGTGTGTGTGTCTGTGTGCGCGTGCGTGTATGTGCGTGAATGCCTGCAGTAGGGTTACACTGGGAGACTTGTGTGCCAGCTCAGTATCACTGTCCTCGCTGTGGCATTCAGCTCCCAAGCATTCTCCACACATAACTTGACAAAAGAGCTGGTGTCATCTGACCAAGGATCAAAATAGTGTGAGTGTAACTCACACCCTGGGTATAGACAGCCTCTGTGGCCTGCTAATGATTTCAGAGCACATTGCAGGCTTGTTCTGTAAGTCGGAGGTACGTCAGCCATCCAGCTGAGATCCGCCTTGACACAAGCAAACATGACAACTAGCGTAGACACAGCCTATTAACATATTTGCATTGTTTTTTTTTGTTTTTTTTACTGAACAGCAAGCATGGATGTCTTACACCAAACTTTGATGTGTTGCTTCTTGAACAAAGAGACTATTTAATCAGTACTGATGAAACAGATGTTTCCTCCCACTCAATGCCTTTCCTTTCTGTTCAATAATATTACATGTGCCAGGAGATGAGATGAGGATGTCAGAGGAAACGAATAGAATTTTTTTATTTTTATTTAATTTTATTGCACTGCAAAGCCTGAGTGCCAATGATCATAATTATTTGACAAACGTCATCTCTCTTTGGAAGTATCTCCAGTATCATTTTTAAAGTCTGCGCTGAATCAAATGCTTAATACATTTTAATGTCACATTGTCAAATGCATATAATGAAGTTCAAATGATGAGTTGACAAAATGATTAGGGATAAACTATAATCCTAATTATTGTCATGAGCGCTCTCCTGTTATTCTTGTTCCACTGAGTGCAATGTTTGAAATGGCAAATTGGCCAGTTAGACGTGATACAGTCACAATTACTTTCACAGCTTTTACTACACACCTCATCGTCCTTGTTCCTTCTTTGTCATTTTTTCTGGGTGGGTGGCACTCGGCTCAACAAAGCCAATACTGTAAGCCTGTTGTCAGCTTCCCTGGTGTGAACTGGACCAATGAGGTCAGTCACTCATGAGAAACAAATTTCTCCATCTTTGCCCAGCAGGTCTCAGTCCGTATGGCTCTGTATCCCACAGAAAGGGAATGGGCCGACTGAAAAGAAAAATACAGCTTCTATTGTTGCTGAACCAATTTGAACAACAGCACATTGAAACTCTTAGCTGTGGGGAAATGAATAGGGACTTTCTAAGAGTTGGAATGCTTAACCTTTAAAATAGCTGCCGTTACTTTGTATATATATTCTGTATCCTGTATTATTTTTATTATTATTAATTCATTGTGTCTTTTTTCAGTGACACCTGAATAGTAGAAAAAAATAGAAGACATATTTCTAATTATTAGTTCAGTAAAAAAGCTAATCAGATTTTAAAATTGTCATTCACAGTCACAAAAGATGTACAAAGGAAAATATTTCAATATTAAGAGCTTTTTGCTGCATGCGAGATGCATGCATGCCTTTTTCTCTATTCTAAAAATAGTGACCGTTGGTCTTTCAGTCCAGTAAACAGTATGTGGGCATCCTGAACTCTGGCATCTTAGTAAACAAAGTCAGCCATGAGATTCAATAAACAAGTTTAATTACTATTTGAAAATGAGAATGCCAAGCAGAAGCAGAAATTAATAATGTTCTCTCTGATTTAAGGCTTTCTTTTCCTTGAAAATTGTCATTTACTTAAATTGAAATTAGAATATTTTTGGAGGATATTCCATTTCTCTCTCTCTCTCTCTCTCTCTCTCTCTCTCTCTCTCTCACACACACACACACACACACACACACACACACACACACACACACACACACACACTTTAGCGTAATTCAACATATTTATAGCATATATAGTTATTACACAAAGTACACTATATTGCCCAGCTTATTATTGTAATTTGTGGTTTTTAATATCCTATGGTTCAACCTCTGAAGCGCATCACAGTCGTCCGTCGATGATGATGAAATAAAGTTTTGGTGTCTATAACAGACACTTGGCTTCACTGCAAATTGTAATGCATTCATGTGGATCCTATTAGTCTCTTTTTGTCCTTGTAGAGTCAGACACCCATTAATTTACTAAATCACACTGAACAGCCATGATCACAGTACTCCACATTTTCTTCACACGTCTATTAATTTAACATAGATGAATAAATGTGAATGTTTTTGAGCATTGATTAGCAGGCAAGTTTATATCTGACAGTTAAATTGCAGGGTACCCAAAAAAAACTCTCCAATACAAGGTACCGAGTAATTACTTTTTGTGTGAAATTATAATAATTTATTACAGTGTGTGGACCCTAATGATTACAGACATCAAATGAAAATTATAAATTGAAATCTAGTCCACATATTTCTCCGGTAATGTGTATTTTCACAAGTGCTGATCCCCTCATCAGCATCGGATTCCTTCTAATAAACCACACACGTGTGTATTTGCTCACTCACTTTCTCACTTGCGCGTGTACACACACACACACACACACACACACACACACACACTAAGTATGTCTTTTTAAAAATCTTTTTGTCTTATAACCTCTTGGTTTTTAATTTGTTGCTATAATATTTAAATAATTAAATAATTAAACAATGACATATTTGAGATATTTTTATTTTAAATTTTATTTTTATTAGAGCCTTTATTAGGATGATCACCATTAAAATACAGAAAATCGTGTAGAAAAAAAACAAACATCTCCATTTTAATAGAATTCCACTTGTCTTTGACCTTGTCTGGTTCTTAGAAGAATCCCTAAATTTAAGGTACTAAATTGTCTCCCTGATGAATTTTAGAGTGCATTGTATTGATATTCTTGTTCAATAGACTCATCCTGCTGCTGGAATAGGGACTTTGAAGCAAAGGAAATGAGAGGAGAGTGAATGAATAGTTAATTTTGCTATCCAAGCATTTAATGGTCCTAGTTCTTAAAAGTGACCTTGTGGGGTAGAGAGCGGAGCAGCACAGCAGCTCCTTCCAGCTGCACACATGGCATCCATCGGGGGCACAATCACGCACAGTCCCAACACCTCAGGCTCGGACATATGTTGAGTTTTATTTCATTCTTCTGACATTAATCCTATTCACCAGCTGTTCTGCCAGCTGCCACTCTCCGGCTTAAGGGGAGATTGCAGTTTTGGGGGCTCTGAGTACTGGTTTATCTTGGCTCCTCATCTCCTCCTCACAAAGTTTTGATTGGATTTTTTTTTTCTTGCCTCCCTCCTACTTCCAGGTTTCTGAGTTGCATACTTCCCTACAATTTTTCTCTCTCTTTCAACTTCTGCTCTTGTATTCCCCTCTAATTTCTGTAGATAAGAGGGGGTTAAAGCTGAATCTTTTTGGATCTGACCTTTTTTTTTTCTTTTGGCCCATACACTCTATAAGGCACACATCTTCCATAGTGTTTCTTTAATATATCCTTCGCAGATAATATTTCTTACTAACATCAATATCCCATAATAGTTAAGGAGGAAATAAGGGGGCAATGCCCAGCACTGCTCATCATGCTGCGCACCAGTCTCTTATCTGCCCCTGAACTTCTCCCACTCTTACTCTTGAGAAAGCATTTGTAAGAAATCACAGCGCTGGAACCTGCTCACCCCACAGTCATCTAACAGCATTTCTGTAGGATTAGCCTGGACATGGCCTCAGCCTGTACAGTTATGATTATTGACATATTGGGTCTGACATATTTCACATTTATGTGCATTGTCTGGAAGCATACTCAAGTGTTCTCAATGTCATTTCTGCTGAAGTACGGCCGGGCAGTCTGCAAGCAAGGGCCGCAATGAATTGATCATTGCTCACTGCTCACTTTAATAATTCAAGCCTGATTGCCACAGAGTGCCGCAGTAAAATGGATTGGGAGAGGTCATATGCTGCTCAGCTCAGGAGGTGAAGCCTCTTGGGGATGGTTAATTCATATATGCTTGATAGACACTTGTCCTATTTAGAGAGGTCAGGTTGCTTGCTGTGTGTGTATACGACTTCTCAGAATGGCCAGGTCCACATGATGGTCAGATAATGGCAAGGTCACAAAGGTCAGCATCTATAGCTACTCAGGAAAAAATGTCTAAAATACTCTAAAAGTTACCTACTTACCTAATGTTTCACCTGTGGCTTTCAGCCCATGTGACATTTACCTCTGCTACCTTCAGTTACTAATTGGATAAAGAGTAGCAAATAGATTTGCTCAGAGCAAAGTAAAGTAATGACTTCATTCCTGGGCACAAACTATGGCAACTGTTGTGTATGAGACTATTAGTACTAATTCTAGTTTCCAAAAAGCATCTTCTCGTCTATTCATAAAAGTCCTTTGACTTGCATATCAGAAAAACAGTGACACAAAATAGTGACACATGAAGCCTTCTGGAATCTAACAAATGATTTTGGCACTTTATGCAAAATGGTGTATAGTGTCATTTTGTTTGTTGTGTTGTGAGAAATAAGGAACAGAGAATAGAATAGAAGGAAAGAATATAACGAGGAATGAAAGAAGGAAGTATCGGACCACAGGAGATGTGTTTTTGTCACAACCTCAGATGAAGCACATCTCACCCAGGTTACCTACAGTATATTTATAGGCTACCAACTGTTTACATGACTAAACACGCTACTCTGAAGCTGACTAACAGAGATGTTCACCAAGTGGAATAATGATTAGGTGTCAGTTAAAGAAAGCCCACCACGAAGCGCAGGTGCTCCACAATTCACTGACATGTCTCAAGGATCTGGACCTTTTTATTTATGAATGTCAGCACTAGTAATTACATATTAAAAAGCCAAAATTATTTAACTGCATCAAAAAGTCTTTTGGAAATGGTAGAGGTTATTAAAACTGTTGACAACTAGGAAAGGTAATTGCCTGAAAATGAGCGACAACGCACTGTTGTGCTCAGAATGTTTTTTCCCCCCAGTTCCCTCTTTAGCATTTGCATTGTGCGGCATCACCCGGGTGTGTAACCTATTGCATTCCGATTGCTCCCTTGCAATTAGTGCCCTTTTTGTCCTCACTTCAATAACGCCATGATTATGGAGACTTCAGGAGTATTTGCAGCATCCAACAGCTGTTGTCTCAGGGACTACCGGCTGAATGACAAAACATGTTTTCTTTCTGCATTTCACTTCCCTGCCTGCCTCTTGTAATTATTATGTTTTATTTGGTATGATGACGGGGTCTTGTTTTTAGTGTGTCTGTGATTAAGATATTCAAAGGACTCCCTCGAGTGTGCCACAGTCATTTTCTTTTTTTATCAATCTCGACTTTGGATTTGTTTGCCGTGCAGTGCAGAGTGGATGGGAAATTAGATGTCAGCCTCTCATTGTCTGAGATTCTGAGTTTTATCGCAGATAGAAATTTATGCCTAAATTAAAGAAATGTACTGTCTCTCAGTATGAGAAAGATATGACACTGAAAAGCTATTTACGGCATTCCAGGTTTAGATTTTCTATGATTTGGAAGCATACATTTAAAAGCATGAACATTGTACAAAGTATTGAATATATAAATTCTAACCATATAAATTAACACTACCCAGACATTTTCAGTTCTCACTGTCATTTTTTACCAACATATTTACATATTTAATGTAGGACATGATATTAATCAAACATCTTTGTCCTATTTACAGAGCACTCTGTGCAGCCTTGGACATTACTTTTGCCAGAATATGGTATTTCCTAACATTGCAGATTTTTTTGGACTCATGTTTGTAGTGTAGATTAAGTCAGTTTTAATACATTTCTGCTAATTCTGTTAATTGTTTTTATTTTTTTCCAGTTTTTCCAGTGATTACAGTTTTTAAATGACCTTCATCTCCTGTAGTGCAGCTTTAGATTATTAATTCTGACTGTTTTCAAGATTTTATACAACATAACTTTAATACTGTAAGTTTTTATGGCATGAGCAGCTATTACATATTTTTTTGCGAACAAATTGTCATTGACTTCATAATGTCACCTTTAAAAAGTATGGATTCTTCAGTTTCAATATTGTAGTTTGTAGATCTGACCTAATGGGCAGGTTATTGTATTTCAGTCTTTTTTTTTGTTTTAACTGACTACACTGGATTACAAGATTGTGTAAATAATTCAAAGTGAAGCTTGTTTACAGACTCCTAAGCAAGTTTCCTCGGTACCTTGACACCTCACTGCAAATATAATTGTTTCCCCTCTTTACCCACTCCAATGAATAGAACAGACTTCTGCATTCTGAGGAGGAAATTATTTATATGGTCAGTGTCAGTTGATCATTGATTTGGTAATTACATGTTTCCCCTTGAGGCCGGGACAACTGATATACAAGGCCAATGCTAAGGGGGAGGTCTCTAAGACTGTTATCCATGACTTATGGCTAATTTGACTCTCTAAGATAGCCCTCTTTTCTCTGCCAACGGCTTTTCAACACAACAAACACTCAAACACATGTATCATCTTTCTCCCGGGAGAAAAGTGCACACAGAGAAGCTCAGAATGTGGTGGCAGACAGTTGAAACGATTTCATTGCTGACAACACAGGGTAATAAAACACCCACTGCTACATGTTGTAACAAAACGTTTTTGTGTTTTTAGGCAGTCACAGTCTTTTGAAACATGATGCCATGTTTTGATGGATCACCACATTTATTGGATAAAACCTTTTTGAAAACATTTAATTGTGAAAATGGCATTTTTTGCCCCGACAGTGTCAGTATATTTACTAACTTTTATATACTGTACAAAGAACTTCATATCTCCATGGTAATCTAGAAATACATTTCAAAATTAGTGTCATGAATTTGTAAGATCTGCTTTATTACTGTCCAATCCAATTCCAAAGTGACAAGATTCGATTTGTTTGTGACTATGTTTATTTGTCTATTCAATGTTCTGCTCAGTGATTTGAGCCTTTCTACAGTTTGCAATGATTGTTTGAATGAACTACTCTGTTTAGAGCTGCAATAAAAACATAAATTAGCAGACGTCTTTCCCCTACCTTCTCTCCAGTACCACCAGGCATTTATAGCTAACTAGCACTCAATTTGATAAACTTTCTTTACAGCATGAACAATAAAAAATAAATACAGATTAGCTGTTGCATCAAAATGTCAGTGAGAGCCTACTGCAAAAGGAAAAATATGAGCGAGAAAGACATATAAATATTTTCCTTGAGGCTTGTCAGGGGGTCTGTCAGTGTTAGGACAGAAAGTTACTGGTGATCTGCCTCTTAGCTCCACTACTGTGGTTTATACTGAAAAAGATCTTCTGGCAGCACTGACTACCAGGTGCTGAAAGCTTTGTTTATGTCACACATCAACCTAGAAACATTCCTTTTGTTAAGATTTATGAGGATCATTAGCTTTGTTTTTAATACAGTGAAAAATGCTGCAGTCTAATCTAGCCAACTCATCTCGGTTTAAGGTGTCTCAATCCCTTCGTCTGTGCACCCACATCAATAAGATCACAGAATACCTGCACAGGAAGGCTGCACATCAGAGATGACGGTGCTGATAGCAGATAAACATATTGAATTCGGCAGTATTAAATCTGTGATGACTATTCACTTTCTTCTGAGTGCCACTTGGAAAGAAAAAAGAAAATCACAAAAAAGGGTTCAGGGCAGTTTTCCAGCCATACAGACCCAGAGAGGAGACAATGAGACCCTTACGGGCTTAGTAGTCCAAAAATCATCCTCTCTCAATGGAAACACGTCTTGGACACACACTCCAGTAGTTTTGTCTTGTATGGTGCTATCTGTGCTAGCTGCAGAGTGGAGGGTGTCTGTGCCAGGCGAGGGTCCATAGGGACCATTGGAATCGCTGGGGCTTGAGGAAGTTGGTCTGGGTCCAGTGGGGCGATCTGGGCTTGGTGACAAGCCAAGCTGTCTAGTGCAGCGACGCTGGGAAAATGTAAATAAGAGCCTGATAAGGGCTATTGTTTTCATTCCATTCTCATCCCAGCTGAATGGCCTGCTCCCCAGCCACAGAGCATTTTATCTCGAGAGGGGGAGGGAAAGAAATGGAAGGGGTGGGGGTGCGAGAGATTTAAGAGCCCCCATAGGAAAATAAAAATAAACTCACTGGACTCTTCTCTTGTTTAAGCTAATTCCCCAGTATGTGATGTCCTACTTTAAGAGGACAAGAGCAGCAAACTTGTCTTACTTGAAAAAACTTCAGAAGTTCTGTTTTCAAACAATTATGGTTGCTTTTCATGTGCAGTCCAAATGTATTTACTATAATTTGTCTGGAGAAATCTGTGAAGTGTGAATTTTTATTAGAAATAATTTGTTATTTTATGGTGAATACAGTGTATCAGAGTTTGACATTCTCTGTGTCATAACCTGACAGTAATTATTATGTTGATACTAACCAGTGTTTCCATTGGCATCTATAATTTCTCCAGAGAAAACAGACAGGCATTTTAAAAACTGAAATAGCATTCCTCCTATTAATCTAAATTCTTCTGAAAAATAGGCTGTAGAAGGGTGCTTTGAAAAAAGCCAGACATCTAGTTCATTTACTGTTTTCCTCAAGCACGCCTGCGCAAAAATTGCTCTGCTTTCACCAAATCCATTTTTGGTTCCCTGTTTTGTCCACGCTGTTCGAACACTGAAAGGTGTTTGAGAGTTATTTTATAGACTAATCCAGGTCATTATTCACCTCTCCCAGGTGGAAAGCAGGGAGGACAGCGGTGCATTCCAGCTGTAGTTTCTCCTGTTGGAGGACTTGGCAGGTCGTGTCTGGCCCGGCGGAGGGGATGGAGAAGTGAGGGAGCGGCAGCTCTCCTGGGAGGAAGGTGGAAGGGAGGGGGAGGACTGGAGTAGAATGGAAGCTGGCACCACATTATCTCCAACAGTTGGTGCATTCCTTAATGATCAAGTGCTGGAGCAGCATCTGTGATGAAAGTGTGTATGTGTGTGTGTGTGTGTTGAGACAGAGAGGGAGCATATGTGTGCATATTAACATATGTTCACTATGTTTGTTTAATTCCCCTTTACACCACTTTAAAAAGTAAGCCTTTTCTGTGCTTCAGGGTAAAAAATGTCATGCTCTGATGTTGTTCTGTTTGTCTGAGGATAATGATTTGAGGGGAGTTTGTTGTTCCGGGAGAGGAAGTCGTCTCACCCAGGGGTGAGGCGCAGGGAAGAAGAGCTGAGCACAACTACTCACAACTACTCCCCCCCTGCCCTTAACCCCTGCTTTAAGATCTGTGATCTTTGTGCCACGCAGGGAGTTAACATACACACAAACACACACAGCCTTTTCTCTTTCCCTCTCTTGGGGTCAAGGGTACAAACTGTGAGTTGGGAATTGGAAAGTCAATAAAGCAGAAGTAATGTTGTAATGACCCTGAGCTGAAGATGTCCTGTCGACCCTCATCACATTGGAGGAAGTCGACAATCAAACAAGATGGTCACTCTGCTTGATCTTTCTGAAAGCCATCCTTGAACAACGCCACAAGAACTACTGACCCCATGTTACTCCCAGTTCCTCTGAAGTCAGTGTGTTTGCAACAGTATTTGGTTTGTGGACACAGGGCAAGAGATGTTACAGATGGATAAAAGGAAGCAACACTGTAAACATTCTAAACTGTAGAAAACTTCTCTGTTTGATGCCAAGGATGAGAACAATCGTGATGGCCCCATGGCCTTAAGACCAATTTCCTGTTTGGCTGCTGCGACCACATGTAGATGTTCACACATCCACACCTTACATGTATTACTCGTGAACAGACTGCATGTTTAATTTGTCTTCATTAATATAAATGTTTTTATTGTCGTGTGATTTCCATATTTTAAAGCAGATGCAGGCATTTTACCTTAAAACATTTTAGCAGTTCCAAATTCAATTTCAATTGTTACCTTTTGTGTTTTATTTGTTCTACTCTGTCTCATGTTGTAACTTAAAAAGCAGCATTTCTTTCTGTTGTTAAAATGTTAAGCCCTCCATAGAAATCACTCTCACCACCCGCGTCCATAAACAAACAACATTCTTGCAAGTTAGCTTTAATAATACTCTTCAGGTTTTCCTTTGTATGGTTGGAAAGACTGAAACCTCAGGCATCTTGCTATCTATCTATCATATAAAATATATAACTTTGAAAAACCTCCTCTGTGGAATAATTTGAAATATTTGAACATTGTATTCTTTTGTTGCCAGAACCTTGTTCATAAATGATCCACTGTTGATATGTGGTTAGCCTATTCATTACACTGCCCGGGGCTTTGTGGTAATAATTAGTGTGTCTGCTTCGGTTTTTGTGTTTTGCTCTGCATTGAGAAACTCAATTTTAAAAATGCTAAGCCTTAGGCACTATATGAAGAGGACAATTTCTATACTAATCACCCTGTTGTTAATAGCTACTCATACATTAGGATTATTTAAACTGATTGGTTTGAACATGGCTTTTGCTTGTAAAACATAAACGCAACAGGACTAGATGCTGCAGAGTTGCTGCCTTGAGATAGAGGCCGTTTGTGGAGCTCAATGGCGACAGGGTGGAGGCTCGCTTGTGATGCCGGTGTTTGATGAGAACAGGCTGACCCCTAAGAAGTACAAGGATGGTGGAGGCCTGGGTCAGTCAGCCCAGTGTGTTCTTTATCAGCTACACCAGCGACAGCATGGCAGCTTGCAGCCATTCCTCCTCTGATTCATTGTCTGCCGGACAAATGTTAATTGTTTTCATCATTGGCAGCTGTGTGAACGCTTGGACGTACCCAGTCTCGGTCCTTGCCTCCCACTTAATGTGTCTCTGCCCTCACGCTATCCCTACAATGGTGCTTCCCTCTTCACTCCACCCTTAGCTCATCTTCTTCTTGTCAGGCAGAGTCTCTTTTAATGTTCACTGTGAAGTGCCATCAAATAAAATGCCTCTCTTACATTTTGAAGTGAATAGATTTAAACATCAATTTCAGCCACAAAAAGCTATATCCCCTACATAATACTCCATAAAATAAAAATGTATTAATTCTAAACAGGAACTATAAATTATTTACTAATCCACCTTTTTTCTTCTTTTTTCAGAAACCTGCATGGAGAAACTACTCTCTAAAGACTGGAAAGAGAAGATGGAGAGGCTCAACACCAGTGAACTTCTGGCAGAAGTAAAAGGTAGGAATACACATACAAACACCACTTTAACCAGTGTTAACAAATCCCTCATTCCTATCAGACATACATAATCTATGTACTGTACAATCTCAGAAACAGCCTTGTACTAAAGTAAAACAAAGGCCTTTGGCTGCCCTCCTCATTCATTTCTCTCTCCCCTTATCTTTTGTTGGAATGCCCAACTCCGTCCAAAGTGCTGTCTTCAAAATTCCATTCCATTTAGACTCATTCTGAAGCTCCGTGAGCTTGTCAGCAGTTTATTGTTGTTGTCCCTTCAGACGTCCCTGAGCTTAGCTACTCTGCTCCGGCACATGCAGCGCGTTCATGCCGCTCTGGTAATTATTGAACTCAGAGTGTGCTTGATGTAAACAGAGCATGGCTGAGCTGAGAAGAGAGAAGCCGCTACTAGAGGAGAGGAGATGGTGCGGAGACGCACAGAGTCGTCTCCTCAGCGAGCCTGTGTTTGAGTGGAATGTCTTTACTCTGACAGTGAACGCCCTGCACGGCGTATCAAGTGCAGCAAAGCAAAGTGCATCTCCTCTCCTCTCTTAGTAACTCAGCACTCCCCCCAAATCTCTGTTTATGACAGGGTGAAGGTAGGCCCGGGATGGGCAGGTCTGCGTCTTAGTCCTTAGCACTGACTGTTACTGAGAGCTGGAGTGTTTATAGAGCACAGGAAACCACAATACCAGCTGGTTGATAACACCAGGCTGCCACCGGCTCTTGAGTTTTCCCTTAGTGATTCCTTTCATCAGACAACTTCTTGTTTCTTGTTATTTCTTGCAACCATCGGAACAAAATGAATTCTCAATATACTTAAATTATAAATGACAGTATTTCTTCTATTTTTTGAGTAGCTTTTCAAAAATACTATTCACAAACCCTTGTGTGCAGGTGATTTTGATAATTTGCTAAATTGTTAATTTTTCTAAAACATGGGTGACACATAAGTAAAATAAATGCTTGGTTTTAATTATTGAATTACATTTTCTGCACTTTCAGAGGAACGGAAAAAAGGCTGTTGAATGTTCTAATAAGTATATTCATTGGCAATAACCTTAATGAACTGAAGGATAAATCACTGCTTGGTAAACTAGATTCATTGTACCTGCCCTAGTATACTGTATGCCACTGTAGATCAAAGTGCACTGGGTAAAATGTTTAAAATGATTTAGCCTTTTGAAAGCCGGTCTGTTAAATTACAGGCAGGGCATTTCTTCTGTTTGATGAATAGGAACGGGAAGGTTACTTGGTGGTCTGTAAACAGGTAGGGAGTCTGATAATAAACACTATGGCCTCTGTCTGTTGATGAGTTATGGAGACAGTCTATACACCACAGTTACCAATATAAATGCTTCTCCTATCACAGTGGCAGCCTTAGATTTTTAATTAGCATGCCATTTCATATGACTGTAGACATTTCAAAGGGCTGCTTTGTGCTCCCCCTTACAAATGTCTCTCTCTCTGCGTTTGATGTTTGCCTGATGTAAATATGGGCAATTAAAAAGAAGCTCAGGGTTGGAGACGCACAAGGTCCGCCTAATTAAAACACAAACAAAGGTACCAAGCAGAAAACACCTTATGATTAAGATCTAAAGTGTTATGATGAATCAGAGGTTCCATTAATTGTTAGGTTAAAATCAGTACAAAAGGCAAACATATCTGTAGGTTTTACCTGAATGAAAGAAGATGGAGAATAAAGGCTGACATACAGATAAAGAAGACGGTACCTACTGGCAAAGTGGCCTTGTATATTCTGTGCTGATCGCTCACAGATTCCTCAGCCAATTATACTGAGAAACTTGTAGGCTCCCTTTTGACTTTGTTGCATTAAAACCTTGAAAGGCAAGCAATTGTGTTACTGCAGCTAAGCAAGTGGTGGAATCTGGTGAGGAAATCATTTTGTCTGCCGCTTATAAAACAAGTAAAAATGAGAAACAATAAGTGTGACAGAATTTGACCCGAGTCTTTACCCATGAAAAGAAAGAAATTCTTTCTCTGCAGTTGTGTTCAAACATGTCCTGAATACTTTATCCTGAGGTGAACACGCACGTACAGTAAACAAACAAAACAAAACAAGAGTATCAACAACATCAGAGATATGCTTTTCAAGGTCTGCTAACCCACCCAACCATTTACCTCTTACAGATGACACATCTGTAATTATAGCGCATTGTCATGTGGGTGTTTGGCTACGTAATATGCTGTTTCCGAAGTGAAGACATTCGCAGGTCTCAAAGTCAATAGGAACAAGAGAAATAATCCAACAGAGGCCATGTGCTTAAACCCGACATGTAGAATGGTGTTATTAAGGGTTAATGATTTCAAATCTCCATCTGCCTTTTCTTGTATGTTGTTAAGGTCTTAGCATCAGCAGAGGCAAGCAAAAAGGAGAGTTTGAGAAGGAGCATTAGTGGGGGATTTCTTTTCACCAGTCAATTCCAGAGCTAACTGTTTGTTTTCATACGTGAGCTTAGCTGTCAATCTGCAGGAACGATGAGGAGGCAGATGAAATCTCCTGAACAAAACCACAGAGCAAGAAAGGGAGGCTGGCTGGAAGGGCTCCAAACCACAGAAAGTAGCAGATAATAGGAGGCAAGGTGGAAGAAGGAGAACGAGAGGCAGAGCGAGAAAGAGCTAGATAGAGAGATTTTAGACATGAATACTTACACTTCACATTTATGATTATATACCCTAGACATATTTTGCAACAAAAAAAAAATCCCAAAGCCCCCATACATGACATGATTTACTATATATATATATATATATATATATATATATATATATATATATATATATATATATGCATACATTGTATGTCACATGTATACAAATATAGTATACTGTGTCCTTTGGTAGATAAGGTTGCTGTGTGTTGCATGCTGCTCTGTGCAGGGAGAATCATACTCAACAGAGCCGTTTAAGTTTCCCTGCTGAGTGCCAGTTTCCCGACCTCTGTTGGGGGTGGTGGGGGAATAGGGAATAAAAGCAAAATGCTCAAGTATTTACTCAAACTGAAGGAAATCTGTAGTTACTAAATTTGAACACAAGCTGTATTCATTTTCTTGGAATTTGCAAAAAAAAAAAAAAAGAAGAAAAAAGCTTAACATGTACATTGGCGTTGAAATGGCAGCTTGAGGTCTGAAGCGCAAAAATTGTCTCTCTTGCACTGTCACAATCAATTTGAGAATGGTGTCTACATGACAGTGGTCGGGTGCACACAGACTGTCCTGTGGCAAGCAGATAAGTGGAAGCTCTTTAGGAGGAAAACACAGGGCAGGGCAGGGCGGCAGCTGAGACTGATTTGATGCTGGCCCTACCTGTGCTGGCTTAACTACTGCATAGACAGAAAGGAGTCCACTGTGTGAACACAGAGTCCAAATTGTTCAGACATCTGGTTTAGCTTCAAAACATGATTATTTACTTTAAATTTTACTTTATTCTTAATAGCTTTCATAAAGTGGGGGTTTGATGCCACTGCAGATACACAGCACAATATCTCATATATCACACTTTCCCAAGTGACAGCGAAGTGTGCTTTGGGGAAAAAGAATAACTGTGTATAGTTGGATATAATGAGACTTTACAACAGACTGCATGAAAATGTTATGCATATTATATTCACTCAAACATAAAAAAAACATTCACACAAACAGCACAAAACAGTGTCTGTCCAGTTGCTCCAGTCAAAATTGCCTCAGTTAGCATTTTCTCCGCGACACTTTAGTCAACTGTTTGCCCTGTGCACTCAGGTGAAATATGAGCCACAGTAAATCATTATTCCTCAGGCCACATTTGCCAGATGAATGTATGAGAGTGTTGGACTGTGTGTTTTTCTCCTCTAATGAATTGTGGAATTCAGCTTGTGGCAATGTAGGTAAAAAAGGAAGTGTTGTGCTCGTGTGTGTGTGTATGTGTGTGTGTGTGTGTGTGTGGGGGGGGGGGGGGTATGTTTGTGTTTTAAACTATATTTCAGTGATTTGTCACAGTATGTATGATACATTTTTATGTGTATTAAAGAGAATGTAAAACGTTGACGGACCTAAAAAGTTTGTATATTTTTAATATTCATTAGCTTCTCTCAGACAAACAGTGTTTTCACTAGAAAAGTGACCAAATTAGCTTCATTTAGTTCAATTTTTTTAATAAGCACTTAAATTTAACATAATTTTATCCCAAATCTCCCATTATTGCATGCACATTTCTTTAAATTGTGTGATGTGGCCAGATTTTTGTCAGCAGTTTTGTCAAAAAACCTTCAGACCAACCTTTATATTCATCTGGGCCACCTCATATTGTCAACGCAACCTTCTAGTTTATAAAAGAAAAATGTTTTATGGCCATATGCCGTTTTGGCTTGTATTCCCCCCTGGTGCAGCTTTTTATTTAAGTTAAAAGTTTCTTTGATTCTTTTTTGAAAGTGGGATTCATATACCAATCATGTTTGATTCATCTGTACATGATGGTACATTGTTAAAATAGTAAATTGTACTCACATTTTTGTGTATTTTGTGGGCAACAACAAGGAGGATGCTTATGAGGAGTATAAACAGCTGCAGAATGGGCCAAAGAGCCTGAGCATCATCGTGGGCACTGATAAATCTTGGTGAGCTGTACAGACACCACAACTGCCCTTCAAATCCTTGGAGGATGAATTCAAGGTAACAAGAACCAGAGGAGTGACACAATACAGGAACTGAAGTGATCCAAAGATGGCAGGAATCCAAGTGAGGAAGTAGAGGACAGAGAAAACTGTTGAGGAAGCACAGGCAAGGCTGCATCCTTTCCAACTTCCCAAATGAACACCATTAGAGGTAAGGAAAGACACTGGCTAGTTCAGGAGGAGGTGAGAGCAGCAATGGAGGAGGCAAGAACCTGCAAGTCGGTGGGAATGAAGTAACGGAGAGTTGGACAAGATGAGAGAAAGAATCACTTGGAAGAGGACTTTGAAAAAAAGCTGTCTGAATTTACAGGACAGGTCAGCAACTCTAGGCAGGCTGGATGGAGAGCAGGGTGTCTCCCACTGGAGGTTGGATACAGAGAATTTACAGCCCCTTCTTTATCCAGAGCCTTCAGACATTTAGAAGAGGATGCGATAGAGAGGGCTTCAAGATGGTTATGGTTTAAAAGAGGAGAGCCATGGAGTCATAAGTAGCTAGCCATCTGGACACAAACTGGAGTCTGATCAGGCCTGGCTGAGTCACCTGGAGGAAACCTGAAACATTTGATGACTCCAGAAACATCACTGAATACATGTCCAGAGGCATAAGTAGATGTACTGTATGTACACAGTTGCCTTGATCACTGACTCACAGGCTTTAAGGGCTTTGTATTGAACATTGTGTATGATGCTTATGTTTAAAGGGTGTAGGGTCAGACTCATCATCATAAAGACCATAAGAGAGGAAAAGAACAATTAGAGACAAATGTAGTTTTCATGTAGTCTTTGTTATACACTGCCTTGCATTCAAACACCATCTTCAATGATGCCAGAAACGCTAGATCTTTTTGTAGTTCCTCAAACTGCATTACACAGCCAGATAATGTTGTCAAAAAGGATTCACTGAACAGAAGTAAAGTTTCCTTGTTGAAGTTTTTGTCTTCATTGTGAATTTCCAGGTCATCAGCATTCCCTGTGGAGTAATATGTTCAGGTCGAGCCTCTATCTTGCCTCTGATGAAGTACCTTGTTCAGTGTCATGGATAAAATGTGAAGTGCTGGAGCTTTTACATTAGCATAATTATACTGAAGAGTGAAGCTTCCTCTATCATCAAAATATTAGTCTCCATCAGTGTTCAGCATGAACAGCAGAGCCTCAGTAGATGAAGTGTGCTGTTATTAATAACCACTCCATGTGCCATTTCGCAGTATTAAAAAAATTGTCTGGAGAGCCATTTAAATTTTAATTCTGTTTAAGTATCTTAAAATTACATCGACATACAAATTCTATATACATACTCTATGAATCTTATATTATGAGAATACCATCAGCATATGTAAACAGTAAATGGTTTTAAAAAGTCTCAAGCACATAAATTGTGGTTTTAAAAACTTGACAGGATCTGACTTTTTTTTTAACAAGTTGATGAGTAGAAGAAGTCTATATGTTCATACCATATAGGAAGGCTTAGGGATTGAGTCATTGCTGCCAGTGGATGACATGTGCTTGTGAATCATTGCTCATGCTTGTTAATGGTGTTTTATTGGCAAGATTAGCAGCTTTTATATCATGGCAGAGGCAGCAAGCCAGGTAAAACAGCTGTTGCTCATATTGTCTTGGTTGTAGGACATGAAGGCGTGTTAACACGATATTACTTGAAACACATATGGCTTTGTAGCATTGCAGAACAAGTGTACATAGTGGTTAAAAGCAAAGGGATACTATAAAACCAGCTCTTGTTATTCTAGCTTAGTTTTCTGACTGAAGAATGTAATGTATCAACCATATTAAATGTTGCAAAAGTAAATTTAGTACAAAGATTGGGTTGCGTTTCATGCTTTTGTTCAGGCGATATCATGGTTTTGGAGTAAGGCCTGTTGCTGAAAAATCCTTCTGGTTGACAATAAAGAAGGTACAAATAGCTGTATTAGCTGTTACTCAATTGGCTCTTTGTGTTATCCTGAGAGAAAATAGTCAAAGACTCAGATGGCCACCGAGTTCACACACGTGCATTTACTCTTAGCCATGTAAGTTTTATCGATTGGAGCCACACTCAGCACACATCTGTACACACTCTTGTCTACATTCACACACACTTTAGAAGGTAGCAGGGATAGAAAAAGCTTCAGCACGCAAGGCATTCTAGCTATGTGCAGTCTGAGTGTGAATACGGCTTGGTACAATTGCAGCATTTAGACAAATCTTAATTTACTTAGGATGGGCTTGTAGCATATGGACACATCCACAATAGCTGACTGATAGAGAGACAAAGAAATTCCAGTCTTCTGGCGGCAAAAAAAAAACCCAATTCAGATCTGGTCATAATGGCTCAGCTGTCCTAACCAAAGGAAAGGAAGAGAATAGGGTGCCTTGTGATTTTCCCCCTTTTCACCCTCACCCTCCCTCGCTTTTCTTCTTTTTTTGTGCCTGAATCTTTTATCTGTGTTATTCACTCGGGACTCTTCAAAGTAACAAGCCTCCTTCTTTTTCCCCGGTACTGGACTTGGAACCCAAATTAGAGACTGCTTGATTAGAGCAGAGAGGAGGGAGCCAAGAGTGAGGGAGATGTGGGTATTGGACAGAACAAATCGCACCCCTACAAAGTGCCTTTTATCCAAAGACCCCAAGGCTCAAATATCCCCATCCCTCCCCAAGCAACCATGGCTCTGCTTGTTTTCCTCTTATCATTTATTTAGTCACCCGTTGATGTTTTCTGCCCTACTTTGTGACGTTTAAAAGAGGCAGGAATCTCAAAAGGTGAATGCTAAATAGGCTGGAACCGAACAACACAGACTTACCATCTCACCATCCTATGTGTCAATCTCTGAAGTTAACATGCTTGCCTGAGAAAGAAACCAACTAAAGTGATGACTTGGGCTGGGTTTCTTTTTAGTATTAATTTTATAGAATCTGGTTCTGCTAATTTTTGGTTCTCATCGGTTCAGAACTTTGATTCAAATATGGTAAAAGGGGGTCAAATGTTTAGATAACAAAAGCATCCTCCTTTTGTTAAGGTTTTATTCAATATTAATGAAGTCAATGCATAGAATAAAAAAATATGATCCACAGCCATATGTGTTAAAAAAATGGTAAATAAATGATAAATAAGGATTATTTTTTTGGACCATTTTACTGCTCTGGTAACTGACAAAGCGTTTTTTTCATATAATTTACCAGCGGAGGTTGAGGGCATCAATAAACACCTCGTCCATAGGTCATTTTAACTGTCAACACAAGCAAATGTAATTTTATGATATATTATCGAATCATTTCAAAAAGAAAATTGTGTTCTAGAAAATACCAAAGGGAAGAAACAAAGGGCTTGCCAAGAATCATATGATTAAATTGTAATCACAAGCAAATCCACTCCAGCAAGAAAAACATGAGTGACTGTCAAACTGCACTTATTGAACAAAATGACCTATGTGGAGTATTATAGCTGTGCCTTATGTTATTCAAGGGCAGCAGCTTGCTGTCCCTGGCTCTACTAGGCGGTAACTAGAGGTGCTTAAGAGGTGCTGGTACTGGTTGAGCATGACACACTTGCACTTGTACATCAAACCCTTTCAAATCGATGCCCCACATTTACTCCACTTATTCTTGTTGTTGCTTTCCTTGACAGAGTAAGGCCACACTTTTTACCATCTTGATGAGAGGTCCTGGAAAATGAGTAAAAATGTACAGGCATACAGACACATGCTTACAGACGGAGTTCGGGTTTCCAACCCGTGTTCCAGCACAGCTTGACCGCTCACCCCTGGGATATTCCTTCTGTGTCAGTCTGGTATTGTCCTACTGAGCCTCAGTCACTTAACAGGAGGATGTCACAACATGTTAGGTCGAGGCTGGCTGCTGGGGTTTATGTAGCGCCAAGGCATCTCCAGGCTGTCTGTCTACCATCACAAGTGCAATGTGAGCAGACACGTTAACAGGCAGACCCCAGCCCCACCGCTGTTAAAAGCCATGCAATATGCAGGAAACGGCCTCTTTTGTCAGCAGGCTGGTCAGACACAGACCACGACTCTCCTCTTCTGCACCGCCAAATAAAAGTTTTATCCGCATTTTAAAGCTGATCCATAATTTAGAGCAGGAAGAAAGAGATTTTTACACTTACCGGCCAACAAAAAACATGTGTGTCTGATTTTCTACTCAGCTGTGTCCAGTCTCTAAGGTGAAACTCTTCAAACGTGTTTTTATGTTTAACTGATAGTGAAAAAAATGTGTCTAAATATTCATCTTCAGCATAACCAAAAATAATATATAAGAATAATTAAGAAAATTAGCAAAAAAGAAGGCCCAAATAGCAGTACAGAGGGCAGTCTGAGCTTTCCACAATTCAGCTTAGTATAAAAAATGGGCCCTCTGTTAATATTCTCTTAATGAATACTAACAGGGAGTGTGCTCTCCATCCTCAGATCCTCAGCAGCACATTTATTCACACACAAAACAGATATATTATACATGCCTGATCATGTTGTTCTTTTTTCCAGTGTTGATACTCCTAAAAGATACTGAGTGATCATCAGAAATGTGTAATTAGGCAGGCTGAGAGGGGGTCATTGAGTCCAGATGTTTGGTTCCCTGCTCAAGGTCATCTATGCCGGCCCTTGAGGCCTGATGGCCCTCAGTTCACCTGGATGATGATTTTCTTTCTTTCTGCATTTCTGTCTGTCTCTCCTGCTTCAGTCCCTCTTTCCTTCCTACTACAGTATTGATAGCGTGGATTTATTGTGACAGAAACTGATGTATCTTGCTGGTGACCTGTAAAAGGCAGCTCCTTTATGGACACAGCCAAAGATTAATAAAATTGGTGCTGATTGTATCAATTTTACAGATAAGCCATTCACAACAAGTGTAGTCGGGTGAATAAGAAGTCAATTCAGGCCTTGGAAACTGCACGCAGGCCCAATGAATAGCTGCTTTTAGGTGCTTTTTTTTCATGAGGAGGATAAATGGAGAATTGCAGCTCTCTTCCATTGCAGCAGGCAGTGGAGGCAGTGGAGGCAGAGTGAGGCGAACTGAGGTTCAGACAAGCCTGCCAGTAAATTGCCCTGAATGGGTTCTGGAGGTTGACAGGCCCTATTAAGACAAACGGCTTTCCTCATCGGAGAGATAAAATAAATCAGGTGTTTAGTCAAATTAAAATAGTTTGAGTGGAGAGGGCCCCTGGGAGCTCTCGGAGAAACTCAAGACAGATGTGGCCAGAGACGAGAGGAAGACACCAAGGAAAGAATTCAGCTCCTGCTGGCCCCAGGCCAGGCTTCACTGTACTGTTATCTGTATCTCTATGCTTTTATCCTTCTCCCTCTCACTCCGTCGCTTCTGTCGCTTTTCCCATCTCTTTTTTTGTACGTCTCCCAGATCAGCTTGTCACACAGGAGTGCAGTGGGAGGAGAGTGAGTTACTGTCTAGCCTCTCACTGGCAATTATGTTGGCTGTGTAAGTCAATGGTAGGATCACTTAGCATTGATTAGGCGGAGGGAGAGAGCAGTGCAGCGGAGCCGCTCTATCACACACAGTGCGGACATGTGACTGGAGAGAGAAGTGTGCCTATTGGTCTGTCGTTGCTTTTCTTTTTGAAATTTGCATGCATTAACTTCACATATAATAAAATTTTAAAAATATGTTCAGTTTTTATCACTATAATAAAATCTCCCTTTTATGCTGATTATTGCCTAAGTGCATTCAGAATATCTTTTTGGTGCATAAACAGAGGCTATTTAGACACTGTGTTCTGACAAGTTTGCAGGATCCTTTCAGCGGAAACCAAACGGCTGCAAAGACTTCCTCAAATGTGTTGACTACATAATGAAAAATTGTATAGTTTTAGATCAGTGCAAACACAGTGACTCTCCATACTTTCTTTATATTCCGTGGTAGTCTGACATAAGCTGCCACCTCGGTTTGACAGCTCCCCGCAGCTCTTTGTCTATGTGTCGGGAACAATTCCTTCCTTTTTTCCTTCTCCTAAAAGCTGTGAACACCAGCTACATTAAAATAGCCAACTCCAGGCTGTGTGACCTTAACACTTCAAGTGAATTCTCTGCAGTTGGTTGCTGCCCATGTGCTTTTCTTTGTATTATATATTGTGTACAATACAATAGCACAATATGATGATTGGTGTGTGCAGCATGGTCACTTTTCCATATATAATGACAAAGGCACTTTGCAGACTTTCTTACAAAGCCTACAACTGGGCTATTTATTCACAGGAAATACAAAGCCCTTTATGTACTTTTTTTTTTTTAATTTCAGGTGTGCACAACACATATTTGTCTCTGAGTATGCCTCCGCTCTCCACCTTGTATTTATCCCTTCCTCCCTTTCTCTCCCCTCACTAGGTACTCCAGAGAGCCTGGCAGAAAAGGAGCACCAGCTCTCCACAATGATCTCCCAATTGATCTGCCTGCGAGAGCAGCTTCTTGCTGCCCACGATGAACAGAAGAAACTTGCTGCCTCTCAGATGGAGAAACAGAGGCAGCAAATGGAGTTAGCTCGTCAGCAGCAGGAGCAGGTACTGTAACTGCTTACTGTTTTATTTTGCACATTCTCTCTTTTTGTACCCTTTATAAATGCCTTTTTTATCTATGCTTCTTTCTTTCTTTTGTTCACACTATTTAAAACATTCATTCATTTTTTCTCGTTAATCTTTTTTACCCCGTTTTCTCTATCCTTTCTATAACAAACCCCATTAAACACATTTGTAACAAATTGTCACTTCACTCTCTATTTCATATTAAATTTCATGCCTGAAATATGCCAATAAAATCTTATTCGTAGGAAGTTGGAATAATATTAGATTTAGGAGATGTTATATTCTATATTACCTCAGATATTTCCGTCATGCTCTCTCGCCCACATTTATGCTGTATGGTAGAAAAAATGTTATTATGACTTGTACTAACAAATGCGAGGGAATGTGTGAATTAAACGTTATATTAAACATGGAAGTCCTCTATATCTTATAAATCGACTCCTATTAGAACAAGCCTGGCATTAGATTTGCAGCACAAATCAGGCCAATGAGCCATATTGTACAAATCAGCAAATTAGCAGAGGCCATGAAGTGTGTTAATGTCTGGGAAGAAATAAGGACACAAACTATCCACATGGGCGACACTTTTATTATCACCAGCCACCCTAATGGCTATGAGTCAATTATCAGCAAGGAGTTCACTCAGAGTTTTCTCAGCACACTCACAGACCTTCCTGTGGTAAATGAAGAGATAGACGATATACCTTGGAGTGATGCATTTGGTCAAAGTACACTAATAATACATTAACAGTATTGATTTCTTTTTCAATCAATGATGTTCATTTGCAAACTACATTCAACTCTGTATGCTTTGTGGTCATTGCAGCATAAATGAACAGTGATATAAGATGTTGTATTATTTAAAAATGGAAAAAAAATATTAATAAAACGGGTAAAGAGAGGGGGGTAGATGGAGAGAAAAAAGAGGGATAGCGAGAGAGCCCACTGAGAGTGAGAATGTCATCAAGCCATCAAGATACAACACAGTAATTAACTGTTGACACTCGTGAGGAAGCCAGCACAAATTAATCTTGACACATTTGCAGACGACCGATATCTTACAGTGAACACTTTGTAATTATATTAAAAAATGAAAATTAAATGACACTTAAAACTAGGTTGTCATGCTCAATGAAGTGGGCATGTAGAAAGGGGGACTGCAGATGAGAAGGATTGCGGTGTGGCTGATCGTCACTCAGGGGCGGTAGGGACCTCTGTCACCCATACCCTGCCTGCACCAGTTATCATAACCATGTTCGTCTGTCCTGGAAATCATTTATTCTCTTTGACCGCTAATTTGACAGTACGGTTCACAGTTCATTTCATTTAAATTTTAGAAATTGAAAATGTGTGGGTTCTTGTCTTCGCAGCATTTTTTTAGAAGAGCATATTCTGTAAAAAGAGAGATGCAACATTATACTTGTACAGCTGTTGCTAATTCTTAAAATTTCAACTGTAAGACATCTTTCAACACATATTCTAATATACTGTAGCTGGCTTGAACAGCTCATAGCAATAATGTGTATCTGATATGTTGCCTGCAGTTGCAGCACAGTTCATATATAAAGTTGCAAAAACAGAAGAATAATACTAACTTATTCCTCCTAATCTATACTTCTGTTTCCAACCAGATTGCAAGACAACAGCAGCAGCTTCTGCAGCAGCAGCACAAAATCAACCTCCTCCAGCAGCAGATCCAGGTCAGTGAATGTTTCTGTTGGCCCTCTAACACAATGTCCACACAGGCTGCGTAACAAAGGCAGCGTGTTAGCAGAGCAACAGCAGAGAGCAGCTTGAGTCCTCTGTCTGTGTCTACACAGTACATGATCAGGAACAGTGCTTAGTGTAGGTCACTGACATTTTGGCAGTGCTCAGAGGCTAAAATACAATCACTGTAGTTATGTGCATAAAAGTAGAGTTGCTCTCCAGATGACTTAAAATGAAAACGACTGGAAAAAAAATGCCAGAAACACCTCCTAGACAAGCTGTAACACTCAGCAACTCGCACTTATCACTTTCGCCACACTGATTACTACAACATTTCAGTGTAATTAGTGTACCATCTCTGTCACCATTGGGCACATGTCTGGATTTAATAGAATAGATCAATAAAATTAGACATTTAAGTGAATAGCATTGCTAACGTCTGTTTTTTAATATATATCTTGTCTTTTTATCTTGAAGGTTTGTGTCACACTTACATTCATCACTCTCATCAAATGTTAATTGCCTGTTGGTAATCGGGAGGGCTTTAAAATATGGAGGAGAATAATTAGCACATCTTAATGAACAAAAAAATGGGGAAAGTAACAACGGCTAATGAGTCCTGTTGATGGCAAAGAGCCTGGAGGTGGAGGACATGAAAGAGGCTGGTAAATGCCTCTGAAACGAGTTGGTCCCAGTAGGCCAACGTGGCATGATTTCACATAGCACGAAAGCTATTGAAACTTACTGCCACTGTTGGCATTGTTTTTTTTTCCTAGTTCCTTATTCTTTGCATTCATTAGCATGTTTTGGTGCTTGCCTTCTGTGGTGCAGTACACACTTGTGCAGTGAGAGACCACCCAGCATGTTACTGTACAGGTTTCTCCAAGTGGTCAAGGCTGTGAGCCTGGCTGCCTGGGTGTAGCTAACATTATTCTGCTGGGTGTGATTAGTGTCAGGCACATCGCTCTCCATTCACCACCACCACCACCTCCTCCTCCTCCTTCTCCTCCTCCCTTTCTTATTCTTTTTTTCAGCTCCCTAACATCTCCTTTCATTTTATCATTTCTTCAAATGTTCACTGGCAACAAAATATTTCTACATGAGCCATGCCGGAGTGACTCATAGAAATACTATGTTCATTTTTTTTTGCTAAAGATCAGTATCTCCTTATAAGAATCATGTAGAACATGATACCCCGTCTATCTTACACAGTTGGCTCTTATGATACACACAGAAGGGGTTAGCATGACTACCATATTTACTGCTGGGACATCAAATGCCCCTCTCTGAAGGGTCTTTACAAGAGAAAGGCTTCACTGTCAACATGTTCTTGAGAAGCCACTTGCTTGGACCTTTCACTTCAACAGTGGGTAGTCTATTGGAAAAATTATTCCATATTACACTCTACTAAAGAGAAGCAGAGAGCCTGACACTGTCTAGAAAACACTCTTAAATTAAGTGCCTTATACACTACTAAGGGGCTAATATTACTCATATCATGGAGGGTCCTTTACTTATACTCATTGAGCATGAGGGCACAGTCCTAATGCATTTCACTTTTAGAGGCCCTTACTTTCATCACTAAGTTAAAGGCAAATGATACCTGAAAATTTCCCTTGATGCATAGTTTTGGGGAGAGTGGGGGGTTGAGTATACACAGGAATCTACTTCTAAATATCCATTTCAAACACTTGAACAGAGATATAAGTAAAGTCCCCTCTTGCAAAATCCAGTTTGCGAGTTTCTCCCTTGACCATAATGTCACAGATCGACCCTGATATGAGAAAAAAAACACTCCTCATCCACACTCCTCATCCACAATTAAATAAGACGTCCTCCCATATTCAGACCATCTGATCTTCCAAAACATTGTTTATCCGACACGAGGCCCTTTAAAGCAGAAGGTGTTCTCTCTCCCTAACCTAGTTCCTCCACATCTCTAATGTGGTGATGGCCACTTCTCTGGAGTTACAGCAGCAAAGAGAGGAGATAAAAGAGAGCCAGGGGCCAATCTGTGAAGCATTTTTTGCCATTCTGTTTTCATTACTGCTGCCTCTTAAAAATGCCCTGGCCATTTCAATATATAACAGCTTTGACTTAATTAGTTCTGTAAACAAGCTTCCAGCCTGTATGTCACAGACTTTTAGCGAAGTGGTAAGTAGTGTTTGGTGATTGAGTTACTCTTCTATTAGCATGGAGAGCACTAAACTTTATAGGAGACCCTACTGGCCATCAAAGTCCTTCTGTTTTGGCTTCAGGGAGAAGACCAAAAGAAAGCCATTCGAATTGGTGATGTAACTGACCACAGTGGGCATTGTAAACTGAAATCTGAGACTGTTTTTGGCACACTATATGTGTGCTTTTCATGGTTTCCTTTCCTTTTGAATGTGGATCGAAGGGAATCTGCCAGAAGTGTGTAGTTTTTAAGTTTTATTTAGTGATGTTTGAAAGCAGGTGGCATGCAGTTTAATCATGTTTACCCTTTGAATAGCCATCTCTCTTTTTACCCTTTCTCATCACTCTTACAAGAGACGGAGAAAGATTAAGTCTTTGTCCTTCGGGATTACAATGTCACTTATTTTAAGATAGCAGATGTTTTGATTACAGTGTTAGGGGGCTTATCAAAAGTTTAAGCTCAAGGCTTTGTGTGTTTTTCCTTTAGCTTGTTTGTATTCCTCCAGTCCATCCCTGCCGTTGAAATCATCTTGGCACTAACTCAATCCCAGGATGAGATTAGCTCTGAGTTGATTTAGCTGAAAATTTAAAAGACCATTCAGGATTGTTTAAGCCACATGTGACAATTAAACATATATATTAGCAGAGCACTGATTTCTCCCATAAGGTACTTGTCTCTCTGAGACTCTAAGATTATATATAAAAAATAATAATGTTATGTTTCTGAATATGCTTTGTCTCAGCATCCCTCAGACACAATTCGATTCTCCTCTTCATGGCTTTCTGTTTTATAACCACAGTCACAGCAAATGAACGGCTGAACAGAATCATGTGAACCATCTGGCTGTTAAGTCTCTTTTTACCTAGCTTTTCTGGAGAGTTAAGGACGGGATGCATATTACAAAAGAAATCAGCAGATTAATAGCAGAATAAGTCTTTTGAATACAATACAACAACAAAAGAGAAAATAAATTGCTATTAGATATGGAACTCAAGTACTGTAGTAGTCCATACTGTTGTCCATATTGCTATGCCACAAGCATCCATCCCCTCACCTCACATGGTAAGGACCACATGCATTCCTTAAGGATGTATCTGTTAAGATACAAGCCCTGGTTTGCCTCACACACAGGCAGATACCCACATGCACAGTGGTGATTGTGTACAGTACACAGGCACATGGGGAGCCACACATTGATACACACATCAAGAGAATAAATATTGGCTGAAAGGTCAAGGTGAACTTTATCTTCACAAACAGGCTGGAGAAAGCCGAGCTCCCCAGATGAAACAGAGGGAAGCTTTTAATCCAAAACATTTCAATAAAATGTTTTTTCCACAAAAACATAATAACATCAGTACAATGTTGTTTGTCATTAGCTGTGGCATTAATGTGCCAACCCTGAGTACACTCTGAGGTCCAGGCTTTGAGAGATAATCAATTTCTATGGAGGTCATTGTGGAGTTTTTATACCTTAAAGTTTTAGTGCAGGACTTTTACATATAAATGAACATCCATTAAATTCAAGTCCTCGCCAAATGAGTCCACACAAAAATGGAGATTAAACCCATCACTGCTGGGTAAATTTTTTAATGTGGACAATCTAGAAGTATATTTCGAGGGAGATATTTTCAGACCATAGAGGGCAACGGACACACAAAACAGACATGTTATCTGAGAGAACAAAAACCTAAACTAGAATTTTAGGGTTGGGGCTACTCAATGTAAACCATGCAACTTGAGGTACTGCTCTAACAGACAAAACAAAGAGCATGTTATTAAATGCTTCTTTTCTTTCTGTCAGACAATATAATCATGTATGCTGCTGTTAAAACTCAGTTAATATATTTTTAGAAGAGGAAAAAAATCTGGACAGCAGTCTGTTTTAGTTAGTTGCACATGGCTTTCCCATTTCTTTTCTCTCTGTTTCAAAGCAACCAGAGAATTCACAGGGGAGGCTCTGTAAAAGTGTTTTCTGTTTCCAGTAGTGGTGGAGTCTGCCCAGTTAAGCACTTAGGTTGTTGTGTTACACACTTGTACTTTTTTTAATGATGGCAGCAGTCACTGTTGTTGCAGTTGCACCAAGAAATCTATTTATAAATTGTGACAGCAACAAATTGTCTAATAATAGCTCCCTCAACACAGTCGTCCATCTAGTTCAAACATTACAGATGCAACTTTCAGTCTCCTGGAAACATCTGTTTTATCTGTATTTAAAACATTGTCTCACATGCACTCAATGCAGATGTGTTCAAGATTGGTAAAGAGTAACACTTGGCTATAGCTGTATCACTCAAGGACTTTCATATTTTCTTTGTTGTGACACCATTCCAGCATGATTCAGTTGTATTCTCTGGGTTTTTGGAGTCACAGCCCCTTTGGAACATAAATGATCAAGCCAATGTAAAAGTTTTTGTCAGTGAGAAGCAGTTTCCCTAATAATTGGCCTGTATCTCACTGCTTTTACTGTTCCCTTCCTACCTAAAAGAAATCCACACAGTCTGATGCGTCTACCATCGTGTTTTGCATAAAGGACTTTGTTACCACTGGTTTTTGTTTAACAGCTGAATTATTAGTTTTTTTGTAGTGCTGCACCAATCATTATCTTACAAGATCTCCCAGCTAGAACAACAACAACAAAAAATTCTGTGAACGTGGTTCACTGCTGCATTGTCTCTTTTTTTATGATAAATTAGCTGCTTTATTATTACAAAAGGAATATGCATGTTCTCCAGCCCAATTATTTATTTTTATTTTTAACCCAATGCAGTAATTTAAGGCACAGATTCTGTTTGGTTTGCAATTTAGAGACGCAAAGACTTCAAAACTACAACATTATGGTAAATATATTAAATCAATCAGATGAGTTTAAATAAACACAGGGCTGTATGGTAATTGCACAAAGATAATAGTGCTAATTTGTGTATTCTCAGATGCTTTTGTTGTCTCCCCGGCACAAATGATTTTCTCAGTGTGAGACTCTTATTAATGCACTGGCAAAAAAAAAAAAAAGCACAAAAATAGACATTCTTAAAGAGAATGTGCAAGTCTCCCAATTAGCACAGCTAGATTGGAACTGTTAGCATGATAATAAGAGAATTATAGAGCAGGGAAATGATAATGTGTGTGTGTGTGTGTGTGTGTGTGTGTGTGTGTGTGTGTGTGTGTGTGTGTGTGTGTGTGTGTGTGTGTGTTTAAGTGAGGAAGTGTGTGCTGCTGTGTGCACACGCGTGTCTCTGCCTGTGTAGACGCTGTGCTGCCAGTGCTTTCCTTGTGTTGAAGAGCTCTGTGTTAGCCTGCTAGTAGGATTATGTGGGGGCATTAACAGCCTAGTCAGACGAGCTTGGCTCTCACCCAGGAAGGCTGAGTCCAGCATGTTCATCCTCCATTTAAGGAGACTGTTAGCTGATGAAGATGTGCACATGCAAGACTGAAGATAAAAGAAAGCGGTGACCCGACTCATTAGCCCCTGTGATTTAATATATTGACACTTGGATACAAATAATTCCATTTAGTGGACTCTATCAGTGGGGAGGGATCAATTTAATTACTTATGAAATGTGACTTCTTGTCACGAAGCAGAAGAAATGCTGACGTTAAATAAAGTCATGTGCAATTTAAACAATAAAGCCATCGTGGCCCCGTTAAAACTTAATGATGTGCGAAAAGGTGCAATAGATACAACCTCAGCGATGCCAGCAATGGTTTCCAAATGAAGCTAAGTGGATGAGCTGTTGGTACGTAATGGCATTTGTCTGTTAAAACAAATCCTTACTTTAGGAGTATAAACTGTGGATGTTTCCTGAATGATCTTTTTGGATTTTTTTTTCAGGGCAGAACTAAAGGCGTAGCTTTATGTATGTAGCTTTAAGATATGGTATTTATTCAAGACTATCGAATGTTATTGCCAAGAAGTCTTGAAAATAATAAAAAAGTTAAGATTATGAATCTTTCCACTGTCAAAGATGACAATGTGCACAACTGAATTTAGAGTCTTTTTAGACATAGTGATTGTGAACATATGCTTGGGTTGCACCGTGTCTTTGCCATTGAGGTAAGCATGCAGATGAACATGGATCCATTATTGCTGTAAATTACACAATAAAACCATGCTTTTGTGTAATTGGCCTTTGTATTCAAACACCTCAGCAGTTTAAGCAGTGATAATTAAGAGGCTCCATCTGAGAGGTGGCACATGAAAGACTGTAATGTGTGAAATCGCACCTGAGGGTCTACTTAAAATTAGCCACCTGAGGGGTTTGTGAAGCAGCCCTGGGATGGGTTAATTTATGACACAAACTTTCAGCCTTCCATCAGCTCTCACAAGTGTCAAGAATAATTGACACAAGCCCAAATATATGAAGAAGAATGCAGCAGTGGTATATCACAGGAGGCATCCAAGAATGTGAATTTCACTATTAAAGAATCAGTGCGAAATAACCCTGGTAACTGATAGATATTCAGTCACCAGGTTCAGTTGCAAATACAAGGAATTAAGTGCTTCTATGTTCTGTCTGAGTATCACAATGAAACACCTGTTTGAAGCTACACAAATCTTCCCTGGATGAAGGCAGAGCGCCTACACTTAACATCCATTGTATGCCCACACCCGAAAAGAAAATATCAGTTGGGGGAGAACACATCCTCCAGTGTGATGTTGACTTAGTTTCCTCTCACTCTGCATGTACTCTGTTTTCTCTGCTAATGTTGTGCAAACTGTTTTGTCTTTGCGTTGGCTTTGCATGGCCATCATCCTTAGCAGTGGGCACACTCACAAGGAGAAGGAGCTGCATTAATAGGATCTACTATGTATGGGCAGCCGGCAGGGAGAAAGGGGCGCGTGTTTTCTTAGGGCTGGGGTAGCAAAGCAAAGCATTCAGCCCATGGCCAACGCAAAATAGGAGCTTCTTGTTTTTGGGGTGGAGGAGAGTCCAAGCATTCCCCAATGGAACACAATGAATGAGCCATTTTGTCCTTCACAGTTTTTCATAGAAACAGAATTGCAGATATATTTTGTTTGTTTGTCTCTTCCATCAGCTCTCAAAGAAACATGCTTTTATTTTCTTTTTAACAAAAGTACTTTCCATAACTACAGAATTAATTCTTACATATTATTCAGTTTTAAAATGATTTCTTTTTTTTTTGTCAACCAAATAATCATAGTGACTCTCTAGGTTTGTCTTTTACAAAATGTTTAGTTTTTTCTTGTCTATCATTAGATGGGCCTGTGATATTTGAGCATGTTTGAAAGTTTTAGCACGTGTGCCTCAATAAAGTTGCCCCTCCCGTGGGCCTTCTGAACAACAGAATGGGCTCTGTTGTTTTCTGTGGCTGCAGCAGCTGAGAGGTAATAGTGAAGACAGAGCCCCAGTCTATGACTGGAGGCTGGACAGGGGGAAACCCAGCCTCAGTCAAAACAATAACATCACACAAATTCAAAATCAGGCAAAGTACAGCTTATAGATCCTATATAAATGTCAAAATAAAGGATTTTCTATCAAATGTAAATTGACAATTTTTAAAATTATGTTGAAGGAATGGCAACACAAAAGGTGAAGTGTTTTTTCAGTCATTTTATAAAACACACATTAACAGTGAAAAGCAATGTGAGTCATTTTGCTTGCTCTGAAGTATATAATATGTGATATTTCAAACCTTTACAGTCATATTATTTCCTAAATCCCTCTATTTCCACCGCTACCCTGTTCACACTTCATGAATGTAGCTGGTTATCTGTCTAGCCCGTGTCCAATGTTCTTTAGAACCTCACTCACCCCCCTACAATGAGGGTCCAAGGCATTTCATGTCTTTCCATTTCCATATAGCAAGAACGTATATGCAGGATAATGATGCTGGCCTCAAACCCACTCGTGGGTTTGTTCTCATCTTTCCAGTCATTACACATGCTGTTTGAGGGAGTCCCCATGGATTTGGCCAGTTTACTACAAACCCTAATTTTATGGCCAGACCTTGAAAGAATATTCATTATTATTTCTAAGTATGAGCCCCTCCCCCAACAAAATCCATTTATATTTCTAAATCTATTATTGAGTTTAATGTGAAGAATGTAAAGGTTAAATGGCGAGAGATGGCATTGTGTGTGTGTTTCTGTGCATGCAAGTCATGATCTATGCTGTATCATATAGAAATGCTTTCTAATATCTAAATATGTGTCTTCCAGTAGTACTTTTTTCTATAAAAATTTTGGATTCAAGGCATCCAAAAATACCTTTTATTTATACATAATTTCATAAAACCTGTTTCATTTACAAAATTACTGTTAAATTCACAGATTACATCCATGCCAAGAAATAAATATTTGCAGCTTTTTTGAGTGTCTTAATTCATTTTTATTTTCATCAGTGCATCATTTATTTTTTCTTGCAGACAGACTCACTTGCAATTATGAATAGTTTTTCTTTTCATTTATTTTGACTCATACTTAGGTTTGAGCTTTTATTATTCTTCCTGTGCTATTTAATGCTGAAACGGCATTCAATTAGAACAGTGTGGAGAAATCTTATAAATGCCATCCAGTGTACTTAAGCAAACAGTAGCGTGCAGTTCAAGAGGAGTGGTGAGATGGAGGAGGCTTGGAGTGGAGGGATTTGGGATGGGGTATGTTAGGCGGGTCAGGGTGTTGGACTATTACACTTTCAAGCTCCCGTCGACTTAATATAGACATATTGGAATGGCTGTTTTCCAAGAAGGCTTGTTTTACTGTGTAAGGAATTAGTGGAACAAGAAGTCATCTATTGGTTATTCCCACTGGATGGCCTGACCTCACTCAAGGGTCTGGATTTGTTGCACTTTATCCTGAACAGCACTCAGTTTAATACACACAGGCGTAACTGATGGGCAGTGTCACACTCAAACCTGACCAAACAGTGGCTGCTGTTGGAGTCAGTGCTGTACCTCAACAATTCAGTTCAACAATTCAGGGTACTTTTTTCAGGCTATGGCTTTTACTGCTATTGATCCTTGGCTTTAGATGTCAGTCTGTGACTTTTGTAGAAAGGAGTGCTGTACAAGGACTTGAGATGCAGATGCAGGAAGGAAGTGAGGAGAAAAGGACAGACTTCACCAGGACAAGGGCCCTTTGTTGGTGACCTGAACCTCTCCACTGAGCTCATTTCCAGAGCAGACAAGCAGACAAGCGGGCATGATGCACTTAAGTGTAGTGGGTGGTAATATTGCATGAGGACCTTCATTTAAAAGCCAGAAAAAAAGTTTAGAGGATCAAAGTGTGGATCAAATCTATTGATCTATTTGTCTGATTACTGTTAGCTACAGACAAATCCAATATCCATCACATCTGTGTTTGCCATGAAATATGTCGGTGTGTAATTGTGGCCAGTACAGTGGAGCCCAACTGGTGACATGTCGTAAAGGACTCTGCCTAAAGAACTGATGATTGTTCCATTGGAGAAAAAAATCCTGAAGCAACACAGAGGATTCAGCTGCCCAGAAGTGCTTCCACTGAGTGATTTTCATCCTGGTTAGGCTCCAGTACACTGTACACCCAGCGGGCTGTGTACACAGTGGCGGGTGTTAAACATATCCTGCTGTCTAGTGTCAGTTTTACTGTACTGTGTCTGCTGCTGCGTGCAGCCAGACTTGCCAGCTTCCTCAAGATCACTTTCCCTACAGACGGATCACAAAAGGTGATTTCTACTCACTCGCAGCAGTTCAGCGTGCAGCTCAGTGGAAAGCAGGGGGGAACAAAGTGTGAACTATCAGTTCTTACAGCAACAGCTGGAGTCTATCCTCCATGGGTGATATTATAGAACCCCTCCTATAGAATATGTGAAAAAGAAGGATAGCAAGATCTGCAGATCTGACAGCTACTAGAGTGTGGAAGTATGTATTAAAATGAGATGTCAGTGAAATGTGAGTCCTCCTTTAAATGAATGTTGGTAATTGTGACATTTTTTCTAATGGCGGGAGCTCATTATAACCTTACACACAGTGTTACATTAACACTGTGCAGAGTGAAGAATATCATCACTATTGTGAATATATATATATATATATATATATATATATATATATATATATATATATATATATATATATATATATATATATATATATATATATATATATATATATATATATATATATATATATATATATATATATATATATATATATATATATATATATATATATATATATATATATATATATCACACACAAATCTCCTCAAGACAAATGAATGCATATTATATCAAATCTTATCAAAGATGAGCATCTGTGTGAGAGCTGTGTTAAAAGGTGTCAAGTAGCAATTAATGAGGATATTAGACCCAGGATCTCAAGCTAATAACATGTAACATGGTGGAGATTAGGGAGCTGTTTGTGTTTCTATCCCCTTTTGTCTTTTAATCTTGTAAATACTGACTGATTCTGCCAGTAAAAACATCAACTCTCCCACATTCCTTCACATAGTGCATTGTGGGCCATAGTGAGTAGTAAACGTGAGTGTGGATCAGTGCATGGAAGTGTAAGGGGGTTCATAGGGGAATCTAAAAGGGGGTCTTCAGGCCTCCTGGGTGCTTTGTAAAGTCTATAACAGACAGTGAGGAACATGGGTGTTGACAGGGGACCAAGTGAGTGCTGTAATGCCCTGTACATCTCCATTTGCACTCAGTGTTTTGGAGCTTCTTGCCTGTGTGTTGTAGGTGGATGGTTACACATTTATAAAAAATAATACCACTCTGTAGAAATATTTTCAAAATATGATGTTTTCCCTAAATCACATAAAGTATTTTATAAATACAGATAAAATGTTATCTGTATATTATACATCTAAAAGAAATTACTGAATGTAAAAAACAAAAAACAAACAAATCTAGTTGTAGCAAAGAATACATTATTATTAAATAATTCCAAACTGAATTTGGGTTTGTATGCACTGTATGACTGAGTGCATGCATATCACATGTGCACTTTCATGTCTGCACCTTGTGTATTCACACATCAGAGATGAGAGTCTGCCTGAGCCATCTAACTTTTTTATCTACTGTAACTATATCCGTTTTATGTTCATAAAAGTCAAAAAGAAATCTAATTATCTCCTACATTATGTTTCAATATGGTCCTTGTATCCTTCCCGCATTAAAACTGCAAGTCAGTTCTATTTATCAAATACTATATAGTGTCTCCCTAAGAGGGGAACAGATTGCATGCTGGCCTGCTACAGACTTCATCAGGTCATCTGAATTGATGATACATGTTGCAAGGCGGCTGAGTTTCTGAGTTCCCCCAGAAACCTCTGTTGGAGTGTGTGCTGGCAGAGACGGGGGCCGCAGCCAAGTCTATCTGACTGATCACTACAGATGCTCCTCTTCAAGTATTCAGAGTCAGATCCTTAGTGCTGGGTCTTGAGGGACAAACAATAGCACCTGTTCCTCATAAGATAGCCCATTCATGTATCTTTAATGAAGCCTGGGGGCAGATGGTGTGAAATGACATTATCCAGTACTTAGCAGTGCTAAGACAAAGGGAGAGCATTGCCAGCACAACAATGCTGCTGTATTTACGAGGAGAAGGGAGGACGTTGCCCAAGTGCCCCGCTCACATCTGCTCCACTTCATTCTCAGACTACTCAAGATCATCTTGGCAATAGAAATATCCCGGGCACCCAGCCCATACATAGATAAACTTGAGGGTAACTCTTAAAGGAGGGAGGATGGGTTTATAGTAACTGAGGCCGTGTAGAAGCTCTTTTTATCTCTGTTTTTTTTTAATATACTTTTTTCTTTAACTGTACTTAAACAGTCAAAGAAAAAAAAAACAACCTTTGAGTGGATGTTTATAATTAGCTCACGGACTGTGGCAGCTGTTAATTGAGAGCTCAATATAACCTCTACTATTTGTTCCCACCTTGAAAGCTCCTCAAAATTTGATTTCTCTTTCTCTGACATTAGTTGCTGTAAATTAAACTTTAATGCGTGAAGCTCATTACTGCAAATCACGGCCATTCAAACTCAATATATTTATTTCCCCAACATTTACACTCTGTCTTGCCTCAGTGCCTCTTGTATATTCTGCTCCATATTTTTAAATAATAAGAGTAATAAAAGCTGATATCCCAGAAGAAATTATAGAATTTATATTTTGTGTTGCTGGAGAAAAATATATATGCATATTTAATGTGTTTGGCTGATGTCTCTCTCTCTCTATATATATATATATATATATATACTGTATATTGCTGATATTTAGCATGCATCTCATGTACAATTAATTAATACAAATTGATGTACTCACATTTGTCCTCTCAAATAACCAAAACTAATTAAATTAAAGAATTATGTGAGTGATAGAACTGTTTTCATATTGTGTAGCACAATAACTGTTATTACCATATTCATGGCCCAGTGTGTATATGGATGGTTTGATTTGAAATGTATTTTGAAATGTAATGTATTTGAAAAATATTTAAAAATTGTTCTAATTATCTGTATAACAGGAGAGTGTTAGGAGCAGAGTGAATTTCCAACTAAGTGGACACAGAGATCTAGAGCCATGAATTAATTACTAACTGCTAAAAAATGTAAAAAAAAAAAAAAAAAAAAAGTTGCCGCATTTCACTAACCATTTAATTCAAGCATGGGTAGAACAAAATGGCAAATAGTGACAGACATTTTTTTTTCTTTTATTCATCAGTTACTAAAATATTTGACAGTGAACAATCTTATTATTTTTTTTATGACAAAATCATTTTCAATTCATCTGGCAGTTTGTAATTCATCACTGATTTAAATTAATTCATGAAAGTGTAATACTTGTAACACACTTGGAAGAGTATGGACGAGGGCCCTTTTATGCCCTGTGACCACCGCACATTCAGCAACAGACTCCATCTGGTTTTACCGTCCAAATACACAGACAGAGAAAAGCTGTGTTCCCCAGTGTCTCCCCCCCCCCCCCCCCCCCCCCCCCCGCCTGCCTGTCACTGGCCCTACCTCATGTTGTGACATTAATTATTGTGTTTTTCCATATGTTCCATACATGCAAGGCCAAGATCCATCTTTCATCCATTCCGCCTGGAAACTTGGAGCAGAAATCCCTATAAAGCAATGTTTTATTTAAGGTCATTTGTCGCAGTCTCCTTGGCCATTTATTTTTCTTCAGCAACAGCACATTTTACAGAATTACTTTTGGAAGAATTACATACATTTCTATTCTTCTATAATGCACTTTCTGTACTTGCACTTCTGTAAAAGCTCAGTAGACAAAAAATGGTTCTATTTATTTAGTTTTCAGTCTAGCTCTGCACCTCTGGACAGATCAATAAAGTAGTTTTAAGTAGGTTTAGTGCACTAGCTGTGAGAGAAACTGGGTGCGACTACGCTATAAGGGGTCTACAGGGGGAGCTGCACAGGCTGAAAAAGTGGAAATCATCGCAGACCTCAGCCAGAACATGAAGGGGGGGGGAGTCGATGCTCAGAGCAGGTTGATTTCATGCCCCAATGCAGCAGCAGTAATTGCACCCAGACCCGTTTTATTGCAAGTTGATTTTAAAGAGGGATGAATGGAGAAACATTCTGTAAAGTGTTTATTTTGGGGGATGACCTTTATTAACCCATTTTCCAGGCAGGTTCCCCTGAGGTTGCCTGGCTCAGTGCTAGATTAACCCTTGCAGGACCATAGTAGCTGGGCTGCTCCCCATCATAGAGGTTCAGGAAGCAGAGGATGACAGTAAGATTGGACCTTCAACATGTGTGCAAAACCCCCACACACCACTTTTGAGACATAAGCTACTCACCCACCCTTGACACACACATGCGGGGAGTTTGTGTTGATATTCCCAGTCGGCAAGTCAGCAACAGGCTGGATGGTGAAGGTTAATATGTGAGTGGAACAGACACTCAGAGAATGACATTAAAATGAAATACAGTCACAGCAAGCACTTTTCAACTGCCTGCAGTTTCCCCTTACTGAAAGCAGTTATAGTAAATTACTAGATTATTTTATGTTTTTTTTCCTCTGAAATAAATGATTATCCAAGATTATGTGAGTAGTTGAACTTCCTGTATCTGTGAGATAAGTTCACGTTTGGGTATGTACATGCTGATCAATCCTGCTCTGCACCTGTGTAATGCCTTCAACAATCCTCATTCTGACATGTTGTATCTACTGCAGCAGCAGGGTGTTGGTGAATGCCTCTTTCAACACATACAGTACTTCTCTGCAGAAGGTGTTACGTACCTACTGAGCCTCTTTGCTCTCTGTCCTGCTTGTCACTTCCTCTAACTGGTGCTGGAACAATGTGCGTATGCGGGCCCTTTGATGTACTGAGGTGAAATTGCGGTTTGGATTAAGAGCAGGCGTAACTCGACCAGGTATTGTGTGAGCACACGAGGGCCATCATTGCCACGGAGCCTCCTGTCAGCACGCGTTAGGAAGAGCTGTGATCTGGCCTCCCCTTGAGTGGGCAATGTGTTTCTGTGTACCATACCTTTGCTTAGGCCTCTCTCTGATCTCTGCTCCCTATCTGTTCAGCAGGTCCAGGGTCACATGCCTCCGCTCATGATCCCCATTTTTCCACACGACCAACGCACTCTGGCAGCAGCAGCCGCCGCCCAGCAAGGCTTTCTCTTCCCTCCGGGAATGTCTTATAAGCCAGGTATGCTTGCAACCTAATTCTTCACTTCATCCCTGCCCTGTTCTCCCTGCTTGCTAGATCTTCTCCTCCTACACTCGTACCAGATTATGATTTTAAAGTTGTGAATAACACGCATACTTACAAATATTTGATACACACTTGAGGCCACTGGCACGCTCTGCTCTAAACTTCCACTTGAGGCCAAGGCCTGGGAAATTTCTAGTCCATGTGGAACAATAGATATGGGTAGAGAAGCAGAGGAATGTAAACATGTCTTGAACAACCGTGTGTTGGACCTCAACACAGAGCTTCCAGCTGTGCTTGGAAAACACACTAACATGAGTACTGTGATGGTACATATTGGCAGCAACGGCAGTTCTCACTGCAAGTCCCAAACTTTAAAGGAATATTTTAGAATTCTCACCTCGCTTCAAGCAATTGGAAAAAAAACATTACAATTTCAGGACCCCTACTGACTAAGAAAAGGAACATAAAAAAATCATATCTGTTCTGCTTAAAATCATGGCTAAAAACTTAAGATCACTTTTATAGATAACTTTGATCCTTTCTGGGGTCACCCTGCATTCTTTAAGTGTGATGCACCCCAACCACAGGGGCTCTCGGGTGCTTGCCCACAACATAGCACAATGCATTTCACCATGACCAGTCAAAGAATGGAATTAAAAAGAGACTGTAGAATTTAGTGCTGGTGGTGACAAACAACCTAAGTAATACAACACACTATAATCCAAAGCTTTTGAACATCATAAAAAGCACATTTCTCAAACCTGATCAACACCAACATTCACAACCCCAGACTGTTTTTTAGTATAACAGATTATCTAGAAAATTCCACAACTATTACAGTATCAATCTTCCAAGCTCTAAATATGAAAAATTTTCTGGCTACTTCAACGCGGAAATAATCAGTTAGATCTGGTATCTGCCAGCAGAATATGCACTTTTTTCGCTGATGCTGAAACTCTCAGGAAAATAGTAACAGAACTTAAGTATGTTCCCTTGACCCAATTCCTTGCGCTCTTCTTAAAACTATTTTTAATTTTGTATCTGAAGACATCCTTTCCATAGTAAATCAATCCCTACAGCTTGATATCCACCCCACTGATTTTTAACTCCTATAATAAAACTTATTTTAAAGAAAGGGAACCTGGATAGTTTAAGTTCAAATATCCCATTTTTACACAAAACTTTAGAGAAACACAATCTTAGTCAGCTAAGTACCATTTAAAACCAGACACTAAATTAGAAATGTTTCAATGAGGTTTCATGACACACCACGGCACTGCTGTGCAAAAAGTATACTCTTGAACACCAGATTCTTCTTGATAGAGTAGATGACTGTCTGGATTGATTTTAATTGTTTTACCACTTATTTACATGGAAGATGTTTTATGTATCTGTATGCTGATGACACTCAACACTCTGTGGCTTTGTCTCCTTTTTTAACTGGATTTTAAATCTAAAAACATGGATGTTACTGTTTGGTTTACAGGTCAAACAATTAAGGCAGAAATACTGATTATTGGTTAAAGGCAGAGAGAAACTGGACTCCAAGCTAAACACACTAGGACCTAACCTAAGCCACGAAATCTAGGAGTGTTTTTTTTTTTTTAATTTTTCTAATTTGAAGAACATCTAAAAAGTGAGGCAATTTCTTTCTCTAAGCAATACAGAGAGACTGATGTACACTTTTATAACTAGTGACTGGACTGCTGTAATGCTCTTCTTTCTGGTCTACTGAAGAATACAATAAATCACCTACAATTAATCATCAATTCTGCTGCCCAAGTGCTGACTAAGACCAAAAGGAGAATACATATTACGCCTATGTTAAAGGTTTTACACTGGTTACCTTTTTTCATATTGATTTAAAACATCTTTTATTATATCATGAGGCACTAGACCTCAAAATGCTTTTGGTTTATAAACCAGGAAGGACCTTTCAAATCCTCCAGTACTTTTTCTGATGCTGCTTTCAGTCATCTCAGAGAAACTGAAAATATTGATATTTTTAAACAAAAAAAAACATTTATTCAGTCTGACTTTCATTAAGTTTTCATAATGTTATGGTTATATTATTTATCCCCTTTTATTATAATTATATTACTATGTATCTAATTCTATTTCGTTTGATCAACATTTGACTGTTTTTATTTTTACTGCTTTATTATCATCATATATTTTGGGTAGTATTTCCTGATTGTATTTTTTTTTGTAATTTGTATTGCTTGGATTATCTTTTATTAATTACCTTTTTGTTAACCCAGCTACCCATCCTTTGTTGTTGGCCAATTCAAATAATTTTTTCCTCACATACTACTTTTGATCTATTAGTTAAACTGCATTTATATGTAAAAATGGTTCTATTGAACAGACACCTTAATACGAAACAGTGTTATGTTGATGAAAACCACTCTGTCGAAGAAAAGGATGTATTAGTCAGACGGAACAAGCAGAGTCCTTGTCTGTAAAACAGCAAAATAACAAGGATGATGACTGAAAATGGAAAAAGAAACACTGGGAAGTCAGCAGGTTCGCAGCAGAACATTAAAAGGTGTGGCAGTGCAGTTAATGAATTAACTATAAAACCAGACGATGAAAAAGAAAGTCAGCTATTTTGGAACTATGGAGCCATGACAGCTTGAACAAAGTGCCTGAGGGGGAGTCTTTTACCAATGTGCTTTCTGCAATAGGTTTGACATGGAAAATGTTTTAGTTCAAATAACAGGAGCTATTATGGAATCATGGTCAGGGGTCGCCATGTGTATGGTTCCTGCATAATTCATGAGCTCATGAAGAAATAGCATAGGGGGTCTAAAAATGACTCTTGAAGTCAGGAGAGGTATTTTGAAACCTCTATTATTTTTTCTCCTCCAACACAATATTCACAATATATCCAGAGAGTACAATGTTATCACCACCACCTGCAGGGTATACAGGATGCGGCCATGTCCTTTCTCCATGAAGTGAGTGGCCAAGCATTCACTTCCAAGACTAAGGCACACTAATCTGATGTTATCATTATGAGACAGCTCCCGGGGACCTCTGCTTATGACCCCAGCCCTGTGGTGCTCACATGGCAACAGAGTCATTTTGGCACCATAGTGGTAAGTCATCACCCATTCACTGGCTGTGCTCAATGGCCTGGTGTTGCATGGTGGACAAGCACAGCAATAGAAACACCAACTCATCTTTTAAACAAATAGATGCATGTAGGACTTCTCAGTTGGTTCGCACTGTTTACACAGACAGTCTGATGTGCCTCTAATGGAGTTGCATAAAGAATCCATAGTCTTCGGGTCCCTCTCCCCCATAGACATTCTGCTGACAGTTGTCAGGTTTGTTATGCTATACTTTTTTAAACCTGGTATTTTTCGTAACATTTTGTCATATTAAAATTAGGGCTTTTATATTGACTTTGAAATTTAAGTAATTCATGTTGAATAATCACTTTCCTTTTTGTTAAATCAATGGCAATACACTCTACTCTACATGAGTGTAAAATCTTATAAGTTAATACTCTTGGACCTGTACATACATCTTCTACATACATCTTGTAAACCTTTACGTTAGTGAACAGATTTGATAATTTATTGAACATTAAAAGCCAGTGATGAGAAAAGATCAAGTTTGAGGCCATATAGTTTATTCATCATCATTTGATCTGGCCTAAGAAAGGTCATAGCTACATCTGTGATTCCTCAGCAGGTCTATGATTTATATTTCAGGTCACCACATGAGCAAGGAAATATAGCCCTGCTGTGACCTAGCCATAGTGTCACCTGCACTCTCTCTTAGTATTCACTTTACTTGACTGGGTATGAGACAAGCCATGGGAAAAAAAAATCTATGTTAAACACAATTTCTATTTCACCAGTGATGCTATCCTGGCACACTGCCCATTCAGCTGGAGTCTGGTGCCGCAACACAGACTGTATGCACCCAAGACCCAGACATAGGAGAACCCCCCTCCCCAGTAGAGATGGTGCACACTTAGCACATGACCCTCCCCAGGTTTCACATGACATCTAAAGACATCCAGCCATTTATTATTACAAAATCCTACGTCACAGACAGCACAGAGAGACAGAGAAAGCGATACCAAAAAGAGGAGGTGTAGAAATAACCACAGTGCACCCCCGCACATCCAACCCAGCACTATTTGCAACCACTTCTGCTGGGTGATTTTATTTGCTACTAAATGAGGATTGAATTTCCATGGTGTGTATCACATTGTGCTGTGCTATACAAGATTGCAAAGAGAGGCAAGCAGGCAAGGGCAAAGTGAAAGAGAAGGTATATACATTTACCTTGTCCATGGCTTAATAGCTCCATATGTGTGTGAGGAGAAGGGACAGGCAGAAGTGGGGTCTGAGCGAAGGCCAAGTCCCCATCCCCACTGGTCACACCGCCTTCCCTTCTCCAGACACGCGTCAAACTAACCTCCCCTCTATGAATGCTGTGCTGCCCCGTCTCACCGGAGCTGTACCTCTCAACACACTAGGTTGACTGTGCGCGAGCTTCTGGTACTGTTCTACACCCCCATGGATATCACTCATACGACAGCCGTTTTATGTTTCCATCTGACAAACATGCTGATGGCAGGCCAACAGTAGTGCATAGTAATGAATAGTACTGCTATTTGGAGACCAATTCTTGCCTGTTGATCACAGTGATATTTGAGATAAGAATGTGTGTGTTTTTTTTAACCTCGATATTGTGACTGCACACTTGTTCTAACCAGTTTGCATACAAGTGTGTTCACTCTGCTGCCAAACCTATCACTGAAGCAAACAATGTTGTGTTGAACAATAGCCAGACAAGTCTACAGCTGTAAGAACTGCCTGAGAGAACATGCTGCTCCTTTTACATAATCGCTAATTGAATCCCTGGGAGATATTTAACATTTATTCTGAACACAAATACACACATCCAAAAACCCTTAAGGAACTTCTATCTTTTTATCTAAACTGTTTTAGTTTTTGTTGTCATGGTATTTTCCAAGAGGAGTGCTGTGCAGGTGGAGGAAGGAGGGGATGCTGTGGAACGTTCCTTAGTAATCCTGCTCCAGTCAAACCAGCTTAGCCTTTTGTTAATGCAGATGTTTGGGCTTGAAGCCGAGGGCTCTTCGTTGCAATTTGCCACATTGCTGTGGTAAAGCAGTGGAGGGCCCAGGATCCGTGTTGGCACTTGCCTGGTCGCTGTGGGCCGGCTCATTGTCTGAACCTGTATGCATTGTTGTCTCCCTCTCTCTCTCTGACAGGTGATAACTACCCGGTGCAGTTCATTCCATCCACAATGGCAGCTGCAGCAGCATCAGGACTCAGCCCCCTCCAGCTTCAGGTATGTACAGTACGATGACAAAGACTGCTAGGGACATCCGCCAAGCTCAGGGCAGAAAAGATGGCTAAGCAGCTGTACAGCTGTACTGCTAAGTAATGAGCTGCGCACTAAATAATCCTGTAGGCCCCCAGCTCACACACGCTTATCACCTTACATATGTAATTTATCCCATTTTATAGAGGATTTATCCCCACTGGCTCTGCCAGACAGAGGAGTTAGAAAGATAATTCGAGGGAATGAGAATCACTTTGGTTCCCTTAATCACCCACCAGTGAATTTATCAGAAAACAATTGTCTGTGTAAGCAAAGCATCTACCTCCTATTGCTTTTACCTAGTAGTATCACTAAATAATATTGCCAGTCTGTTTTAGCTGTGTTAAGGAAACTCAAAGAATGGACATAGATGTGAGTAATTTAATTTATTAATGTGATTGAGGGGGAGTTTTAGCCACAGAAAATGTTGGCATAGGCTCCAAGCCCTACAGGCTCCTCCAGGACTTTTTCTCACACAGCATTTAAAAAAGCTGAACCCATGTCAGGGCTTAACCTGAGGCCATAATGTTTAATATAGATAATGATCTGTGCTCAATCCTTCAAGTTCTTACTATGATAAATACTACTGTTACCCATGCTTCTCTCAGCCCATGCATGATCTTTGTTTCCGAATTGGTGATGAGGATTCCCTTGCTAGATTTCTCCGACCTTTATTTACATATAAAAACAAATAGCAATGGGAAGCTGAATAACAACCACATACTGTATATTCTAGTACCGCTGCTTCTCTAATTATGAGTTTCCTTTGCAGTCTTGAGTAATTGTAGATCCTAAGTCCATATGAAACTAGAAATCAGTACTGTTTTCTGAAAGAAGAAAGAAAAGATTAAAAAGCATCTTTCCAAACATATGGTTAAGTGGCCACTGCTGCGTTGCCAACAATAGTGAAAAGTTATGGAAAGCTGTTCCATGTGATGCTCAACAGAAGAAAAAAGTTTGACAAGACTAAACAAGAGTGCTCATGACTGAGGGGGGAACTCTTTGCACACTGATATATGTGGCATTTGTCCTTCGGAGGCTACCACTGTCAGTGTTAACGAGCCTTGGCAAGTTCTAACAATGCTTGCAGCTGGTTCTGAAGCGCTGTGCGTCATTACGCACCCATGAGAAGAGCTATCAGAAACATCCAAGGTGTTAAATGAGTCTGCTTGTGTTTGAAGACATGTGTCTGTGCAAGTCTGAGTGAATATGTTTCTGGAGAGTATATGTGTCGCGCAGTTTGTGTATCATAGAGAAGTCCATTGGAAAAGGAGTGGTAGTTCAGACAGGCATGCTGAGTCTATTTATAGTGGTGTATGAGGTCAGATGAGACAGTCATATATCTGAAGGATGGGGTGAGGAGGTGAGACAGGTCTAGAGTCATTAATTCTGATTATGTATTTAACCCTGGGAATGGGCAAAAACAGTGCCTCCAAGACCATGACTTGGCCGACCTTTACAGAACACAGTAAACAAAAAGAGGTGCATTTTCCATTAATTGAAGTCTGTCAGCCTGTCACATATTCCGCCTGCTGGCTGCTATTTACCCTGCATAGAGACTCCCCTTAAAACAGCAAGGCAAGTCAAACATGCCCTTTTCTACATAGCTGGGATCAACAAACCATGTGACTTCCACTATTTCCTTTACAAAGCACTGAGAGCCTGCTATGATTAAAAACATCATATCAAGTCAGACATGGAATTAAGTTGGAGTTGTCTCCTCCCTTCAAAATTACTGAAAAATATACACCTTTCCAGAGTTCTCTGTGTGTGTATGTGTGTTGAAGAGAGAGTATTCATGAGTTCATGAGAAGCAGCAAAACATCTTTATAAGTATGAACAAAATCATAGCTAGTGTAAAGCACAATGAAAAGGAGTCATTTCATTTGTTGAGAAAGAATGTAAGGAGATATTTGTCTGTGTGCAGTGAAACACTGTGTCTGTGGTTGCACATACTATATCATAGTACTTGTGTAGTGAAAATGTGATAACTAATTTAAATTTAAAAGCCCTACTGCTATGGAATAAAAAACACCACAGGGTAAAAGAAATAAAAGCAAATTAAAATATACCAAATTTATGGATGCCCTGCAAATATTAGCACCTATGGCATGTGGGATCATATTACTGAGATTATTTTTCATGCATCATCAAGCACAATGTTCCACTAACCCTTAAAACTGTCCTGAACTTTTGTAGTTTCACCTCTAAGCCCATTCTTCATTTGCCTCTCACACACATACACACACACATACTGTATACAAAATCCCACACACATATGGCTGAATAAGCTGCCCCCCAATTAAAATGTCTCTTCCTGTCAGCTGCATGGCAAGGTATAATTTTCACCAATTTACTCAGTTTAGATTTTGCAATATATGAACCTTAAAAATTATCTTATTGGAAGAATTAATTCCCACAATGCTGCAGAGGTAATGTGATCAGCCATCCAGTCAGAGAGGCTAGCCGCTCCATCAGTCTTAATGTTGGCCACGTAGCCTCTTCACAATCTCCTCTGTCATAACCGTCTGGGATCCAGCAACCTTCCCCGCCCTTTCTCTCTGAGAGAAGAAACCCCAACAAGGTAACAAAGGCTTAAAGCTGATGGATGTAAATGAATCTTCCCGGATGCGTTTGAGTGTTGGAGACTGTAATTTGCTTGTCAATACAGGGTGGTAGCATCACTCTGGTGGCTGGCAGTCTGCAAGTGGCTGTCACCAGGCATTGCTGCATTGGGCAATTTCACTCAATGTTTTCCCGACAGATTGGCTCTCGTCCTCAACTCACAGGAGAGGAGCCGGATAAACTATCCCAGCGCGACATGCCCTTCTTCATTAGTGCCCACACAGTGCTGGGATGAGCCCAGGACCAGCAGGAAACAATGGCTCCATCCCTGCCTGTCCTTTCCTGATTACAACTGACACATCTCACCTAACAGAGGAAATTGTGCTCAGATTGTACTCCAACCTGTCCGGACACCTACTATATTCAATTGAGCAAAGGGACAAGAGGGGAATTTCCCTAATTCTACAATAGAAATTTCTATTTCGGATAGCACTTAATTTGTTGTTTGTACAATATACCAGTCGTATCAGTTGCCAAGTGAAAAACAATTTACTTAAAGCCAATATGAACTTAATACACACCGTCTGCCTGCTTTTTACAGAACCAATAAACATGAGGAGGACCTTTTGAGAAAGAGCTTTTTATCATTGGAAGCAGACTTTGGGGTTTAAGACATTTTAAATAAAGTATTATTGGATAAAATAGAACATCTGGGTTCTCTGTATGCAGAATCACTGTTAAGACTAAATAAATAGAAACCCTATGCTTTCACTCAAAGCTCCGTTTTCTGTGATTTTTCCAGATTTCTCTGTTTCCTTTTCTTCTGCTCTCTCTGTCTCATTCTCCTGCTCTTTCCAATTTCCCATCCATATCTTGAACCTCCAAGTGTCTTAGTTTATGTATTTGTCTCTCCATTACTCCTATCCACTTTTTGTCTCGTTCTGTCCATGTTTTAATCTTTCTCTTTTTACCTTTGCTCATTGCATCCCTATAATTCACAGTACTGGGAGTCAAGCTGCTTGAGCAAATACTTAACTGCAATTACCATCCAACGCGTTTTCTATGGCATCTCCATAGGCCCACAATAAACCTGGGCCCAGCCTCAGCACAGGCTCCCACTGTATAGATGAAAAGCTGCCCACATGCTCTGCAACAACTAGACCAGATCTCAAGCAGGCAGTACTGAAGGGGTACTCTGTGGCATAGACAACTGGAATGATAAGAACAAGTGTTACACAGTCAGGGGACAAACAGGAAGAAAGTGGGAGAGCAGCGAACCGCATATTATCTTTTGTTTGGATGTAAATGCCTGTGTAGGACAGATGTGAAAAAAGCATCTTCCATCATTAACAAGTAAAACACTTTGGACTTTGAAAGAGAAAGAGAGGGATACATGAGGAGGGGAGAAAAGAGAGAACAGACATACTGTAGAGAGCAGCTGTTTCTGTGTTTATGAGCACAGGAGCCCAGTCTTTGAAGGTAACCCAGAGCAGTGCAGCAATGCTAGCTGTGTGTGAAGGCTGGCTAATAGGATGGCTAGGTGAGCAGCTGGATAGAGGCAGTGGTGAACAGAGGGACAGATGGACAGATAGAGTGGATAATGCAGTGAGCAGCACTGAATAGGAGGGCTGGCTCTGGGGCCCCTGGGCCAGGAGAAACCACACACACTTACACAAGAAGGGCTGTGTTTGTGTGCCAGAGAGAACAACTAAAAGACAAGAGCCTAAATATCTTTATATATGTGTATATACACTGTATATACATATAAATATCTGATGTATGTATACAAATACACACACACACTTCTATATATACAGCTTCTTTTATATATACTGCAGAAAAAGAGAGAAGCAAGAGGAGGAAGGAGGGGTTAGAGCAGAGCAGGTTGGGTGCCAGCAGATGAGACAGATGTTGGGCCATACTGGAAAGCATCGGCACAGTGCACCAGGACGCCTTCCTCCACTCCTGACATCTGGGCCTAGACTGGGTCAGCCTGCCTGGTCGCCCTGGGCAATGAGCCTGTACAAGCCTTGTGGCAAACAGGCCTGGCGCTGTGCTGCCTTTTAAATGGTGTGGTGCACTGAAGCACAGTTAATGCCCTCATATCTACCCCAGTGCTCAGCGCCCAGGCCACGCAGAGGTGAATGAGACATTGACAGACAGACAGACAAATAGACACACACACACATACAAAGAGGCAGAGAGTATAATTAAAAAGTGTATGGCTATCATCAAACAATGCTTACCACATGTAAAAATGGTTGGTTTTAGAAATTGTTGTGGTTCCAAGGCAATCTGTTTGGCTTTATTTTCATATTTCTGCAGGCCACAGTTGTACATGTGCAATGTACCATCATTGCTGGCAGCAGGAAAACTGACAAATATCTGCCACTGTATTTTCCAGCACATATTATCATGCTGAGGTACTGCCTTTGCACAAGATGCGCATTTCTCTTTCCACAGAATGTTATTTCCTCTTTAAACTACAACACATAAGCTCCAGTGTTAGAAGTAAAATATACTATAAATGGAAGTTATGAGAAAGTGTATTTTTTTCTCATAATTTAGGAAACTCCGTGATAGTATCAGCTTTGTTGTTTTACTAAATAAACAGAGGCTGCCCATCTTAATTGCATATCATCGCCCGAATATGACTTCTGAGATGTCTAACATCATCAGCAGAGTGTGTAATCTCAGTTTAATGTTGCAGGCAGAAAAGTGAACCTCCCGTTTAACCTCTGCTGTCTCCAGAGGGCTTGTTTTTAATTACCAGAGGCTAACAGGCTGACCTTGGGCATGCTGCACTCACTTTGAATCCATGCTTGCTGAGATCTGCTCTGCTCTATTGGGAGACAGGGAATGGTGAGGTCAAAAGAAAGATAGATTGTATCTGTGTTGAGAAACAGAAATTATTTTAGCACATTTACTTTTCTAAGCACAAAAGAAACAACAAAAACTCACACTATATATAAGTCATACATTTCCTTCCCTTGAAGCGATGTATTCCACAAGCACATATTTCTCTTTTACCAGATTTCTCTCAACACCCACATTGCGATTTGAATTAGCTATTATGTTTATTCATCAATTTTCTACAGTTCTACAAGTTGTGCCATAGTGTCACTTTTTACAGACAGTGGTATTATACATTTCCTGGACGTTGAAAGGGATTTCCTGATCAAATGAAGCAAGACAATTACAGCATGAAGAGGGTAGACACAAAGAGAAAGATAAAAAGGGGTCTAGAGTTTCACTTGGGATTTCACCTAGTCCAACAACCCAGAGTTGGAACACTGACTTTCAGCTTGACCCTCATTACCATGAACCTTTTGCTGCCCCCACATGGCAAAAATATATGGGGAAGGGGCTTTTAGATGTAGGGAAGCATGGGGGAGGAAGGCAGATGTCTTCTGCTTAGGGAGACCAGCTTTAACAGGATGCATTACCAGTCAGCATTTGGCACCACAACCCATTGACCAACATTAACAAGTTATTGCAGAGGTTGTATTCTACATATGAGAGCATGCCCCACAATCATTTTGTATTCCATTGTAAATGTATTATCTTTGAAGTATTATCTAGATCCAGCCTACAATATTGTAAAAGAAACAGACTCCACTAATTGAACACTTTCATATCTGCCCTTAGGCAGCATGTAGCGTGTTAAAACACCTTTCATCTGTCTTTCCTCCTGATCGTATATTGTTCTTTGGCTCTTGGAGACAGACTGTTCCTTGTTAACCACTTCTTACCCAATGGCACTGACCTGCTAATCAGTACTGAAAAGGGTCATCCTGGCTGCGTCTAATTTGAGGCAAAGTCTAATTATGCTCTTTTTCCAGGACAATAAAGTTCCTCCCACTCAAGGTCAGGGGCATGCCCGTCAACAGGCCTGTTAGCAAACATCTGTCCAACAGACTCCGCTTCCGCTCCTCTACTAAGACTTGTGCATAGCCTAGAGTGACAGGCAGTGAAAAGACTCCACTCTTTATCCTCTGTCACTGTTTTTCTCTCACTCTTTAAACACACACAGACACACAGAGTGCTTTTACCACTGACATTAAAAAAGTCCAGCTCAGATGAGAAGAAAATAAAGTTCGGTCCACTCCTGTGTCCATTCCTGCCAGAGACAAAAGGCCATTTGTGAGGGAGGTGGGGGCAGTGCTATCATTGTGGGAACATAATCAGTCTGTCATTTCCGCTGCCCATGTGCTGTTGTTATCCCCAGATCCCCTGGAAGAATGGACCGTTTGTACTGCTGCTTATGTGGCAGCGATAAAGTTTCTTACAGGAGCACATATGTGTTTATATCTAGAGATATGTGCATGGACATAAAGTGCTTTGTTTAGCTTTAGTCTGCATCTATACTGCCGAAGGTCAAGCCAGCAGGGTTGCTTTTTTCCATCCACAACAAATGCAGTCTGTATGCAGCCAGTCCAACCAGGAAATGAGACGAGATTTGCTGATTGGCTAGAGGAAGAGAAATTAGATTCCCCTGACAGCACCATCTGACTGAATAACACAACAAACCATAAGGCTTACCTAGTCTGAGAAGCAGGATAGTTGGGGAGTTAAAGGGTGCTATCTGTTTGATGAAGTGGTTACATGGAGTAAAACTCTTCTCCAGACAGTGGCTCAATTTGACAGACCCCGGCCATTTTCAGTGGGAGACAAAAGCCAATTTCATCACTTACCTGGTGGCCAATCAATAGAGACCTGGGGTGGAAATAAGATTTGGCAGTACAGGAGTACTGCTAGGCTTTGTAAGGACAGGAAAACAAGTACAAATTATGATTTAAATAAATCAGTCTTTTATAATTTTCAGGTTTTAATCATAAAAAAACATGAAATAAGCACATAGATGAATGTCAAGACATTAAACTGTAACTTCATCCAGGATAAAGGATATGAATGCCAAAAATCTGATCCAACAGACAATTAGCAATTAAAAATACTTTCTAAACCTCATATCAACGTCCTTAACCACCCTTTTTAGTATATGCCACATAATCAGCCCACTAGTGGAAATGTAAATTGAGCTTTCTGAGTTCAACCCTGTTATAGGCGCAACTGTTACTGAGTGCCTCGCCAGTCATTTGAACCACCCTCTTGTGTGGTAATGTCACAAACAGTTGGACATCTTACTGATTTAACGCCAAGAAAAATAACGATGATTACATCTGTATTTTTTGTGCAGGTTTCTAAGCCTTAATAATGCTTGTGTTTAAAATATTCTATGATGGCAATCCAACTGAGGTTGGGTTTCGAACATTGTGGAATGGGACTGTCTCACATGGCTGTGTGGAGACAAATCACAGGCCAGAAACTTCAATGGGAAGCCGTGTAGATCTTGAGAAATGAGAGATCTTTGCTAACACACTTGCATCCAGTCGGCAAACTTTTCTCTGTGATGAGTGGAAAATAGGGGCTCCAAGTATTTTGAATGAAAGCCATCTCTGTGTGGTTTTTAAGACTGCTGTCTCTCTCTGGGTTCAGTCTTTGAAATACAGTTAAGACCTTTGATGGAGGTTCTCTGCCAGCCTCATGGAAAGAGAGGAAAGACGTAAAAGAGGGAGATGAAGGCAGACACAGAAGCAGAGAGAGTTCTAGGGAGAGGAAAAGACAGAATATAAAACTTTGAATGTTTGCTGGATTTGGATGTTAATGCCTTGCGGGTTTCTCCACCTCCCTACAGCAACTGTATGCCGCCCAGCTTGCCAGCATGCAGGTCTCTCCTGGAGCCAAGATGCCTCCACTCCCCCAGCCCCTCAATGCGAGTGGGCCCATTTCTCCCTCCTCTCTGAAGAATGACAAGAGTTCCTCCAGCCCTATCACTCACGTCAAGGTACAATCCTCAACTACTTCAACATGCCCACCCACCAGCCCAGGCCTTGAGTGGTACTTGACCTAGCCTAGCCTAGTTGTAGTCTCAATAAACTAGCAGCTATACGGTTTGCTACTCCAGTGTTGCAGCAGGCGTATGCTTAGTCCAGCCTGTAACAGGCCATCAATCTGTGGGGCTTTAACAAGGCCCTCTCTCTTAACCAGAACTCTGTGGATGTGGTTGCTATGGCTATGGCTGCTCTAAGCCAGTAATTTGTGGAACACATGGTTTCTAATTTTTTTCACAATGAAACTTAAAAAAAAAATATTTTATTATAACTGAAATGGAACAAAATTGTTACACCAGTGCTATGCAAATGCTGATGAAAATGAAGCAAAAAAAAGGAATTGATGACTTTTTTTGACTTTTTTTTGCCTTGTATACAATCCAAATGCAGGGTGTATTTTCTGCTGCTGTGTGGCGGGATTCCACTAGACCTCCGTGCAGAGGAAAGGCCATATACATCATCCCCACTCACTAAGACCATAATCAGAAACATACGCCCATTTGGAGTAGTTTAGCTTAATAATATCACAATGGAGAAAGGCTATAAATCATGTCATGGCACTTTGGCTTTCTCTCGCTATGCTCTTCTGTTACGCACAGACACACAAAATCCTTCAGGTCTTGAGCCTCCTGGGATTTCCATTGAAAGAGTGCCATCAAACTGACTCAACACTGTAATTTCATCACATGAACACAATTCTCATTTATCAGATTAGATGCCAATTCAGTCAATATTAATACAACACTAATTCTACTCAAAATATTATATATGTTGCCAAATATCACAAAATTAAGAACTGAAATGAAATTAATTATATATAAACGGAAAGCAAATATATCCTGGCATCGCCCCATCTGTGTCCACAGTCCAATAGAATCAAACTGCTCTTAGTTTTGTTTGTCTGCTTTCAGCTTCACTGCATGACAAACTGTTATTGGCACAGAAATAACAAGGCCTTGGGGCAGTCTATGCTTGAGCCATATGTTTGGACAAGGAGACACTTGGGCTTTGAAAACGACTGTTAACGACAGTATGAGCCCTAATCTGGTTTAAAAGACTGCTATATACTGTACACTGGGTGATTTATACAGCAGAAAGTTTTCTTCTGGGATGCGAATGTTTGAGTTGTTTCTTTTCAATTCAGCATTCACTGTATTAAAGCATCTACTGAGCGCATTGATTTTGGTGTGTCTTGACTTACAGGGCAGTTTGTTTTTCTATTTTTCTATGTGATCAAATGTCTTATAGATCAATGTTATATTTTTAATATATTTTCATATTAGAAAAAGTAAAAATGTTTGTCATTTGATCTTTTCACAATTGTTAGCACAGTAATACATGTTTTTGAAAATACAGGTTATGTAAGGCCCTTTTATGTGTTTTTTTTTAGCTTTGTTCATTGGACATGGTCTTGAGTAAATGCTCTAAAGGCTGCTCAGATAATGCAGCAATAATTACATGTATCCTCCTCTGACCTTACCTCAGAACTACACCATTTAGGGCTTTCCTACATCATATTATATATTTTAGGAAGAGGCATATCAAAGTACATGATATACAAGCAAGTATGTACAAATGAGGAATAAAATGAGAAAACAAGTTAATGAAGTAGATAATGTGAGTCGACATCTGATGAATGGAACAGCTGTCTTTGATCATTGGCAGCGCCGTTATCTGGTCATTATTTATTCTTCGAACCAGAGTGCAGACACAGAGAGCAGGGAGGAGGAGAGGGAGAACAGATGAAGATGTACAGAGAGACAGAATCTGCTTTAATTAGTGTGAACAAAGGCGCTGGGCAACTGTGAGGAAGATCGCAGTGGCTCAGCTCTAAAGGAAGGATGGATGATGAGGAGAAGAGAAGAGAGGAGAGCTAGGGAGGTGTGGATCAGGATAGGGATCATATAATTAACCAGGAACAGGAAACTGTACTGTCTGGGAATCCAGAGCACCTCCAAAAGTAGAGGGATGGCACCTCTTCACATCTGTCCTTTCTCCTACCCCTATCTATCTCTGCTGCCATAGGAAGAGGGAACACAGCCGCTCAACCTTTCTGCTCGGCCAAAGACGGCAGAACTGGTCAAATCCCCAACATCCCCGACACAAAACCTGTTCCCCGGCTGTAAAAGTAGCCCAAACAGTCTTGTCAGCAAGGGTGGTATCCCCAGCCCACTTGGACTAGGCATGGGCCGAGGCTCCTCACTGGGTAAGACCACAACCCTCATCCCACACATACACACATTTGCCCTGTTCAAACACAGACTTTTGGAGAAAGAGGAAAAACACATTGTGAGGTTTTGGTACAACAAACTAACTTCTGTGTGTTTGTGTGTGTTTGTGTGTGTGTGTGTGTGTGTGTGTGTGTGTGTGTGTGTGTGTGTGTGTAGACATCCTGTCCAGCCTAAACTCTACCGCATTGTTCGGGGACCAGGACACAGTGTTGAAGGCCATCCAGGAGGCTCGTAAAATGAGGGAGCAGATCCAGAGGGAACAGCTGCAACACCACCAGCAGGGCATGGAGGCGAAGCTGTCCGCCCTCAGCGGAGCGGGCCTCAACAACTGTAGAGTTGACAAGGTAAGGACTACTATCTAATATTCTGTCAGTTTTGTACCTGTCAAGTCCCCCTCAAACAGGTTTTCTCCATTGAAAGCTTTTCCATGAATCAAAAAAACAATCAGTTGACCAAAGTGTTCAGCTCTCACTGAAAGTAGCTGAGGAAAGAAACTAATAAAGAAAGTAGAACATGGTGATTTGATATAGCAGTAATATATTTCTTTAATCCATGTCCAGGGTGGTCGTATTGATAAGTGCTGGCATAGTTCAGTGTGTACATGTGTGATTACTCAAATTTAGTCTGAATGTGTTTGTGTGTGTGTGTTGAGAGAGGTCTCGGTGTTGTTGATGTTGGTGTGAGGGCCATGACAGGCCATGGCAGTGCCCGGTGTGGGTTAAGAAGACTCTGAAGTCTCTGCCCAATTAAAGCAGACTTGCAGCCCTCACCGTCCCTTGACACGGGATGGGACTGCTTTGTACCAGGAGCACACACTCCCAGGGATTCCCTTTAAAAATATCTTCAATCGATGAGTCAATCAAGGAGAGAAAAAAGCTGTCCTCCTCTCTTCAGCTTGATGCCATGTTGCCAGTTGGCTGTGAGCAGCAGGCAGGAGCTGGGAGCGATGCTCATTAATATTTCAGTACCTGACACTTTCAACCAACAGCCTCAACTAGGTCAATGTATATGTAAAAAAGTCAATGAATATCTATTTTGATTTCCTTCTAATTTGGTGTTTGGAAGAGATCACGGTCTATGCAGGTGGCAATCAGCTATGCTCATACTGAAGTGAAGCAAATAAATGGGTGCAGCCAATGGAGAGGACACAGAGCACCGCCTGCACTTGAGTAAAAAAAAAAAAAAGCTCTTTACAATAATGAATAATTCCAGAATTATGTTTATAATATAAGAAAGATTGTACTTAACAGTTACAAGCCTACCAATTCGCAAGTTTTCAATATAGTTTTAAGATTTATTTCCATTTTTTCAGCTTTCTTTGTTCATTTGACACATGGTATGTGAAGCTTTTAGCATGCAAGCTCCATTTTTTTTTTTACCTCAGTCACAGGAGCTGGTGCAGCTGCCTTCCCACCTCCACCTAAGGTGAGACTGTGGTCAACCAAGCAGCTGAATCTGTCATGACATGAATGCAGTAACTGAACAATGCACAAGCCGAGCCATTTTCAACAGGCAGCACACACCTACAGCTACATTGTCCTTAGCAGGTAGAGCTTAACGCCTTTTTATCCCAGCTTAGGTTTTGTTCCCTCTGAATTTTGGACTTGTCTATTCAATGTACGTATGTTAAATAATCACCTCAGAGCAGGAGAATGCTTCTTTATTTTCCCTAAAGGGTCTTCTGCTTGAAATATCCAGTCACTCCTCACCTGTAATCTGCCTTTTGTGCTTTTTAACAAAGAGAGAAACAGAAAGAGAAAATATGTGTGACTGTGTGTGTGCGCGTATGTGATCACAAAGACAAAATTTAAACCCCTAATAATAGTAATCTGTTTTTATTTTTAAAAAAACCTAAATTGAATTCATAATTAAAAGCCTTTCCTCCAGTAATATGTTCCTGTTTTCATTAGGCCATTTATATATCTCGTTGAATGACACCGTCACTGAGCTCATGTTTGACTCTTTGGCTCGTGCAAATCATAGTGAGATATTGTCGCCTCTTATTTTCAATGACACTGCCCCTATTAGGATGGTGTGAAATTAGAGGTACGCTTTATCATGTCAGCTAAAAGAATTGTCCAATCATCTTCATCCCTCTGCTGCTATAAAGAACAGTGGGTTGTAATTCAGTGGTGAAATGAGAGCAAAGGAGAGAGAGTCTTTTGCTGATACAAGCCAACGGACTAGAAAGGTTTGAATGCCCCTGATAAAAGCTTTCACTTTAGTCAGTTTCAGAATATTAATATTTCAAGAAAGCGCCTCACCTGACATAAATATGGTGTGGTCTTTAATAGCTCCCCTCCCAGTCTCTTGTTTGGAAGTTTATCATAGTGAGAGCAGATGAAGAAGAATCTGGAAAGGTAACATAAATGGGATTAAGGAGAGGTTAAGATCATCCAGTGTGGCTGTAAAAGAGGGATATTAAATATTGATTTATCCCACTGTAATGACCGGGCAGAGGAGTGGGTCTAAGTGCTGCTTACAGATGGATCAATTCATCTTTTCATACAAAGTGTGTCTGAACACTACAATGCATTCCTTACTAACCTTTATCACTATGACTCTCACTCCTCCTCTCTCTTTCCCTCCCTCCCTGGCCATTGACCTAGGAGCATATAGTGTAGCTCAGACTCTGCTCTACAGTACACACGCCTTTAACCCGAGGACGTGTAAAATATTCATGCTTTACAAGAGACGATTTTCTTCCTTGTCTTTTTATTTGTCTGTTTTTACTATATCCCATCAGTACAATAAAACCTTTTACAAGCCTTCTGCAATTTACCTTTTTTGAAATATTTATGTAAGGGTATTATTGTCTGCAGAGGGCAATTACTTTGTTTCATTATTTACTATCTCCTCCTCACCCAGTGGAAGCTTTTACCTAGAATGCACAACTCTGCCTACAGTCAAATACAGTACTGCACATCTGAATCCATTTGTAACCATTTGAATTGTTTTTCTCTATTATGCTCTGTAACTATAATGGGACATGCTGTTTGACAAGGTCATGGATGAATAAATATCAAGCATCTATATGTCTTCACTCAGATGTTACATACAAGATCAACATTTATAGCCTTTTGAAATACATGGCCAGTGCGTCAGAAATGCACGACCATCTCCTAATACATTTTCCCTGGTTAATCAGACAAAACAATCTTTTAGAAATTAAATAAATCTGTTAAAGTAAAAAAAATATGTATTAAATGTTCAAATCATAGTAATCACTGCTTTAACAAACTGTTGCCTCTGTGATCTTATTCACACCATAATTCAAACTTTCAACCTAAATATGTCTTCAACAATCCAGCAAATTCCTAGCAGTGATGTCTAATCTCACTGGTTAGAAAAAGCGCACCATATATCAGCCAAGTTAAGCCACAAAAAGGAGATAAAAGACTTATCACAATCTGAGTCGATGACTAACCAGTCACTGATCCAAATCTCATATTTATTGGCCCTGGGCCATTGGGCAAGCCATGTAGAAACCTGTACAGTCGGGTATAACAGATTTCTGGACCGATGCATCCCTTTTTCTAGCTTTCATTCTGATAGAAGTTGCAAATGCCCCTGGAGGTTGTGTGAGATAAAATATATTCGTCTGCTGACAGGTCCCTAACTGGAATCATAAGGTGAAAGGCCAGTGCATTAACCTATTGAACTGCCCTTTTCTGCCCCCACAACACATCCTCTCCGTGGTATTGATGACTACAATTGTCCATTTCCCATATCCCAAAGTCAGCCTGTAAATATTCAAATGGAGCTTACACTTGTGCTCCACAAAATCCAGACTTCTAACCTATTGGTTATAGTGGTAACACTGTTCCCCCCTGTGTGTGTGTGTGTGTGTGTGGGTGGGTGTGTTTGTGTGTGTGTGTGTGTGTGCACGCATGTATGTACATGTGTGTGTGTACATGTGCATGCACATGTGTGTGTATGTGATGCCAGGGCTCTATTCAAGCAAAGCCCTCACAAAGACTTTGAATATAATCTTGTCTGGTCTGCAGCCCTGGAAGCAATTTTCTGCTCCTTTTCGACTGCTGTCTTGGAAATTGCAAACCAAGGCGTTTTGGCTGCAATGTAAATCCTTGGCATACAAGGGTTTGCCCATCCAAATTAGATTATGCTCAGCTCCCAGACATTGGCTGTAGCCAGCAAGTGCTATTGTGAAGATTGCTTACATTAATGCTTTGTCCAATTGTTCATGTTTGCCAAAAGAATAAAAAATAATGTATGACTCTGGATCATATGTGCATGTGTGTGAGTGTGTGAGCCTTTAGGCATGTGCCCAGGACAGGTCTTCTGCTCTGTCTCGTCTCTTTCCCAGAAAGACATCAAGACTGCATCTTGGTTGGGTCATTTGGCAGCAGTGGCTCCATTATTTTCTACAGTTGTCATTTTACATGGTGAATTTCTGGCCTGCTGCAGCTCAGAAATGCTGCTGGCCTCAGTAGCAAAGACCTACGATGCAGCACTCACCACAAGGCACACACAACAAAAGACGAGGAAAAGAATAGGCCACAAAGGACCATTTATAGTCTATGGTATTGTTGCAGTCGGAACATAATGGCTCTAGTGTCCAACAAGTCTTGAGGTTTTGTCATATGTGAAAAGGGTTTTGGTAATGCTGCAGTTTCTAATATCCTGCTGTTTGCAGCCTGGAGGGTCTGATAGGAAACAGATTTGAGCCCACCTTAACAATCCCTGGAGGATCTAGTGAACTCTTCTGGATCAGTGAAGACTGGAAACACATGTATGATCTTAACATTTTCAGCTAATCTAAGTCTTACACAATTATATTTTTATTCATCAAAAGATATGTAAATAACATTGCATATCAGTGTCAACATATTTTTAAGCAGCAGAGAAATTTACATAGACATTCAGAGAAAATGCAAGTCTCAAGACTAAATGCACATATCAAATTGATACTGAAAGGTCACATTTTGTGAGCTTTGCTTTTCCTTCCAATAAAAATAATAAATAAATAATTCATACCGAATAATGATGGCATATTATTTTATTAAATACGATAACCAATACATTTGGAACAAAGCCCAGAATAGGGTTAGTTCACCAATCGTTTACATAGTTTAAGCCCCTAATATTAATAAAGCCCTTTTAGCTTCTGTTTTAAACAAATGAGGTGATGCCCTAAAGGTACAAATGGAACTGTTATAGCTGGCCATCTCTGGCCTGTGTGATGAGGAGGACTTCTATAGATCAGATGCCAGCCTTTTGTGGCTGCTACTGTTGATTCTGCTACTGCCTGCATTAGCCTTAGCGAAAGGGAGAGCAACAGTCTGCATGAAAGGAACTGTGGGTTTACCACACGGCTGGATGTACTTAACATTTAAATGGTTCAAAACTAGCAAAAACTACTGGAACGCTGCAGACTTATAAATAACATTGCAACTGGTTACAATAAAAATACAAAACAGATGAGGCGCTGAGCTGTGAGGAGCTGTAGCCATGTTAAAGTGCAGCCTTTGTCTCCAACAGGGCTGGGAGAGACTGTTGAGGGGTTTACTCTGTGATCCTCAGACTCTTCTCTTGAGGGTCACAGACCACAGTGACGACTGACACTCGATACACAAAGCCCTGTATTGTGGTCAGAAAGCCACTGCCTTTAACTTGCCACATACCAGGTGTGTGATATAACCCGAGTCAATTCAACACATTATCAAACATAAGTGGCTGTTTAGGATCCTGCTGCTTTTTAGGGTTCCAATCATGAAAATATTAAATGTATGTGATCATATACTTTCCACCCTGGAGGAAATATGGATGAGATTTGTGCAACAGTTTAGAGATCTTAGAAAGTTGCTGCCGTCAGATTTCACAACAATGGCTAAATATATAATTTACTGTTTATACTTAATATAAGGCAACAAAAAAATAACCAGCATATAAGATGACTTTATGCTGGTAACTGGTCATTTTTGGCATGAATACAATGTGTGATGAATGCCAGCTGCTTGAATGAAATAAAGCCCCTTTTTTTCTTTAAATACTCATTTCAGATGTCTGAAATGTGTTGGCAAGAAATACTTCTTCTTAAATCTTTGCCTGCATCATCTGGTTTACCTTATTCCTATTTTGACATGGACTCTGGTCATTTTGTGCTCAAAATTACACAACACACAGTTGGCCCTGATAATGGGTACATCATGTATCAAGGTCTGGTTTGTCTATTTTCAAGTTATTAGTATCACATATATATTTTTTTTACTTTTCTGCCATAAGAATGGCCTTGTTCAGTTGAGCATTGCCTCACCAGGGCTGAGTTCTTTCAATAGAGCAAAAACATAGATTTTTCACTTTTGAAAAACATGCTGCTGTGGTATTATGAGGGGTGGGTGAGTCCAAACTGTGGACTGTTATAGTAGAGCAAGACAGTCATGTCTAAATCTTACAACTCTCAAAAAACGAGGCACTTTAGTCTTCTGGGTGTTTATTTTCTCTTTCATCTGTATTTAAACAATCTGAGGCCATATGGCTTTGCCTATAGCCTGGAGCTATTTACAAAGGAGAGGATGAAGGAGTGTCAGGATTGGCAGTGTGTTGCCTAAATATAGGGCAGGAGTAGGCACAATGCACAGGGCCACCCGCCTTTCCCCAGAATACACCCTGTGGGCAGAGCAGCAGGCCTCCGGCACATGTTCTGTGGCCGGCCAGATTAAAGCTCTCTTTTACAAGGGCTCTTTTGGATTCCCTCGCCCAAGAAGTTCCACAGACTCTTCCATCTATCTTCTTTCTCCTTTTCTCTCTCTCTCTCTCTCTCTCTCCCCATCAGTGACTCACAACTCGCTCATGACTTCACCGGGCAGCCATGTGCATCTGAAAATGCATCATTTAGTAAACCAAACTTTAAAAGACAAAAGACTGCACAGGCAGGGCAGATGAGATTATTGTGGGTGGCAGTTCTCCACTACAGCTTGGAGTGCACTGCTATAATTTTACTTGTGGGGTGGAGAGCTGCATGCTGAAGTCATTTGAGGGAGGGACCAGTTGCTTGCCAGCGGTCATGGTCAAAGTGGGAGGGGAATGATGTGTACTATTATATCTTTTGTTTCCTGTTGCTTTATCTTTACCAATTCTCATTATCCTTGATCTGTTCCTCTGGTTCCCAGTTTATGTGCATCTTTAGTTTTTTTGTATTGAAAGGCTTCTATTCCTCCCTTGTTTTATACATTAGAAAATAATTTTTAATATATATATCAGCCATATACTGATGGGCTCCCTCTATTTCTCTCTCACCCCCTCTTTGCTGGCACGATGACCAGCTTCCCTAGATACTGCATGTCCTTTGCTACTCCTCTGTGTCAGAGTGATCAGTAAAAATTTAATGACACTATAAAATAATAAAAGTGCCATTAATTTATCACAGCACTTGATGCGTGGGCAGTAAAGAAGCATTAGTTCACTGAATATTTTCAAGCCTTAAAACAAAACCCTTACGCTGTGCAGATAATTTATGGCTGTAATTTAAACTATAATTCTAATTTCCAGATATAACTTACGAAACTTAGAACCAATAAGTATATTAAGCCCAGTATATAAAATTTTATGGAAATTAAAAAAAAAAAAAAAAACATATTGCAAAGATAGTGTGATATTAATTAGCATAGGCTAGTTAAACGCAAGTAAGGATGGAATACTTACTATAACTACACCTTTATATCAAAATATGTGAAACGCTGGCAGCTAGAAAGCGTTTTTTTTTTGTATAAGGCTTGTAACAAAAAACACATGATCCTTTTTATGTCAAATGAAGTGAAGCTACCTTAAAGAATCCACAAACAAGAGCCTCATTCAGTCTTGTTCCCAGCTGCCTAATGTGCTGATGTTCACACTAATCATATGACTTTGTGCGGTGGAGAAAGAAGTTCAACACTGAGCTAGTTATTAATGCAATTCATTGATGGATGGCCCATGTTCTCTCCCCTTCTCTGCCCAACATGATGCTTAATGATCATGAGTTTATAAAAGGACTAGATTGATCAGGAGGGACCACCAGAGCGCAGAAGAGGGACGAGATGACTACTTTATTACAGATATACAGTACCCACGCATGCTGTGTCTTCCTAGCGGACTGTCCAAGGAGCATCTGAAGCAGCACCATTGCCCATCCAGCTAATCGCACATCAGTCACTTTGTCATCGGGCTGCTAGCTTCTTTCATTAAGAGCAATAATGTGGCTGGGTGATGAATACAGCTCTGCGTGCGCGTGCATGTTCACACATGTGCTGCTTTACACAGAATGTGACACCAAGAAAGGCGCCGTACTCTATTTTCACTTTACAAAGCGTCCTCTTGCCCAGCAGGGACCACCACATATGTCATAATTAGAAAACACTTAAGTAAGCAAAGGGCCGTCAGATAGACAGGCTCTAATCACAGGCCATAAGCAGGTAGTGGTTAATTGTATATCAAAATCACTCAGCTGGCCATAAATAATGACTGCTCCTCATCCCTAGTATGATGGTAAATTGCAGTGCTCTGTCTGTCTCTTGCAGTTCTTTCTTTTGAAGAATAGTTCTTGAATAAATAAAAGCATGATTAAAAAAATTAAAATAATGTGAAAGGCCTCAAATGGACTTGAACTTTCTTCATCCTTCATCTTGTCATGTTTAACTCGCTAGAAAAAAAAGGTTACACAAAAGAAAAAGAAAAATCTGTTTATTTTTGTTTACTTGCTTATTTTTTCCACTCTTTGATAAATTGTAGCTATTTTGCTAAAATCATTTAAGTTCATTTTTTTCCTCATTGATGTACACACAGCACCCCATATTGATAGAAAAAAACAAAATTGTTGAAATTTTTGCAGATTTATTAAAAAAGAAAAACTGAAATACCACAGAGCCCTAAGAATCCTACAGAGCCCCTGACATTGGATAAAAAAAATAATGTGATACTATCTGATGGCCACAAAATACTAATGCGTGGCCACAAGATAATTAATGCGAGGCCACGAGTTACTAATGCTTGGCCCCAAAATAGTTATTGTTTTCTTTTTCATGGAGATAGTGTTGATTGTTGCTGTAACTCAGAAAACATGGTGCAGGGACTATTAAAAAAACAAATTAAAGATGTATGTTTTTTGTGTTTATTGCAGGTAAAACATGGTAATAATCTGTCTATAATCAACTGATAAACTGCAAAAATATTGATCTAATCAATATACAAATTGTCATGAAGCAGCCAGCAAAGGGAGACTCCGCCTCTCAGCCTCTCTTCATTCACAAAACTTTCTTGACTTTCTAGACCTTTCTCCCATCTCCGGACTGCATCTGGAGCTCAGCCACAGTGATCTTTGTATTCTTCTTTACCTCTCACCACCAAGGCTCTTCTCCCTCGATTGCTTAGTTTGGCCGGACGGCCAGCTCTAGTAAGGGTTCTGCTTGTCCCAAATGTCTTCCATTTAATGATTGTAAAGGCCACTGTGCTCCTAGAAGTGCAGCAGAATTTTTTTTGTAACCTTGGTCAGATCTGAACTTTGCCACAATTCAGTCTCTAAGCTCTATAGGCAGTTCTTTTGACCACATGATTCTCATTTGCTCTGACATACACTGTGAGCTGTAAGGAACATTCACTGTGAGCTTATATCGACAGGTGTGTGGCTTTCCTAATCAAGTCCAATCAGTATAATCAAACACAGCTGGACTCCAATGAAGCTGTAGAACCATCTCAAGGATGATCAAAAGAAATGGACAGCACCTGAGTTTAATATGAGTATCACAACAAAGAGTCTTAATACTTATGGCCATGTTTTAAGACTTTAATGATTTTTCTTTTGCTGTGTGTACATTATTGAGGGAAAAATTAACTTAAATGATTTTAGCAAATGGCTACAGTTTAACCATGAGTGAAAAAATGTAAGAATTGCAAATATAATTTTATTCATTACAAAAATAAAATGTCATGAATACAATTAAATTAAAAAATGACTATTTTCAGTTTCATTAGTTGGGTTTGCTTAGATTTTAGTACCTTCTCCCATTAGGAACAAAATGAACTTTCCTCTGCAGGAATAGTGAAAAAGAACTTAATTGTTCAATACGTTACAAAGAACCAGCTAAAAGATTAATGTTTGTGTTGGTGTCGGTGTGTGTGGCTGGGGAGCTGCAAGTATTGTGTGGGGACTCTACCTGAATATCTGTTCAGACTGCGTATGATAGGCATGTTTAGAAAAGAAAGAGGCAGAGGTCAGTGCAGACAGTACATCTTTGGCAGAGATTGAACGCTCAGCCTGGGAGTAAAACAAATGCTTTTTTTCTTTTTTTTTTCCTCTGAAAGGTGGCAACATGCCTGCTTTTAGTGTCATCCAGGCAAAACCTGGGGGGGGAGGAGATTATTTGTATCATGCAGAGTCAAAGTGTCCATCTCCTAGTTGAGTCTTTAGAGAGGAAGACAGCCCTTTGCTAATGCCATGTGTATTCACTGAGGAAGTAGGTCATTCAACAATGGAGCCAGCAGCAGTCGGCACTCTCCCCTTGCATAATACATTAAGTGTAATGTGCAGCAACTATTCAGAGGCCCCCCGAAAGCTGTTATTTTATTCTGTAAATGCACACGGACATGACATTTAATATTGTCACGGAGCGCTGAATGACAGGGTTTCATTGTGCGTCAAGTACAACATGATGCCAAGTTTAATCTGAGCTCAAAGCGACATGACAAACGGGGAAAACACGGTGTGTTCTCCAAAGCATGAACTTTGAATAAATGATGGGCGCTGAGCTCTGGGCGCTGTAGACTGGAAGGGAGGATGTAAGGAGAAGATTACAGAGGAAAATCTGAGCACTGCAAAGAGGGCCACGGCCCCATTGTGTGCTTGGGATCACAAAGTATCCTTCTGTAAATCTATTTACAGCACCCCTGGCCCTTACTGTCTCCCTGCCTCCTGTCATCCATTATAGCAGCTGCTGAATAGAGAGATGAGTCTTGAAAAAGCTACATCTAGCTCATGTCAAAAGAGCAGCTCTTCAAAAGAACCTCCATTTATCAAAGACACTTTTTTTTCTTTTCAAAATTTCAGATTTCTGATGGGGTTATTTTTACAATTCTATCTCTGTAAAATGTGTCCATGTGTTTGTTCGTTTACCTGACTGTTTGTGTTTCCGTGTAGGAAAGGGCGCATTTTGAGAGCATCGGGCACCACCTCGGCAAGCTGGGTGAGGAAGGAAAGATTGGACACAGAGTTATTGACCTCACCAGGCCAGAGGATCTTGATGGTAAGATTTGCATTTCTCTCTTAATGCCTTTGTATTGCATTTATTTTTTCGACATGTCACTTACACAGAAAATTGTATGTAATGTGTCCTCACGAACAAAATTTTCTGTCAGTCACTGTGTATCATAATTTTGCACTGTGTGTGTGTGTGTGTGTGTGTGTATATATATATATATATATATATATATATATATATATATATATATATATCCTGCAACTCAGTCTTAGATATGTACATATGGGTTGTGCAGAAATATGAGTGTGCATGTGTGTGTAAGGGAGATATGGAGGTTGGGGTGAAGGCCTTTTGAAATGAGCCGAGGTTTTCACAGGTAGGTGAGCAGAGGACAAGGGTGCCCGAGGACAAAGCTGGCTTTTTTCCAAGCTCGGCTCCTGTTGCTGTTGTGCTTGTTTGAGGTCCTGGCCACGGGAGTGTAAATTCGGGTTGCACCAGTGTGACAAAGCGTCATCTCCCTTTGTGGCCCTGGCTCCTACACAGGAGCAAGGAGTACCTCAGTGCACCAGTGTTTGTCCGACATAAATATTTGTGGCAGTTTCCATGGCACTTCAGAGCCAGAGCAAAGAGGAAAATGGTTCTGACTCATCTTTGATGCCTCAAAGAGTCTCAAGGCAGAAGGATAGATATTTCTCAGGACAATGTAACCCATCAACATCTTTAAATAGCAACTGAGACACATTTCCCATAAGTTTTGGCAAGAAATATTTGTGCGTAATTTGAGTGCACATATATATTAAAAAAAAGTGTTCTTCTTTCCATAAAATGTTCCATGTTTACCAACTCCGGATCATGTTTTTTTAATCATATATGGGTTTGCATCACACCCAATCCTGAAGATGAGAATTAGAGGTACATTTAGTGGATTAATTTACATATTTCCCATGTGAGCCACAGCAGCAGATCCCATCCCACCCATCTTGACTCCTTGCACAGATGTGCATCCAGTGCTCATTCTCCCAGTGGGAACCTTCCCTCTGTGGCTACTGTGGAGTCAGAACCGAAACAGAGCACACAACAGGGCAGTTGTGTCCTTTTAAGTCCTGCACAGGGCTGAGGGAAAGGCTTGCGCCAGACGCCTCACATCAGTGTTCCCAGTGGGCAATGGATTAGGAGCAAGCAAAGGTTAAAGGAGAGGAGAGGTCCTCTTCCCAGGGGGAAATGGCTTGGAGCCAAGGCAGTACACATAACTCAAAACACACAGTTACCATTTCTTCTCTTACACCACAAATATATCTGTCTGTCTCTTTCAGCTTCACCAATAGCAAAACACATACGGTCTTGGGATGTGAAGCAGGGTTTTATGATGTGAACCACAAAGTGTTTACTCTTCTGAAAACATGTTTACTTTTGAAATCCTTGTTGTGAAGATTCTCTCCTCCCTGAACCAACCAAGGGTTACGGTCCCCTAACATACAGTGTCAATTTAATTTTTTGTGCTCTGTTTAAGAATCAAATTAGCTTTAATTTAATTATTTGCTGGTCAAAGGTCATCCACATATAGGGGGGGGGGGGGTGAAACCCAGGCTAATTATCTCTGACAATTTAAATTATCCAGATTAGTTGGTATATAAATGTTGTTTCAAAGTCAGTTAAAGACTATATTTTGACACGTTGTTAGGATCTGCTGGACACTGAAATATAGTCATTTAAATTGTGCTCAAATAACGGTTACATTACCAAGATGTCTAAACAGCATGTACCTTTCCACCAAATTTAGCCCAGTTTTAACCTTGGCATGTCTTTTGTAAATTACCACATAAATTCTTACCAAATATGATGTTAATAATAAATGTCCTTTTTTTTAGACCATTTCAGTATAGAAAAAAGGTCAAATAATTTACAATCTCAGTATTTCAAAACACTTGTGCTCAGTTGTTTGGAACACACTACATATACTTTGGTGTTTCCTTAAAAGGAAAATTACTGGGTGTACCTCTCAGCCCTTACACATAGGGTGTGAAAGCCCCTCGTGTGTAGCAGCTTTCCCTCCAGAACAGAGAAACCACACTGAGCAGGCCTGTGTACAGCAGACTTCTGTCATCACACAGTTCACAGAGAGCTTTAGGTTGCTTGTGCTAATATTTGCAAGCCATGCAGCAACCAAAGTCCCAACCACAGAGATTGGAAAATAATGGCGGAGGAATGAAAATAGATAGGATTTCCTTCATTTTACAAATCCACAAGCCATATGCATGATTCCACCACAAATTCATTAGGTCTTTTTAAACTCAGATGAATACATTACCAAATACCACAAAGGCCACTAGCCCAGTCAGGCGCGTCATTCACACATGGCCCTATGCCGTGTAGCTGAGGTTGTGTGTTTGTCTACACCACCCCCATCACTGAAGGTCCACAGAGAACAAAGGTGTTGTTGAGAGATGTGTGGAGGCAGGAAACAGTATTAATCTATACGCCCAGTGTGATGATTCAGGTTCAAGATTTTTTTACTACCACCCGGCAAGGCTGATGGAAATAATATCAGTACTGATGATTGTAACAATACACCTCATACAAAAATCATGTATATGCAAAAAGAGATTAAAAATACATTCAAAAAAAATACAGTACACAGCTCCACATACCTTTATTTATCAACTGCACAGCGTTGGGAAAGAAGATCTGGTTAAGGCTGCCTCTTATTGACCTGTACCTTCTGCCAAAGGGGAGATGCTGACAAAGATGACAACCTGGGTGGAAAGGGTCACCTCTGATCTTTACTGCTTGTGATGTGCTGCACCGTGTGTATATGGAATTTAGTGTTGGGAGTTTGCAGCCTATGATTTTTGATGTTTTGTTGATAATTCTGTCAATTTTCTGTTGTGCTTAGATGAGTTTCCATACCAGACTGTAATCAATAATGACATGATGCTCTGGATTATAAACTGGCCCAGTAGGCTTTGCCTAACTGTGTTTTTTTTAGTTGTATCAGGAAGTCTTTGTTGGGCTTTTTTGCTTTTGATGGTTAGCAGAAAACCAAACAGAGAGTAAGAAAAGAAAAGCAGCATCTATAATAAAATCCTCATGGAATAGGATGAGAAGAACAGTAGTGTTGCATTGTTGTTGCATATCCGTGAGGACTGGTTTTCTTTACGTTGATGGGTTGGAGCTGTTATGAAGTTTTATGAGTTGATTATTTAAAGAGGGTTTTGTTTTTCTTCCATTCTGCCACCATGGGAATAAAGCTCTGGCTTTTATTGCTGAGGGCATTTCCTAGAACAAAGCTTAGATGAGGAGGCTTAATGATTCATCAAGTGACGACAACAACAGCTGAATAGGTCAATACAATCAATAATTCTGGTTTGAAGAAAATTCTAATTTAACTCCTATAGGACAAACGTACATCGGTGTCTGTGTAAGTCTGTGTATGTGTTGTCCTGAGTGTGTGCAAAGCTGGATGTTGTGAAAGATTAGTCTCCGCTTTGAAGTTAAATGCATACAAGAGTGGGTAGACCGACAAAAGTAAAAGCAGTACCCTGCATGTCGAAACACGTTGGCTGTTTGTTCCCAAGTTCCCATGTGCATGCACTGAAACATTAACACACACAGGCCCCAGAAAAATCAAATCACCCAACCTGGAAAAGAAAAAAAGGACTGACATGTTATAATATGGCTTATATCACTTGTAATTTGTAATGGTTTAATTAACATGCTTAGAGCTCAGGCTGTAACAGGGGCACTGAGCGCTGTGTCCTGTCTGCCCATACACATTAATCTAGCCTGATCCTGCTCTGAGGGAGAGGCTCTATTGTCAGCAGTAAATGCCTTCAGTCAGAGGTGTTAGATTTGATCCCAACAGGGAGGACTTGGCAGGTTTGCGTGATTGTTGCCTGCTCACTGAGCCTCATCCTCTTGAGCAGATTCCTGGGTGACATTATGTGTCTGCCTGCAGAACAAAGATGAGTGAGCAGGAGAAAAGGGGGAGGAGAGGGGACGGCTGGGGCAGTGCTACCCTCTGGCTCGGTACATGGTCGAGTCTGAGCCTGCAGTTTACAGGTGTGATAGGCTTTTGGGCCTCTCTGCATTCTCTCACTCTCTCCATTTCTCTCCTTTTTTTCCCCCCGTTTCCACTTACCATACATATACACACACGACACACAATCATTCTTTCTCACTATAATTCATGCCGCTCATCTGCAGTGTTTCCAGGAGAGACAAATTAAAAGGGGATTCTCATATCGCTCTGTCACACTTGAGCTGCGAGCCTCATGAATCACAATAAATTCTATTAAGCAGCACTCTCTCTGTTTTGCTCCCTCCCTAGCTACCACCCAGGGGGGCTGCCCCTGTCACTGCTAAACATCTGTGTTTATTTACACAATCACACACCTAACTAACTGATTCCTAAATGTCCTGCCCCTCCTGGAAGAAATGTTAATGCTCATTTGCAAAATGTCAGAGCAGTGTCATGAGTTTCTTCAATGAAAAGACAGAAACAATGTTGCAGTAAATTGCATGTTGTTGTTTCTAGGGATTTGTCAAGACAGGCTGCTAAGTGAACGGTGCCTATATAAGCCATATATATATTAGAAGCTGGATGGAAGGGGCCATGTTTAGCCGCCTATTAAGCCTTGCATATTCTCCAGTTTAGAAAAACACTCTCTCAACCATATACTGTAATGTGCAATTACAGAAAATACTTATTTCTGGTTTAAAGGTTCAACTGTTAGGCAGTTGGTTTCTGGGGATACTCTAAGAAAACCAAAGCCTGGGTTATTTTTAAGGGTGTTTTTTTTTGTTTTGTTTTGTGTTTTTTGTTTTTTGTAAATTATTTAATGTTTTGCTGTAACTTCTGGTTGTGCTACAGCTTCTCCTCTCCGTCCTCTCCTCTGCTATCTGAGGGCGGGGATGAGACAGACGACAGGCACTTTTTCTGTGCGGCATCATGTGAAACAAAAAAAGAAACATGCCTCATCTGGCTTCCCTCCAATGAACCAAGTCACGTGGCTGGTTTCCTGGCTAACTATGGATGTGGCACTAGCTGATGGCAGGCAGTTGTTTTGTCCCCCTCCCCGTAAGAAGCTCACCTCTGCCCGTATGCATGCACACCAGTATATAAATTGCTGAATCAGTGTCAGTGATAGAGTAATGGCACGGGAGGCATCGTAAATTACAGCAAGCGATCCCGGGGTGCAGACACTGGCTGTCGTGTCTGAGTGAGCGCTGCGCTCCTGAGCTAATGAATACCTTCATCTGGCCCCGGCAGTCAGCAGATTGCCCCGCGTTGATGGATACTGTCAGCCCTCCGCCACACCACATTTCATTGCACAATAAACATGGTTGTCAAAACCAAACAAAGTGAAATCAATTCATCCTGTACAGTGAGTGCATGCTAAATGAAATTAACGTACTGTGGGCTTCGGCAGCATACTGTGGCAGCAAAGGTAGTGTATTATTTCTGAATTCATGATGGCTTTAGGGCCTATAGCCTTCTAGAAGCAAAACACAACAGATTGAACGAGAGATGTTTTTAAGAAAATGATTAAGAAACCAATAAACTACAGCATTTAAACATTCAGATTTTACATTTGTATGGATGCTGTGTTAAGTAGACATTTTTATACTTTTTTTTATACTATATTTTATATGCGATTTTAGGGGGAGTATATTAGTTTTTTTTTCTCCAAGAGATGGGTGCACATTAGGCTTTTTCTTAAAATACCTGGAGGAGACTGATGAAATGAAGATAAAACTAAAAATACAATAAAAAAAATCTCAAATAGAATACTTTGTGCATAAAGTCAAATTATGGTTAAAAAATAATGAAATGTTATAGGAGTTAATTGGCATAATATCTAGGGTGTAGATTTTAGCTAATTTTAAAGATATTATATTATATTAAATTAAGAGGTGTTTTGCCTACTTCCGAATATATTTAAATATTGTTCCTGTATTTGCTTTTTTTATCTTGTTATACTGTATATTCTGGCAACAGAATAGGCTTTTTATGTGCTGTTGACTTAACTCAAGTTTCATTTAACAGAGCTATATGACAGCAAGAGCGGAATCCTCTGGGCAGTGGCAAGTGCAGTGTGGAAATATGAAAACATCTTTTTTACTGGCCTCTCAGATAAAGTCAAGCCTCTGTGGATCATAAATGTGGCTGTTTGACTGTTACAACAAACAGCTGAAGAAAATCAATTTAGGGGGTCTTTGTTGTGGGAGAAACAGTTTTCCTAGTGGGCAGCAAGAAACATTCTCTGTGAGCATAAACCAAAACTAACTTCCACCACACCTCCATCTCTATTACACTGCAGCTGTTGGGCTCTCCTTTAGTACACCATCCCTGTGTATATTTGTGAAGGTGACTACATTCATTGCCTTTTTTTCTCCTCTTGTCTCCTATACTTTGGAATAAAAAAAACATTTTTTGAAGTGAAGACACTCAAACTCATCAGGCTGAAAATGTTGCTTCTTTAGTGATTAGCGCAGAGGGATCCACAGTTCTCTGGATTTCAAATTAATGTCACTGCACAGCACTCCATTACTCATTAAGAGTTTGATTTTGTTTATCATCTGAAATAATAATAGAAATCAAACCCCAGGTAACATGTGCCAAGGCTGCTAGTGGAATGGTCTAATGAGAAGGCTTCACATGTGGATGATGAAATATGCATGAGTCATCCCAAGCTTTCTTTTCCAGATTTGAGATCATTAAAGATGTATCGTAGCATATGGAAGGCTTTTTTTGTCTTATTTTTCAAGCCGTGTTTATCAACATGTTTTTGTTTGTTTAAATATTCATACTGCTTTTATTTAATTCTTTCACATCTTACATATAAAAGGAAGCAAATGCGCATGCAAACAGAAATCATTATCAGTTTGATGTACAGTTTAATACTGAGAGAAACTCTCTTATGCTGATTGTGAATGTCCTGATTGAGAAACAGCACTTGCAGAATGCTTGCAGAATCGGCACACTCTCATTGCATGTGTGTGTGTGTGTGTGTATAAAGTGTAAAGTAGTAATTTATTTTTGCATATACTCTAAGTGTTAAAATCTACTTTGCAAGAATGCTTTATTTTATTTATAAAGACTGCCCTAAGTCCCACATTTGTCATTTATGTTGGCACACTTGCACATTTTATGGACACTATGAAAATAAAATTGAAATGTACGTAGCTGACTAGAGAAGTGTGAACACTGTGACAAAACATTTAACTGCCATTGAAGTGCCAAGGTCGTTTTGGATAGACCAGAGTATAAGTTAAAGAGGGCAGCTCCTCCTTAAACTGACATTGTATTCACTTTTATAGCACATCAAATAAAAGTCTGTCAAGTCAGTTTTTCCACTCAATAGAATCCTCCTCCAGGAGGGTCAGCAGCCCTGCACTCATCGGAAACAATGTTCATGATGATGATAGCAGTGGTGACAGTGACGAAGGAAAGTCTGAACATGGCTTGTCATTAAATCAATGTCTTGCCTCTTCCTGTTCCTGCTCTGGCTATTCCAGGGTCCAAGGAACTCAATGTCTCCACAGATAAACTCAACCTTATTATTGTTGGCCAACAGGAGGTGCTGGATCTACTGAGGCACGAGTCTTCAGGGAATCCCGAGGAAGGAACAACAACGAGCCCCACATTAAAAGGCCAATGAATGCATTCATGGTGTGGGCCAAGGATGAGCGGCGCAAGATCCTCCAGGCCTTCCCTGACATGCACAATTCCAACATAAGCAAGATTTTAGGTAAGACCTCTTCTGTAAATCAAATCAAATCACTGCAGCAAACTCACAAACAAATCTGCACTTATGTCACATGCAAATGGAATTAATAGAAATTTGTTTCCATAAAACCAACAGCATTCTATATCATCCACTTATCATCCGCAATTCCTGCCTCTTGCCCTCAGCTGGACAGAATAACCCAAATTCTTTGGTTGTTAAAAGCTGTTAAAAACTGAAGTTCTTTTATAATGCACTGCTTGAAGAGAACTATGTTTCTGCTAACACATTACTGTAGGACAGCATTTAACTTTCTGTCATTTCCTTTAATCCAAATCCCCCTTATAATTTAGAGACTTACTGAGTGTTTACAGTGCTGGACTGTAGCTATTATCTAAATCTGGTAGCCCACTGTGGATAAGTTCAAATCAGCATACAGATGGATTTATAGTCCATCGCTACCATAAGTGTTTGTCATGAAAAATGACAGGGGCTAAATGGGTCTTGTCCCCACAGCATTGAAGTCCATACATCAGAGCTGTTAAAAGTGCTGTCATCTACTACCTAGTAGGACACTTCCCAGAGGTGCAGTATTTACTACACCAGCTTGTTGTTCCTTAATGTCTGACATTGTCTCAGATACTGTAATGCGCATATGCAGAGTTATCAAAAGGGTTGGTTTAGAATAGGCAATCAAATGTGGCACATAATCTTTGAACCCCTTAAGTACAAATACATATTTCATTTTTGCACCAATGTAGTCGAACGTAACTGGATTGTGAGGTGTATATGCAGTATATGTTCTTGCAAGGGAAAGAAAGATATCTTTGTATGACTGTGGTTGTGATCAGTCAAAATCATGTCAGGTTTATGTTTGAATAATGAAATCTGAATCTACCATGTTGTGTAGGTTCTCGGTGGAAGTCCATGACTAACCAGGACAAGCAGCCATTCTATGAAGAGCAGGCCCGTCTGAGTAAGCTGCACCTAGAGAAGTACCCAAACTACAAGTACAAGCCACGGCCCAAGAGGACCTGCATTATTGACGGAAAAAAACTTCGCATAGGAGAGTACAAGCAGATGATGCGCTCACGGCGACAAGAGATGAGGCAGTTCTTCACTGTGGGGTAGGCAACGCAGTCCAAACTCCTGCAAAATAACCACACTCACACACAGACACATTTGGAACATGCAAACTGGATTGTAGTTTTTTTGCCTTCTTAGAGCTTCAAGCTTCTTAAAGTGTTTCCAATATAATAATACTGTTTCCCATAAGTGAGTGTAGAGTTAACCTCACTGTATTGGTTTTAAGGCAAGGGCCCTTCAAAATCAAGTGATTTTCAATTGCTGTGATTTAATCATTTTAGACAATAGCAGTCTGCAAATGGAGCATGAAATGCAGACATTATTACAGGATATAAGCTGTAAGTATAGACTTACAGAAGCCTGGAGGGCAGCAGGCTGAAGCTTAACACTTTAATTTACTGTTTGTGGTTAGCAGGAGAACCCTTCTCCAGGTGTTCCCATGTCAGTCATAAGCTTTAGAGGGTGGTGTATCAATCATCCAGTGCAACAGCAGACAAGAGCAGCACTAACCACATATTGGTTTTATGTCACCAATAAACTGGGGAGCATTTTCTGAACAGCTCAAAACAGGAGCTGTCAGGAGAACCTCTCTTTAAGACGACTGCTTTGGGAAATCCCTAAACCTACAGGCTCACTATGCAAAAAAATACATATTGAGACTGCACTAAGCAGCACTCTTGATCAGCATTCTTTCCATTTGTTCTTTTTTTAAGGCCAAATTATTATGAAAAACAAGAGAATAATTTGACTTATCTCAATCTTTTTTCTACATCCAGGCAGCCACCACAGATTCCCATCACCACCAGCGCCAGCATGGTCTATCCTGGGGCCATCACCATGGCGACTACTACACCTTCACCTCAGATGACATCAGAGTGCTCAAGTGCCTCAGCGAGTCCCGAGCCATCCATTCCTGTCATTCAGAGCACCTACAACATGAAGCTGGAGCCCAATACCATAGCTAACAACAGTGAACCAGTCAATGGCGAGGATGAGATGGACATGTACGAGGATTTTGAGGATGAGCCGAAATCAGACTATAGTAGTGAAAATGACACACATGAGCCAGTCAGCGCCAACTGAGGCCTCCTAAATCCAACAGGCCCACACAGACACAATAGTCATTCAGGAGGACGCCCGGGGGCTGGTCTGATCTGAGGGAGGGAAAGAGCAAAACAAAACAAAACTACACCACAAAGGTTTAAAAATGTTCAAAAAAAGAAAAAAAAGAAATGATAATATATCATTTATGAGCTAGCATGCAGATGTGGCTTCATCAGAATCAAAAGCTATTTGGTCTTAAGTGTTTCTTCAAGTGTGTGAAGCAGTTTGGTTGTGGTAATTATGAGTTTGTTTGTTTTTTTTAATCTCATTGTTTATTTTTTCATTGTGATCATGGACATTTAAACAACGTGGTTATTGCCTAGAACAAAAGATAGAACTTGAAATTGAGCATTTGATATAAACCTATAATTCTTAGTCATTTACCTTGTTTTTCTCTTCAATTAGATGATTTTGATATATTACATAACTGTTCAAGATGGGAAAAATATTCTCACTCAGGTATAGTGTGCCAGCCAACAGCTTGTGAATGTTTTTAATCAAGAGTAAAATATTACCAGTACAAAATATCTCAAAATTCACATGGAGTGATTCCAACATATTGCAGAGGCAAAACAACACATTATTATTATTATTTGTGTTTTTGTTGTTATTTTTATTACACAAACTGCATAATTTAGTGCAGAAGTGCCAAACACTTCAAGTTGCTTCAAATTCTGTTAAGTGTTTTGGGAGAGGCTTTGTGAGTCTTAGACAATCTCTTGATCTCTTAATGCAGCTTCATTATTCAGTCTTTCTATAATTTACCCTAAGAAATTATCAAATAAAACTCAGGAACTTGTAGGCAGCAAGCTCTTTAGGAGGTTATGAGACATCTTTGGGTGGTAGGTCGTCATGCTAGCTGTTCTCTGGAGAGCCCAATGCGGTGATCATCAATGAAACTGGCCAGCCTTTTCATTTCCTTTTACCCACCTTCACTCATTTCCAGTTGCACAACCCAGTCTGACTCAAGTTCTTAATCTGAGTGATTGTAATCAGGCCAAAGGCCTCTATTCTGTGGGATTGAAACAGCACCAAAAGGCAGCTTTGGGGGCATTACAATGTGTTGCTACAGTACATTCTGTTAAATGCTTTAGCCCCATTTGGAAGAGAAGTTTAAAGTCTTAGGTCTTAGAACATAATTCTTTTTAGACATTGTAAATCTTAAACAGACACTAATAAGTCTTAAAGTAGCGCATGGTCATTGGGTTGATGCAATGATTTGATTACTGCAGTAGTCTTAAGAAGAGAGGTGGTTTATGAGGATATTTCTAAACAGAAAAAAAAATCCCATGTTTGCTTCTTTAAAAGCCCTGGGATGTACACATGACAAACGCAACTTAAAACACTGATTTTTGCGATAGTGATGATGACTTAGATGAATTCTCATTATGTCCTTTGAGCATTATTTTGTTATTTTTAATAATCTTACCAGCTTTTGGAACACACTTATCTCTTGCATTTAAGAGATACACATGTGCAATGACTCCAAAACAAGAGGCAGAAATTCTCTATCCTATTTTCACTTTAAAAGGTGATAAGTGTTGACCTTCTAGAGACTGTAGATAGATAAAGCTCCTCGCGTGGGCAAGGCCTTGATTTTGAGATTCAGATCCTCTTTACAGGGCAGAAGGTCTAAGTGGCTCCCCTCCCTGCCCTGCCCTGCTCTGACCCCTGCCCGTGGCAACCTCAGCACCCAGGGGGCGCCATCTGGCTCAGAGAAGGAGAAAACACCAGGGAGGGATGAGAAACAATAAAAATGGGGTGTGTGTTCCTCATTGTGCTCTCCATCAAAGTGCTGGAAGTAAGGCCTCAACAGGGCTCCCACCCAGGTCCAATCACCAGGCACTGGTGAGCAGATGGAACAAGTACATCAAGCTGTGGGGGATTATTAAAATGACTGACGACTGGGTATCATCTGAAATACAGCATTATTAATGCATGAGTCCAGCTATTCCCCTCCCTTGCCCTTGAACCTGTCCATTTCAGAAAGCGCACAGAGCTTTTGAAGGATCTGAATGGCTGGTCACTGGCTTTAACTGGTCAAGATCCCCACTGCTGATCACTGCATTTTCTCCTAACTAATTGGTATAGATGGCTCTTTATATCTAGTATTCTTAACTTCTGTACTCTTATTGTCAGTATCCATTCATCACTGGCTTGCATTGTTTCTACTTTTGGAAGCATTTATATTAAGTCTTGTAGTTTTTTTTTTAACAACCTCATTAATAATTCCTTTTTTTCCCCATCACATCTTTTCTACATTGTTTTCATTTGAGGTACAAATTATTTTAAGGATGCTCTCCGACAAACAACCCAAGTGGATTTTCCCTCAAAGTCGACCTGTTTTTGCTCCTGTTTGCTGGTGTTTAGATTGATTTGTATGTGATTGTAAATATTTTCATAACCACGCCACACAGATTTAGTGGGCTGGTACTTAAAAAGGATTCACAGAACTGAAACTTGACTGTGCTTATACAGCAAAAAAAAAAAAAGGACAAAAAAGAAAATGACAAAAAAAAATGACAAACAAGAACTCACGAGGAGACAATGTTTCATAAGTGTTATAAGCACTGGATATAAATTGTATTTTTATCAATTCTGATTAATGTGAAGCTGTTTGAGGAAAAACACCATGAATTAAGAAATTCTCCAGTTGGACTCAAGTGGGTTTGCTCTCACAGTTACCAGATCTAAGTCATTTTTTTGTCTACTTATTTTGTTTATTTATGCAAAGACACATTTGATGAATGAACACTTTGTTTAAGCTTCAGGGCTGCCTAGGGGAGAGACTCGGCACAAGAAAGTGAGCAGAAAATTCAACAGCAGGCTTGGTTAGCCGTAAAACACCAGACTTCAGACTTCAGTGCATTGCATATTGTATTTGAAACTGTAGAGTATCAACATATTGTATTTATTATCAGCCACTGCTGGCTTTAAAATTGTCAGTAAAAACAATAAATGGACAATCAGAGAAACAGAAAAAAAACAAACACGAATTGGAGTTAAAAATGTTTTTCAGTGAATTCACCATCTCATTTAGATTTTATTGTAAATATAACAGGAAATATATTTTTGTTCACAAGTATTTAGTGAAGTATAAGTTATGTATTTGGCTGTTCCATTTTCTTTTCTTTTATGTTTTATTTTTGTACGTGGATTCATGTTTTTAAAACCTGACAAGTCACTGTACCTCATGTAGATGCTGAATTTTTCTGCTTATTGGAAGAAAGCAGTATTGGACCTGAAAAAGAGAGAAGCACCTCATTTGCTTATGTTTTGATAATCCTCCCTGGACTTTTCAAAAAAAATCTAAATAATTTTTTGAAAAGACATACTTATTAGACTTGATGACACAAATGAGTTATTACAAGTAAGGTACTCATTTAAACAACAAGCACTTGATGTAAAAGAATTATTCGATTTGTTTCCAATCATGATACAATCTAGGTGGTATGCTGTATATCCTCACTCGTGTTTTGTGTTTAATACAGCGCTCATAGTATGTGGAAAACTTATGAAGAGCTGATATCATCCTGAAAAGTGTGCATGCATTTGGCTTGCATTTACATTATCATAATAAACAAATGTGTTAAGAATGATTGTTTTAAACACAAGTGATGTTTTTATATTCTTTGAAAGGTGGGAACGTGCATATATTTATTTGTTTTTAATGTGGCAAAATGCACAAACTGTGCATTAAACTTAGTCTGTTCTATCTTGCCATTTTTTTTTGTATGTTGCTGATTTTTAATGAACATGTTCATGACTATCCAGCCATCTGCAAATGTAGCCCTTACAATTGTTTTCTCTTAATCCACTTGTTAGACATGCAAATGGTTTGAATGAACAACTGAAAACAAAAGCTTGTATGCTGTTTCAACATTACTTACTGTAATTTGATTTTTTTTTTTCTGTCTGAACTTTGTGATGTATATGGTGGGAATGTTCTCTGTGTTAATTTAATCAGCACAATTCACTGACATGCTGGACTGACATGCTAGCTGCTGTTCAGAAGTGTAAAATTTGTTGTTCGGGGCAACATTTATAGTTGTCTTTGGTACTTTGCTTTTTAGAGTTGTCTCCTAAGCAACACTGTGTGTGGCTCTTTATCACTGGAGCCGTTTTTTTTGTTTGTTTTTTTTAAATTGCTGGCAGTCTGATACAATTTTCTGCGTAGATTTTTTTTTTCTGGCAGGTACCTAGGCCAATGGCAAGTATTGTTTGGGTGTTATTAGAGAAAATGAAATACATAGTGTCTGTTGCTGCTTTAAAAAAAGTTTATGTCTGAATATGTAAATAGTTTATCATAATATCTTGTACAGTCCAATGTAAAGTTTTTAATTCAACTTAAAAAAAAATGTTGCCATCACATTTGTGTTCACATTCTTTATACAATACAAAAGATCAATTATTTGCTAGGGGTATTATTGCTAAAAAGAAAAAAAGGAAATGTTACTAATTTTTTTAATGTTTGTTTTGCTTGGCTTCAAAGTGTACACCAGCAAGTCTTTGGTTTCCATGTGCAGTATTGACGTGAGGTAAACTTAAGGTGAATAATTTTACAGTGGTGTGTTTGGAGAGCAATCTCCTCGGCTTTGGTAGTATTAATACACTATATCAAGTAAAAACAAACCAATGAGTGACACATTTAGGTGCATCTAAGCATCATAGAAATGTGTTTACTGTGTATAATTAAATTATCCCCACAGGATCAATTCAGGCATATTATAATGTAACACCATTTTCTGTATGTCTCAGTCCATTGTAACAATGCAACAGGAGTTGAATAACTGCCTGTTTAAGCTCATTTACCTCAAGATTTTCCTCCTTTTCTGTAAAAGAGACAGAAATTGTGTTACAGATAGCTTCTCACATCACTCCATCTTTTGTACTGCTGTTGACACTTACGAATTAAAGAGACATTTTGTTTTCAAATTTGAGTAATTCTTTTCTTATTAAAGGCATTGCTATTATTATTATTATTATTGTGTTGGCTATGGAATAAATCAAATGGGCCGAGAATGAAAACCTTGGCAGGTGTAGCCTAAAGACCCTGCACCCACTTTAGTCTGTTTTGAAATATGTATTCATCACATAATGTGCTAGTACAGAAATGCACTCAAAGCACTTTACATTACAAGTGTACATTCACCCATTCAAAAACATTCATAGAGAGAAGGCGCTGACATGCTGACTGGAGGAGCTGGGAAACAAGCCTCTGAGAATTGGAGATGTTTCATGTTTGTAATAACTGCAGATATCAAGTAAGTATTCTAATATATATATTATAATATAATAACCCAATTGCAATAAATATATTTGCACACACACACACACACATATATATATATATATATATATATATATATATATATATATATATATATATATATATATATAAAAAATACTTGTTATCCTTCATCTCAAGAATTGTGAGGTATAAATATTGGTCTGACTTGTCGAAGTGTAGCAGCGTGTTTGGTTGGCGGCAGCAATACTCCGAAAGGCCTTAATGAACTCGAAAAACCATCATGTACACAGACAGCTGTGAATATGTAGTAGTTCTGTTTATACTGTGTGGAGTCTGTGTTCCATACATTCACAGCAGGTCTGTGTTTACAGATAGTGTGCTACAAGTCCACACAGTTTAAAAGGAAACTGAAAATTTGCAGGTATTTGGATGTCCACACAGAGCCTACGCATACACCTTCTAATGACAAGATTTATATCACACAGGCCGCAGACACTCAAGTACAGATAGTTATGGAGAGCATAATTTTGTCTTGACTGGCACAAAAAAACAGCAGAGACACAGAGGGAGTTAGAGTGTAGGACAAGTGTGAAGCAATAAGAAATAAGACAACCCCTACAAACAAAAATGGTGCACCAGGTACTGATCTAGGAACTATAGGTGTCATTTTGTTTCACGTCCTCATTTATTTCTATGTGAACCACAACAGTTAAATGTTTCAAACCATCATGTCCATGTAGAATTAAAGAGAAATTTGGAACCAAATAGCAGTGTGTGGATATTGAGCAGATAAATATTTCAGAGCATGTGCAAAAAATGTATGGATGTCTGATGATTAACCATAAGTGTGCCAAAACTCTACTCTCTCTATTGTTTTATATACTCTCAATTATATATATTTTACTGATTATGGTGTTTGGCTTGTTAAACTGTTAAAAACAATATGAGAAGAAAACAATGGCATGCTTCTGGCACGTACAGTATAACATCATGACAGAATAAAGATACATAAATAGAAGAAGCCAATCTGAGGTGAAACACCATCAAAGGTTTGAAGCAATTTAGATTTAAGTCTGGATAAAAAAAATTGCCATCACTTGCACAGGCTTGAACAATCAGATTCAACCTAAAGGGGGTATTTCCTCAACAGCTGATCCCAGGGATCCTTCACCAACTGACAGCAGAAATGAGGTAAGGACAGAGAGAGAGAGGGAGAGAGAGAGAGAGAGAGAGAGAGAGAGAGAGAGAGAGAGAGAGAGAGAGAGAGAGAGAGTGTGTGTTCTCAGTAAAACAGGTGTGAGTTTGTATGTGTGTGCCAGAGCCAGAGGTCATCTTGAGAGTTGTAAGCCCAGACTATGTCCATCATTCTTCTCTGGATTGCTGCCATCTCACGCTCATTATCATCATAATTATTGTGGGTTCTATGCCCTGCATGCATTTTAAATAATGTCTTTCTTGATGCAAGAGGTAAAACATTTGAAATAAATGGTGTGCTTTAACATGTCAATCCACATATTGCTGAATTACTGTCCATCCAGCACCGTGTTAGCTGTACTTATCTACAGGAAAGGAAATCAATAAAAGAAAAAATTGGTTCTCTGGACTTCAAGTCTTTTTAATCATTTGGGGAAACAATTTTAATTTGTTATCAATCAATTAGCCCATCACCGTTGTACTGTACGCTGCCTTCCCCAGGGCATAGAACAGCTACAGTTTAACTGAAGTGACTAATAGATGCCTGTTTACAGTAAGCTCCCTCAGCAGTAGATTGTAGGAATATAGCTCTGCACAATGAACCTAATAGTAATTTTCCAAGCCTGCATGACAACTAATGGCACAGAATAAAAGCTCTGTGCTTTGTGTATTTGTCTTGGCATTATTGTGCGAGTGAGGGCGCAACAGTAAAACACTGCTGAACAGGTGATATTTTAATTGAGAGTGGGGGGCATTTTTTATTCTTTAATTTCTTTGAGCTGCTTTCTTTGCATTGAACCCATAGATTCCTGTGTGCGCAAAATAAGAGGCTGTTTGGAATAATTGGGGACCTAGTGAGCTATGGGGAGCACTGCTGCTGGTAAGTGGCCTGGTTGAATGAACTGTCACTGGTACTGGTACAAAGATGTGTATGTTTGAACAGGGGACAATAATTAATAAAGCAATGCTGTCGTGTAGCGGCGGGACTGCTATTTCACAACTCTGATGACTAAACACCGAAGGGTAGGCGAGCAGCAAGGGGCGCCTGGAACAATATTTTACTCATTTGGATCTGCTCAATGCTACAGCCGCTGCACCCAGTGAATCTGTCAGACAGCTCCATTTCCCCAAGAACAGCTGCTATTTATCTGATTTTCTCATTAGAGTTGACTCATGACTTCATTGTACTTGCTTTGGCAGAGGTACTGCAGTGCCTAGGTATGGCTCTTAAAAACAGCTGAGACTTATTCTCCTTAAAAGTGCGTGGAGGAATGTGTAACACCTGCCTATGTAAGATACTATAGAATGTTATCTATACATTTCCAGGTGTGTAGATACAGAACCAGGACTCTATATCCATGTACCTTTCAGCACAGGTTAAAGGAAAGAAATTGGGATTGCTCTCAGGAGTCAACACACATGTATAGAAGAACAGTATGTAAGCACAGCCCAGACCCTTAGCAATGTTTTAATCCTTGGAGGTGAAGGACTTAGGAAATCTTGCTAATTTCACAGATGGTTTAAAATAGATTAGTGTGGAGAAGCAGCTCCCTGAGAAGGGCTGACCCACCAGGCTCCCTGTGCAGCTGCCAAAACCTTGTGCCTGATGCTCAGAAGTGCCTTCCAAAAGTCCTGCAAGGTTAAACTCAAACTTAAGCATCCTGAAATGCCATCCTTGTTGTGAGCTTTACTACATCTCCGGTGAACTTCACCTCTCTTTTGCGCTGTCATATTGACTGTTTTTTTTTTTTTATTCCTCACATTTTTAAAAGACATTTCAGACTCCATTTCATGATTTCCTGGTTGTATAAAAGTGTTGTCCTTTGCCCATTTTATTGAGTTTTTTTGTTGTTGCTGCTCAAAATGTGTGGCCTTGGGAACATAACTTACTTTCTTTATCCTTTTGGCTAAAACAATACCCCGGAGCACAAAGGATTTTATTTTGAAATTCATGTGTCCACTTTGCCACATGGGCCATTCTCACTTGTTACTTTGTGTTCTATCCCATTAGACATTTTGTACAATGCTTCCAAGAGCCATTTTTTTGTAATGGAATAAAGGAGTGAATCAGACTCTGCATGGCATTTTGAATAGGCCAAGCCTGCTGCTAGAGCTGGGCTGTGTCCGAATAGGCCTGACACAACCCTGGCCTGGCTGAAAAGGCCCAGCTTGGAGTTAATGTGGAAAGACAATGGCACAGGGTGAAAAACTCGACATGGTTTTGTTGAACTTGTCATTCTTTGGTGCATAGCTGTGAGGAAAGCCTAGAAACCATCTGAATGTTATTTGTGCTTTTTTGACCCATATTTGGGACAGCTTTCACAAAGCCCTTGTGAGAAGATTGAAACAATGCAGAGGCGCTTTCAGAAGAGGGACAGAACTCGGCTCCAGCCAAACTATCTTGGACCTGCTTCATCTGAAGGGTTTGTCTCCAAAAGGCTGACATCATGGCACTGCTGTTGGTTGATTTTAGCTATCCTGAGAAGAAAATAATTATAATAAATTCAAATGTTGGCAATTATTAAATTATTATTCTATGCATCTGAATGTTTGCAGATCATCTTGTAAAATATAAAGAAAACAACAAGAAAGGGCGGCTGTGCGTCAAAGAGAATTCACCAGCTAAATGTAATTCATTGTGGGCCATGAACTATATATTGTGAATTCAAATTAAATGGAGACCTCTGTTATATTAATGTATCCAATTTATTAAAATTAATAATTATAATAAAAAGGAAAAAAGAAAAAAAACACTATACATTATAGATTATAATGTGTCAGATGCGCTGCATATTTTCTTGCTCCACTATAGTGATACTGAAAACATATTACTCTCTATGTAAATCAATCAGATTTTCTGAGCAGTTGTTAGGAACACTGGCTTGCTAAATGAACTTTTGAAAATCCACATGGGACAATAATTCAGAAAATGTAATTTTGCATACTGTTTCACATCATTGCATCTCCTCAGTGCATTTGTCTCCCAAAGCATTTGACTGAATTTCTGTGGGGAAGAATAAATGCGTAATGTTTTTTTAAAAGCATCCCTGCTCCCCCCGTTTTTTCGAAGACTTTAAGAAAATAAAGGTTTCTCGCTTGGCGTATGTGTTATTCTCTGAAAGCTATCACTCAGCTCTCTCATGCATATGTGAATTACACACCTTTATGAATATGTAAATGTTGCGAGAATGCCTCATTAATTAGTAATTCATGCATTTTTCACAAGCCCAATACTTTGCCAGTGTAGTCTGATGAATTATCAGCCAGAAGTTTAAAAAAAGGGGGATTCATCATCACGTTTTCAGAGGTTTTCAACTACATCTGTAATTTGTGTAATTCAATGAATATGATTTGCGTAGCTTTTATGGCAATATCGTTGCAGCTGTCTCCTAATCTGATCTATGGATTTCTTCTTTTGCAAGTGCACATTTAACGTTAACACACATTTCTCTGTATGTTTTTCTTTCATCATTTTATTATGTTTAGAATATTAATCTGAAAGTGTCTAAAATTATTTATCAACTTACGTTGTGATTTTTTATTATGTGATTTTGGTAATATTATGATATGAATAAAAAAATACAAGATGTCAAAATAACATCTCATACAATACATAGTGAAGAAAAAATGAAATCGACCAAATCCAACAGCTGCTACAGTCACAAGCAGAAGCATGTGCACAGATCCACAGTTTACGGTTCTTTCACCAATGACAATGTCTCTGTATGAGAAGTTGGGTATTAAAGATGAGTGATAGATTGTAGCTAGCAATGACCCAAAGGGTGTGTGTATGCAGGGCCACATCTGACCGAATTGAGGCCCTGATTTGAATTTTGTTATAGTGTTTTAGTGTTTTGAATAAATAAATTAAAAATGCAGCCCCTCCATGTGAATATGAGGCACAATGTATAATCTATGTTTAGGGAGGGAGGGGTGGCATGGAGTGGAGATGAGATGGTAAGACTCTGGGAAAATTTTGCATGCATGAGGTGAAAGATGTAAGACGCTAAATGTGAATTAATACACAATGCAAAAAGTGTTTGTGTTGGCTAAAAAATAATTAGACAATTTTGCTTAAATTAAGTATTTTTTTCCCCTAAAATTGTGGGTATTGCATGCTCATACCAGGATCAGGATCAATGTTTGTTAAAGTGATAAAAGATTGTGAATTTCTGGTCAGAAAAATTAGAGTTACAGTTGTGAACAGGTGACAATTATTCGCCTCTCACAGATAAAACACACTGGCTCAATCTTACACCAAATTTCCTGGTGATTACTCAGAACTCAATTGAGTAACTATGTAGAGATCTTGTATAGACAACAAACTAAATGATAGCCAAACTAGATGTAAATACATTAGGATGTTTGTGTTTGGTCAGAGCAAACATATCGTGGTTATCCGTATGCCAATGATAACATCAACGCATTACATCTACAGTTTCTCTATGGGAAAATCTATTGTGTTTCTGTGTCTTGTTTAATCTTGGAATTTGCCTGAATTAAATACACTACCTGTCTACAGTAGTGCTGCCTTGGGGTTTCCTGGATGTGTAGCTTTTAAATGATCCCTCCTACTAAATCATGACCACGGTCTGGAGCGTTGCACACCCACTGAGAGCTACTGCAAATACACTGTATCAGTGTGTACTGGCCAGCGCACATTGCTGGACCACAAATTTAACATGAAGGAATAGACGTAGTAGCACACGGGGATGTTGCTTTTTCTGTTGGGGATTAGAGTCTGCTACCTTAAGGATGCAGCCACTTTGTTCCTGCTTCCCTATTGGTGCAGTGATGTATTTATGTAAATGGCAGGGGGCCCCTTCACTTTGAACATGAGTGTACTCTAAGGAAAAGGTGCCAGGGGACCTGCAAGCAGTAAATATGCGATGGCAGTAGGGAGGGGGGGTTAAAAGAAACAAACAAATGTGTCATCATAATAATGTATACCACTTTACAATTCAAAAGTGAAACATTAAATCATTCATCTGGATTATTTTAATACAAATGTATTAGTTTTGAATAATGGGATGTAAGTGATTTAAGGTCTCTGCTCTCACTATAGGCATCCTGAGATATGACACAAATGTCAAATGTTACAGTAGGTGGACACAGAGCATTTACTGAGAGCTAATGATTCACTCACACTGTTGTTTGTTACAAATAGTGCATATCTCCTAGTCAAGAAATGTAATAAATTGTGATATAATTATTAACACTTTACAGTAACACTTTAATTCCTCCTAATTGGCATTTATAGGTGGTAATAGTTAAATAGGTATAGTTAAGGTAATAAAAAAGAAAACGGCATATGAACAGATAATAAATGACAACAGTGGTAACAACAACCCATCAACTATGTCTTCATAGGAGGGATTTTAATTGTTCACAGAACTATACATTAAATCACACCCTTAATATCCCACCCAACTGTCATATAGTGTGTTATAAACCATTTATTAAATATGTAACCAGTACTTATTATAGAGAATATAAAGGTATATAGGTAGGCTTAAAAATAAGGTATGAAACAATTACCAATCGAAACATAAGTTCTTTAGTCATCACATAGCTAAATTGAGTAATTATCTTCTGCCATAAGTCAAACAGACAAATTTTATTGGAAATATGTGGATATTGCATGCATAGTTATTATGAAATCACATAAAACACACATGGGTAAATTTGAGGTGAAAATGTATGCAATTATGAATGTGTACCAAAAAGCTAATGTGACAAATTGGTTAACAAATTTGCTCTTAACGAGTAATAAGTAAAGTAATTCCCTTTTAAACAAGTAATGAATGCTGATTAATATATTACTGGTTGACTAAGTAATGAGTCCAACACTTTTAGGTAGCAATAGGACAGATGAACTTGAAATGTAGCTTCTTGCATCCTGGTGTGATTTCAAATTTAATTTCATGACTTACTTACAAATAATCAAGTATGTTATAAAATGCATGACCCTACAAATGACTGAGACCACAAGCTGATGCAAGACATGGCTCCATTATGCCACCGTGATGTTTCTGCCTCTATACCTCAAGTTAAAAGCGTCACTTGATCAAAAAGGAGGATACAGGCAAAAAATAAGAATGGGAGAAACCCGCTGATCAATATGAGAATCTGCGATTTGAGCCTTTACTGTATTAACATGTATGAATTATTATTTTGTCTAAAAAGAAGAAGCAGACATGAAACTGAATCTCTAAGGAAATGCCTACTAAGGAGTCTTATCATGGTGATGGATATACCTGTATATCTATTTTTATTAATATTATTAATTTTTGTAATTTAGTTTTTAAAATAATTAACGGCAATAATTATTCCTCATTAGGGTCGCAGGGGTCTGCTGGAGCCAATCCCAGTGCATTACGACAAGAGGCAGGGATACACCCCAGATGGTCGCCAGCCAATCATGGGGCACACACACCATTCACTCACACCTACGGGCGATTTAGAGTCGCCAATTAACCTCAGCATGTTTTTGGAAGCCGGAGTACCCGGTGAAAACCCACACAGACACCAGGAGAACATGCAAACTCCACACAGAAAGGTCCCAGACCAGTTTGAACCTGCAACCTTCTTGCTGTGAGGCAACAGCACTAACCCCTGCTCCATCGTGTCGCCATCAGTCTAAACCTTGAACTTTAAATTGTATTAAAATGTGTGTGTATGTGTGTTTAATCCTTGATTTCCTGTTGCAGCTGCTTCAGTGGGGTTTGTGTGGATTTTGATTTGAACCTGAAGAAGACAGAAGAAGAAAAAAAAACACAGTAAATAAATAAAATAAAATAAACCATTATGTTTTCCATTGCTACAGTAGGTTAGAAGCGGCCTGCTAATTGCTCCTGTCGCTCATTGCTTTTACTTGTGATTCTTTAGGATTTGCTCCCTTCTGTTGGGGACATTTCTCATCTCTGTAGACGCGATGGTGGAGATGAAAAACCATCACAAGATTAAAACATGGTGTCTGAGGGATTCAACATTGTCTCCCCTGCAAATTTAACATATTACAAATCATATTACACCAAGCTTGTCAAGCATTTGGCTTCTAATAATTACTATGCAATCATATAGATGCAAGTGATATTAAATATTCATTTACTCATTCCTTAAGGAATAATGGTGATGGGAAAATCTTGGAAGTTGTTTTCTATTTTTAATGAGTATTTTAACAAAGCTCAAAAAGCTGAGATGAGATACATATTTTGCCTGTGACAAGATAGAAAACACGCAAAAAGGATTTTACTCTGTGTAAAGGTTGGGTTTAGACTTCCATATTAACCTAAAAAGTAAAATGTTATTCCACATATTTAAGCAAAGCAGTTCTACATTTCTAAACCCTCCCCCATTCATGCTCCTGCTGAAAAGATTGACATAGTAATAAACTGATGTTAATTAGACATACTTTGAAATTCTCCATTCTGCTCCTCTCCATGCCCTAGTGGAGCTGGTGGCTTATTAAATCATTTGCTGCTCTTGGGTGATCTTCTTTTGAATCTTGGCCTGACCCTCCAGGCACAATTTATTTTTATTTCAAAAAAATATTACCAGCAAATTTTGCATTAGTTCAAGAGAATTAGAAATCATTATTACACAGGCAGACACTTCAAACATTTTGTTTAAGAGTTTTATGTTCGATGAGGCATCAAAGGAGATTTTCACACTGATGACTGTTACACTGGCACGTATCCATTCATTAGCACACTGAAGTTGGCATGGTCATGTTTTGTACACAGTCCACAAAACAGAACCCATGCCTGCCATCTTTGTGAGCTTTTGTTAAATAAGAGGTTCTGAATTGTTTCCATAACACAGAAGTTGCCAATGACAGTTTGTTCTGTCCAAAATACAGAGGGCCTGTCTAATATTGACAGTAAATAACAGTGGGTTACAGTATCTATACAAAAAAAAGTATTCAGCACAAAAGTTCAGCACAGCTAATCTGGCGAAAATTGCAAAAGATGACCTCAGTTACAGTGTGCACATCCCCCAGATACAATAGGTGTTAAATGAATATGTGATCCATTTCTAAATTGGAGATTTGCCCATATGTATCTAAAAACTGGCATCTAAAACACAATGGGTTATATTTTGAAGGAAGAAATGTATGGCCATAGTGCAAGGCACAATCACAGTTGCGTGTGTCCAAGTCATGTGTCTCTTTAGAAGAGAGTGCATGGCATGGCCCAGGGTGCTAAGAGAGAGAACACAGCATACAGAGGTTGTCGCAGGTTCTGGAATTATTCATAGATGTGAGCTTGGCTTAACATGAACTCAACCAATTACAGCGTCTTCTGCCATCCCCTTTAAAATCCAGGTTGAGCTTTTACCTGTGCATTGCTGGTTAAACGGAGGACTCAGTAAGTTGTAGTGATGTTTATCATGGCCGTAATATTTGGGGCAGATTGCCAACAATTGCTCTGGTGGTAGGTTTAATTAAATTCACTGACTTCAGCGACTGTACATTTAGAATGAGAGGTCAAGATGATTTTACAGTGCTCTGAAATAAAAGGCCTTTCTTCTTTGATTGCTTCTGTTATTCCTACAAGAGAAAAAAAAGTAAATTTGTCTCCTTGATTTGGCATAAGAACAATGTCTCTCTCATGATTATTAACCCTTAGTAGTCCAATGGTTACAGCATTTATGGCAATTCAACCATGGCCACATGGCACTTTACATACCCCATTTCAAACTACTTTAAAATTACTAATGTTCAACCAATTTCTCTGTTTCAATTTCCATGACCTTGAAAAAGTCAATTTCTGGCATTTGTCAATTTCATATGTATATATCACACTGATCTGAGGATCAAATGCTATGACGGTATCTCTGAATGTTTGGTAAAAACATGTATTTAAAAAATGGACACATCTCTTTTTTCAGTAATTTCAATTTAAACCAGATTTACTGTAAAGATTACAGAGGCTGATTTCAGGAAGTGGGTGTGTGCATTTACTAGTCTCTATTACTCTGTGTATCATGTCATGTATCATGTTCAACATAAGTTCTGTCTTCTGTGGGTTATGACCTTGTCAACAGTATATGACAAACAAGTGTTATCTGACTTTTATGAGCTGCTGTCCTGCATAAGAGAGAGTTAGGAGATTCATTGCCATTTTCTTCTATCACACAGCTGCTTTACGCACTGAGAACAGAACTGTGAACAGCCGATGTACTGAATGTGTAGAAAAACACAGAACATTAATTAGATCCTCACCGATCATGTCAGATTTAAATACTGAATTAAATTGGCTGCTGTCTTGTGCGTAAATGCACACTGGGGGAAATTAATAAAGTATCCTGTGGATATAATTGTAATTTGTGCACCAGGTCAGACAATTCCAACACCTTCACATTGTTTTAGTTTCTTGAGTATGTTTCTGTTCTGTTCTGTGTGCAGAGTGAACAAATACTGTGCTGACAGGAATCAGCACATCTTCTAATGAGCCCTTTAAATAGTACACAAGGCACTGTGTTAGTGCATTAGACCTGCTCATGATCACCACAGCATTAACCTGCTGTTTATTGTTTTTATTATGTTCAAAACATTTTCACTTTGTTCAGGATAATGTGACTTTACATGAACTCAAAACTTCCCTTTCCAACGAGAAGGTCATGTTGTGAAAAGGTTGGGAATCATAGATTAACTCACATTATGATACTTTTACATTATCTTTCCCATGAGAACAATTAGATATATCAGAACAGAGGCGATTCTACAAAACACAATATATCATATAGGGAATTATGTCGGACTCCATTACATGTACTGTAGTGGTACACGTTAGATCTGACATTAAATGAAAATATATTTTGTAAAATTGATAAGTAAATTTGAGCCAGTAAAGAAGAGAAGAAGCTTAATTACTGCACAATGAGCTCAAATGAGAATCCCCACTGGCTCCCCAAACAGATGACTATAGTTTAAGTCTTAGAACTGAATCCATGATCTTTATTATTCTCTTCTAATTAGTTGGCATATTCAACATCTATTGAACCAGTGTAATTGTGAGACTCCAGAGGAATTGTGAATAATTCCATTGTTAGGATTTCAGTAATGCCTGTGGCATGATCAGTGGCAGAAGAAGTGGTTTCAGTATCAATTATAGTGGCATGATTAGTGTGGTTTTGTCTCCCATTCCCACAGAGCTACAGAATACAGGCATATAGCTCAATTACCCTTCACCCAGAGGTGGCAAAGCCTTTTGATTTGCGCTGCCTTTTAAATACCCCCTATAATCCAAATTTGTCTCAATGTACCACTGCCTCAGCACTGGCCAGCAAATCTTAAAGACTGAAAGAGATCACAGGAATATCTGGAATACTCACCTAATGTCTCATGAGCCAACACCATTATCTCAAATTAATTTCACTGAAATACACAATTAACTCAAACATCCAGCATATACATCCTGGAATAAAGACATCCTTCAGTGATGTGTCCATTAGATTCAGTTAATCACCAAAACACAAAAAGAAAATACTTAAACTGTGTGCATATAAACTCTATTTCTATTAAAATGTTTATATTAATTGATGGTATGCCATGACAACATCAAATGGAAGGATACAGAAAAAAACTCACATATAGTCACAGGGAATTCAAAATGAGTTATAAGATGTTTACTGTCACCAATAACGGCAAAGTAAAAGAATAATTGACAAAGAAATGGAGGGAAGCAGAGAAAAAGGAGGAAGGCATGTTCTGCCAGTTGAATGGGGCCTGGAAAATATCTCAATAATGAACATCAAAGTTAAATTTAACATGTATTTAGGCTGTTCTCTATTATAATGTGCATTACACATGAAAAGAGAAAGAGGGAATTGAGATCATATTGAAACGTATTAATTTATCAGTTTATTGGTTTTGCAGTTAACTACAGTGTATTTCATTTGAGGATTTGGCAATCATCTTCACTGTGGTTTTGTGCTTAAAAGATGTAAAATCCCTTGTCTGAAAAAATCATCGGACTTGCTTTTTCAATAGTTACTTTGCTCTGGAAAAAGGACTTGAATGAATTATTGCAGTCCATTTATGTTGTTAATTCAGAGGATAAATAGTGTTGGAGCCCTGAATATCTAAGTTGTCAGAAATTTGGCACCTTTGTGAGACACATGTTCGCTTCTGGAATCACTGCAGCAAACTCAAACTCTGCCGTCTGTTTCATATTATGGCTTTGGTTTTAAAAGCTTTCAACTAGTCCACTAGATTGTAATGCACTTTTTCCAGAGTCTGTGATCTCAATGGGACTCCTACAGTTAAGGATATAATGGTGTGTGGTTTGAAATATAATGTTGGCGCACAAGGAACAGTTGTCATCTGGTTTCTTGTGATTTAGCTCTCCCATCCCATATCACACAAGTAAGTATGATAGAGTGAATGGAAATGAAAGGTTAGGAGCTGCGAATTTCATCTCGGCACAAAGAATCAGTTTGGAATTGGGTCCTGTCATCATTGGATATCTGTCACGGGCTAATAATGGTTATATAAAATAGCAAATTGTGCTTTTTCTTGAGGAATAATGGAACAAAACAATTAAGAATTTACAAAAGCACTGTGTGTGGGATAGGTCGTTTGCTTATCGTCAACAGTGAGACCGATCCTGCAATGTAGGGACACTTAGATTAAAGAAACTCTTGCGCAATTAATTAAATTAACTTTATGCTTCAGTGGAAACTATAAGGCTGTAGTGTGTAATCAGATCAGAGGGGTAGTTTTGTATGAGCCCTGTAGTTGGAAAAGACACATTAACCCAGTGGGTTCCTACTCCATCACAGAGTTTAAGAGAAAGACAAAGTGTTTCAGACAAAGTATACCGAACACAGGCATAGGCTACATCCACACTACTACATTTTTACCCCAAATGGAGTTTTTTAATTGAAGACTAAAACCTGTAAACGCATGTCATGTGTATGTATGCATGTTCACATACACAGGGAAAGCATGTACCAATGTAAACAGGAAGCAGATTGTCAAGGTGGCGGAAAACACAAGCATTATCCATTGCTGAAAGAAACCATGGGATAGAGTGAATCTATGAGCTGTTTTCTGTTTTTCATTGGCACTCATGTAATACAACATGCGTCCTCTTTGCGAGTGCTGATGTTATTTATTTTCTGGAAAAACTTCATGTGATGCGGGCATGATAAATCAGGGCAGGAAACATTTTGATTAGACCCCAATCACAAAGCGAATGTGGGCATCTCACTCCGTGTTTGTCCAGACTGCAAAGCAAAGCAAAGTTTTTTTTATTTAATAAAAGCAGCAGTGATAAACATCTCAATTTTAGAGGAACACAAACACCAGAGTTGTGTGAACACTAGGTGTAAATGTAACAAAATATGTGCAGTTTTACACACATAGCCACAGAGACATTAACATGGAAAGGCGTTGTATGGTAAAAATGATGGTTAAAAAAAAGAGGAGGAATATGAAGATAATTTTTTCCTGAAATTACTAAAAACTCAATGTCAAACAGTAAAGTATTTTATTTTGACACTCAAGGTCCACTCAATATATGGATGAGTGCAAGTTTTTGCTTTTCATTCATTTTCAAGCCTTTTTCTTTATAAATTAGCTGCTATAAGAGACACAGATGAACCCATAGCACAGCTATGTTTTTGTCCAAAACATAACAGATACATGATGTTCCAGCACAGCAATCAGTAAAAAATATTTGCGTTTGATTGAACTGGGTTTGGTCAAGTATGAAGAGTGGTCTGCAGAGGTGGTTGAACAGGTGTTGAACATATGATACATAAACATGTTACAGGTAGTGATTGATTACTTTCCGTTTCTCTACTGAATGTAAACAATCAATCAATAATCTTCTTTGGTGGGATCCACATTAAGAAGTGAAGAGACTTATTTTGGTATTCTATTCCACACTCCACCATGCATCGCCCCCAACACTGACACATGTATTATCAATTTGATCAAAGAAGTAATGTGTGCGTGTAGTGAATCACACAACATAAATCAACAAAATTAACAAAAGCAACAGAGAAATGTCCCTATATAATACAAAGTCACTTGCTTTTGGCTTTCATCACAATTAAAGCAAATGCATCTGCTGCCCTGTAAGGAAGCCCGCTGTGATTTGGTTTATAGAGGTCATTTGGCAGGTCACTGAACCTTAAAGAACCAGATCCTGTGCATTTCCTAGGATTTAAGTCTGATCATATTCTTTCCTGTTGAGAAACACACATCTTAGTTAGTAGCATGTGCACTAGACCTGGGATGAACAACCGTGCTGGCCAATTAAACAACAATATACACACTGTTTCACACATCTCTGATTCCATTTCCTAATAGGAGGATTTCAGACTATGAAAACGACCCAAATTGGGGCAGTAAACCACACCAAATGTCAAATATAGTTAACGCAATGGACATGATGGCTGCGATCAGCTTCAGTGGTAGAAGGTTAGTGTACTGACAAAGGTGGTTTAGCAGTGCATAAATAAATGGATGAGTAGAGTTTATCCAAAATATATATTTAAAATAATCAAACATTTCAAGTATTTTCCTTAAAATGACATGAATGACATCGCATAGAAGCTGCCTGTTTAGTCATTCTCCTCCTTCCCTTTCTAAAGTGCCTGTCTTCATTAAAGTGACCAAAATGTCATCAATTAATTTAATTCCCCTTAATATCACTGTATCGTTTACATTACCCACACAGACTGGAAATTAGTCCCAGCTGGGGAACCAAAGGAGGTGACGAGAGACTTGGAAGTGGGTTGGGCATAGGTAGGTGGAGTGGGGGTGGGGGCATGGGGTGGATTGACAGGCTATTTAGACGTGCTACTTCACTTTGCATTAGAGTGTACAATATCAGGCGTGGGGAGCCAAAGTGAGGCCAGATTTCAGGCAATGCTGGTCAGGCCTGGAGCGACGGATCACTTACCTTAAGAAATCAAAGTCAATGGCCAAAGATCTGATCTGGAGAGGGGCCCAGCAGTGCAGAGAGAAAAGTGTGAAACCTGGAAAAAGAGAGACACTCATTGAGGAAATCCATTACCACTGGAGAAGCCAACAAGCATGAAAGGAGCTGTCTTGTTAAATTGGCCGCTTGATAAAGCAGGTCTTTGGCTGTGGAGCCACTCAGTCACCACTAGTGACACCAGACAGAGGAAAGAGAGAGGTCCTTATTGATACGCTGAAATGTTGAGTCACCCTCTGTGTTTTACTAAAAGGAAAAAGTTGACAGGGGAAAATGTGTACTCCACAGGGTCCTTCAATAATTTTCAAGATTACAGTGGAACATGAATATAGGCCCATAGTACCATTTTTCATTTTTTCAAATGAAAACTCAGCTGGTTGTTACAAGTTTTCTGTCTTGTAAGTTTGTACCTTTTAAAAATAACTGGGTACCAAATCAATATCTATTGGTTTGATATCATTCCATGTTTGCTATGTAAAGAAGCATGTTCCAACAGGCCAGGCCAAGTGAACACTAGGGAAGAAAATGTTAACTCTGTCTAGAAGTAGAGAAGATGGTCAAAGATTACATCTGCTCCTCACTACCCAGCACAGTGTGTCCAACCAATCAATGGATGATGGCATAGCACATGTCCTCCGCACTACCTGGACAAGAAAGAGAGCTATGTGATACTGCTGCATATTGACTATACCTTAGTTTCCTCCAATTTCATCACAAAGCTCAAGGATCTGTGTTTAAACATCACAATGTGTATGTGACTTTCTGACAGTGGTGAGGGAAGGCAGACACACCCCTTCTACCATCATCCTAAACAACGGAGTACCCCAGGGCTGTGTTTTTAGTCCCCTGCTGTACACACGGTGCACACATAACAGTGTTGCCATTTTCAACTCCTACATCATCTTCAAGTTTGTCCTGTTCACGATTAAAAACAATAAGGAAAAGGCCTGCTTGAAAAAAGTAGAGGACCTGACCAGCTGGTGACAAGAAAATAATGTATTTCTGAACATCGGAGAGATGAAGGAACTGATACTGGACTTTGGGAAGAAGCAGAAAAGGAAATACAACCCCCTTAAGATCATCAGGTGGACATTTTCAAGTACCTTAGTGTGCACATCACTGAGGGCCTGACCCAGGAGCTACATATTGACTCAGTGTTGAGTAAGGCAAGGCAGAGACTGTTTCACCTCTGACACTTGAAATTCTGGATATTGTCTCAAATACTGAGAAATTTTTACTTCTGCACCATCAAGAGTGTCCCAACAGAGAAAAACACTGCCTTGCTTGGAAACAGCACCAAGGTGGACTGAAAAACCATGCAAAGAGTGGTTTGTTCCACTGAATACACAATAGGCGTTGCTCTAACATGGCTAACAGACATTTATACCAGGCACTGTATGAAAACAGCCTTTTGTCCCTGCTGCAGTCTGGAAGAAGGCACCGGATACACCAGACCAGCATTGAGAGGTTCAGTAAGAGCTTCTACCCTCAGACCACTAGGATCCTGAATGAGATCACTGCCTAAAACTGTACAACTGAAGTAACAGAGAGAGAGAGAGAGAGACAGAGAAAGAAAGAGAGAGTGAGAGCAATAAAACACTAAAACAATATGAATATATAATAATATTAATTTTCTGTCTATTGATTAAACAACTAATTACAGCTGTATGAATGCTTCAAAGCTTTGTTGGTTGTGATGATAATCAAATTCTGTATTCATATATATACACACATTTTTCCCCCGGCAGTATGATAGATGCAAGGGGTGAAGAAAAAGAGAGAGAGAGAGAGAGAGAGAGAGAGGACTGGGGAGGGTGAACCACAATGAAATTATATGGAGGTGTCTCCTTCTCTTAGACCCGCTGTCTGCCTCAGTGTCGCTCGCTTCTGCTAGTGTTTTGTCAGCCTGTGTCGAGCTGGCACTGAAGCTGCTGCTGCTAGAGAGAATGTAGAGAGTCTGGTGATGCAAGGTTAGCTGCTGCAGGCGACCCGCTGGGCGGAGGCACCTGTGCCTGCACCATGGCTCACTCTCTGCCCGCTGCGCTGGCTCTAATCGGACTGCCAACACAGAGGAGAGGATTTCAGTCCTATTTGACGCTTCATTCGAAAAAGTCAATTAAAGCCTTGAAAATGAAAAAAAATGTATTTGGTACAGCCCTTCAACTAATTGTTGCAGCTCTATATGTCTGCCATAGCTGTTGTACTGTTGGTGATTGTAGGCTACCGGACACACATTTTACACAACAAAGTCTGTTCTGAGTTGATGTTAGTAAAAAATTTGGTATTGATCAGCTGGACTCAAACAACGTCTGTCATTGCAGCAGATCCAGTGATCAAAGTTAGTTTAATTCAGAGCACAAAGCTCAGATTTCTGTCTCTCCAACGGTCCTGTGAATCCATCATCTATCACACAGACTGTATACAGGGCTTTGGGAATAACAGATCTGGACACATCAGCTGAAACAAATTATTAAATTATGTATAACATGCTATATTTTATATTAAATGATCTCATCACAAGTATATTGTAATCTCATAAAATACAGTAGCTCTGTAGACCATATCAAAATATGATTGTAAAGGTACCTACCTAAACAACAGATGAAATAATATTGCAACATAAGAATTCTAAGGTCATATTGATCACCCCAAAATAAGGGTCAGCTGGAAGATCAGATATGTTATTCATTTATGAATGAATTAATATTGTTTACCTTGTAACATAACTGAGTTGAAATACAGATTCAATGAAAAACCTTTCAGAGCAGACTTCATGACTGGTTTAGTTTTTTGTAACCTATTATTATTATTGTGTGTTGCATGACAGATTTTTCAAATTAATGTCGACTTACAACTGCAATACCACAATAACATAAATTGGGCAACAACAAAAAGCTGACAATGAATTCTGATGACAAGCTTCATATTCTTTTTCACGTGGTACTGTACTGAATTGATGCTAATGACTGCCTAGAAGATGGGAAACTAATTGAAAAACTAAAATACTCATTATGCTTTGTATAGTCAGAATGACTGAACGAGCCAAAAGATCTGCTGAGCTAGTCATCATTATCTACTGTAACCTTGCATTGAACTTCACTCTGTCTCCTGTGTGTGTTTCTGATTTTGAGAGATTGGCTTTGGCAACGCCTCTTGTGGACCAAGGTGAGTGGCATCAGGTATGTTCAACCTGCAGTCTATGACCACTGACCCTTTAATCGTCTTGGCTCGCTTAAGCTGCTGGTGGATCCCCCAGTAGATTTGTTTTTAATGCGCTGTGATTTTTTTTCTTGCTCCAATGCCCCCTTTTTATCTTCTTCCTGCTGTGTGGCTGAAACCCCAAAAGAAGTCATGGCAAGCTTCAAATCCTTCACATCAGGACAAGCAGAAAAATACATCTCAATCATATTTGAAAGCATAATCTCTACTGTATTAATGACGTAAACTATTGTTACTCTCAGTTTTTCATTTAAATAACTTTATATTTTCAAACGTATTACCCTTTAAATGCTTTAAAAAATGATGAAGTGAAATAATATATAAGTGAGAACAGACTTAAGATGCATACTTGACTAGGATTGAATTACATGAATACACACTAGAATTATGAGCTTCTAACGCTTTATTTTGCTAAGTAATAGAATGGCCTTTTAGTACTTACAAATGGAAACGAAGAAGTCTGGAGCATGTCCAAATTTCTAAATAGACTATGTTAAGGTTGAATGATTTTATTTCTGCTCCTATCACTTCCAAGTTTCCAAAGAAGAAAAGACAGGTCTTCGAACCACGTTACTTGGTAGAGTGTGTCGCACTTAATCTGACTTCCAATATAAAACTGTCTTCTGAAACCCAGGTCAACTTGCTTGTGGCTTTAGAGGAAAAATCAATGTATCAACAAAGTCATTAAGATACAACATCAAGTCCATCAAGTAGATGTTAAGATATAATAATAATTCCTTCTGTGGACTGTCAGACTGGATGATTAACAGATCAACATGGTGATTCTTATAACTATGCTAGCGCAAAGCAAAAAAAAGTGTTTTTTGTGCTAGAACTATTACAATAATAACAATTTTTAGAGTTAACAGTGTGATTAGAGACTGAAATATTAATGTGTGATATATAAAGGCTGCTTTAAAAATAACATAAAAACAGACAAAATAATTTGTTGCAGTTTATAGCAAATGTTTTTCACATATAATTCACAATCTTACCGGAACCATAATTTTGTAGTATTTTGTCTACTTAGATGCCTCAACCTTCCCATTTTCCAGCATTTCTTTTTTTAAATTTTATTTTCATTGGTTCACCAATCACATTCTATTGTCATTCAACTCATTTGAAAGTTGCCATGTATTGTAGTTTGGAGTTCTTTTAAGTCCCTGTATAGAAAGAAATTGTGTCATTCCCTTGTGTACTATGATTTGCGCTAAAGAACGCCGACTTCATTTCTTTTAATTATGACTGTTAAAAAAATAAAAGCGTGTATATCGCAGAGCACCACACCTGCATTTGAGAGGGGAGCAGAGATTTTGAGGGAAAAGCAGGACAAAAAGAGGTATTGTTGTTGGGTGTAGGTCAGTGCTGCTAGGCTGCTGCTCCCTAGAACATTCCATGGTGTCACATAATACTGTCAGTTTCCTGTTGGAAGTGCCAGCCCAGGAAGATTGAGTGTGCTTGCAAAGTCAGAGAAGTGTATGTGTGTGTCTGTTTGTACTGCATGTTAGTATGTACATGTGTGTTTTTTTCTGTAGTCTCTGCATCACCTCATACGAGAGTTTCAATTTTGAAGCTGCATTTCCCCATATCTGCTACTGCAGTACATAAACCGCTTTAACTCAGGAAAAAAAAGTGCTATGGAATATTTTTCTTAGCTGTGACTTACCAAAAATGTGTGTTTATGTGTCAGAACACTTGGAACAAAGTATGATATATTTCCTGTGCAGAGGAGAAGGTCCGCACTAAAAGTCTTTTATAGGTGCTCTATAATATGCATGAACACAGTCATGAGCAAAACACAGCCAAAGAAATAACTCACCTGCCTTCCACTTAGAATTGTAAAAAGAATTGCTCCCTCTGGATGCCTACAGTAGAAAGGGCTTTTGCCACAGCTCACTATTAGTTTTCTATTAGTTTTTGCTTTATGCAGGGACCATCACTGTGCTGTATCAAGAAAAGTGTCAATATCAAAGCCTTTTTTTTTTGTAATATCTGGTAACTTTGTGAAAATAAATTACAAATGTATTAAACACGATTTCTTATGTGTTGAATTAATTTGTTCCGATTAAGTAGTGTCAGAATGGTACACACTGCAGAAATATTGTATTTGCATTTTAACAGTATTATACAAACTTGACATAATGTTCTGTATCTCTCACCCCTTTTCTTGTATGTTCTGTGGCCCCTGCAAGCACAGAAAATCATGTTTATATGGAACAATATCTCAATAAAGTGCGTGGTTGAAGTATGCATGGTTTGTTAGTAGTTATTTGCAACAAAAGTGGGGCCCTGCCTCCTAATCTCTGCACAGGCAGAGTGAAAATTAAATTTAAAAAGACCAGACGAGAAAAATGCTGTGAAACAGAGAATAAAATGGTTTTTTTGTTCTAAAGCACAGAATGATGATTGATGATAATGATTCATATGAGTTAATATATTGTCACAGCCAACTGTTTACCCCCGTCTCAAACTATCTCATTGTATTTTGTAACGACATACGCAACTTGTTATGATTCACGATACCGAGTTCACAATACGATTCTCTCATGATGAAACACAATGAGTTTGAAGACAAATTCTGGCTGAAAAACAGAGTATTGCCAACCATCTCATCAATTTGAATTGTCACATATTTGTATGGATAATCAACTGTCCCGTGAAGTAGCATTCACTCCTACTCGTCATCAGCATCATGGTTTGGGTTAAAATAACTACTTGGTAATGGTGAGAAAACCTTGTGGTTGAAACGACCACTTTTTAAAACACACAAGGATATACACACAATCTGCAATGTAGTTAGTAGTGGGAAAACACCCTTAAACATTATGCCTGTGAAAACGCGTAAATTGGACTTGGCCCTGTGCAGTTTTGGAGCTCAGTATGCATGCTGAGGAGACATTAACGAGGAAGGGGAGACTCGAGTGATTTAAAAGAGAAGCTGTTCCATGCCACGAAAGGAAAATAAACCAAAATAATAGATCTCAAGGATGTAATTAAGTGAATTGTGATTCAACAATGAGGTAACTATTGAGTCGTTCAGACACAACAGCCAGCTAAAAGTCACGTTTAAACATGTAATGACATCATTCATGCTAAACTGAATTTCCCTACTCCTCCTCAAGTTGTACAGTTCTAAAGAAACCTGCCTTCAACTGAACAGCCAAGTGTGAGTCTGTGCTGTCTAGTTTGCTTAAAACAGTCCTGGACTGTTCAAGTCCTGGATATTTATAAATATATATTTATATCTGCCAAGAAAAATCTACTGACATAACTTGAAAAAAAAAGAAATCCAACTGTACAAATGTATGCAAACAAGATCATGAGTCCAAATGTTTTCTGACACCAATCTGGCCTGAGTGACGGTTCAGCTAATGTCAAATACTTCATCCGAGGAATCAGAGATCTAAGTCTGATACTGCACATCTGATCATAAATCACAAAAGAGCAGACCGTTCACTTAGACCTCCCTGTATTGCTTGATTAACTGCAAATCATAACATTGTCCCTAAGTGTACCATGGGTAAATTAGGGGAGCGACAAGCAACAAACATTTATTTTCTCGTGTGTCTGCTCCAGAATTTAATCAGCCTTTTTTTTTAAAAAACCTGTGAACCTAAAGCCTCACCCCTGCTGTAAGACGAAGAATTCATTAAGCTGTTTTCTGCCCTCAGATTTTCACACCCCGGCTTGGAACATCTGCACCCTGTCATGTATCATCCCATTCATTTCTACTTAATTTGATCCTAATAAGTGCCTACATGAGGAGCCAGATGTTGCTGCTTCGACTGTGGCACTGAAAGTTTTGTTTGAGGGGAGTTATGCTCTGTGCCTGGTGGGCAGGGAGGTGCATCCAGTGCAGGCATAGACTGTTTGAAATCACTCATTAATATGTAGAATAGTTTTGTGATTTGTTATTTGCTAGTTATAAGTTTTTACTTGTCAGTGCACACAGAAATCCATCAACATTTGACAAGGTCCCACAGGGTAAGCCTGAGAACTTGCTTTTCATTTTTCATTAATTCCAAAAGACCTGTTTACAACAAATATCAAACACAGTTGTATCATCCAAGTAAGACAGAGTTTGAAAAGCCACAATTTTTCCATGTTTTTTTTTCCTTTTAGAGCAAATGTTTAAAATAATGGAATTTCTTTTTCATATTCATCAACGTGTACAAGATGGTGTTCAGTGGACTGGATGCTGCGAGTAGGTCTGATTATGTTCTGTGGATGGAGAACCTCTGTAAACTTGACTGCTAATCAGCACCATATGCCAGCCCCTGGCCCTCATTCTCATCTTATCATTTCAAGTGGCTCCTAGACATGGCTCCTGACATGCCCTGGATTCAGCCACAGCAACTAGCAGCCTGGCATGTGCTAATGAGAGAAGTGGTGGAAGCCCCAGAGATGCACAGGAGTACGGGGCAGAAAAGCTAGAGGCTGAGCCTCCAGAAGACCCTTCTGAATGGGCTGCTTTACCTGTAGTGGGAGCAGCAGTGCTTCCTGCACACCCTTGAGACAGAGTGTGAAAATGTGTGTGTGTGTGTGTGTGTGTGTGTGTGTGTGTGTGTGTGTGTGTGTGTGTGTGTGTGTGTGTGTGTGTGTGTGTGTGTGCGTGTGTGTGCGTGTGTGTGCGTGTGTGTGTGTGTGAACTCAGAATGGTTCTTTTGCTATTAAATAGTGGATTCTTTTAATTGTGTAAAAGCTGACCTCACTTTTCCTTTCACTTTTCCGTCATTATTCTGACTGATGTAAAAAAAAACACATTTGTTCTTTCCACTTTGTTAGTGGTAACAAATTGTTCACATTTGAGCACAGGGTGGCCTTACGACTCTCAAATCATAGTCAATCCCTTCTTTGGCAGTAACCTGATTCTGTAGCTGGTGGTAAACAGGAAAGGGTCAACTTGACACTGACACAGAGCAGTGGAGCATTCCCATCAGCTGAGTGTCAAATCAACTCAATCTAAATAACTCCTTTGATTATGATTTCTATACCTTCTGGGGTAACGGGGGGTCAGGCTTGTCGTCTTGCCATGGATAATTATTACACATGAGGAAAACTGAACTGGAAGCCTTGAGCGGGGACCTGAGCTGCAGGGGGATCGCTCACCCTTCTGTCTGAGGAGGCATCTGCTCTTATTTAACCCCCGGGGCCCACAACAGCACTCAAAGTGACCGCTGCACTTTACTTACTGCCTCTGCGATGAACGAAAAGACATCAGCCACACATACAAGTAGGCAGCAATTCCTTCTGCATTAAATATTGTCACTGCACAATGTGATCAGCCGACTGATTTCTAACACTGCACAATATCCTGATTTTGTGATATAGGAAACTCTGATTGATGGCTCTGATACTCACTGATACTTCTGTACTCACAAAGCTGTTTGTACTAAGTCCCAGACCGGGGCTGCCGCTGCTTCTCTCATGCGCTGTTGTCATTCAAAGTGACTGCAGCTTAGTGTATCTGTCAGCTGACTGGTTTCTCATTGTTTTACATGCTTGCAGACTATGCCAGTGAGAGAGTGAGTGCAGGCCCCTCAGGCAAACATCGTGTCAGCCAGCTTTGTTCTACAGGATACTGGGGCTCCCTCAGCTGCTGTTTGGCTCCTCTGCTAACTGGGGAAGTCAAGGAGATTAAATGGAACATCCTGAATCTCATACTTCCTAATGCTTTGTGACATCCACACTCTGCTGAGACTGTAGACGTGCCTACACAAAGAAACAGCGACAAAACAAATAGTGCCTCTTTGAAAGAGATTCTACGCCACAAGACGTGTACGTCATTTACACTGATGCCGTCTGACAGAAGTGGGAATCTTCACAATGCCAACTTCAATAAATTATGAAGAATGTTTTGAGTGGCATTTTAAGATTTAACTAAACACAAGGACTATGCTATGCCATGCAAGTCCTCAGTAACATGTACTGTACAGAGTGTTTTAAAATATACAAACAATCCTACTGAAAATACTGTTTTCATATGATACATAGTCTTGTTTTTCTTTAAATATGGCATGTAATACTATATTAATGAAGCACTTGATATCATTGTATGAATTATTCAAGATAAGACTGTAGTCCCAAATCAGTAAGTCAGTCCAGTCGACGCAGGATTTTTGACATCTGGGAGTGACTCCCACGAGAGGAGGTCCAAAGCTTGGCTTTGTTGGAGGCTGTGGTTGTTGATTTTAGTTAGCAAGTCATTATGAATCAAAAATATGGAGCAAATATAGGTGTTTAAATGGGTTTATCAGAAAGGATACAGCTTTATGCCATTTCTCAATTCTGCAATATATATATATATATATATATATATATATATATATATATATATATATATATATATATATATATATATATATATATATATATATATATATATATATATATATATATATACAAATCATACCCTCTCCAAATACAAAGATAAATAAAGGAAAACAGCACATCACTAAATAAACAAAATTATGATTGAGATGTGTGTTGGAGGTTCAGGATATTGTGGTGGACACAGAGAAAAAGAAAGGGAGGGATGACAGTCGGATGCAGAAAATATAAATGTCTGAAATGGCCATTATTATTTCATACAAATGTCTTTTCTTTGCTTGAAAAATTTAAGCTGCAATGGCAGCACCAACGATGCACATGTCAAAAGAAAGCCCAGGGACCGCAGATGATTTAAGTGGGAGAGGACAGCATATGCAAAAACCACATGTGTAACAGCCATCAGTAAACAGTGAACTTGGCAGAACACTGACATTTTTTAGAGCACAGCCAGTTTGTTAAATAAGGAGTGGGCCCGCGCTTACTTCTTTCTTATGTCAGGTTGAAGACAGGCCAAAAAGGGTGCACTGCTTTGAATATTATAGACCATAACAACATGTTACAGCAAATTCATGATGTGTTTTTGGGCCCTGTATGGTATCAATTATTACATATTGTATCCACTTGTTAATGCAATAAATAAACCTAAAATAAAACACAAAACCAAAATACATCACAAAATAAATAGCAATTAGAAACAAAGTAATAACCAAGTGTGGGTGCCCAGAATGTAAAGAAAATCTTCATTTTAGAATTACACCACAGTGAAGCTTTGTTTCTCACAGGAGCAAAAAACTGTGAATGTTTTTATGGATAAGACAACTGCTCCTCAAGCTGTTTCTGATATTTCCTACATGCTAATTTACTTGCTAAAGCTAACCTCAACTGCATGCCAGACCATACGATCAATTCACCAGCTTTGAGTGTGAACAATCAAAGAAAAACTTTTTAAAAGGCAGCGCGTTCTAGTTAATATATTGATCAGTTCCCAGTTTACATATTGATCATAAGCTCGTGAACTACAAATAGTAGTAATTCAAGGCACACACTTAAAATGATACATTATGCTAATGATGATATGTTTTTCTAAACAAGGAATTTCATCAAGCCTTAGAATTTCAGTCTTAAGTCCTGCAGCCCCACAGCCTAATTAGACATGCTTATCGGTGGACCAACGATGCAACATCATTCGGTCAACAACCAATAAACAAATTTGCTTATATTGCTGTATTCTTTAGACATTAGTTCACAGGCCATCTGTACATAGAAATAAACAAGAAACCTTCTTCGTGCCTGTGTAGGATTCTAACAGTGGTGGTCCCTTTGATCTGTGGTCCTTGATCTATTGGGCTCATGGTGTCATATCCCCCTGTGATGTGGTGGATTAATTAGGGGGGAAAAGGTATTTATCCCTTAAAATCATAATACTAATTTACCCAATGCAATGTGGTGTCTCCGTGGGTGGCAGCAGTGGGTCCAACTTCTATTAAAAACCCTTAGCCTTCACATCATCTGATGAGCTGCACCACTGAATGGATCACAAATCACTGGAGACATTCAGCAACACAGAAATGCCAATTATTATCAAGAATGAATTATATCAATATCAAGAAAAATATTATGATACTTGTTTCAGAACATGTGCAGAAAAAATGCTTAATTGTAGTATTTGATGGAGCATCTAAAAAGAAAGGCCCCAAGAATTTGGGGTGAAATTGCCCTTCATTTCCTCTTTTTTTTATTAAAACAAAGGTAATGAAGATTTCTTTTTGTGGCAGATTTTGAAAACAAATGCAATGAAAGAAAGTGGACAAAGGGACTGAATGCTTGGACAGAAACTGGGTGGTGGTGAAAAGGTGTAAGGACAAATTGAGGATATCAAAGCAGGACGTGTAGATGTGTAGATGAGAAAGAGAGACACTGACAAGGACAGTGGGTAGTAAGTACAGCAACAGTGAGTATCTATAATTAACAAACTAAATGTGAAGTAATGCATACGGAATGAAATTGCTGCAACAGGAACGCAGCGAGTAAATATGGAGACCGGGCAAGCAGGAGAGACTGAGAGAGTCTGCAAACAAGACCTGCCAAACCTTACAATCAAATCTTTCCTTGGTTCTTTTTGTCAAAACCAAAGATAGTGTACATTGTCCATCCCTGTGTACAATTCTGCAATGTGGGGTCCCTGGTTCCCTGAGCTGAATGCAGTCCCTTCTTGTGCTCAGGTTTGAATGCTATCTCGGAGCAGCAGTGCCCAGAATGCTGCCTATTCCCACACCCAGCAAATGCCACCAGGGGATAAGGAAAACACAATTGATAGAAAGTGTATTCTTTTCCATAGGTTCCCACCAGCATGTCGCTAACTGTTTCCGGTACCTTATCAAAGAACAAATGTCTTTGAAAACAGGGAAACAAAGCGACAGGCCGCATTGTCGCCTCCTTTTTTTTGACAGGAATAATCTTGCTTTTCCATCGCCCACCAAAGTAACCTCCACCTAACATTCTTGCTGACAGGGCCATGCAGGGAGCCAGTCACATGCCATCTGCTGATGTCTGTTACCGACAGCACGGCCAGTGGGCAATACACCCTCAAGCACCTCTATATAAAATGTCTGTCATCTTATATTTGTGTTGTGAGTTACTTCTCAATAGCCATGCATATTCTCTAACAATCACAAATATACACTATGGGAAATTGCAGCAGTTCTTTTATAATCCACTCAAACATGTGCTAATCTATTGCACCTAATGTCCTTGTGGTAGTTAAAATGATTCAGAATCGCCTATCCCTCTTTTTTCACATTAACACTGTACAATACATTTTCCTGCTTAGCCCCACAGTAGAGTACCATCTACTGGCTGTCTGAGGTACTAGACACTCAACCAGCAGCTTCCACTCAGCCAGTTGCCTACAATCAGATCTCATTCGCACCTCAAGGTCTTTAGATAGTACCTACTCCAGCCAAACATAAAGAGACCAACCAAACTATTTGCACACGTTTCAGATTAACATCAACAGTAGAAATGCCTTTTAAATTTAAGTCCAGAGCACACATGTATCTTGATAATTTACAAAGAAGTTTACTGCAGGATAACACAAATAAAAGCACAAATAAAGTACAACATTTGCTAAATACATTGCAACATTTGCAGTAAAGAATTTACTAAATTACAATTTTGTTTCTGCATTAGTTTTTTTCAGTGACCAGTGACGGCAAAGCACAAAAGATGTGTATGAAATGAAATAAAATGAAATGCGAAAGCTGCACTATAGTAATTTAGTTTAGGTCTTTTACTGTCGTTGTCTAGGTCTTTTCAATTGATTAAAAAAAAAAGAACGCTCACTATGATTATTGTTTTGTCTGAGCGGGTTGAATGGGTTCCAAAGGCCCAAAGATCTTGACATAAATTATATGTAAAGCAGTCAGAATGCTGTGATGAGTGCATAAACAAATTACTGTGATACTGTTATACAGCATGCCAATAAACTAGAGACAGGAGGAATGTTCATGCCCATGTGGTATTATTTGTAAGCTTTGATATACTGTTCATGTCATGTTAATGTTGTTTCTGGACTAACATGAGAATTCTGTTTATTATCAACAAAATTGTCCTTACCATAATTATTGCCATCAGCAGTTGACTTTGTCGCGTAAAGCAGTAAAGCCCGTTTTCACTTTCACCTATTTTGCTGAATATGGAACACATCTTAATAACACTTGTGTTGTCTGTCTGTTGGATTGAGGAGGTGAAAACCTGTTTCCGAATCCGGGAGGGAGATGTCAACGGCACTAAAAGATGAATAGATCAGTAGAAGTGTCACTATCCTTCATGGCTTATGACACGCAGACCAATGATAATTACTCACTAGATGACAGCCACTGTGAGAGAAAAAAAAAAAAAGAAAAGAAAAAAACATGTCTAGTGATTTCCAAAACTAAATGTATTGCAAATCAGATGAGAAAGCAAGCTTTACTACCACTAATCAATTATATCATCACTCATATTTCACCTCCCTGGCTCTGAAAAAAATATATATATATATATATGCTACACAAATGATCTGATTTCTAAAAATTAATGACGCCAATGCAATACAAAATCTACGCTTAAAATATCCATGGTAAAAATGTCCCTAATTTCCACATCTCGCGCTCTGAAACTGATATGACAGAGGGTTCACAACATGGAGGATTTTAGTGAATCCTGTCAAAAAGATTGATGAGTGGGAGAAGGATGAAACAATACTGTTCCCAAAAAGAAATCATACACAAAATGAAATACATCTCATCTCAATAAACGCATCTCTAAAATATGAAGAAACTAAATATCAAAAGTTAAATATAATTTTGTTACATTCCACCAGATTTCAACCAATTATGCCTTTGAAGAAATAAAATATCTCTCAGGGTCACCGTGGCAGAAATGGTCTTTTTTACATTGTGCCCTATTTAGGAATTCTGTATATATTTGCTGATTTGCAAAAGGAGAGTGATGAAAAACACACTGACACTGTGCCATTGTGCCGCTGTACTGTTGTAGGTATCCACTGAGCCTCACATTGGGCTGCTCTGCATCCTCACTGCCCGAAGGCTGTTTTCCTAATCATATTAATGAGGGAGCGATGCTCCAACCTGTGCTGCAGAGCCGCCGCCTATGCTCAAGGAGCAGTCCTATTTACACTGTACCTATACTAATCTGACAGCCTTGATCAAGGAACAGAAAATAAAACCCCTAAGGCCTCTATTGATCAACCTTGAGTCTTACTCTAACACCGTTGTGAGGGGCTGGTTAGCTATTACAAATGTTACTGTGTTCAATGAATTATTTCATCAGAAAAAGCATGCTGCATTAAGTATTTATTTTGAAGTAAACAATTTCAAAGGGGTGTCCATACTATATCATCCCTGTTGAGATCAGGGTCCAACAGTGCAGCCTACTCTTTGTTTATATCTTTGGGGTTGAAAGAATGGAATCGCATTTAAGGAGGGTGTCATTGGCAGGCAGCCTCCACCAGTCATTCGGGCTCCTCGACGGAGCAGTCTCAATGCTCAGGCTGCATGAACATATAATGGCAATCTCTGGAAAATCAACAGGATTCCATTATTTATGTCATTCAAAAAAGCAGAGTGGTTGAGAATCCTACATTTCAGTAAAAATTATCTGTAGGCACAGGGGTTTGTGCATCACCAGCAGCCTCAATCTAAGAGGCAGCAAACTTTTATTTATGACCTCCTAGTTCATTATTGTAAGTTGTGTATAGGCTGAACCTGCAAATGGACTAAAAACATAGTTGACAACATCCTCATAAAAAAAGATAAAGGAACAAAATACAATGGAGCGCAGGGTGTATTTGTTGTAAATACTCAGTAACATAATTATCCATGGAGACCTGCCTTCTCAGTGATTTCCTAAATGTTTACTAATGGACTCATTCTCTTAGCCATTCTATTACAGAGAATTGTTGAGTGTTGCCCTGGAGGCTTATATCTCTCCCAGGGCCATGGGCCTGGTTAATGGATGACCCACTTGTTAGCTAATTGCCGCGGTGTCCCTGAACACAAAGGAAATGTTAAATTATGTTATGTGGCTGTTAGATAATGAGCTGGAGCAGGCATAGCACTTCCCTACATGCTCCAAGTACAGTACATTCATCAAGTTTTACTGTTATTCACACCTTAGACAGGGACAAGACTTTTTTTTTTTGTTGCATGTTTAGAAAGTTTAATAATATAATCCAATATTTAATTTTTATTAGCTTTTCTTTTAGTCAATTGAGTATTTTTTTAATTAGCTTTTGAAACCATGTTGGCATATTTAAACCGAAACAAAGTCTTATACCACAGCCCTCTTAGTAATAGAATAATACATGGAGCAGATGCATGTACTCCATGTGTTCTCATGCACACTGACTCCAGGCTACATGTGGCGCTGTGAATCATCAAAAACATGGAAGCTGACTTTACAAACAGCCATTTATTAGATCTGTCTTCCGACAGCACACACATGTAAACGGTGACCCCATAAAGAAGCAGGGTCGCACAAATCTTTAACAAGGACCTATCACACTCTTTCTCCTGCCCCGCAGTTAAACCCATGTATAAGAGCACCTCACAAAGCCAGAAAGGGGAGGAGGGGGAGATTGTGGGTTTTAGACCCACAGTTACCTACGCTCAACAAAAGCAGATTGATTCAAACCAAATGGGTAACCTGCTTGTTATAAGCTCTCCAGTAAGTAAAACGACTCAAAATATCCAGTAAAGGATTAATGCAGCAATCCTTCATGACGTTGTTTTTTTGGTTTTTGTTTTTTTTTTAATATTGGTATTCTATATCAAAAACGTGTCATCTCTAATGAGCCAAGTTTAGCAAGTATCTGTGAATCATAATTTAATTTTAATGCTTAAATCCCTCAGAGCTCTGTGTGGCTTTTCACGATCCCTGAAGTACAGGCAGCCTCCTCACCTCTTGGACTTAAAGCCAGGAGTGGAGAGGCTCGGCTTGGCCACAGAGTCTCTTTCACCCTCCTCTGAGGATTTGTTTTCACTGGAGGACATGTTGGAACACAGTGCCATGTTTGAATTCTACTGGCACTTTATTTTTCAAATAGTAGCCACAGCCAATTGGAGTGGCCTGGCTGACGATTTTATTCAATATTTAACGTCCTATAGCAGAATCTCTGGCAGCGTGGGATAAACAACCAGGACTGCCCTGGGTATGAAATGAAATAAATTACTAAACCCGGCTTTTCCTTTCAATTGAGATTACTCAAATCCCAGAAATTCCATTTTTCAAGCCGTTTTCATGCCCATGGTTTTGTTACGGCTTTATCATCAGTATCAGCAGCCTGTGTTTATTCAACCCTCAATTACCGAAGGCTCAGCCGGCAGGCCTTTAATTGATTACTTTAATTGATTGGTTGGGGGGGTAACCGTGGTTGAAAAGCAGTTTATCTTAATCAGTTGAGAGGAAATTTAGAGAGGGGCCTGATTTCCTCCAGCTGATCACCCCTGTGTGGCATGAGAGTGCATAGTGGGAGGAGGGGTGTGAAAATTTCTAGTTTCACATCTAACACTAAGGATGGGATGAACCTTTACAAATGCTAAAGATGATAGATCCATGGAATGTGGCACATCTTCCTAGAATATAATCTCCAGTGTTTTGCTCTATTTTCTTGGCTCTGTCTGAACTGAGAGGAGTGAACATCCGCATTTGGATGATTTATCCTTTGACATCACACAAGGGCCAATTCTAATTAGCTAAATTACTATTTTAGGCTGATATTAATATACACAATTGTTTTTTTGTATTAACACATACATATACACAGTTCAAAGATACAATTGTCATTTATATTTTAAATATATGTTCAATTCAATAATTTTGTGTTTTGTTATTTTCCTTGTTTATTGTCTATATTTTACATTTTTCAAATGTAAAGGGGAAGCATAAACACATTATTTTATTTGTAATTAATAGCAGTGCACTAGCATTCAGGCTGTTGGTATGAATCAAATAGAAAGAATTTCTGACTCCTCACTTTTGTGCAGATTTAATGGAAATTAAACTAACGTCACTGAGTAGCACCCATTCCTTTCACGATTCCCTAACTGATCCTTTCTTGTAATGTATGTTGTCAACTGTTTCATGGATATGTGCTGTGAAGTAAAACATTATTGATGGGGTTTCTGATGTTTGATGAGTGGGATGGTGGAGACATCGCTGCCGATGAGGGTTTACAAATGCGTGCTTAATGAATTAATGATCATATATCTGCTAAAAATGTCTCCTAATGTCTTTACAGGTCTGTTGATAGTAATTAGGCCTTTTATTTGTGCAGAAGGTTCAGCGTACAGTGCTTCTCACTATGTCTTGACCCGTTTGATATGAATGTATTGGTGTGGATGCTCGTTGCTGTTGTGAATTCAAGGACAATATGAAGCAATTTTAATAATAAAGGTCCCTATCGATCTATCTACAACTCATTACTGTATGACAAACTGCCAATGCAAATGATTTTGGTAAAACGATTAGGGAAAGATAATTCAGATAATGACAATAATGCTTTTCTACTGCAGCAACAATCCTTAATGGACAACATTTATTGCGCTGCAGCAAATGTGCACTTAATTTAACCCTTCTTGCTCAGGTATACATCTGGACAAGCTATTTACAACCTAAACTTGTCTGAAATTATGATAACACTGACCTTTGCTATGTATGACCGCTTTAACCTGTCTGTCTTCATTCATGTCCGCTTACAGCGCCGTTTGCCCTTTGCCTGGTAGTAATTGGTCTCTGCCTGGCACTAATGGCCGCTGGAAAGGAATGCTATTCCCATGTCTGTTCAGAGGATAATGACAAGAGGCCAGACTGACCTTGTCTGGGTGGGAGCAGCTTTCCTCCTTCTGAGAGAGGCCACTCCACAAGGATCCCACTAGGATCTGGTGTCTGTCAGCATCTGAAGCTCTGGCGCTGAAGCACCACAGCAGGCCAGCCAAGCACAACCAAGAGTTGCTGGGAGCGGAGAGTGCGACGCCTCGCAGACAAGATGAGCAATCTTTCTCATGGTCTTTTGCCCACAGTCATTTATTTCGCATAGTCCTGATCTTCACTGGACAAGGACTAATAATTTAAATGAAGAATGCAGACTTTTAGACAGGCATAAAGAATTAAAGTGCATGTAACATTCTGGAACCATTTAACCTTTGTTCAGTGAAATAAGTCAAATCCTTACTGTCCCACAATGCAAAATAACCATTATATAGAGTCAATAAGAGTCATAAATATGTAATGTCTGTTAAACATCTATTTATAAATACAGGGCCATTAAGTATAGACTGTAAATAAACAGGATTTATTTTTTTAATATCAATAAATTTACTGTACAGCCAGCGACAATAAGGAATTCAGATGCTTAGCATGCAGCATCAGAGCACACTTAAAGGTCTCCTCTTCCTAAGAACTAAATAAGTGATTACAGAGCAGAATGTGTCCATAGCTACATTTGCTGCTCAGCAGTGTAGCTAAATTCAACCACTGGAACACTTGGCAAGATTATAAGCTTTGTGTCAGAGCTCAGCCTCGGGGTTTTTGTTATGAGTTATCACACTCAAAGCCCATCTAAGCTCTTAGAGCATGATTTGTGTGCATGTGATATGTGTATCTCTGTATCATGTGTTGATATACTTGTCCACTGGTTAAAGGAGTGTTCATTTTCAATGTAAATTGGGGTTGAGGTGGTAAATATGCAAGTTTTCCATTGCATCTCTACCTTTAACCGACAAACGGGATGATTGAAAGACAGAAACGCGGACAGACGCACACACAAACACTTTCCTTGTTATTCTCCTCTCTCTACCTCATTCCATTCTGTCACTCCATCTCTCTCCCATCGCTGTGCTACTCTTCCCAGATAAATGTTTCATAAGGCAGCCCCCATATCCTCTCCTGGAATAACGTCCTCTAGATATGTCCAAGAGATTATATGACACATCACTCAGTCACATTTACCTCAGACTGTGCATCTCACGGCCTAACACAAACGCATATTCAACAGAAGTAAGACAGGATTGGAGGGGGGAGTAAACAGGGGAGAAACAGATTTTAATACCCAAAACTGACTGTCAAATAGTGTCTGCAGTCAAAGAATTATCAAAGGGTTCATCCTTTTCAGATGTGAAAGTCTAAAGTGGGTCACACGCTACATTCACTGTAATATCACAGTAAATATTCACAAGCTCATCATTATTTAATCATCTCCTAATGGAAAAGATCCCCACCCCAAATATAGACCCACCTCCAAACTTAATAATTTTCAAATATGTTAACAGCTGTAAACTTCATACAGTTAGTCTGCCTGTCCTGTCTTTCATCTTAGCAGTTGTATGCAGGGCAGTCGAAGACTAGTTCCAGTTTATGTCAGCAGTTGATTTACATATCACCATAATCTTTTGAAAAAGAAAAAAAAACATGTTTTACTAATGGCATCTAAATACAAATTATATTTAGACTGATGTTAACCACAGCGACAGTATGTCATGAACACATTTCAGACCAGGGAACCGATATCATCAAAAGATGGTTAAATATGTAATATAGATATTTGCATTATCACCATTATCATCATCATTGTTATTTTTTTCATAATCACCACTCTATTATATGTTTATATTAAAGCTGTCAATCAATTAAATACTGAACTGAGCATTTTTTTGAGCAATTAATCACAATAAATGGAAATGAATCAATACATTGCTATTAATGACTTTTTTCCTTCTTAAGTATGAGGCTTTTACTAATTTAAATTACAATTAAAATCAGGGAACTAATGTAGGATGAAAACAAATTAAGTATATTTATATTAAAATATAATTTAAAGCCATATATTGTATTTATTTTTAAAACAGATTATCGCTACTGTCATCTTGATAGATTTCTTATCTGCAGTACCAGAAACAATAACAAATCCCAAACTTTAAAGAGCAGCTGAATTTCAACAACTTAAGGGGAATAAATACTTATGTGCACAAATGATGAAGAACAATAAATGTGTTCCATGTTCAACTGTCAGTTCAATACCAACACAGTAAAAATAGTCAAAAATGCAATAACGAATGAAGAAAAAAGAAAAATTCTGATTCACACATGACAACACAGAGAGTGACTTCAAAGGAACCTTTTCCTCAGCCTATCTTTATTTTGCTGCCTTCTTAACAAGTTTTCATTACATTGAAATGGTAACAACAGATGCACCAGGTTTCATATGCCACCATATAGTCCCTCTGGCTTTAAAAGTCCACTGCTTGTGTGTTAATTGCGTTCATTTTTTTTAATGAATTCAAATTAATTTAGTTCATTTTGATCGCACCAGTTTTATAGTATTTATAATTAGGCAATTAATTTGCTTCTTTAAAAAGCAGCATTAATTAATTAAATAATTTTTTGTTCACTTCAGAATCATAGAAGTTGGGTATCTCGATTCTTCGGTGAGACAATGTTTTCACCCACCTCTGATTAATTCACATGATTGTGCATTATCTTTTTTTATTATAGCTATTTGTCTTTTGCTGCTGTAATGATGATTTTGGCTCCAGGAAAAAAATCAGGTAATTATCACATTTAGTTTTAATTAATGTAATACAGTAAAACCCTCTGATGGTTAGTAATATAATTAATTTTGGCATGATGGGAGCTAACGTTAGTTAGCAAAGCTTAGTTAAACAAGGTGCCATAAGATAACATTATGAGGTGTTCACAGTCGAGTCAGGAAATGTTCAAATGTTACGTTAATATCGGAACTTGAATAAATGATCCAGCTGCTTGGATGAGGAATTTGTTTGCTTACCAGCAATATAAAATCAATCATAAAAAGTAAATAAATAGATTGTGGTTTCAGTTAAAACTCGGATTGTTAAAGAGTCTCATGTTCCAGCAAATTTGAGCAATATCACGATAATTTGTGTGATGTGTGATGATTTTAGTCACAATAACCAAATAAAATGTACATACTGTTAAACCTCTAATCACATTTTGCGTTATTTAAAGCATATTTGCTTCCATCTGCTTTCCTTATTGAGAATTTCTATGACCATAATATACTATATCACTTTGACAGAACAAGATGCTGTGTTTATTTGTGTTTGCAGCTGGGGCATGCCACTCTTGTAAGGTAATAATATATGCTTGCATAAAGATGAGTTGTGTTAACCATATGAACCTTGGCTCTCTGTTAAGAGCCCTGCTGTTTAATCAGTGGTAAATTATACTGTCCTGCCTGCCGCGGACATTTGTCAGCACATATTGACGTCTGCAGGCACCAGTGGCAGCAAGAGCATTGTTGCTTCTGTAGTTTCTCTGGGGGTTTTTATATAAAAAGGTCCAACCACTGATCTTTGTATATTTTTCTGTACATTTGAAGTACACAATGTTTTTTTCTAAAACAACCTAGCATTGTAGATTAATGACACTAATACACAATTACTATAAATACATGTGTCTGTCTGAATTGGCATCCATAGTCAGATCAGGTTGATTTTGTTCACTCTCTCTCTCTTATGTCCTCACATGTGTGACTTTCAGGTGTGTAGTATTTTCCCTGATTATGTATTTTCCCTCTCTTATACTTAAATTGTTGTTTATTGACTTTCTGGACTCAAAATTATCTTTTAAATGTGTAATTCATGGCATAATTCAAACATTATTGAAAAAAGGAATGGTCTCCGCCGTTCACTACCACACGGAGTATTTTCAAAAATAATGTCCCAATGCGGAAGAAAACGTAATTAGGCTCACAACCTCTGATAGCGTTGGCTAGGAAAAAACAATCATCAATCGTCCAATCAATTGATGGGCATAAGCCTACTGGCAATCAAATGACCTTCACATAATTTGAGCTTTCAACTCACCTTGCAGGGCCTTAGGGTGATTCTGTTTTCAATTTATCATACAAAGATACATGGGTTTTTATTGAAGCTTGCCTTCTAAAAAAAAGTACTGTATAATATTATTTTCCCTGTACAGGTTCCTTTACTACAGGTTTCTCTACAATATTCTATTTTCAAGTCCAGTTCTTACATTTTTAATGCAACGTAACTTCATTGCATTCAAAGTAAGATCAAAGCATTCTGGTTCTCTGTTTGATGTATCCTCTATTTGAAGTTTCTTTTTTTTTTTTTTCCAAAGACAGAGAGTGTAAAACAAAAGTTTACATATTCTTACCTTTGTGGGAGCAACTTCTGCTGCACAATGTATTGATCCCACTTTCTGAAAAAAAAAAAGTAGAAAGACTTGGGGTTTTAGTTTGAATCATGTTGTTGCATTGTCAATACAAGGCCAGCAGCCTTTTATTGGCTAGTCTGACAGAGCTGAACTGAAGTGAAAATAAAAGACTGAAGGGCCAGTCGGATTCGTAAAGGTATCAATCTAAAAAAAGGGTTGATGGGCCACATGTCAACGCGTTGGCCGACCCTGTCCTGATGGACAACCACACCCCGGAGAAAGTATCACCCACTGACAGTGATTGACAGATACAAGAAGCAGTGTTATTGCAATGTTGAATGGCTAGTTCCCGCAACACAAGAGGTGTGATTAGGAGCTGTCAAAGCAACATGAGGCAGTTGACAATGACATCATTCACAGTCAAATAGTGGGCAAGACTGCTGCTGTGTATTCATTGAGAAACTGGAACCAAGAGGCAGCCTTTAGAGTGCACTGTATGTTTATATGCCAGTAGGACTGTGTAAACATGCTGAGAGTTTACTATGATTTCACTTGCTGAATGCAACCGTACTGACTGTTTGTACTTCCACAAAAGCTGAAAATCATTTTTGCTTCACTGAATTGAACAAATTGTGTTAAACAAATGTCCTGTTGTCAGATTTGTATTTATTTTTAATTTAAACAGCAATCAAAAAGCAGTGTGGTTAAATGACACATAATGGCAAATGTACTAATGAAGTTGTGTCACATTTTTCATATAGGGTATATAAAACTTTATGCACCTGGTAGTTGTTTGTAAGTTATGTTTTATCATTATCAATCTATCATTACTGTATTTCAACCCTGTTTCAGCATTGAAACACACACATAGTCTTGTATTTCTATACACACACACACACACACACACACACACACACACCCCTTTCTTCTGATTTAGAGTTACATACTGCCCTAATGCCAGAGACCACTGCTCAGCATTCATAACCAACATCTGTCTGTTACATGTAGTGGCCTGCAGGCCAAAACACCACATTTTAGGAAACACATTTACCAACTAGAGAACAACAGAAAAACTGAAAATATAAACACAAAACACATTTTGATCAAATGAGATCAAAGTTTGATCAACTCATCTATATTTTGCTGAATTACCCTTCATTATTTCTTCATGAGGGCGTTTTATCTGGTTCATCTACATAACCAGAGCCAGAGAGCAGTATAACTGATGGATATACTGAGCTGTGCCAAGGAAAACGTGTGGGGTTGAGGCGGGGGCAGGTACAGTGGGAATGGGCTGACTTGTTCTCTGTGCTTAGATCTCACAAGGCAGATGGAAAGATCTTTGGGTTCTGTAATGCTCAGTTGCACAGGAACATGCTCAAATACAAAGCCCGTTTTTTTGGAAGATTACTGCGCTATTTGCTGACATGAACAAAACCGTACCCTCTTCAGAACTGCAAATTCACCAACGGGCAGAATTCTCCTCCTCCTACAACCAACAGATATAAGAAATTACATATAATATAGCGAGTAATTGGCAGCAATAAAGAAAAGAGTTAAAGATGTTCCACAAAGAGACCATATGTGCTGTACACCCTGCAAGAAGGTTATCTAGACTTTTCACGAGAACAAAAACACTACTGAATAACAGGGATAAGACGTATGGTACAACATAATGCAGCAGTTGGAGCATTCATAATTGTATTCTGTACTGGCAAATCACAGTCTGTAAATGTTCTGGTATGAAGATGCAAGCTGCAGAAGGAGTAAATCTTTTTATATTGTACTAAAACTGAGCATGATGCTCACATTTAGCAGAAAAAAACTGTGCCCTGTGCACTGCACAGACTGTGTCCTGTTATAAAATCAGTTCCATGACCTGCATCCAACACAAACAGTCCCATACATGCTTAGCAAACTTCGGTCTAAGAACGTTATTCACTGTTTCACTTCAGTCAGGGCGTGACTCCTGACTCTCGCCATACAATAACATCAGATCTGACTGCTAAACTGTCGGAAAAGTAAGTGACTATATCATATACGTTTCTGACTTTAATCTTGTGCATGGGCAAACAGTAGTTAATGGAGAATGTATTTAATATGTCGAAAAACAGTACAAGACGATGTGTTGCTAACATCATTGACAATTTTTTCTTAATGACTTCATGTAGGGTCAGAATAATTGTAATAATTATATTTTTAAAAATATTTCTCTGATATTGGTATACTAAAATGTATACAAAATTACTTATAACTAGCAAATTAATGTTGCATTGCATCAACTCTCTTTTTAATTTACTTACAATCATTAATTTGGACAAAAAAATGTAAGACAGTAATCGCATTGAATCCACTGAAAGTGATTAAAAAATAATAAATCAAAATGTTTTAATAAGAATCTATTACTGGAAGAGTTTGCTAAAAATATATTTTGGCATTGTATTACAGATATGTGGATATTAATTTCTAGTTTTCATACGTCTCTAGTATGCATATGCACACTGTTGGAGCATTTTGTACTAAGTGCCACGACCAAGAGAGGTTTTCAAAGATAGCATAATGTGTAAATGTGCGTGAAAAAAAATGGTGTGCTCCTTCTAGTTTCTTTTCTCACTTGCATTCACAATTTAATGAGGATTTTTTTTTTGTATGTTCTCAATAAGCAGCAGAAAGTCTGCATTGCTTTTGAGCCTCATGCAAATGTTGGTATTATGAGCCATTCTTTGGTGTTTCTGCAGTTCCTTACAGAAAAGGTTCAGGATGATAACTCCTCGGTAATAATTAAGCTGATGGCCTATTATGGTGTATTGCAAATCAAATACGTGTAGTATCTGACGGAAGCTGAAGTGGGGAGCGCTGGCATGAAGCCCGCCTGTATTACTGTACAGATGAACAGATGCAGGTGCATCACAACTTCCCTGTGCCTGTCTGGGAAACAGAAGGGACCAGTAACAATGACGTGCATTTACTCCAGAGTAATTGTACAAGACAGCTTGCTCTGAACCTCTTTGTAAAGCAGGTGTTCGGAGTCCTTGAATGTGTTGTAGTTTTGTTTTTTGTTTGCATTATGATCACCATTGTATGACCTTTTAGTCATTACTATAAAACTAAAACACAACTTTTTTTTTAATCCCTTGTGAGGTTATTGATTGTATATTCTGACATATGACTCATCTCATTTGATAATTTGCATTCAAACTTGTTTATAACTAAGATGAAATAGTTGTACAACTTTTATGTTGCCATGATATTGTCAACTTGGAGTGTTTACCATTACTGTTGTTTGTTTGATACAGTTTTTGTTTATCCCTTGAATTCTAGTATATTTCCAGGCTATTGGATGTTGTTTTAGTTGTCATCAAAAGGAGCGTATCTATGAAAGTTCTTCTGTTTTGAAAGAGAACTGAATTTCAGCATTAAAAATTAAATGGTATATTGCAAAACATCACTTCTTAGATTTGGGGCAAGTGTTGGAGCAGATGTTCCTCCAGTGATCTGTAAATAAGTGGAATTGTAGATAAAGACACTGAGGAGGCTGTAAGATATTCAGGAAGCAGCCCAGCCCTGCTTCAAATCCACTCTAAGAAAATAGTGCACAAGCAGTCAAAAACTGTTAAAGCGCATTTGATTCTAGCATCTTGTTTTAGTTCTTCTTCCTCTCCCTTTCTCCTCAGACCCTCTCCCATTTCTGCTTGAACTAGGAGTGGGGGGGTAGGGAGAAAAAAAAGAAGACCTTGAAGAAGACTGTGAGATTAAATTAATCGTTGGTGGGAGGAAAAATATCACTAAAGTATGCATAAGTGTAAAAGAAATGAAAACAAACAAACATACAGTATATTAAAGAATATCTTGAATTGCTGATAGAAAATCTTGAGTGAGACCGGGAGCTTTATATCTCCTCGAGCTGTAATGCATGTTTGGAGGGAGTATGCTGCCCTCTGCATGGCTCACATTTAATGAAATATATAACAATTGTTCCTCAATCAGAACAAGTGCTTGTTTAAAATGCAAATCCGCTCTTGTCTGTGACATGCTGTAATTAGACAGAACAATGATGTATTATTTCTGTGATCCTTCTCAGTGCTCATCAAGGGCTTTGAGAATGGGACAATGATTGACCACCTGGTCCTGTTACTGTAGCTAAATTTATTAAACACGCTCTCTTTACAAAATCAATGCACGATTGTATGAGTTGTACAGGGTCAGGCTTATTTTTCATGAGGAGACATAATTAGCCTGACCCGTGACTTGCAAATGCTTAGGATTGTGCTGCACTGTTACTTTGACAATCTTCTTAAACTGTATAAAATGTTGTAGAAGAACATACAACGATTTCATTTAAAATAATATGTAAAATTGATTAACATCACTCAATTATAGGTACACATAGTGTTGCAATTACTTTCACTATCGATTAATTACAGTTGTTTTTCCAATTAATAGATTTGGATGTAAATGTGTTTGATCTATAAGATGCATTTTCTTTTCCATACAAAACACCTAATATTTGGCCTTTTTGCTGAACAAAAATGATTATTAGTTGCTGATTGATTTTCTGTCAATCAACTAATCAACTGCATTTCTACATTTCTACATATTTTAATATCTTGTGGACAAATTTCTACAAGAATTTAGAGCAATAGCTGGCTTTGGAATATTTTAGACAGTTTATTGTTAAACCTTCCTTTTTGGTGATCAAACTATCTACTTGAGAATATTTCGAACCCAGCGAATTTGCCTGTCAAAAGCCAGTGGGAGATGGTCGACGCAAATCTCCATTCTATTCAATAATTTGTGATTAATAAAACAGGCTGTTGCTCAGAAGAATGGTGCTTAGATAAATGAACCCTGCCCTGTCTCTTGAGTCAATTTATAATTATTATATTGTGTCTTAATTGAACTTCATCGTGGCACTCTCAACAGTACGGCCTGATGGATTCAGCTCATTCTGCTGCTTGGATAAATTAATTGGATTAAAGATTTGATTATCAGTTCCTTTGTGCATCCATGCATGAATCTCTGCCGTAAACACATTGGTATAAATACAAACATATGTTACCAACCCCCTTTCCCCAGCAAACACACACCACCACAAAGCAGACGAAGTAATAGACAAAGAGCAAACAGAAAAAGAGAATACAAGTTGGAGTCTCATTACACCACGTAACCAGAAGGCTCACAGCTGTTTAGGAATGTTTTCCTACATGTAACTTGGAACTAAATTATAAATATTAAATTGGGCATTTAATTATTAAATTGAAATATAAATATTAAAGGGTTATTTATTATTGTATCTCTAAATTTAAACAGAAACCACTCTGCCATTAGAAAACGCACCATTTTATATGTGTACAATTGACTTTCTTCCTCACCACTTTCTGAAGAAAGGATAAGTTATGAATGATTATAGTAGTTTGAGAGAGAGAGAAAGAGAGAGAGAGTGTGTGTGTGTGTGAGAGAGAGAGAGAGAGAGAAAAAGAGAGAGAGAGAGTAATAGTGTGTGTTGCTTGTGACTGGTACAAGGGTGTCAGGAGCAGATGCAAATGAGCACAGTGCAGCAGTGTAAAACCAAAATCAGAGAAAAAAGAAAAATAAATGAGTGGGAGAGGAAGTGAGAGAGGATGGGGGAGTGTGGAGTTCACAGCCTGGGCTACTTTCACACCTGCAGCCACTGAGCTTGTTTTACACTCACTCACACACACACACATACATACACACACACACGCACACACACACACAAGGGTACACAGTCTCTCTCGCAAACATGCACCGGATGACAACCTCATGACACGGCAACAACACACCACAGCATGCCACTTCTGTATCCACTCAATCACAGCCTTGCTAATCACATGTAAATTAATATCCCGTTGTCCTCGGGTCACATCCATCACTTTAAATACTGGATCCACCACTCCGCTCGACTTCCTTACCATTCCTATAAAGACTCAGACAAAGTCTGGTGGTTTTTATGCTGTATGCGTGGAATGCAGCACCTCCTTCTGTACAGCCCTGAAAGACTTTCTTTGGCTTCATAGCACTTTTGATCAAATGCTTTAGCAAATAACCAAAATTGGTGCACAAGTTTTAATTTGAAATTATTCATCAGAGCCTATAATTCCTACCTCTCATATAACATACTTGTTTTTAATCATGGTGTTTTGGTTTCATGTCCTGTGGGGTGGAAACTTTGTACATCTTTTTAATGTAATGAGTGCAGAAAAATGAACTGCCATCTGTTTTTCCATTTACTAAACATTCTAGGAAAATCTGTCCTCAAACTCAGGGATTGGATTGCTCCAGAGCATAATGCAAACATGTCTTTTTGATCCTAGATTGAAATTTGATTGAAATTGTGAGTATAAAGTGTACCTTTGAATTAAAGCAATTATTATTCCTTTGTGTCTAACATCAAAAGTACCTCCGAGTGAATTGACAGTGTTCCTGTAAGCTTCAGGAAAATGATTGATGCGCTTGAGTTAGTCACAGTGACTTGCATCACAGTCTTTGAGATTTAATTTCATTTGAATACATCCATAATCATTATCACCATTTTGAAAGGAAGCTATTACAACCATTTGCTGAGACTTCAAAATGTTTTACAACAGGCCCGAAACATCAAATATGAGCATAGCTGAATAGTCTTTAAATGCACTCATTAAGGCAATTGAATAATGTTGTGGTGTAGTGATCAGAAAGCAGCTTGTGTTCAACGACGGGTTAAATTATGAGGTGTACCAACTTGAATACAGATTCCCTTTAAGTTTCTTGCATGTTATTTTTTTCAGTAGCTTCGCCACATGAAACTGACATTGCTCTACATACACTTTTATAAAAAACACACACAAACAAAAGCTGTCCCCAAGAACAACCCACACATTTACATTGGAGAAAATGAAAGGCCTTAAAATTTCAAATATCTTAAAATTAAAGGTTAATCAGTCAGACTGACTTGGAAAAAAATACACTATCAGGTAAAATATCTCCCCAATTCCCAGGTGACATTCAGTATTTTTGCAGGCCCTCTCACTCCTTCAGTAGTGGAACTATTACATTCCAAATATCACAAAAGGAGATTCACTCTTTGCCTCAGGGTGGGGAAATGAACTTTTTAACACATGAACAGCCACCAACCAGCCAGTGGCAGATAAAGGTTTACATCTTAAAAAAAAAAAAAAAAAAAAAAAACTCTAAAATGACAGCTACATACCATACGGATATAAAAATGTCACAATACTCAATAGAGGAAATAAATTACTGATAATATATTTATGTCTTTGAATTTATTTGCCAATTAAAATCCCATTTACGATCTCAACCATTTAACTTTGCATGAAAGCAAAAACACTTGTTAATTTTTTAAAGAAATTGTTATTTCTCAAAGAAAAATGTATATTTGGTTTAAATTACAGCATTTGTTTTTTTTCCCCTCTGAAGGAACAATAAGTTACATATTTAATTATAAAATATTTTATAGTTGAAACGATTAGTTAATTAACTGAAATTAATCTATTTTAATAATCAAATGGCTTCAGTAATTTTAACAGGGCATCTCTCTGTGTGCAACTATGAAACAGGGTTCGCTAAAAGAACATTTGTGCTCAGTTGACCAACCTAATTAAATAACATGATTTGTAACCTAATAACAAAAATGTTAAATTCTGTTAAAATCTCCAGCACAAAGCCTGGTACAACTGACTGTTTTCTGTATAACTCTCCCAATAAATCTATCTTGCTGTCAGTATTACAGAAAAAAGAAAATACTCCCCTAATAACCTTAAGTACCAACTTGCCCTTAAGCATTATTTCCTTTTGAAATCAGTTTCAGGGTATTAAATGTGGAGTTGTCCCATTCTACCTATGAACCTTTCATGAACTCTACCAGCGGCTGTGCATATAACTTATCATATAAAAGGGTGAGAAAGTTTCTCATAACTTTGGCAGTAAAGTGAAGAGGCTGTTCATTAGAACATAAGAAATATCTAACCATTAACCTTTTTTCATATGTAGGATAGTAATTTTAGCCTTTCAGCCCAGTGAAAAATCATATAGTTTTGGAGTTGTTCTAGAACGCATACACTATATTGATATTCAGGCAGGAATAGAATTCAATATGTCATTCCAAACATTTCCTCCAGAGAATCACTCCTTTCTCTATAATTTCCATAGAAATTTTGTGTGCAAATGCGGTAATAGACACATTTATAACATCAAAAGGATTCAATTTTCTTTTCAATCACATAACAGTATGAATAGCTTTTTCCATTGAACCTAACAACGAGAGGCCATTACCACATGCTAAAGGATGGGTTGCTGCCACTTGCTTTTATGAAAGTGTGTCAAACAATTTTTCATGTCTCACATTTGTTCTAACCAAACGGGGCCTGTCAAACAGGTTTATTTCTAATTTGTCAGACAGAGGTCGTTTTTATTTTCAATTGGTGTGTGCAATCATCAATGATGCATACGTATACTGTATGTACATACACATTTTTTTTATCGCAGACTTTTTTTTTAGTTTGTATAATATATTAACTCCTCTCCTAAGGAATTCACAAAGCACTGTTATGACAACTAGAGTCCACTAATTGCAGCTGGTAAATTATTTGGAAATGATGACATGCAAAGTAAGACTGTGATTGCTACACATTGAGCATTTTGCTGGCTGGGGATGTGGCCAGTGTTCAAATAGATGGGTGATAAAAGCAAATATTTTCACCTCAATTGTGTAATGGCTCTGTTTGGAGCACTTTATAGAAAAGGTTTGCAGTAAATGGCTGGAAAAGGGTGAGTTCCTCATCTTTCAAGCATATTGTAGCTGGACCATTCCGCTCAGGCTTTTTTTGCTGCCGCGCTGGAATCAATTTACATAAAGCAATTTAAGTGTATGATGAACACAAAAAAAGGATAGGAGAAATATGAACTGTGGTGCTAACTCAGTGTTATACTATTATATTTGCACAATTTAATGATTACTGATATTCTGTAAGCTTAGATAGTTTACCTTTTGATTGATATTAATTGTAGAATTAAATCAATAAACACCATTGCTAGTTATAATTAATTCATCAGCACCACATGAAATGTTTTCTATTGTGTTTTTAAAACCTATAGGACTCCGAATTTTGAAGCATTTACTGGACAAAGACAAATGATTAGCTGAATGTTACAGACTGGGCCTCTTGTCAATCCACTATAACCTCTTTGGAACACATCTCTCTTTAAACTTAATTATGTTTTTACTGATTATTTATTAATAAAGCAGTAACAACTGAATATATATAAAAGGGTTAAAAGAAGATTTCACATTATCAGCTGGTTCCATATTAGATTGGAGAAGAAAGTTTATGCAAGCCAGCATTTAACAGCAATACAACATAAAGTATCCTGCCGTTGTATGTGGGGTGGGTAAGTATCTATTTATCTATTCATTTAATTTACCAAACCTCTACATTTATTACCAAACACCTAGATCATCAATGTAGCCAGTGTAATCCATTTGCCAGCCAAATATTCAACTGCCTTCTTAGGACGTTTGCCACGTGCTGATCTCTCCCTCCCAAAGTCAATAACACATATTTGTGGACTAAAGTACCAGTAAGTATCCAATGTAGTGGAATTAGTCGGCCACCAATTCTCTCCTTGAGTTGAGAATAGCAGTTATTAGTACTTAGTAGTTATACAGTATATTACAAAGAATATTAAATAGGGGAACTTGCACCACACCAAAAAATGAAGTGGAGGTGTTTAGTCTGTCAGTCCACAAGTTGAGTTCTTATCAACAAGACTTCATGACTTTCAACCATCTATTGTCATGTATAAGTGGAATTTATGAAGTGGGATGAACATATGAGAGTAATTTGTTTTTGTTTTGTATGAGAGTTAGCCTGGGGACATTTTCAGCATATATGTCAAGTTTCTTCATCTCAGGATGACATAACAGTTGTAGTCTAAAAATCATAGATTTTTTTCATTCTGTTTAAATTGGCATATTTATTCAGCCATTCCATGGCTCAAAACAAGTCCATATCCATGAGTATGGATTCTATGAATTCTACAGAGAATTGGTTGGTTAAGGGAATATCATTGTATCCCAATTATACGGTTGGAGCCAATTTACTCATTTATTTATGCGTCCCAGTGTGGCTCAGATACGAAGTCTCCTTCATCCCCTGTGGATGTCTCTGCTTAGATATTATTCTTGACTATTCTTTTTTCGATCAGACAACTCATTGAATAAGAAAAAAAAATGTCCCAGTGCATTGAAGTAGCGCAACACAACCTAAAGACAGACCGTAATTGAATTTATGGATGTCTTATGTGGGCAATGAGGTTTTCATAATTGCATGAAACATCTCAATATCCAAATGCAAAGCGGAGGGAGCATTGAGCCTTCTGACTGAACCACGGAGGCACGATCTTCTGTGATCTGAGAAACAGCTGCACTTGTTGGATACAGCGTGACAAAATATCACTAAGTATCCTTTGTGAAAGATAAGGTTTGTGAATGGTAATGAGTTATTAGAAAAAAAAAAAGAAACAGCAACAGCACAATTAAAATGGCATTCCCAGTTGTGGAAATTATAATTGCTACAGTGACAATCTCAACACCGCATTAAGAAATGCTGGCTAATGTGAACTTAAAAGGGACACATTGTTCCACCTATTATATTGTCGGTTATTATGTGTATTCTGTGTTGACACTTGTTTTGCATTATGTCACAGCAGATGTTTTTACAACACACTTAGAACATCCATGTGGCCTTTTCCCCCCAAGACGTGGTTTATGATTTTGCAATAAGAATGTGTCATTTCCAGTCTACTGTGGTTCATTCTGCCCCATGAGACAGGCTTACGGGAACTAAAGGAAAACATGAATGCTATAGCACCTGACAGCCTGCTGACTTTAATTCTCATTGTGGTGACAAGGGAGGTACTTTAGAGTGGATAATTGTATCTTAGGTCTCCTGCATGCTGCCTATTATTGATTCATAGGGAACAGAATGAACTCCTTGTAAACGTATGAAAATGCATTTAAGTGTCCATTCTCCTTTCCTAAAAGTCGCAGCTGCAGCTATCTGCTTTTGTCACTTCCAGTCCTGTGCTCTGCCAGCTCAGCTTTTAAGACTCTGGCAGGCAGGACGGGGCTTATATTTAACAAAGCTAACAGGTTGGACAGTAATGCAGTTGTCTGGGCTTTTACTTCTTACTTGGGATTGGATTTTGAAAAGCCACAGAACATTCGAATGAAGGGCTTTCCGACAGGCCCCATATGAAAGTTGAACTGCAGCAGTGCATACGTGCTGCAACAAGACATCCAATGAAAGCCTGTCCTCTCAGCAAGAAAGCTGTCCAGGTTGTACTGAAAGTTGTTATTACATGATCAACATCTTATATCTAAACTGGCTATTTTCAATTTTAATAAAACCTATTTTCAACTTTACAATGATTTATACATATTTATAGACCCTTAGGTTTGGGGTGTATCATTTATTAAATACCATAATGTGACAGTCTTGCACAAATGGGTGATTTTTGTTATCCTGGGCACAAGCTGATGATTTAGCATGATAATGGAATAAAAGGTCAGGAAATCCTTTAGGTAGCATTAATAGACAACCAAATTTATGAAATGCAGCCAATAATTTTGTAAAATAAAGAAAATGTTGCCTTGGACCAAAGAGTTATGCTTAAGGGATTTTTTTTGTTCAAACGGTGAACAAAGAGCCAGACCATCACCAGATCTAGGAGTACCTCATCCATATCCATATGCAAAATTGTATGATAATCTGGACAGTAATTGTTAAGGTGTCATGCTTTGATCAAAGATTGAAACAGACAGACCACCACTGAAGTTTAATTTCATCATACGTTGAGGCTAAAGCAATGTAGAAATGCTGCAGGGTGCATGCTTGACAGTTAAATGCCTTTATTAAAATATTGACAGTCACATCTTTGTTCTTTTAAGGAGTAACATGGCACAGGCATTTTTTTCCTTGATGAAGACATGGTCTTTAATTTCCTGGTTTAATCACCTCCTGGGTTTTTGCCTGTGCATTAGAATATGGCCTTATCAGTAATCATCCTGCCTTCATTAGGGAAATGCTGAAACTTCCCTTTCACACCCCCTCAAGTAAGCCATCAACTCAACTAATTAATGCTTATCCACATAACATAACATGTAAGTCAGCTCAAAAGCCTATCTTGGTATTTTAGAAATTACATCAGTTACAACTGTCAGAACTCAAACCATGGTTATTGCAATTCTAAACTAAAATTCAACCAGTGTTTTGTCATCTACAATAGTTGTTAATTACTGGTGAGTATATGTACATTGTCATATGCAATGCATATACCCATAGAAAAAAACAAATCACATGATATACGTCACCAACAGCAACATGCGCACACAAATGTATCTTACCCATTTTATCCAGCGACTCCTGGTCCTTTCCTTTTATCAGCCAGGAACTAAAAGGAGGAGCAAGACCCGTAGTTTGTGTGACTACATCCTGGCACAAAACACACAGATGTCCCGTTACTTTAGCTTCAACAGCGCTAGCTTGTGGAGAGAGAAAGTTCTGACATCACAAATGCCTTTGGGTGTGTTGTCTAATTATAGACTAATATTTCAACAGTTTTACCACAAACTGACTTCCTTGTCTCGAAAAATCAACTTTTAAATTGACCACATGTGTATTTTATGGAAAAATACAAATGGGATCACAAAACAATTTGTCTCTCGCCCACGACTGCTGTACATATTTTTTACTCAATATAAGGTCCCATGGGGTCGACCGGAAGAGGGAGTACCGAGGCTCTCTATAAGGAGGCAGAGGTTTACTGGTTACCCAAAGCGAGGAGTGAAGAGAACTCTGCTGCCAGGCAGCTGGTCCTCTTCACATTCATTTATGCGGACACCCGCAAAAGCGAGCCCCATGAAGATGACAATGTACCACACTACAGCTGGAAACCATCAGGACCAAAAGTTGAGACTATGGGCCTTCCCTCCTTAGCTAAACCCTCTCTGAGCCCAGAGACTCTTGGCACTATCTTTTATTTGCTCATGTAAATGTGTAAGAATAAAAGTCTCATGAATAAAAGGAATTAAACAGATACTTTCTCTTGAACTGAAAGCTCTGTTTATTTGATTTAGCCTTTGATTGATCAGTTATGAAAATACATGTGTCACTTCATTGATCTTATCCTCTAGACAATTACACTTGCTTTGATTATTTGATTTGACCTGAGGCTACAATACATCACAGCCTAATTTTGTGACAAATGTTAAGACTCCGCTACAAAAAAAGATTCTAAATAACTCCTAGACCTGGCTAACCAAAAGAAAACACAGATACAAATTTTCCAGGATGAAGCAATATGAAGTGAATATGAGAAAGAGAGAAACAACCAATGCAGAAACAAGAAACAGATAATGACCGTTTTTTTTCTTTTTTTTTTTTTTCTGGGGGGGGGGGGGGCAAGGATGAATGAGAATAGCCAGCAACAATTGCTTCAATAGGGAAATAGGAAATTACTAAGTATCCTCTGCCTAGTCCATTAATGTGGCTGGGACATGAACCAAGACTTCCTGAATTGACAGGAAGCCATACACATGTTGCCACTGAGTGATGGAGTGTGTACAGGAAAAGGGCGGGGCTGGTGGAGGCTTGTGGACCTGGCATGCCCAGACAAAAACATTGTGTGATGAGCGCTACTCAGTGTGTTCAGAGTCTGGGATGGCCATTCATCCACACCAGTCAGGCCTCCATGGCAGTGATTAGCATTGTCATCGTCATTTCCAGGCCCTCTATGCAGATGGCCCGCACGCTGGAGGTGCCAGCATAAAAGTGGCTGTTCTCTCACACATAATCACTCTCTGGCCTCTGCTCTCATCTGTCCTCTTTATTTCCATAAAAAGTATTCTAGGAAAATTTGTATGGCCGTTTTATGTCCTTTTATTATGGCTCTGGATTATCAAGAATAGACTTGCCAGCGCCTGTGTGCGCTGATGAATGTTTCTGTAGCACTGGTGACGCAATTGTGGTGTTTCTTTTGAGTTACTCATATTGGCATGGCCAACATTTGATCTTTTAAATTAAGTAAAATCAGTTTTATGCTGCAATATGAAAAAAAAACACACACATAGCTGTAGAAGACAGTTTAGCACAGCAGAGGGAGAGGTCTGATCAGCACACTGCCTGGGGCACTACAGGGCTGCCATGGGCTCTCCGTGGCCTCTGTAGATATACAAAGTAATTAGGCCCCACCACAAGGCCTGGAAAGAAGAAAATCCCGCAGACAAACAGGATATGGCATGTCAGTTTGATACCACATCACCAAGCACAAATGTCTGATGAACTCATTTAAAACTATTGACAACAACCTTTGACTCGTCTCGCATGGCCTTGTTTTCGCTCTTCTATACTTTGGCACTCTCTTCCTCTTCTCTCCTCTCCACATCCCTCCTCTCCATCTCAAAGCCAAGATGATAGGCCTAATAATTAAAGCAATTCTGTATGGGCTGAAGAGCTCCAGAGCATCTGTGTGTGTCAGACTCCTGACATGATACAGAGGGACAGCACAACTATTAAATATCCATCATGCCACGCCACATCAGTTCTAATGCAATCAGAAACACATGAGTACGTCGGCTAAGTCCCTTCCCATCCACAATGATTAAAGAAGTCTTTAATTTCAAAGACAAATAAAAAATGCAGGATCATTTTATCAAAAATGTAAATGACCTGTCTCTTTGCATGCGACAAAGCAGGAGCTAATATAAAAGTCTGTATACTACTGAGGACAGCAACACAAGAACTCCCTTCTCTTGATGCCCATTATTCAAATGTTGCATGCTCTTTATTTATCCATATCTTTCAAACAATGTGTTTGGAAGATAAAGGCTAATAGGCTAAGAGATGTCACATTAGAGCAGAAGTGAAAAAAGATTTGTCATCATCCTTACGAAAAAACAAACATATTGTTCCTTAAAGAAGAAGGTTTTAGATTCTTCTCCTATATCTATTGAGGCTTGTTCCTATGACTGATCCGAGTGAGATTTGTGCACCTTCATGCACCTTCATGCACCTTTTACTCTTAACTGCACAAACTTCTGTCAGAAATCACTTGTTTCAACCTGGCGAATAGCCACATGTTCATGAAATGGTTTCATCATTCACAGATTCAACCTCTATAAATTTGGCACTATCTGTAAAATAGGAGACTACCTCTTCCATTTCATTTGTAGGTAAGTTTCATTTAAAAGATGTTACCAAAGAGTAAAAAGTATGACAGTTTCAGGTCCTATTGTATGAAATTAGTGAACAAATTCAGCAGCTGTCAGTGGAAGTAGAGAACCCAGAACAATTAGAAATATGAATATAACTATTAACACTATCATTAAAGCAGTGCTTCCGGGAGCAATTGTCAGAGCAAGAGAATTTGCCAACTATAATTTTCAGGTTTATGCCAATATCTGCCATGTATCCTCCTCCTCCACTGTGCAACTCGAAAGCATTAGGTTTACATATTTGATAAATAAGCTATGTTGTGAGGCAATAACCTAAGGATATAATGGGTATCACAATACTTGGGTACAGTATATAAAATGAGATACATGCATTACTCTATATAATTTACTATTTTTTACAAATAGAGCTGAAAGTACAACTTGCTGTGTACCACTTTGGTTACTTACCAATATAAGTAGATAATACATGTGTGAGATGTATATAAACCAGGTGGTAAAATCTATTTTGGGGAACAGCCTATTGCAATCTTAAAAAGTGAAAGACTGAAGGATTAAAAGGACACAGCAACAATATGCATGCATAGAATCATGTGAGAGCTATAGTACATACGCTCTTTAACTTAAAATGAAATTTTGATTTGACAGCAAAGGTGGAAGGATATATGACAACACAGTTTGTGTGTAGGAACCTCTGGGGGGATGTCAGAATTGGCTCACATTCAGCGCAACCCACCAACACCTCCATTGCTCTCATGTTTATGCAAGGAAAGACTGAACTCTTTTGATTCTACAGTGAGGCTTTTGATTTGGTGCTGAGTGTCTGCTGGCAGCCTTTCAACACTCAGGTTCAGCTGTTCACTAATCAATCTCTTGTGGGGCAGGGCATGGGCGTGAGGTTGGATGGCATTAATGTGGGAAGCTGGTAAAAGGATTATTTGGGAATCTACGTCACCTTTTTCCCAATAAAGACAGTTTTTCATGATCCTTTGCTTGACTGTGTGTTACTCCCCAACCCATAACCCTTTGCTTGATGTACATGTAAGTGCTGTCTCAACAAACAGAGACACTCGGAGCATTTCAGAAGGCTGATGAATACATTACTTATTCACACAATCTTGGTTCAGACATAAACAACTTTCAAGTGTATCTTTTTTTTTTGTACAAGACGATCAGGAAGTGACTTGTCAACAACTCCAAGCTGTCCTTGATGCAAGTTTCTCCAAAGTTTCTAGAGTTCTAGAAATCTAGTTTTTGACAAAGGCTTTACTCAAGACTCTGTCAGGAGAAGGGCTACAACTAAAAACTCTTTTCACAAGAATTCTATCAGTTAGTCTAAGTCTTAACCATAAGATAGTAGTATTAACTTATTTGACATTTATTATGAATGCCTGGTTTTGTTGTACAGAAACAATTTATATCCTTCCATCAATATGATTTGTCATATATAATCATATTAGGTACAACTCATGAGTGAAATGCAACTGTTTCTTCAATTTATGAATTGAGAAGATATTAATGGAATATGGTTAGAATAAATATATGTGTATGACTGTAAGGGGCGGGAGTCTTAGGTTGTGACCTCATTAAGGATCCTAGTGGCCTGAGGGTAGTAGCTCTTCCAGGGCCTCTGAGTGCTGGCCCGGTGTATCCAGGACCTTCTTCGCGACCTCAGCAGGGAGAGGGGGATTCATCCAGGTGGTTGGGATGTGCAATGATTCTCCAAGCCTTATTCTTGCATTTCCTGGTGTAAATATCTTTTAGGCACCATCAAATCCTCTACTTCCTTCATTTAGGCCTTTACATTGTTATCTGTGATCAGGACCACCACAACTGTGTCATCAGCAAACTTGAATAATCCACATGCACAGTGAGGTGTTTAATCACCAGTCTTTCAGCTTTGTGATGAGACTGGAGGGCTATGGGGTTGAACCCTGAGCTATGGTCAACGAACAGGAATCACACGTACCATGATTGTTATTTACCATTGAAATTAAGTTCAGTTATGTGAATAAAGTATAAAGGAGCTCACATAAAGCCTAAGTAGCTGGAGTGCAATATACTATCGTTCGCACTATCGTATACAATCGTTCCATATATTGAGGGGCATCTGGGGTCAAACACAGGGGTACTGTTATTCAGGAGGGTACCATGGCTACATTAGCTGGCATCTCAAATAGAGATCCCACAAATGATCTACTGAGCCTGTCAACTGCGGGGTGGATGTGAGCGGTGCTGGGTAGCAAGTCAGTTAACATGACGAGGAAGCCATACAGATAAATCACAATTCACTCAGGGAGCAGTCACACTCAATGACATATTCACTGGCTGGCTCTACAGCTCATTTGATAACGCTCTTGCCATGCCATTCATTTCTCTGAAGGATGAAAGGGAGGCTGAAAATGTCATCAGCTCACTGAGGCAGGGACGCCAGTGACTAAGAATAAAGAGGGAGGGAGGTGCCTCATAATTAATTAAGTTTTTTAACCCTGCTACAGTCGTGGAGACATCCCACTATTTTCTGGGGGTCTTTCAATTAAACACGTGTTGTAATTAAATGCTGTGTCACAATGCTGTTGGGGCCTGCCTGATTTATGTCTCAGGATAAGTTAATGCCATTCATTATCATGATGGATTGCACAACCTAGGAATAAGGAATATTGTTTGGATCCCCATAGAAAAGCTTTAGGAATTACATAATAAAAAAATATCACTTTGTTTTGTCACCCATCCCTTTAACAACACTGAAACAATTATATTTACAATGGTTCAACCTTAGGTGATACAGTATCAAAGACAGCACACTCTCTTTGCCTTCTCTCTTTTCTTAAGAATAAAGAAAGTGAGAGACACAGAAAGAGAGGTGCCCTATCCTCACTCTCTGGCTCACTGATGTCAAGAAAGCCTGAAAAGCCAGTCGAAGCCAGGACAACAGAGACAAGGCAGAGACACTCATCGTTAGACATGTCTTCAGGACATGGTGTGGTCATCTTGTGAGCACAACCTTTGCATTAGATGTACTTTCAAGTCCACCTCACTTCAGAAATGCCCATGGTCCTAACCAGTGTCTCTCTTTATAGCTGAGGATCACACACACTGTGTTGTTTTATTTTGTCTACATCTTGTAACTCGCAAGAACCCTGTACAGTTTTTAACATGTATCCCCCTTATAGATAATAATATTCATTTACATTATATACAGTATCATTATTTTTGCTATGAAGCCATTTTGTCATAATGTATGGAAAATAATTCCGTGATGTCTATGTACATGCATGTACTTTAAGGCTCCAGTGTAAGAAATTCACATGGGCAACTGGCTCTAGCTCCATTCAGAGCAGAGATTTTAAAGTTTTGATGGAGAAAATAAAGTTATTTGTATCATTTTAGATGACAGCAACTCTTCAGAGGGCATAATTTGCAATGGCCCTCAATACCCAAACTTGTTTAAACTGAATAAAACCCCTGTTAACTGGCAGTTGACAATGTTTACAGTGAATAATTGTGATGGACAATAAAATATAGAGGAGATGTGTGCTAAGAATTATGATGTTAGCAGCAACCGCACAATTTCTTTAACCTTCTGAAACTATGGACAACAAAATTCCACACAATTCTTCTAACTTTGAATACCTTTTGATCAATAAATCATAGCTCCTTAAATGTTTACTAGCCTCTAAGCTAACCATTGTGCCATTCCAATGCTGCCTTTGGTGGTTTTCCATCCACTCTTGAAATGTATTTTTCTTTCAGTGGGCTTTATAAAGTAACCTTTTTATTGTCCGTAGTTTATCAGTTATCCATCATATATTGCAGCTAACATTGATGCTAATGGTCATATTTTTCCCCATAATGCTTTGCAAGAATCAGATTAATCAGAGGCTGGTCCAGCCATAAATAACTATTCTTCTCTTCTTTTTACTGACCACCGATTACTCAGCAGTTTGTTTAAAGAGCACCCTTAACAGATCAGTGCGTGTTTCTGACAGGAGGGGCGTGGCTTCAAAATGGTGGCTCTCTATTGTGATGTTGGGTTATTCATCACAAACAACCTTAATGGTAAACAACCATAATGATAATTTTAATATTTGTTAATTGTGTGATAACACTATTAGTGGTCAAAAACTCCACAATGTCAGGTGCAGTTTCAGAAAAACGTTGTAGTTCCCTACAAAAATTGATGCAACTGGAAACATGACCATTATGTTCCTTTTTTTCTGTTGCTTCATTAAAAAAAACACTGTACGAGTGTTTTCTGTCATTGCTTTTTTCCTGCTGTCCATCTTCCTGGTTGGATTCTCAATGAAAGTGATGCACACCATAATAGACTTGGCCATTTGGGGCTCCCCACAATGAATGTTGTTGTAATTCCTCCTGTCATAGGGGCAATGAATGTACCACATTTTCTTTTCTTTTTTTTCCCTTTTGCTTGTTTCCTACATGTAGACAGCAATTTACACAGAGACATTAATGTAACTGTCATGTTCTATCCAAGAGTGCTGAAGCAGAACTACTAAAAGACAGCCAAGCCACAGCACTGATGCTCAGAGCACCAAAGATTGAACAGCAATACAAAGTTAATGGAATTAAGAAAAGAATTTCCCTGTCCACAGAGAGGGGGAGAGAAAAAAAGAGCCACATTTACATAAGCCTTGCCTTAGAAATAAATGATAAAAATAAGGATCTCAAAAAGCATTTGAAGGTACGGTAGAAGGGCTAAGAAGGGAATGTGAAAAAAAAATGATGGAAGGTATAATATTAACTTTGATGGTATTGCAGTGTAGCAGTCAACCATTCTTTTGTACTTGCTGTCATTTCCCTTTTCCCAGTTCATTGTAGCTGAAAATCAAAATTCAAAGATGATTGAAGGGTAATTCAGATCATCTGTTGCACAGGGTGCGGGGACGAGTATTAATAATAATTAAGAGCGGCTGATCTAAATTCTGATGTTTCCACAACTTAATGCAGACATCAATTTGGTAGACAATGTCAGCCATAAGTTCTGGTCTGTTTAGGCCTTTGCGAGACTTCTTTTATGGTTTTTGCTTTTCTGATTGAGGCTGATTTTGAGCAATATCTTTAAAGTTTAGAACCTACATTATTTATATTTTTGGTTTCATGGTTTCATTCATCTTCTCCAAATGTACCATTTATGAGACATGCATGTTAATTGAGACTTTTTTCAAACAACTATCAAATAGGAATCAAATTGCGTTTACGTAGATGTCAAATATCAATTTAAAAGAAAATATTTTTAAAAAACGTTATGGCGTGCTAGAAGTCTAACTGTTGATTCTGTGTTCAATTTCTTACAATATATCAACTATCACATTATCAATGCTGCAATAATATTGTAATTGAGATAATATTGCATCATGAGCTACTTGCCGATAATCACCCTAACATAGTCTACTACAAAAAAACATCCATATGATCTGTTATGACTATCGTACAACCAAGAAAATTGTATTTATAGTGAAAACAATGCTTTGCAACTTCAGTCTCTCCTCTGAAGAGGAGCATCATTTCCTGTGCATGTTTTAGCTTTTGATATTTTGCTTTCTCCATTAAATCCTCTTATGCTGCTATTGCAAAACGAAATGCCATTTTGTCACTTTTACCATTCTTCTGCCTTTGGCACAAGTACAGATTGAGGTCAGCCAAATGACTCCAAGTTAACCTTATTTATCATGGCTGATAAAGCAAATGTAAAACGTAATATAAATGTAATAAACAAATGTAATATGCAATGACTTATGAACAATTCAATTTATGAACAGCTTCTCGAAACCTATTGTGTAAATAAGGTAGGCACTGTCTGTAAAGAAATTATCTCATCAATGACTCACTTGCTACAGGCATTACCATAGAGAAGAAGGGCAGGCTGGTGTCAGCCTAAGTCTAAAATAATTCAACATATAAATAACACTGGCTGTAGATAAGACAGTAGCAGGGGTTGACTGCTGGAAGTCAAAGATGTATTTAAGTTTATGTTTTGCTTGTTCAACAATTTTTGGAGAATTTGCTCATGCCGTCTCCCTGACTGATGGATTTTGTTGTGCTTCCAGCAGCAAACAGCTGTAAACGACTCAAATAAAACATAAGCTAAAGTTTGTTTTATTCTCTGTTGTGGATACTCTGCTCTGCTGTCTACCCTGTGTGTGTGTGTGTGTGTGTGTGTGTGTGTGTGTGTGTGTGTGTGTGTGTGTGTGTGTGTGTGTGTGTGTGTGTGTGTGTGTGTGTGTGTGTGTGTGGCGTGCATGCCTGCATGTGTGCACATATGTGTCTCAGCCCCGCCCTCTTCCAAACAGGCAGTGATGGAGCAGAGGAGAAAGGTGGAGAGGCAAAACTCCCCAAAATTGCACGTGGTTTGCATTTGTTTTAATTATTATGACCAATATTACATTTCAGCAGCAGTGTTCACCATTTAGCACCAGCACCGCTTTTAAAAGCATATTGGGGAAACACTTAAATCCGGCAAGTTGCGTACTTGTTTTTCTTTGTGTCCCTGTCGGATTAACACATGCAAACCATTTAGGTTGCTCCTCAAAACACTGCGCTACAGCACTATTAGTGGTCAAAAAATCCACAGGGTAGCTTTAATGACACATGCAGTGTTGCACTAAACAGAGTATCTCCCTCTAAAATTTTATGTAACTAGAACCATGACCCCTATTTTCCTTTATTTTTCTGTTGCTTTGTTAAAAAGCACTGTAGGAGTGTTTTCTGTCATTGCTTTTTCCTGCTGTCCATCTTCCTGGCTGGATTCTCAATGAAATTGATGCACACCATAATAGACTTGGCCATTTGGGGCTCCCCACAATGAATGTTGTTGTAATTCCTCCTGTCATAGGGGCAATGAATGTTCCATGTTTTCTTTTTTTTCCCTTTTGCTTGTTTCCTACATGTAGACAGCAATTTACACAGGGACATTAATGTAACTGTCATGTTCTATCCAAGAGCACTGAAGCAGAACTACTAAAAGACAGCCAAGCCACAGCACTGATGCTCAGAGCACCAAAGATGAGCAGCAATACAAAGTTAATGGAATTAAGAAAAGAATTTCCCTGTCCACCGATACAGAGAGAGAGAGAAACTGCCACATTTAAATAAACCTTGGTTTAGAAATTAATGTAAAAAATAAGGAACGCAAAAAGCATTTGTGAATTAATGTGTATGAGAGGGTGGGGGAGTGTACTGTATCATTTTAACTTTGATGCTATTGCAGCATCAGCTTTTTGCATGATTTCTCTACTTGGCTTATTGTCTAAACAAGAGAAAGGGCAACTACTACATCAAATAAATTGCTTAGTTATGTGTAAGCGTTCCAACAACATTGCAGCCCAGCTATCAGTCTTCCCGTAATGCTGTTGTGCTGTAGCTCCTACAAAACCATGCACTTCATGCGTGGATTATTCTATGTCTGAGAACCAAAGGTGGCAGGGGAGTTCACAGACAGTGAAAAGGCTTTGGGAGACACAGCAGAGAAACAAGGTCTGATGCCTCTATATTACATGTTCACAATCTGCCTCATTTTCACCAGGGATCCAACAGGCTAAAACTAAATGGAAGGTCAGCGTGTTTTTTTACACAACTGGATTCAACAACAGAAAAACACTGATGGTCACAAGACATGACATGCAATTTGCTCAAAAACAAATACTTCCTGAAGTCAGGATGCCGGTGTTTAGAAGTTGCAGACAAGAATATTATTATTTTTCATTATTACTAAGCAACTGTATTTACATCCAATATGGTGTAATGTAGAGGAATCAACGAGGTGTTTTTTTTTTTCAAAACAGTGCAGACAGAGACAAATAAAATTTTAATTATTCTGTTAATGAATGTTTTTTCTTATTTATAGTTCAAAATTCCATTGAAAATAAAAAAAAAAATTCAGCACTAGACCCACTAAAGGTCACATTTTTGTTACCAAAAGAGCAAAACACTGAAGATTTGTATTGGTTTTTTTTTATATATTTCAAGCAGCCTTCACCTAAATTATTTATTTACTCCTTTTCATTCTGTTGTGAATTCAGTTTTTAACCATAGAAGATTATAAAATGGAAATCATCACTTATGGTTGCACTCAGTTAATTCTCCTGCACATCTACTATCAAAACCACGTCAGCACTGTAATTCTTTTGTCATTAATAATTCATTAATGCCTTCTTCATTAATTTATAATAATTTTTGAGGTTTGATCCTAATTGCTTGCTATGATTTTGATTTGAATCGCAGCCTGTGATCAATAAACCAATTTCTACAATCGACCTATAGTTATTATTCAACTGTGCTATCGGTTTTTATCTTTTCAAAGAAACAGTGAGAGGACGAGTTGTATGTGTGTCGTTGTATGCATTCAATAATATAAGCATGATATACATTTACGACTAGAGGTGAACCAAATCAAATTGTCATTTTACAGAATTTGTTTCCCAAAAAAAGATTATGACGCTTGCACAAACAACCAAATTTTTGCTCATTCATTTCATTACATTTTCATTCATGTAATTGAACAAATAATTTCATAAGCTATAAGACTATAAACTTTCTTGACTGCAAAGATCCTTTTTTGAGGAAATGGCAGCAAATGGAACAAGCGGTAAAGCTGGACACAAGCTGGAAAGAAACAACAATCATATTGTTTGTACTTTGTACTTTTTTTGTGATTTAAAAAAAAAACTTAGAGTTGCAGTTGAGTTACAGTTTTAGATATGTGGAGCATCAATACAGAACACAGCTTCTACATAAAGTTTATATTACTACACACCAATGGTACATTGTGGAGTAAGCAAAGCAGTGACTTAGACTGCTTAGTGACTTAGAAGCTTAGACTCACAGGAGGGCAGACTGTGCAAAACTGTAAAGAAAAAAACAATAGATTTACAATATGCTATATTTTTTATCGTAAAATGCTATATTTTTATCGTTTTTATCGTGAAAATATCATCCATTTATCACAATATTTTAATATATCAAATTCAGCCCAAGACTTACTACAATCTTTTATTGACATACTGTATATCCCTTCAGGACTTGAAGGTTGGAACCAATCCCATCATTCACTGAGTTAATGGAGAAACAATATGAACCAGTCACCAGTCTATCATGATATATAACCATATTCCATATTAGTAGATTTGCAATGGACTGTACAACAAAGTCAAAAGGTTGAATTAAGTAGCAAAGTATGCAAGCCAAGCTCTCTAATGGAACTATGTTCCTACCTATACACAGAACAACTCTCAGTGTTTTTAAGTCTCTCTGTGATGAAGGAACATGTCACCGAATGTTACATGGCTCATTGATGATATTAAAGTATTTTTTTGGACAACTATGGAGATCACAGAGGAATAGGATAGATCAGGCTTGGGGTACAGAGTCTTAAAGAAGGATGAGCTCTCTGTCTTTTTGGCTCTGCACATAAGATTTGTGGATAATGTGAAAATAGAGAAAATCGTCAGCTTTATTCTTTTTGAGCTTTGCAAATATACATGATCAGTCCATGTTAACATATATACCAAACCTTTTCTTTATACACTCTGTAATTTAACCTTGGGTATATTGAACGGTGTCCCTAAATATATTTATTTATAAAAGAAAATGTATATATTATATTAATTTAATTTGTGTATGTGTATTTCTGTTTAATCCTGCGTGGCATTATCCCAATTTAAATTGTTTAAATCGAGGGGGGTCAACACGATAGCATGTACGATAACACTCTTTTGAAAGGGTAAGTAGTCATCTGCTGGTACATTTGATAACAACAATCATTTGATAACATCTATATTCATATTATAATCTTCTATTACTGATTTAATGTTCAGTAGAGGAGATCCAGCCATTTGTAATCATGATCAACTTGTATTTTACTTCCCATTCTCCTGTGCTCAAATTAACATGCACAATTCATCTGGTCCTATTATGGTGTGGGACATGGATTCATTTACTAGAGAGGAAAAAACAACAACAACAAAAAGAAAAAAAAAACGTACCTACTATTTAAAGTAAGCTTCTGTGAACACATCACTTAAACGTAATTTTGCGTTTTATCCGAGATTTATTCAAAATCAACTTTAATAAACAAAGCCTAGTTTCTCTATGAAATCCAATAAAACTGAGGGCATGTCACAGAGCTCTTGACAGCCATGACTTCAAAAGCATATGGTTGGAGATGAATGCAGAAGTAAGGGGGTGGAGGGCGTGATCAGCAGCCCACTAGGCTTCTCTTTCTGACGTATGTGCTGTATATACATAACATCAGTCACCTTCCCATCACCTAATTAACTCCTTCACCTTTACACAACAAAGTAGCATACTTCAAACTGCTCTGTCTGACTGATTTGACACAAATGCTTTATGAGTATTTTGGAATGAAAGGTGATTTTGAAGATGCAACACACATTGCTAATAGCCATCAAATGCCTCATCAGCTACTTCTTTTTAAAGATGATTAAAGCTCGGTAGCGGGGTTGGTGGGTTTAGAAGGCTTACCTGGCGCAAATGCTGACAACTTTCTATATAATTGCCAAGTGCAGGGGGGTGAATTGTGCACACATACAGTTGGGTCCAAAAGTCTGAGACCACTAATTGAGATAATGTTTGCCTTTGTTTTGAGTAGAATACACTTTTTTATAAATATAACAATAATATCAGCTTCACAATTTGAGTTGAAAGTTGAATCTTTGATAAATATACATGAATTTGAAAAAAAAATAAGTATAAATAGAATATGTCTCCATTTTGCTTTAATGAGTGTATGCACTCGAGATGGCGTAGACCATTTCTGCGAAAGTTGATGACCCATGTTATCCCAGGATGATTTGACAATGTCCCAAAGAGCTTCTTGTGATGTTTGGCTTTCTCAGACTTCAAGTGCCCCCATAAATGTTCAATAGGGTTGATGTCAGATGACTGTGGAGCCAAGTCCAGGACAGTCAGGACTCCCTGGTCTTCATGGGCAAAGCTTTGAGGTGTGTCTAGTCGTTATCCTGCTGCAGAATGAATGCTTCACCACAAAGATGCAAACCAGAGGGGATAGAATGTGTCTCAAGCATGGAGTGGTACTTCTCCCAGGTTAGGATGCAGTCAATGTGCTGCAGGTGTTCAACTCCAGGCGAGAAAGAACTCTAGACCTGAATTAATTAATCACTGCCACATTTCACTGTCTGCTACCGGTCCCATGAGACCACAAGACAGCTTCCTTCTGACAGGAGGCCTGCTTTTTTTAATAAACAAATTCTGTATATGTGGTAAAATGACTTTTCTATCTTTCAGGGAACTAAGCCGGATGTATTGATCTTCTCATGGTGTGGTCACTTTTGGTCTGCCTGCTTGGATAGAACTGATCCAGCGTTTTAGACTTCCAACTGTAGCCCGCTTAGAAACCTCCAGCCAAGCCAAGACTTGGTGCTGAGAAAGCCCCTCTTTGACAAGAATAACAATTTGACACTTTCAATTAATTCTGATGCAATGTTTCCCAAGATCACAATGTTATTTTGTAAGAATGCCACGAATTCAATAATTCACTAGAAACTTGAGGCACATATTTATAACAGGTAAACACTGGCTTCAAGTTGAGTTACTTGAATGAGCCTCTGATGAGTAGATCAAATCCCCCCTGAGAGTGATCTGAATGCTTCAAAGGAAGGGATACAACGCAAGTAAATATGACTTTGTACAAAGGCATGTGGTTGGTCAATGCCACGAATTTGCTTGCATTTGATTGCTGAAATAGAAATAGTGCAGGATATTAAATATTTTATGATTCATTTAACATGTCATAACTGCTTGTGTTTTTAAATGTTTCTGAATCCTCAAATCTTTTGACTATTCCCAGATTTATGTAAAAAATATAAGAAATTTCTGATTTGGTCTGGACGCCACTGTATGTATACACGCAAACCGGCCATTTGCTAAGCTTTGTCTTCACGCTTGCCTTCAGTCTCAGCCAGCAGGTAAAACCTCTGCAAATTATAGCCTAAGGGCAGCCTTTGCTGCTCGGTGTTCAATGCTGTTTGATATTGTCTGACTGTGATTTGTGAAATTCCTAGTTTCTCTTCTTTTTCTTTATTCCATTGATACCATTTGCTTTCCACAAGCATTTACATGATGCAGTGATTCTTCTTGACAATTAGCATGTAGTAGAAATGTTTTCAGCAGTTTGTCATAGTGACTTCATAATTATGTACTGTCAACTCTGATATCTTCAGTGGAGATGTAAATAGATCTACAATATAGCCCAAACCGACCCTTCAATAAGCTGCACCTCTCTTAGTTGCTTCTAGCGCATGTATTAAGTTTTCTGAGAATGGTAGCAGATTTGACATTTAAACAGTTGATTTTTAAATTATTTTTTAGACATGTTTGGAGGAAAAAACCCTCACAGAGAATCTACAATATGCATTTATTGGCTATGTGAGGCATACTGTATTTAGTATGTGTTCTATTTATTTAAATAATTTAAATAAAGTTCAAAGAGTCATCATTCATATAACCTATATAATGAAGAGAGTGAGAAACAATCAATTATGAGCCAGAGCTGGCACATGTTACTTACTTTCCTAAGAGTTATGTGTTAATAATACAAGTACTTGACTTAGTAAATACATTTGCCTATAGGGGTGGCCCTAAGATGCATACATTGTGCTATTCTGGCACTGTAAAGATGTAAAAAAAAAAAAAAAAAAAAAAAAAAAAAACATCACTGAAGCTTAAAAGGCTCCATGCAAGACATCTGCATCCTGGTTAATAAATCTTCAGTATTGTTGCTGTATTTAGGTTGAAGTTGTGGACTAAAGAGATACAGAACATCTTCTTTGTGTGCTATGAATGCTTTAGAAGATATCCACACCACAGTTTCACAATTAGGTAAAACATGGTGAAAATATAGCTTGTATTTACATTCATTTTACTTAAAATACACATAGACCCCTACAAATAGAAATATATAAAAATAATATAGATATGTCAATTATTAATAGCTGTTTGAATTTAAAAATTGTGGCTATTGTTCCAAAAAATTGGCACAATTTGTGTGTTTGGCATCCGATTTACTGCCATTTACTTTTACAAGGTTGTTCCCTCCTGACATTATTTCTTCTTTTTTTATATATTCTACATCAGTAAAACATGCATAATAAAATGATGACTGTCAGGCCTCATTTATACAATGTCTTGTATACCTTTTGTGCAGTACTTAATGTAATACTGCTTAATTATTATTTTGTCTACTCACTAAAAAATCTGAATTATCACAGGCATGCTGAGCAATTTATTTAAGTTGGTTTAAAAATAAGTGAATCAATACAATAAGGTACAGAGCAAAGTAAAGATTTGAATTGAATGCCAACTTAACTGGTCTGTGTTGTTTATTAAAAATACAGTGACTTTTACATGAGTGGTTAGGCTTGAGTGTGTACATAGTGCGTATGTTACTCCTGTGTGACATGCCTGTGTGTTTTGGGTGTATTTGGGTAGAGGGTGGGGGGTCTGTGGGTTATGCTGGTGATCTAGAGCTGATTTCTTTCTCTAAGTGTGCAGGATCTGCTTGGCATGCTCCGCGTCTCCTTTCTCCCTGCTATAGGCTCTGCTGGCTATAGCTTGTGGCGCTCCCGGTGGAGTAAGCTCTTTCCACTAACAAAATGCAAAATACAAAATTAATAAAAACACCCTTTGAAACTGACAAATATGCCTCAGGCAAACTATCGGCCCGCCGGCTGCTTAAAATTTAATCAGTATTTTTTCTTTATTTATTTATTTTCCACGGCCATGCTCATCTTTTTAATAACATGTTGCTGAGACTGTCTGTATACAAAGTTTTCCTCTGTCAAGAATTACATAGGGCCTGTCAGTTCATGGTCTCTCTCCCTCAGGGGGTTGCCAGAAAATAAACTAAGCAGATTTATTTTATCTCAAAACCTTAGTCCTTGTCCTCTCCTAAACTTGGTTCATCCTTGATCCTTGTGGTTCTTCCAGTGACCTCCATCCTGAACAGGGGTATATGAGGACGGAGACATCGACTCACACTCACGATTCTTTGATATGCTGGAATTCCCTTGCATTGTGTTTCAGTAGTTGAAGGGGGTGACTCAAATTTGTTGATGTTGGAAAGCAGCGCTGCACTCCCCAATAGCTCTCCCATACTGATATAATATTCATGCACTCATTTATAATTGAATTATTTTAACAGTGTGAGTGATGACAGGCCGTCAAACCTTCATTTAAGTGTCAATCATGCTCTCCAGTAGATTTTTAATGTCGGCAGTAATAGAACAAAGAGATAATAAATTGAGAGCATCAAAATATCTACAAGCTACTAGGCTGGTTGATTTCTATTGTCTCCAGTGCTGGTATGTTAGTGTAGCTTGCCAGACCTTTTGGAGCAATTTTTGTACCAAAGCCTATGCAGAGTTAAAGCTGACATCTAACCCTATGAGAAGAACTGTTGTGGGACTATGTCATCTTTTGAATTGTTCAGATTGGCATACATATATGTTGAAAAATAATTCATGTTAGTTAATGCATGTAATCTATGCGTTATCCTGCAGTGACAGTGTCTTATTTCCTACTACAACTAGGAGTCACATATTTACAGCCCTACATTATAGCTATCAACGCTACCATAATATTCATTTTTATCAGTGAAAAACAATGACATGTCCTCACATGTACAGAAAGACACTTGAATGTATGCATTGTCTCTTGATTGGAATAACATTTCTTTGAGCTCACTGTGCAAATTGCCACACAATTTCTAAAGCTCTGTGAACTAAATTTATGACAACGTTGCAATATTTTCTTGGTAACAACTTCCTGCTAAAACAAAAATATTTACTTGATATATCCAAGTGGTGCCATATGTCAGCCATATCCAGATTCTGTACCTGTAAAACCCATCCTGGCTTCAGTATATGCACCACTGCACTGCTAAATGCTAATGTTTTCACCCTAACCTTTACACTGGAGAGATTGAATGGTGGGAGGTTAAATGGTATTCTTACCATAAAAACACAGAATCTAGTCTAAGAAACTCTGTATGTTAAATGAACTATACAGTAATCTAAAGAATTTGTCTCCAAGATATGGAAAGGATAACATTCTGCCACTTTACATTCAACATTCATGTATTTACCAACATATCTTTCTAAATCTATGATGAATAAAGATGTTTGTGAATTACGCCCTACACCCTGAAGGAGGCCAGTCTCTTGTTCTTACACATAAGTGAATCCAAAACTGAGATAAATTCCCCTTGGCAGGTTTTTCTCCTCTGTGTAAAAAGCTTCCAGTTTTGTGCTGCTTCTTCCTTTTCTTACTTTAAGTTATTAATTGAGATCATGAGAGTCAATGCTTTCAGCAGAAGACCGGCTCAAGACAAGAAATGCCTGAACTTCTTTCCCATAAATATTAACGAGCAATATATTATGCATATTATTCTTTAAATATCATATAAAATGTGTTTTTGTGACGAAATCTTAATTTTGCATATGCTTTTAAGTAATATACATTAAATAATAATTGCCATTAAATCGAAGGCAGAGGCAGCTTTGATGCTGTCAATCAAATCTGTGCAAACCCCCTCCGACACTTTATGTCTCTCATCATTTTCAGCTGCCAAAGCCATCATTGTTCACATCAGCGTCGCAGAGTGCAGCAGAATCAGCACATACAGTACTCTCCAGCACTTTGCTCATCGGTACACTTACTACAGGTCATAAAGATCATTAAATACACTGTAGATACTTCTTAACCAAGGGAGGAATTTATCTGAAGGCACTGCAATATTCACTCTGTTGTCAGTTTGTGGAACAGGGAACAGGAGGATAGGAAAAATGTTCTTTCCTGTAGTGATCTGCAGTAACTTGCCTAGTTTGGACTGAGCAGCAAGCGATGATTTTGCAAAATTATAACATTCAAAATAGTTCAAAGTATAATCAACTTATGAATTGATCATTTGTGCAGACTATGGATTATAACTTAAAGCAAAAGTATGCTTCAACTGAAGTGCTTGTATGAACACTAAATCACTGTATGAAACCTGCCCTATCGACAGCTTTCTGATGTCAGAATTAAAAATATCAGAACACGGAGACTGCATAAGAATACCACAGCAAACAACTAGCACTATAATAAGCTTCTAAAGTCCAATTTCATGCAAAAAAATGTGTCACTCAGAATTATTTCCATATGAACAATGACTGTGTTTCATGCCACAGCTATAAACTTTGACTCATTGTCAAACAATGCTGTAATGATCACTGCATTAAAGCAGTGATGTCACCTTTATTAGTGACATTACATTACAGTTATGTTATGTGATATGAACCGTAAGCATATTATTAATTTCAGTTATCACTGCCTTCCATAGTTAAGACCTTCTGAAAAAGTTCAGTTTCAGAAGTGCCACTTCTCACTTTGGCAGATTTTTACACCTAGTAAATACGCTTGAAAAAAAAGAATTATTACATTAATCCAAATATAACTGGGCTACTGAGGTGCATGTAAACACGTTAGTCTGATTAATATCAGAGTTCTCCAACTCTGATTAAGACACCCAGATAATGCGATTGGACTTTTTCTTATGCCATGTATACGCCTTAATCTGAGTTAAACTAGACAATGTGTGTATGCTCCACACACCCCCACGCTGGTGTGTGCCCTGACATAAAAATTCTTGTCGCCGTTCTTGTCTGCCCCTCGAAATCACCATGACCACGAGTGATAGAGTGCACCTTATGAATTTTTTTATATATGAAATGAAAAAAGCCATGCAATTATCCAGCTTGTTCTTCGAAAATGAGTTGTACTGTGCCTACGTGACGATGTAATATTTCATCCGGAAAGGGGGCCGTATTAACCCAATGAAACAACACATCGCCCTCTAGTGTTGAGGGGGAGGCCACGGTCCTGTCAGTAACTCTGTTTTCTCTGTTGCATGTAAACTAGGACAAGGACAGAATTCCGATTGGACGCCAAAAGGGATTTTAAACATAGTTTGATTAAACTGTGCATGTCAACGTACTGAATGATTACAAATTCAAAATTACAAAAAAAAAAAAAATTCAATCATATTAGTTTTTGCTGCTCCCCACATCCCTTTGCCAAACAGCGGTAACATGGCCTTTATATTCTGTCAGTTAAACTGCATAAATCCAGCAAAGACCATGACAAAGACAGGTGCAGAAGAACACAACATCATCATCATCACTACACATTAGTGACATTTCCCCGTTAACTCCTCTGATGCCCTGCAGAAGCTCCACATGTCTCAGAGGAAAGGGGACGAGAGCCCCCCTCCTTCTCCACTCTATTTTACTTCAACAGAGGCATGGGAGGATTTCAAGGGACAGTGCCTTTGATGTGAGCAATTTATAAGGCTAATTATACAAACAGGATAATAACAATGGAGACGCCGAGCTGCCTGTGTGTTTACCCTCCCTGTGTTTACATCATAGACGGGTCCTTGAGCCATAAGAAAACACAAGTGCGAGCGTTCTCACACACACACACACACACACACAAACGCGCACACACACTCAAGACATTTGTAAAAACAGCTAGGGTAATTCTCAGTTGTTCATAATGCAGATCATAATAACAACAAACAATGAAAAATGCCTGAGATCAAAGGAGGAAATGATTATGTATTGAAAGTTTTAAGAAAGAGGCAAAAGCTTGTTGATGCACTGACTTCCTCCTGGATTTAATTGATAGCGCTACGGTCTGAGTGCGTTACATAGCTGCGGGACAATACTTGTATTATCATGTGAGCCCCTTGCCCTTGGGTAACAGATCTTGTTGTTTGCATATTTATTGTATATTTGCGTATTCATGCCCTGCCTGTATCTTATCACCTAAATTGGCTCATGTGTCATTATTTCCTGGGTGGGAGGTTGATTGTGCTGTGGCAGTTGCAGTAACAGATTTCCTGAAAAGTCTCTGGCTTTCAGAAAGGATTCAATTTAAAAGGGCCCGAGATAACAAGCTTCTTTTCTCTGACATTTGTTCAAAATCGTGTACAGTCGCAGAATACAAAACCTCAGATGTTCTCCATAAAAGAATGGACAACGGCTGTAAATTTTTCATCTGCAACACGGATTCTTTTTACCTGTTCAACTGAAAAAAAGAATGGGTACGGATGTAGGCACCTACCTTTCATCATGCAGCCTAGCTATTAGGCGTGCCGATCGCCCCATGCATTAGAAGCACATTAAATTTGGAATCACAGCACTCTTCAGCTTCAAATAATGAGCATTTAATTATTGACAGGGAATGAATATTTAACAAAGACACTGGTGGTTCACTTGGTTGGCCTCATATGGAGTGGTATTAAGGAGGACATGAGGTCCCCATGACCCAGAAACCCACCCTCATTCTCAATAAATATCCACCATTTCTATTACAGTCCCGTGCACGGTGAGGTGCAAATGCAGGTCCATCCCAGCAGAAGTACTGCTGTAAGAATGCTCTTGATGTGAAATGTAATCAGATGGAAATGGATATTTAACAATACTGACAAAAACATTACCCTACTTTGATTGAAGTCAAGCGTTTGTAAAGAATAGTATTAGATGATCCACCACATATTTAAGTGATCGATATGACATGAAGCCAATCATAAAAATGGCAGACTAAAAATGATGCGGCCCACCTGGTAAGGAACGCCGACATCAGCTGATATGAGTCATTTAGGATATATTACAACATTTTCTGCTTATGGTTGTCTGCACTAAAAATCACTTAGACCAAACAAAATATCACAGTTTCAGTGAATTTACTAAATATTACTAAATGGAAGTGGAAGACTATGGGGGTTAGTTAAAATAAATCTTCCTAAACGCTCAACAGACATTTAAGTGATTGTTTTACCTTGTCAGAGAAAACGCTCAGTATCAGATGGCCGATGCTACTTCCTTTCTAAAATGGGGAAAAGTACCGCTGAGCAACAAGAATGTCCTTTACCGCCAATACAGTTTCCATCTAAATCAATGTGGTTTGAAGTTTGATGTTAGCTAGTTTGTTTTCCTTGGCTGCAGCAGGATGTAATGGATGAGTCTTGTGAGCTTTGCCTTTTAACTGAAATCATGTCTGTCAGAGAACTTTGGAAGACCGCTTTTGTGGGATCAGCTCCTCTGTACAATCAAAAAGAAGACAGACCAACAGACAGATAGAGAGGAGTGGCGGGAAATAGAAATAACAAGATCTACATCCACCCTCCAGGGAATGAACCATTTAAGTGTGTCAGTCACCCTTCCTTCTCAGCCCACATCCCATCTACTTATCCCCCACTCGCTCTGCAGATGAGTGGCCCTTCAGATCTTATTTGTTGTGAAATGCACAAAGTCTCTCAGAAAACAAGATGATGACATGAGAAAAGCCAGACATTTTATTTTTATATTACAGTTTTTATCTTGGTGTTCCCTATCACTGCTTTACGTCATTTAGGAAGACATTGTGGACACCACAATTTATTTTTTCATGGTGTGTGAAACATTATTCTGTTACTTTATTTACTTAAGTATTCTACAGCCTTGTGAAAACCAACTAAGAATACCAACTTATTGTCTTCGATAAAATAGAAAGAATGTAGATCCATAAATCTATTAATAATCTGGTCCAGAAATTGTAAAAAAAAAAAAAAAAACAACAATTTTTCCATAAAAACAACTTCCTTAAGCTCAGGGTTACACTTTAAAGTGTTTTTTTCTTTCTGACCAGTTGTCTAAAGTGCAAACATATTCAGTTTAATATCGCATTAAATAAAGAGAGAAGACAAGGAGCCAATCCTCACATTTGAGAAGCTGAAACCAGAGAATGATTGGCATTTTTGCATTAAAAATAACTTAAATGATCAATCAATGATCAAAATGATTACTAATTAATATTGTGCGTTGTCTAATCAACTCATTCAGATCTATAGTATATATATATATTGAAATTTTAACCCTAGATTACCTGGATTTTAAATTATGTTATAACCCATTGCAATAAACAGGATTACAACATGTTAATTGCTTCACAAATGTTAGACTTTTTTTTTTTACTTTAATTTTAAATTAAGCTAGCGCTTTAATTACCAGAAACTGTGGCTGTTTGGCCCCTAATGATCAGGTAAGTGGTGGCTGGGGTTTTCCTCCACGCTTCCATTCTAGTACAAATGAGAGCTCCGCTTTCTGTGTGCAAATGAACCAGTATTTAAAATGCCATCGCTTTTACAATGAGGCTGTGTGTGTGTAAATCAGGGCCAGGGATATCCCTCCTCTCTGTGCATGTCCTCACAGTTCCTGCAGCGCTCTCTGTACTGTATATCTTGCAAAGTAGATTCTACACTACAGCTGACCTACACACACTGACATCTTAATTAAATCTTTAGGAGCCTTTTAAAGCCTTTAATTGGGACAAAGACATATGGGTTTGCTCTGCAGCCAAAAAGGTCGTATTTATCCTGTTTGTTATAGTAAATGACAAAGAGATACCATATCCATTTTTTGGTCAGTATTAGTCTCTGAATCATAAACTCTAAGCTATTCTCCACCCTCCTTTATGTTATGCTGTCTATGATGGTATAATGGTTAATTAATTCCAAACCTCACAAGCAAGCCCCCTGCAATGCTTCTGACAGCTGAGAAATGTCATTACAGGCCATAATGAAGAATGAAATCAGTTATACCATCGCCACACGCCCAAAATTTAATTAGCACCTCTGAAGGTCAGCTCAAATGGTTTCCTCATGATGTTTTCATGTGAGCACAATGTTTGGCTGTAAATATATATAGTTTTATTTTGTATAGGGGACATAATGCAACATAAGAAAAGTTGTCCTTCTGAAGGAACATATGGAAATGGGATGTAATTAGTAATTATGAATGCCCATCAACAAGCAGCGACTTAACAAAGGCAACTGATAAGACATTGAGATTGAAATGAGGTGTGAAGAAAAGCTTTTTATCATCCAATGCCATACCTTCACACAATGTACAATTAGAGCTCATACTCGGGAGTGAGACACAGCCTTGGTGTTGCATCAATTTGCAGATCATTTAGTCTTTTCACACATTCGGCCTCTGATAAAACAGCAGGAATCAAAGCTGGGTAAAGATGAAAATAGAGCATGACAGGAAAAAAAGTCATGCAAATGACTTTTGTTATTGCACTGTGATTTTTATTTGAATTGTAAGTGATCATTCTGCCTTTTAGTTACAGCTGTCAGCCCTCATTAATGTGCATTATAAATTGCATCAAAGTGCATAAGGCTGTGTGTGATTAATTTATACAGCTCTTTACGTAGGAGGAAACTGCAGGTGCTGAGGAGCCTAATGACTTGGTTTGGGTGGCACAGCTACTCAAAGTCCTCACTCGCAACACAGTATGTTGTGTGTCAGCTCTGGCACGTGTCTGTCACACTACCACTGGTTTATAGAACCTGAAGAAGAAGATTACACGCTCATATCCATCAACTCACACAGTGTCAAAAACAACTCCGAAAACCCTCTCCTCTCTTTTCCATTATGACAATCCGTTATGGCCTGATTAGACTCAATAAGTGATTTTAACCTCATGTCATTTCCAATCAACATATGTAGCTGCAATAAAAAATGATGTATTAAGCTGGAGAATGGTTCTTTATCATGTCATAATTATACATTCACTTGGGCACTTTACAGCACTGTGCTTATTAATGCTATTTAAGCTATCACTTAGATTAGAACTGTGAGACCCTCGTGGAAACATCCCTCCATAGTGCTACAGTATAAAAAGAACTCGACAGGGTAATATACCAAATGTTAATAGAAGAGAAAAATTTTAGTCAACCCCATTAGTCACAGGAAAAGAAACAAAGTCCATTTGGGAGTTATAGCTTGTTGTTAAGACTCATAATCCAAAAATAATTAGGAGAACACATACTTTTGTGTTTATCCTAAACTACTAAGGTAACAAATGTCAGTGTGATGTGATTTTTCTCCTTTAATTCACATCAATCCTTATTTTTATGAAGTAACCAACAAAAAGGAGTAGTTGAAAATGAAAGCTCATCATTCAGTATCCGTTATATTTAACATTATGTGTGGAACAGTACGTCATATATGTAGCCATAACAATGTGTACTTAACATTTTGTTTGTTTGATTTAAAAACAAGTCTAGTAAACAAGAAAGACAATTATGAAAAGTATGATTTTTCCAGTTATTTTCATATTTATAATTCATCAGGGTCCACTGATTGCATGCCTCTTCAACAGAAATATAATGTCATATTATCTAAACATTTTATTCATTAAATGTTTGCATTCTTAGACGTTATGTAAAACACTATGAAGTTTGGGTTTTGAGAGAAAGATGGTTATGACACGCCAGCAGCTGAACTGTAAAATAAAAACATAATTGCTGCTTTTTGTCTTTTAAGAGTTAATTTGTCTTCTTTAGCCACAGAGAAATCTATCAAAAATGAAATGTCTTGCAATGTATTGACTATTGCATTATTGGTGTATCCCGATAATACCACATATCATGTGGTACCGATACCCACCTCTAGCATAGTCTGATTATGTTAACTTAGACCTATATGTATTTAAGAGAAATATTACAATCAAAATTACATAATATTACAAAAAAAGCTTTTCACCATGTTTCTTTGGCTCCATTTGAAGAAGGACCTCTAACCTTTATAACTATTCCAGTCTTATGAGGCGGCTCAGACAGCCATTAAAGACAATTTAAAAAAAGACAAAGGCTTGTCAGCATGTTTTATCTCAATCTTATCCTTTATCAACCATTCCATTTAAGATCTCCTCATATATATATAAAAACAAGGAAGAAAATTGAAAAGCATATTGGAAATGTGTCAGTGAGGATACTTCAATTAATCAAAATCAAAACCAATAATTATTACACAGTTCACCATCCCACCCAGAAATCTGTCTACTCCAGAAGCAGCTTTTGAATTAGTTTATAGCAGCTCCTGGTGAACGTTGGGGCATCCGTGCAAGTTGGCTGGCAGCATAAGCTGGAGCAGTGATGATATTGGTGCCTTGTAGGGAATGTTAGGGTTCTATCGTCTCTCTGCGACACTTTGTATGAATGTGCCAATGAATTCTGTTTGGATCTCTTACAATGCGAGTGAAAAATGGAAAAGCAAAAGGAAACGAAATGTTACATCTATGTGACAATATTAAAATCGGTAAAAATATAATGAATATAACTCATACTTTGCAGAAATACAATGACAGTAAATAAGAAAAAGCAGGAACCAAATAACATTAATTTCCCTGATTGGGAAATTGGAAAACACTTTTCTTGGTTGTGGTATGTGGCTTCATTGTGCTTCCATTGTGCCCTTATTCCCATGTAGGAGAAAGCCTGATGTTTTAGAAAGATTTGTGAGGAAAGCACTGTGGAACACTTCCAGCGCACCTGTTTGTAGTCAGATAAAAAAGGGAAAAAGGAAAACATCTGAAACCATGATCATTAGGGAATACATTATGAGTTTACAAGCCAGCAAGGAAAATATTCTTACCGGTATGTTTGAACAAGCCTATCTGTTCCAGGTGTCTCAACAGCCTTTTCTCTCAGACCAGGATTGTCACTGGTGTGTGCATAACTCGCAACAAAGTCCAAACAATCAAAATAAGATCATCATTTTTTCTTGGGAATGGCAAGAATTGAATCGCATATCACAGATTTTCTTCATTTTGTACAGCCCTACACCAATATACTGTTAAAACAATACTAAAGAGGGAGTTACATTTCTAATACAAAATGGTTTACGCGAACACATTTTATTTTTAGTGTATTACAACAAGAGGAAGTGTCTAAACTTTGAATGGTACTGTATGTAATATGCAATTTATCTATTTAAGATTTATCTATCTTAGGTATTATCTGTCTTAGATCATAGATTGGTTTTAATGTGATAAGAGGTAATCAAGCTCATGAAGTGTGACACTTGTAATGTGTGTGTGTGACACATAGGAGGCCGCCAAGGTGCCAAGTCCACCTGCTGTCTGTAAGACCAAAGATTTAGTCACATCTAGAGTACAACGGAAAAAAACAACTGAATGTGTATAAATGTATGTTGTAGCTTTCAATGAAATGTATATCAAAGACAGCTTAAGGTATTTAGCCCATTAGCTTGTTAATTACTATAAGGTTAAACAGTAGCACACCACTATTTCTCATAATTTATATACCTCTCTGCTTCTATGTGCCTTGTGGAATTTGGAGTTGGTGATAGATGGGCATGATTCATCGTCCTATCTTCATGCCCACTATCCCTGTAGTTGACATGGTGGTTGTAGACAAAGCTGCAGCAACGGTGGCCATAGATGCCTCTGACAAAGTTGCTGTATGGAGACTCTGAAATGTCACCATCAAAAAATGTCAGTGTATTCTTTGGCTTATTAATTGAAAAAATATCAGGATTTCCTTCAGTGCTTTTTCAACAAACTACGTCGTCTACTTCCCCCTGGGAAAAAAAAAAAACATCCCAGCATGCAGAGTAGTATAACGTCTCTCTAAAACCACACACTAAGACATTAGTGGGTTTAGCTACTACTTTATTCCTCACGCTAACACAGGTTACTGTGGCCGTAGTAAATGCCAAAACAACAAACTTCGTAATAAAAGTTCACGAGTGCTGCCGTCTTTTCTTCTTTCAGAGATTCATTCCACATGCTGGCTTTAGCTACAAAGCTCTTTTTAAAGTCTAAAAGTGTATAAACAATAATAACCTACTGTTCTGACATTTTTGGATCTGGCAACTTAGAACAAAGCAACACCTTTGTTTTGTACACATGCACACAAAGACCATTATTCTCCCATTAAACTTGTGAATGTACTCTCAGAAGTGTTAATTTTTTTAAGAACATAAAGGGGCTAATGACTTATATAGTACTGTACACCAGACAAAGAAAATCAGTGTGGAAGATGAATTAAAAGCCTTTTAGACCCCTTCTGCCATACTCTTCCCTCTTATTTTCTTCTGCTAGCTTTGCCAGATAAGTGGCATTCTATTTAATCCAGTATTTCTATCATTTAAAAATAGGCAGGTCCAACCAAAGGGATTTAGCTATAAGTGACCAGGATGGGAAGGATTCTAGGGTTGTTAAGCTTAACTATTCATTTATTTGTGCATATTTTATTGGTTGTAATTCAAAGCTTGTGGTTTTTTTTGTAAGTTTGTTTTTAATAAATATTTATGCTTTGATATCCTGATTGTCCTATACCAGGCCTGCATGATGGTGGAAGGGAGGGCTAGACAGAACGAGCAGCCTCCTGGCTCTAATGAGAAGGTCATAGCTCTCTAATTATCATTGGCAGCTCAGTAGCATCCTTCAAAGGACCCCAGGAAAGCACCAGATTCAGACAATACTCTCAAACAAGTATCGTCTGTCACACATGATACATGGACATAGAAAAATAAAATTACTCCTGTATATTATCTGCATATGCAACAGTAAACACAGATTTGCTTTATCCAAATGTAAAAAATAAATTAAAAAAAGAATCATCTTACCAAAGTTAAAACACTATGAATATGTATATTGGCAGGTCTTTTAAAAAACACTAAATGCCAACTCTAGAGTCATTGATTAGAAACATCACTAAATATTAACTAGTGATGCACCGATCAGCATTTTTTGGCCCAATCACAGATACCGATCACCAAAAATCTGCCGACTGCCGATCACAGAAGGAATTTTAAATTTCCATGTTTCATCTAGCAGAGGGCTGTCAGGAAATGGCAATAAATACAATGCAGCCAATGGCCCGCAGTTGCCAGGCAGAAAACATTCCGTCTAGTACACGCCCCCTCACTCGCAACTGCACAGAGATGTTCGCGCTGTGAAACTGAAGCAGAGGATTATTAGGATTGGTCGAAAATGACTTTTTAGAAGAATCATGTCGTGATTGGTTCGTTGCTTTATGGCCCGCCTCCACACAACGAAAACAGGAGAATGGACATGGTTACACGGGCTGCGCACCGAGAGACAGAGACTGACTAAAACGGGTCCAGTCCGTCCCTGGATGCACCTATTGTTTTGTAGCGTGTTTGACAGTTTGAAAGTGGTCACTAATAATTTACGTCACGTGATCGGCTTTTTTATCTGCATGTTTTTCCGATCGCCGATCAGGCTATTTTTAGGCAATATCGGCCGATCATGATCGGCAGCCGATCGATCGGTGCAACATTAATATTAACCACTGTGTTCCAGCTGACACTCATAGTCAAACATGTTGCTGATGGAAATTGCAAAAAGAACTATATGGTAAAGGTTAAGTTACCAATGGGTTGAAAATGATCAACATAGTATATAAACAAGTCTAAAACTTTAAAATGATGCATTGTATTTTGTAATGTATGACTTGCTTCCATATTGTTACATAATTATATGACAAATGTTTTAAAAAAGAATAAAGTATATGTAATGTATTTTAAAAAATATGACACATTGTACTGTTTTTAGCATTTGAGTCACAGTAAGATACTAATTATCATTTATAAATGAAATAACACAGGCATAAAAATAGAATGCAAAATTCATTATTAATGACATGTTTGACACTTGAAACAAAAAAAATACTTAATGTGCTCTGAGCTGAAAAGAAAAGAGAAAATGATGCTGCTGTTTTGACTGATTTGTCAGATAGATGGGTTATTTACAGGGTCCCTCGTGCAAAGTATGATAAATGGGGATAAAAAGCAGAAAATTATATGGATTGTTTCTCAACCAATCTCAATCTAACTAGGCCGTTTGGAAAGGGCAGATTGCTTGGCTCCCAGTACTGTTGCTTGCAGCGATGTTGGGGATACACACGTTTTGAACCAGATACCAGTTCAGAACAGGTATGGCTGCTTGCTGCATTCTTGAGGACCAGTCATCCAATTGAATTCACAATTGACACTGCACTTCCTTGAGTCCTCAGCAATACACTTGCCAAGTATGAAGTTGATCGGAAGAACGGTTCTTGAGATATGTGAACGACAGTCATACATACAAAGAGACAGATGTTTTTCATTATAGTTAGATGGTGGTGCTACAGTGGCTTAGCATGTGAGCTGACTTTGAGGAAGAGCTATAGGAAAACTGTAAGGAATATCAAACATCCAAAATAGTGTTTGACATTTTACTTGCTTTTTACCAATTTCAAACGCAACCTTGCATTTCTCACATCTAATTGGACAACAAGAGGGGCTTCCATTTGATAGAGAGAATAGTGCATATTTAGAGTTTTCTTTGCTATCATTGAATAAACCCATGGCTCAGAAGTACAATCGTAATGTAAAACATCTCCATCAATTTTCCACTCTACTTCAGTTCACTTTAACAAGTCCTTATGGAGAGAACAGAACAGTCAGATAAAAAGCTTCTTTTCTTCCCCTGCCTCCGCCTCACTCTTCCTGCCTTATCAATCGACCGCCCATTCCTGTGTACTTGCGACCTCTAATGGATTTCACATGACAACAGGCCTGGCCCAGACACACGCACAGGCCCTCACTAACTTGACAACCATTAGCCTGTGCAATGGGAGGAGGGGTAGAGGGGTCTCTTGGTGTCCTGTAACTGATGTGTCGTGCACTGAGCCATCTCCCCTGGGTCAGGCACGGATGTATCCACTCTGACAACCGTCTCGCTCCTTTCTCTGTGTCCCGATGAGCCTATTATCATGAGGTCCTGTGAATGTTGTGCATTCTGGGAAGTGGCACATAAAAGAATGATCAGGCAAAGCTTTCAGACAGAAGTCATTCGCACAGGCAGGCTCTTTGTTGAACAAAATGGAAACGCGGCAACGAGAGGTGCACCTGTTGAGCGTCCTTGTGGAGACACAAGCACTCACACTTGGCATTATGTACCGTATTATTTATATGGGGCTGTCAGCTAATAATGCATGGGTCTCTCACTGGAGCACTTTCTGCCATCTTTGAAAGTCATAGCAAGAGGCACCCATGGTTTCTAAGACACCAGGGTGTTGTCTAAAGAAGTCATTCCCACTTACCCTGACATAATGCATCTGTGCTTCCGCGAGCTGGGAGCAGTCTTCTTGATTTCCATTCACAGATTTATTTGCGTGTCTTTCCTTTATTCTGTTCAGTGCATCAGCCTGCATTCTACAGTTAAGCGGATGACTTCAGGATTTGGGAAATGATACATGTATGAGCGAAACCGTTTCCCTCCCAGCTTCAAGATTTAAGATCAATCATTTTCTTAAAAGCACCAGTAAGCAGCTGCATCATGTGTTAAAGCAACATTCTTCCTGACTTTGCAAAAGCACAGAACAACTAATGTCTTGCTGATTTGCCAATGTGTCCCTGTTACCATTACTAATAGCTGTAGACACTGAGATTCACCTGAAAGGGTTAAGGGCATTGTTCACTTATCATGTGATAGGGACATTTTTTATGCAAGAGCGAGCCCTGATTAGAGGGTGAGTTTTAATGACAACTAATTAGCAAACCTCTTTAGCCTTGGCGTAATGATCAAACGAGCTGTCATCGGGTACCTGATACAATGATCCTCTCACTCTTGATATGATATTTTATTCCTCTGCAATTATGCAGCCCCCACTGCACCACATGTGTTTATTGCCTCAAGCACACATGTCAAATTAAAGAGCAGCTTATGCACCTGATATTTAATTATCGCCTGCTGCACCACCATGCACAATGGGAAAATGTCAAAGCCAGCAATCTACAGTACTTCAAGTGACAATCGGCGCACTGCGATCACCGAGCGCTCACGCACATACATGGGACACACAGATAGAAATTTAAATATTGAATATGAATGGTAACACTTTTTTCCCAGCTCATCCATCCTCAGTCTGCTTTTATACATCTCTTTGTCACTGTAAAGGAAATTAAGCACACAAGGCTATTGCTTTCGAGGAAAGGAACCCAAAGCTAATGTTTGCTGACAATATGGGAAAATGCAACAATGCATATTGAAAGTTAAAGTCATCTTTAAAAACATACTTTCGGCAAGGAAGTAGAAGTGGGAAGAATGTAAAACAAGGATAATATGACTTTCAGGAAATTAGCTGCTGTACGGTTATTGAAGGGCTCCAAGACGTGGAACGTCTTTACACACACACACACATGTGCGCGCAGACACAAACGTTACATTGAGAGCAGCAAGCAGCAAACATATTTTGAAAAGAATGAGCATGCCTGAGCGTGACACAATGTGTTTATGATGAATGCCATTGTGGTAAAATCCAGCACTGCTGACTGCATTTCTAGGGATAATTCAATTATTTTACAAACCGTGAAAGTTTAATTATTCTTGAGGTAGTCAAGATAATTCCTATCCCTTTGTTTTCTCAGCAATCCCTAGACAAATGTTTATAGCTCTACAAAATGTGATTCTGATTATTCTCCTGCAGCTAACCCAGTGTTTACCCCGCCTTTATTGAACTGAAATAGCGCCTTTTAATTGACTTACTCTTCCCATTTAATCAAATGCGAAGCTGTGGTCATGCTTTAAGTGTTTAATTCTTTCCGTTTCCTTCGTCTAAAGAGCCAAGTGCTGTTCTATTGATGTTAAAATGCGTTGATCTCTTAATTACACACTTCTTGAAAACAGATTGTCATCTTGGCAGTGTTTCACTTTATACTTTGTGTCTCTGCTTTGTGCACATCCGGCATTATCTTGTTTGTCAGAATCTACACTGAATGATCCAATATGTGCCACAATACAAGAGGGAAAACAATAGAGAATATTTGGAAATGGATACTGTACCATTCAAGGAAAATAGAGTTTTGTCCATTTAATAGTTGGTTGCTTAGTTTTGTTAATTTACTATATAATGAGTGCTGTAATTTCATTTAGTATCCCAGTGACTCCCATTGACATATGCAAAACAGAAATCAACAGTTTTATGTGTCTTTTGTTTTATGAATTCAGTTGATTAAAATATTAATTGCTACTGCTCTGATGAATTTGTGAGGTGACATCACCGGCATGATTGACTTAAACAGCCCCTCATTTGTTCATGTCGTATGTTATAAATCACTGAAGAACAACACTGAAATATGGAATAGATCCATGTTTAATGTTGCTTTATTGCATCTGCCATCATAACTTTCTTTGCATTCACTATTGGCTCCAGTTGAGGGAGGGTGTGGATGAAGCAGAGATGCTTTTGATTTGGTGAGAAAAATCAAAGTGCGTATTTCCACAACACCTACAACATCGAGACAGTCTGCAATAGCCAGGTTCTGTGACAGTTGCCATTCTGGCCACGCTATAATGACATGTACGTCCAGGGTCTGAGTGCCTGTGTGACAGACCAGCACAGCCCTGCAGTCGGAGCCATCACGGACACAGGAACACACACCACCCTGACTGGGAGCCCGCTGGCTGCTCTCCCTGATCCCTCATGGCCAGCGTGTTAACTCACCACCTGCTCGGCTGTATGGTTTGTGACAAATATTGATCGATGTTACGGGTTTATAGAGATAATTGATTGTTTAGGCCAAAGGAATCCCAATATGAAGGCTTCATTTACCAACGGCCTGTTTTTCATTTGCCAATTTGCCATAATTTATTTTGGCCTTCATTTGCATGTGCATGTGTCTGTTGTTCAAAATGCATTAACGACTGTTATATTTAGTTTTCTGTTTTTTTTTTCCAAATCTGTAAAAGGAGTAAGGAAAAATGGTAGAATATTTCAATTTAATTTAGATATTAAATTGTGGATGGAAATTATAATGAGCGTATACCAAAATGTCATTTTTTATACATACATGACAATCTTGAACAGATATTTAAAGAAGCGGATATTTTAGGAGTTAGCCTTGGCTTTTGTGCAGTTAAAGAGTAAATGTGTGAAGCGTTATTGTCTTTCTGAGAACCCTAAACCACAAAGAGATGACTGTTTTTTGTGGAATCCTTTAACACTCTGCAAGTCAGTAATTACGTTTTTACAAACACGCCGTGTGTATATAAAAGCTTTAACAGGGAGGAACCGTGAACCCTCTCTATAGGGAAGCAGTGTTGCAGGGAGCACCTGTTCAGTAGATGCAGGGAAGGAATTTAGACTGGGGAAGTTTCTTTCAGGGTGCCCCAGATGCCAATATAACACAGATGTTGTAGTGTTGCTCCAAAACCACAATCACAACATATGGTAATTGCTGCAGAATTATTTTCTGGCCAGCTCTCTAACCAGGGGCTGATAAAATGGAGAAGTCAGCTACCGATGCTCTGCGGAATGAACACCTGCCAAATTTAACTACATGAGATGTCAGTCCTGTGAATGAAGGGCCACCAGGTAAAGCCATTAGGGCTCGTGATGGCCACGGCAATCTGAGAGGCCACGGGTGAACGAATCCACAGATGTTTCTCTCAACATTCTTCACAAAGTTGATTGTTTGTGATCCTTCGTGAGTTTGACCCGTATATCCTCCTGAGACTGTTGATGTGGTGGGAAGTTTAATACACTGATACCCGAGACAAATTGAATTAAAAAAAGAATTAAACAGAATGCAGGCGTACAGATTATCAAGTCTTGTCTTGTAGCTGGAAAGATGATGTCTGCCAAATGTTATATTTGGATTTTTAATTTCACATCTTCTCGCAAATTTAATCATTTGTACTGTGTGAGAGGTCTGTAGTATAATTTCCACATAGGTTGCACTAAATCTCCACATAAAATTATCTCTGATTCACCATAAAAAATATGGACCATGCAGAAATGATGCTCATGGTGCAGCCCTTTGAATTGCATCTTCTGCATTCATTAATAAAGTGTGCTTGTTTGTAGCTTTGTCCACACAGCTGACTAATTTTATTTTAACACATGAATATCCATGTAGAGATGCTCTTCTACTCTATATCGGTGTATTTAAAAAAAAAAAAAAAAAAAAAAACCTTGACCCCTGAGTGAACATTTTGAGGTGGAAATCTTAATGTAAACTATGTCTGTTGTATGCCCAGTGGATCGCAGCGTGAGTTTATGGGGTTATGCTCCCTGAGCACCTCAATATTTAAACATGTTTGTCTCCACCTTGTAGACCAAACGGTTCCATATGTAATATGAACAGAATCTAGAAAATGTGCAAAACCACATTTAGGGAAATAAAAAAAAGGTGAAAAATATAAAACTAATTGGTATAATACTAACTGCCAAAATCCTACAAACAGGTACCATTTTGTCTGAATAAATATTTTCTAAATATTATATCACAGAACATATATTATTTCCTCATATTGCTTCATCTGTCCTAATGGTGCCAATAATTCTGGATGAGATCATAGTCAGCAGTTCATTACCTACCAAGAATTTACATTTTTTTAACCAAATGTCATTTTAGAATTTTCTTTAAGACCCCGCCAAAGCCTGTATGCCTTATGCTTTCTCATTGCAAACAAAATGCCGCTTCCCTGTCAAATTGACTCATTTTCCAGTGTTGTTGAGCCACATCTAAAACATAGTTAGGGTTTTGTGAAGCATTCAGCAATAACCAGGAGCAGCATTTTATCTCACTCCAAGGCGTGACTTACCAGTCACCCTGATATTCAATCATTGAGCTTTCTTAATTGTAAATGTTCAAATATGGTTGTTTTGCTCTGGCTATTAGTTTTGCAGAGTGTGTGGAATGCGTTTCTGTTCCAGCACAGTTGAATTCAGCCATCATTCATCCACCGCCCAGAAGCAGCCGATGGGGTTGGTTAGAAAATGAGCCCTGTTCTCTGTTTCTCAAGTGAGTGTTTTTTAGTCTAGGGTAAACGCACGCATGCTTTCATACACACGCGTATGCACACGTACATTCACATGCACACAGGCACACAGCAACTACAGAGGCATCCAAGAAACTTGAGGATCGGAGTATCTTAGAAATTAAGGCTGGTTCTCTCCTGAGTTTTTAGCTCCACCATCTGGTCTTCAGTGACACAGTTTCACTTCAACCCAGGTTTTAGCCATGAAAATATTACAGCTTATACACTACATAAACTCAGTCAAATTACATATTCTGCATATACTGTGATGCATTACCGCACTTCTGTTCTGCTTACAGAAACCAAAGTGATTTGGCTTTAATTTCAATAACTAATGAACTGTTGAGAGTTCGGGACTAAAATCTGTCTTTGTAACACATAAACCAAAATCCTTCTTTAGAGAAGCTGTAATAACATGAATCACTATTGATCATAGAAAAAGGGTCTTCCCTTTCATTAGAACCACTTCTGTGCAACACACACACACACACACACACACACACACACAGTGTCTAAGCAGAATAAACATAAAAAAAACCTCTGTTCTCTTTTCTTTTGCTCAGACCAGGATGCAAGCTCCTAACCTCCCACCAACACGTAGTTGTGCTCCACAAGTTCGAGTGAGGTGGCTCCTATAGCCAGGTGTGCTTTTCAAAGTGGCGATGTGGAAGAGCGAATTAAACATTTTCTAAAAAAAAAAAAAACTAGCCAGAGCATAAATCAAGGTCATGTCTGATGTAGCACAACACAGTATGTTGTGTTTGGCCAGTGAACCTCCTTCAGGACCTTCTTCTTGTGTTTATGCCCCTGCCCCGCACGCATCTGACCAATGAGTGAAGAGCTGTTCTTACGTGTCTTATAGTGCTGCATTTTGACTCGCTTGAATTTTTTTTCTGTCCGAAAAAAGAAACCCAAACCAGGGGGAAAGCGCAACAAGTTCACCAGCTCAACTTATTCAAACAAGAGGAAACAAACTATAGGTGTATATGAAAGTGCCCTTAGCTACTGGCTGAGAGGGCCCCGCTTCAAACCTGCCCCTCCCACCTCTACCAGCAGTACCTGCAGGCAGTGAATCGCATAAGTAGCAGAGGGAGGAAAACGACAACAGGAGGAAATGACTGATAATGGATGATGTCTCTGTTTGAAGAAACAATATTTTGTCATATATAAAATATAAATTCTACCATAGCAAGAATAAAAAAAAATGTTAATAAAAAATAACTAAGAATGAATAACATAGCAGATCAATAATAGTATGTTATGTCATGGTAAGACAAATAAAAAAATAACTATACCCATCACTACAATTGGGTATTTATTATTTAATCAGACAGGTCATTTAAGAACATCATTTACAATGATGACCTGTTTCAAATCCATCCAATATAACCCCAGTTTGACCAATTAGTATTATTATTATTATTATGAAATTGCACATGTATTTTAAAATACATTTTGTAATGATAATGATCCAAAAGTATGGGATGCCGTTTCGTGTCAAATAACGTCAAATTTTCATCTTTCTTTACGCAGTATCTAAACCCTCCTGGAGCCTCAGGAAAATCCTGCAGAATGCGAAAATGCCATGAAAATGTTGTGTGATGTTTATTTCTAATTTGTGATGAGGAGAAAAAAAAAAAAAGAACAGAGCCTCGGCTTTGCATGGTTGTCTTCAGAAGACTGAGTTTATTGATTGGGGGAAATGAGATTGGTGACGAGTTTTTTTTTTTCTCACCAGGGGGTAGACTGGTAAAGGAAGGAGGGTGTCTCACTTTAAAAGATCCCATGTTATGGCAGCCTTTATTAAGACTCTTCATTTGCTTTTGAAGACAGGCTGGGGGGATTGGTCCTGGCAGGTTACAGACATGTGGTGTCTCCGTTGCTTATTCTCCTACTGCAGCATCCTTTGAAAAACTGTTGTTCTGGTGGTGTGTGTGTGTGTGGGTGTGGTGTGTGTGTGTGTGTGTGTGTGTGTGTGTGTGTGTGTGCGCATGCAAGAGAGAGAGAGACTATAATGAATCTAAAATCATGATCCTCTAAAGTAGACTAGATTTCAGAAAAATAAATATTAGAAAACAAACAGTCTAATTACATAGGGCTCAAAAGTGCGTTGTTATATTGTGAGAAATATACAATATAACAATACATTGTCTTAATTTTTTATTTCAATTTTCTTTTCTAATTTAATAAAATAAAAAAAATATGTTCATTTGTGCTGGATGATATTACAAAAAAAATTGGATATCACCCAAAACCAAGTGACAGCCTGTTTGTAGCGATTCACTCTGGGCAGTAATGGGTGGGTCTAGTAAAGGTAGGTCTTTAATTATTTCCTATGCAAGGATTGAAAACCTTATCCATACACATGTGAACACCATTTTGTCCAGTCCAAGAACAGACATGACACAAGTTAACATTAAAGATAGTATTAGCCTGGTAGTCAATTAATCAATGAAATTATACTTGATTATTAAAATAATCATTAGCACCAGCCCTAGTGGATACATCTGAAAATGTTGTGGACCGAGTCAGGAACAGCACTGGGCTGTGAAAGGGTTTTAGTGTGGTGGCCACATTTTGAAGAGAAGATCACTGCCCAAAAACAATTATTAGTCATTACAAAAAAAATTGCTTTTAAAAAAAATGAATATATATTATTAGCATTATAATAATGCTGATTATGAGCTTTGGAATATGTTCTGCATCTGCAGTATGATCTCATGAAGCATTGATTGTCACAGACCTCTTTCTTATTCTGTTTAACATGCTTGTGAGGAATGTCACATTAAAATACACCAGATATAATTATTCAAACATAGATTTAAGATGACATAGTAAACTATAGGGTTACTCACAATACCCTGTATCATTTTAGTACCTTACTGAATAGGTGTTAAGTGTGTCTGGCTTTGTGTATGAGACCTCTCTTGCAACACCTGATAATAGTTAGTTTAAACTGGGTTTATCTTGTCCCTTCCTGCATCCCGCTCCCCATCCATTAACAAAGGCACGGTGAACAAGTATTTCCTCAGCTGAAAGTCAGGCTTGTTTGTTTTGTGGAGCGTTCAAGCACTTCTTCCACAACACATTAGTCTGCTTCCCACACCATGCTGCTGTTACTGCTGCTGAGAACTGGCAGAGTGGGTTTCCTTCCATTAGAGCAGCATTGGGGAACTAACCATGCAGAAAGCAGCAGGTTTAAAGAAAACTTGTTTCTCTTTTTAATGGATAGGCTGTAAACACTCCCAAGTGATTGCTTTCTCCTGACCAAAGTGGTATTCGATGCTTACCAACTGACTAGGCCCAGATTAGGGCTGGGTGATATTGGAAAAAACTGACATTGCAATATTTTTTCCCCTGTGATATATATTGTGACATTAAAAACAACAACAGAAGAAAAGACATTTTTTGTGTCCAAACAATCCTTTTTTCAACGTTCATGATGTGCAATTGCTGGTCTTTGTTGAGACTAAGATGCACATTCAAACCTTTTACAAACGTCAGATAATCGCATTCCATTGTCTTTCTATGGAAGTGGCCTTGTGGAGGCAGGCTGATATATGGAATGATATATTGCGCATCCCGAGCCCTGATGACATCCTCAAAAGCTAGGTTTCTGCTATACATATATGCAATTTAAATTGTGTGGAATTATTTAAATCCTAAGCAGGTACCAAACGAAACAATCTGGATTGCATAGTTACTGGTATCGTTCCAAAACCTCAACATCTCTCCAAACCTATAAGCATTTATGTCGTGTCTCAATATGTATACCTTGGCATTCAACCTTTGGATTATCCCTACCCTAAATAATTAATATTAAAAGTAGAGAAACTTAAGACAGCCTTTCCTTTCTGCACATGCCTATTTCCTGACATCAGCAAATCGGGCCTGTCACTGCAGAAAGTTTACATGCTTGTCAGTTTGCATTTTGTGAAGTTAGGAACGTTTTAAGGTACCCTATTAATAGAAAGAAAGGTATCTGCTTACATGTGCTCATATAAAGAACACAAAAGGGTCAAGGACAGCTGCTGTTTGAAGTCAATCATTGAAAGCAATTGTAACTCACTCAGTGTTAACCAAATAAAGAATATGTATTAATGTGTTGACCATTATCTAAAGGATCATCTTTAGAGGGAATTTAAATAATGAAAAAAAATAAGCAACTGGAGCTACAAGGTGCCACTGAATCTAAATTTATTGCAGAAAAGTTTGTATATAAACATAGGTGTCCTGCAACTGTACACATTACATAATACTATTGTAGTTTGCTAAATCAGTCCAAGCCAATCAGAAAGCTGCTATTTCTGCTATAACAAATCATGACCAGCAGAATAATGACTGACATATGGTGAAGCCATTAAGAACCACGTTTGAATTAAGGGACTCTAAATGACAATTATAATCAATTAAAGCAGGTCTACAGCGAGTAACTATTAAAACAATGCTTCAGTCTTCAGAAAGTCACAGTGGAAATAAAAAATGAATATAAAACGAATTATCTCTGGGTTACACAACATTAAAAATACATTTTTGAGTGGAAGGGGATGTGAAACAACTAACAAAGTAAACCATATTCACATTATATGGAGGAATTAACAGTCTTCATATGTCATTGCTTTCTGCTATGAGATTTATGAAGCACAGAAAATTTTACATCCTCTTAGATTCCTCATTCACTAGGAATCACTTTGATCAGGATTTTATAGTAATTTCAGGATTTTTTATTGCAATTATATCCATTGTACCCACTGTATTGGCTTAAACATAAAAGTAATTGGCAATTAGTTTAGCACTTAATCTGTAATGTCCTCTATAACTGCACAGTTAAAAGGCTCTTTTATCTAATTACACTGAAACAAGGGGATTATAATCACTGCCAAGCTTTGTTGTTTCTCCGATGGTAATGCTACGCCGTGGAATAGGAGTGCTTTAACTTAGATGTAAACCAAGACATGATTATGACAATATCTCAACCCTTTTTACCAATGTTGTTTACCATTTGAACAATGACGAATACAAGGGGGACTCACTTATTCAAAATGGTACACTAGCTGTTAAATGGGAAGGCTTTTTTTTGCCTTAAAACATTTATAATGCACATGATCCCAAGAGATTCTTCCACAAATGAGTAAATAAATACCATTGTAATGCTGTACAACCCTGCCCCCGATTTGAGGCAAATCCCCTATTAGGAGTATAAATCTGCAAGGCTTTGTGGATAATTAGTGAACATGCTTGGGAATGTTAGCGGGGCTTGGCAGGTGCGTTTGATCAGTGGCAAGAGGCAAAATCACTGTTGACAGAGAGCGATGGCAGGAAGATGGAGAGAGGAGGGCAAGTGGGTGGAGGAGAGATAAGTGTGAGGGCTGAGGGGCAGGTTTTAATAAATTTCAAACACACTACAACAAAGAGGAGGCAGTGCCTTTATGTGCGATTATCTACTGGACTAACCCACAGAAATTTAGTTTATCGATTCACTACTGAGAAATAAAGCTTTTTAACATTCTGTTTTAATGTAAAAGCACAAAGAAACACCATATATTGTAATGATCAGCAAAGATAGGGACAGATTGCATCTAATGAGAGGATGACACAAGCCTCATCTATTAACATCCAGGGCTGAGGTCTGACCTAAAATGAACTAGGCTTTAGAACACAAAGCAGTAGTTCTGTTTCCTAATGAGAACTTCTTGAAACCCCTATGAAAGCTATTAAAATACTCCCATTTTAATATTCATAATCATCACATCATTTTGGTTTTGTTCTGACGTTCGATTATGGTTTCACAAAACTGTAAAGGTGCAGTAATTCAAATGAATACAATGTGAATAAAATGCAATCTAATGACTACCCTTAAATATATCTTATGCTGCTGAATTATTAATATTATTGTGTATGGGTTACCATGGGTTCAATGAGGCCTAATTAGAGGAGATACAGTATAGCTAATTTGCAGATGCCAGAAGCATAGTTTATATATAAGAGCTAATATTTGAAAGTCAAATTAAAGTTGAAAAGGCCTGTAATAACTGTTAATTAACTCTGGTTTTGTTTTTTCCTTTGACAAACTTGAATTGAGTACAATATTCACAGGGCTAGTGCTTAACATTTCGGACCACAAAGATAAATTTCAAAGCTTTGAATTATTCGTTTGATGTGGGTATTCTCTGTAGATTAGATATTATTTTAAGATCCCTTTGTTCAAAAATTCATTTTTATTATCGCTGCATGAAATGCATGGCAATTCCCCACATAACTAACCATTGGTGCAATTAACATCTTCGATCGAGTTCGTATTCCTGATAATTTATACAGACTATGCACCTCCCCTGTGATAGCTTGCAGGGTTTGACTCTTCTACAGCTCCCTTGCATTTACAGAATCAGTTTCATACTGATGAAAATGGAAAGTGAAACTTTAATGAACAGGACTTGACTGTCACGATAATAAAGACTTTGAACAACACCGAGGCCAGTTCAACAAGCAAGCCAACAGCAACACCAGTGTAGTGACATCAAACCAATTAAGACTGACGATAAATATTAACAGGAGTGGGTATTAAAAGAACATGACTGGGAAGCCAAGCTGTAAACAAGTACTGGATGGCTGATCATTAAAACTGTGTCACACAGTGCTGCACAGCAATAGAGAGATAGAGATTCCATCCCGAGAATTGATCTTTCTTCAGTGCTGAATGGAGCACTGAGTATTATCTTGTAAATTGAATAGAAACTGGTCAATATTGTAGGTAGCATACAACTAGTAAATCATGACACAATTTCTAACAGCAGGTACACCTTCACTTGTTTAGATAAATCTGGTTTTGGGGGGAGTTTTACGTTAAAAAAGTATCAGAATTTGCATTTGTACATAAAAAAAGAAAACTAAAACAAAAAGTGAAATGGCTACAATAACACAGAAAAAAAGCCCTTAAAAAAAGATTTGAAATGTTCCTATTATGATGAAATTGAGATCATTTACATCAATCAAGATCAAGTTGTATTTTGTCAAAGAAAAAAAAATCAGGTGAGATTGAGCAATGCTAGAGTCTTAGAGTCAAGCTACCCCTGTTACATTGATCTTGATATGTATTTAAATGTTTTCTTCATCAGTTATTCACAACAAAAGGACAAAACAAAAGTCTGATGATGAGAGAAAAAGTGTTGTCCTGTTATCTTTGTTGTCTTTGTATCTTTGTACTCCCATCATCAAATGCACAATATTGTGGATCCAGTATTTTAATTTGGCTTTAAAATAGCTGTGAAAATAGCTAGACTTCCTATATATGAGGCTTAAGAATAAGAATAACAAGAATATGAGTGAGTCTGAGCCAAACTTAAGCCCACTTCTTTCAACTATACAAAGGCTGAAAATGGGAAACTTTGAGCACTGGTGAATGTCACGGTTGCTAATAAATAGGCAGGATTAACGCATACCTTTTAATATTCGCGCTGCTTAATGGGCTGACAGTGTTGAATTATCTATAGGTCTCAGTGATTCAAAAAGGACCATCAAACCCAAACTTGAGAGCAGTGTCTTGTAATTGAATAATACATTACATGTGGCAATTATTTCTGTTAGAAGCAGACTGAGAAATCAATAACCAAGGGATCAAATCAAGGACTGTGAAGCTCTTGTTTCTATTCCCCTTGTGACCAATTACATCACCACAGTTTAAACACCTGCAGTGTCACAGCTCACTGTGACACTTTCTTGCACACTTGTTCTCTCCCCGTCTCTGTCTCTCTCACACACATATACGCACTCATATAAATTGAATTAGACGGATGCTGAAGACTTTGAGAGGGGAAAGGTGCTTATATCAAGATCTCATTGAAATGTGTACTGATAGACTAATAATATGGAGATTGTTACATGTGGAAATCTTTTCTATTACGCTATTGTGTGCTAAATGAGCAGCACGTCAAGACATAATTGTAAATATGAAATGATGGGAGAGTAATGCATCTTTGTTGAGATAATATGCACTCATTGCACAGCCTGACCTGGAGTTATAAATTATGCACTAGTTTTTAGCTCCAGGCAGTATCCTCCCATGACATATGTGGTGCTGATTAAGAGAGAGTGAAATGGGCCTGTTTTAATGAACATATTGCATTACACAAAGGCATAGCGCCAATAAATCACTTAGAACACACAGGTGACAATGTACCTCTGACCAGCTCATGGTCTGTTGGTATTGGTGAATACAATTTGCTTTTATCTGAAATATTCACAGCTCCTAAAAAGGCTGATATCAGGTCTCATTAAATGTTGATGCTCCCGGTGAGTAAAGAGAATACTGGCTACATCAAAGGCCTTGTTATGTCCAGTGAATACTAACTAATCCTGAGCGCTTCTTCGGGAGCATCTAAAGCCTGTAAAACCAGCAGTGTCCCATTCACTGCTGGGACCCTGCCTTACAACAAGAGCCTGTCATACAGTATATCACAAGGATAATGTCTAAGGGGAAAATATATTGAGTGAGGATGATACTTGCCCTTGCATGTGCAGCATTGTGTGTGATGCCCGGCGCACTGATATGTTTCCTCTCATCTGAGAATGGATCATCAAAACTCAAACAGTCGATACTGCACAACACACATAGGCTCACCCAAGCAATAATAGCCCGGAGTCAAAGGATATGTGTTCCACGGTTGATTGATTATTAGTCCCATTTGTATTATTTGTTTGTATGGTAGGTTGTGTGTGTGCCCGTGTGTGTCAAAGAGAAATGGTAAAAATATAAATTGTTATATACAAAATTATATTATGAACTGTGATGCCTTAACATTTACCTGTTTTATTGAAGGACATGACTTGTCCATAATTGTCTATTATTAATTTAAGCAGTAAATCTTGCCCAAGGCAGTCAACATAACAACTGAAGCCATCAAAACAGAACCAACAAAAAACACCTGACATATTCATAGCCGAATTGCACTCATTATCAAATGTTGGTGTCCACAGTTATAACAGAACAGCAGAATGTCAAGGTGGGTGTATATAAACTGTGGCAAGGACAAACACAGCAATCATGAAATAAAAATCATGGGCAGAACTGAAACACCATATTACTCTGATGTAGACAGGGAGTTTTACAGAAGGTTAAAACATCCACAGTCTAGTTGAATAAAGATAATCACAACTAAAGGACTTCACATTAAAAACCCTGTAATTCGTTTTATTTAAAAACACCTTTCAAGTCACCAAAGAACACTTTAGAATAGATAATTAGATTATGTCAAAACATCCTTCTATAGTAAGGAATCTCCGTCTGTATGCCTTTCACATATTTCAAGAAACTTTCATCCGATCCACTTCACACTTGGTGGGTGTATTACTGGGGCCCTGAATAAGTGCAGTGCCAGATTTTGTGCAATTTGGACATACGACATGGTTAATATTAATATACTTTGAATAAACACGCGATCAGCAGCCACTCCAGTGGGACAGACCTCCGGGGCTCTGCAACATCAGTGGGCCTTTACAGCTCGCAGCTCATTCTTTTTCACTTCCCTTGGAGGCAACAGCTGTCTACAAAAAACAACACAAACAGGGGCTCGGCCATTGCAATGGATGTGTACAAGTTGTCAGTTTTGCTATCTGTAAATCAGCTGTTTCACTGCAACGGATAAGGTGTGTAAGGTTGCTACTGTGTTGAACACCAATTTATTTTAGTGTAGTGTTAGTAGTTTTGGACATTATACATGAAAACTAACAGCTGTACCATACTGACTTTCTCACAAGCAACGATTAATAAAAGTCAACTTTGCCTTTGATTATATAGCAACGTCTGGCTCAGACAGAATATGATCTGCTCCTCATCTGTGCTGTGTTGTGGATAAAACCTGAAGTCACTTAGGTTGGAATGCATAGGTAAAAAAGGGAGAGGAGCTGTATATTGGCAGATTGTCACTGCTGATTGATATAAACCTGTAAAAACCAACCAAAATGTGGTTGATGAAGTTTCTTTTTGCTAACATTTGGTCAACTATTTGGTTTAATGTTCAAAGACAGGAGGATGAATAAAATACAATAAAAAGCAAAAAGATCTGTTTATTTTAACACATTTATATTTATAGAAATGTGGCAATATTTGTAAATATAAATCCCCAGAGACAGCTGTAACACGAATTGGAACATTTTGCAACATTTTGTGGGACCATGTAGACAAGGTAAACATATACATTTGCTACATGCTACATTTTGAACAGAGCAGTATGTGCTTAGGTTGAAAAAAATATTCAAAATTGTATTGACATTGCAATATGGCCTACTTCTATTTTCAAAGTGAAAGAGGTGTAGTATTTGTTGAAAGCAAAATGTGTTAAAAATACTGTTAAATATAGAGACCAGGCCATCAATTGATGAGTAAATGTTATAAGTGAGCTTAGTCTCTAACATGGACATAGAGCAAGTATACTATAAAGTAATTTCAAATGCCATTCTTCACCTAAAGTGAAGAGTAAGAATAAGAATACAATTTGTTTTATCCACATAAAAGCCTCCAGATGACCTATGGTTCCAGCCAGACCTTTAAAGAAATGGAGAACAATCAAAAGGACAAATGTGGCGGACCTCCTCTGTGAGGTACAAGATGAATGTGAAACAACCTTCTGTGATGTCTTTGACCTGATAGTTCAAAGCTGCTCCTGGACTCTGGACCCCCATTCAGTGTGAGCACCTCAGACAAAGGCTTTGTTCATAATAAAGTAAATCCACCACATTGTTTCTTTGAGGTGAACACCGGCATATCAACACTTTCCAGACCCAGGCAAAGCCTGCATTAGCTATAAAAACATAACATACACAAACAAATTTTAAATCTTAAAAATCTTGAAAAAAATGATCATAGTCTTTGATTATGCAGCATATTTACATAATATTTTTAACATTTATATATATTTAAATATTTTTCCTTACTGGTTACATGGCAGGATTCTCATTAAAATATATATTCTGAGCTGTTCATGAACACCTTGACACACAGGTTATAATCAGAAAATCTATTGGAATGAGTTTCAGTGATGATTTCATCCACATTAACATAGTCAAATGCAACAGATTCATGTTACACATTTTTGAGCTTTTACAAATCAAAAAAAATAAAAGACAGCTGCATATGATGCAAGATTTGGATCCCAATAATGTCAGGCTACCATATGGAGTTATTGGAATAATGAGACATGTAGGCTATTTCTGTTTAAATCACGCTCTTGTAGGATTTAATTTTTTTTCTTTCAATTTAAATTAATAAACAAATTAAACTGACATGTCTTCTTCAACAGGACAGACATTCTTCTTTATGTCTATTTAAATTTAAAAACAAAAAATACATCTAAACAAGAATAAAGAAACTAAATTACCTAAGGCTGATATTATTTTTAAATATTAAAATAAATTCCTAGCATTGTCCGCTTTGAAACATTAACTTCTGATCTTCAACAGGACAGGCTTATTAGGTTACTCTATTTTTTATACATTAAATGAACAAATTGTAAGTCTAAATGAAGCATCCAGCTTCTATCTATTTTACCTTTTTATTGTAACAGCACAGGAAAAATGCTCAACAAAAATCGGGGTCTCCAACAGACTATTCAACTCATCGACTTTCAGGGGGCCTCACAGGTTGCCACTGCTCGTCATTATACGTACACTGTTCTCAACAAGTGTAGCCTTGTAACGGGGCATATAATGCACCTCTGTTTTACAGGGACAGGTTATGTGGTGGCGAGGCACAAGGCAGTTTGCTGTGGAGCTACAGGACGCTAACTCTTCCCCCCACCACCACCACCACCACCCCCCCTGCTCTGGTATGAGGAGGCATTGGGAGGTGCTCCAGCCTGCGGTAATAGTTAACCATGGTAAAGCAGCAAAGGCTGGCTGTTATGGTGCCTCCATTCCTCCTGAGACACAAGGGTGAGTGGGGCTTTGAAGTTAAAAGTGTGGCTGGGAGACAATATGAGCTGCGTGTGAGCATCTATCTGTGTTGCGTACTGTGTGATATAAGGCCAAAGGTGTGTTGTGTGATGGTGTCCTCACTGTACAATACTACAAAGAAGCCTCTGTTGGGTGTCCATCAGGTTACAGTATAAAGTCATATAATAGGAACTTTGTTACAATGGCTGGTTTTATATGTATAGTATGTGTTATGTGTTAAACCTGTCAGACTTTCATTAAAAGGTGGCGTTTTAAAAAAAAAAAAAACATCCTCTCTGTATTCTATTGGAAAGTATGAATAATGGCAAAAAATTAAATGAATTAAAACACTGGAAATGAATCAGTGTGATTCGTCACAATTTTGCATTATTGCCCATCGTAAATTTTGATCACCATCTTGTGGTTGAGTTCTGTGTTGATTTCCTTTCCTGACTTTCTGTTTGTGTTTATACATGTGAAAGCCAGAGGGAATAATAGGGGGTCTGGAACTGGAACAACTGTGTGTTGAAATAATCAGGTGTCATGGTAATTATAGTCTCAATCTGTCATTAACATTTTAGACTACCAAAAATATCTTTTACTAGACAAGAATGAGGTTTAAGTACACACGGAAAGCGTCCATGGCTACTAGGTTAATTTTCTCCCTAAAAAGCATGAAAAGGAAAATGAATATAAAAGTGATAAACCACATCAAAAACAAGAGATTTTTTCCCTAGAATAAATTACCAAATCTACATAAGTAAGTACCAAAATGTTGGCTCAGGTCATTTGAGTAGGTCTGTAATTGATTAGATATGGCATCTTTTCCTACTCTTCCTCACACTTAATTTTTCAAAATGTTGAATTAAAACTGTCAACAGAATATGCAGTGTAAAAGTAGTCAATACATTAGTATTAATTTGAGAAATATGGCCAGTTATGCTGTGTGATTATGAACGCAGCTTCTATATATTTATATATGATCAAAAGACACACAGGACAAGATGAGTGCCAGAGCATTACAGCCGTTTCATTATCCAGCAAGGTCCCTTGAGGCTGCCCTAATGAGAAGTCTAACAATTAGGGCTGCATGTTGTGTGTGTCTCCTTTAAGAGAATATCAGATAGGCATCTTTATCAAACATCGTATTTTATAAATCCCTCTGTCATTTACAATTAAACAGATCAGCAGCAGCAGCATGCATATCTGAACAGAAGGCCTGCTTTACAAGAGTACACACAGGGCATTCCTATGCCTACAAAGGGGGCCTTCAGAGAGAAGCAAAGAGAGAGACAGTGTGTGTGCATGGAGCTAAATCTTTGACAGAACACAACACAGGCCTTGCAAAGTCTGTTTAATGTTATTTTTAGAAATATCTATTCCACACTGTAAATACACCCATGTGATGACTGAAGTTTTGAGGTGACCAAAAAGGCCTGTGATGGTTTTTGGCCAACAGGGTGTCAAGAAAGCTGTGATTGAGCTTAAGAGCAGAAGCCTCATACTCTAAAGTATCTATAGATATAGTTTTCCTTTGAAAACTAACTCAAAGTTCAATTGCACAGTGCATTCATAAAATATTTGAGGAACAGTGGATTTATTTCTTGCTATGATAACAAAAGTAAGGTAACAATATTAAAAAACCTGGCTGCATATAAGTATTTTTCCCTAATACTGCGCAATATATAAAGATTTCGTCTCTTTAAAAGACCAGGCCACCTCCTGGGTTAAAGGTAGAACTAAAAATGCTGCAGTTTAGTATTTTAAAATGTTCACTGCGAACACAGAGACATAATCATATACTTCTATCTCACACACAAAAGACATCAATTTGCGTACCACCACACTTTTCACTATGCAAAAATGTTCTCTTACTTTAATAATTTGTTTCAAAAGTTTAACAAAACATGCATAAATAATATATTGCATAAATGCTGCAGAAAAGAAAAAATAAACAGTTCTCTCTAATATACTTCATAAATATAAGATTGATTAATTAAATAGTAGAGTTGTATGGCTCTTTGCTGCCATCTTCAGCATCTCAAAAGACATTACATTTTCCAAATTGAAGCTCTCTTTTTCTTATTTAATAGAGCAATAACCATTTATGAACTTTGCGTAGTCTTAGCATACATAAACCATGTCCTCTTTCCCGTTCTTTAAAAGATTGTTTTTCATTTGCCCCTTGCTCTGTATGCTTCAGGTCAGCAGTAGGCAGATATTATTGATAGTAACATATATACTTAAAAAGTGGAGACATCTAGGCTAGGGAAATAATAGTTGAATTATTATTAATCTGAAATGAAACCTTTATTCCTCTGACCTCTTTGATATTAAGATCCTCATTTTTCCCTTTTCACAATTAAAAGCCATGGGCTTATTTTGAATTTAATGCTATGCGCAAAGTTCATCTTGATATCTGGAAAGTCTCTGGGAAAATCCAGCTGAAGGGCATCTAATTAGATCAAATACAAAAGTTACCACTGACATGTAGGAAGTCAAATTAGGCTCTGAAATTACATTAAATTAAACTGTTAGGTTCAGACCACCTAAAGCATCAAATACACCGACACAAAGAGGAGATGACAACAGACTTAAAGTTTTACTTGCAAGGAGAACGGAGACAGATATGCTCAGTTACAATCTCCAACCCAGCCTGGATTCCTTTTGCTGCCACCTTACTATTTATTTAGGACTCTCTAGTTACAGGAGGCTGCAGCATCTCAAGGGAGAGAGCAACACACACGTTGCAGCCTGATAATAATTCAACAGTACAGTAAAGAATATTCAGGGTCACATTGACCTATTGACTGTGGCTGGCTAAATTCATAGATAAAAGGAACAAAGGCATTTCCCATTTTAAACATCTTCAGGCTGCTTCCCACATAGACGTCTCTGCTCACACACCCTGCAGAAAGTATGACTAACACACTGAGAACAGACGTTAATAACACACAAGCAGTATTACAGGAAATAAGAGATAACTTTATATGCATTATTCTAACATAAACCCAGCAGACTTGGTTGCAGTGTTCGCCATAGCGCATTATGAATATAATATGAAAGTGTTGTATTATTGAAAAGGCTCTTCAGGCAGGCAGAAAATGTTTCTGTTGCTGGGAATACTTATTGGTGTGTGTTTGGCAAACGTCAAGATAACATTAGCATAGATAGCATCAGTAAAGGAACACTTAAAGAGACTTAGAGCTGTATGGGCAGATGAACTAGCGTTACTCAAAAAGGCAAGAATATTTGAAAAGGTTAAGAGTGGAAAACTGTCATCAAATAAATAGACTAATGTAAGGTAAGAGCTAATGAGTTTATCTTTTTTAGTTTATATAGGCTAACTATAACCACGTTGATGCTAGTGAATACAATGTTTTAAAAAGTGTCAATCCATCACAAATTATTATTTCCAGAATAAGCATAGTGGAAGGAGCAGCCTTCCAACTGTAGACGTTGGTGCATGTTCTCATAGTATTTCAATATACTGAAACTCTATTAAATTAATTTCAGTCCTACTCTGTGTTCAAATCATATAAGAAATATATTGTGTGATCATATCCTGCTAATTGATTTTGTAGATAAGCAGTATTGCTTTATTTTAAAAAGCTAATAGTCTACTTATTGATATATTGAATACTGAAGTCACATGCTGACACAAGGGATTCAGCGAGCCCCTACATACGCAGCACTAACTTAAAATGCTGAGGTTGATGAGTCACAGTGCAACAGACAAGCACATAAATGTTATTAATTCAGTCATATAAAACAATGTATTTGTAAAGATGTATAATTTATTGAACATTAGTAGATTGTTCTACATGAAAGTGACTGGAACTGTGGAGTAATCAAGTAGACTCATTTTGCACATTACTACTGCTCTTATCTCTGTTGCCTGGACAAAAAGGAAGTATCCGTGTACTGTACATGCAGGAAAGCATAACCATCTTCTCATGATATCCTCATCCCTTATGCTCAACCACATGGTGGCACTGTAGTGCAGATTGTTGGTTTTCATGTAGAACGGTTGCATATTATTTTAAGAACATACATTACAAATAGGTCCTAAATTGTGAATTTAACAGGTTTCATTGCACATTCAGCTATCATAAGGGATGTCCAAATTGCATGTACTATGATATATAATCACTATATGCTTCATGAAATTTAAGAAACAATGACAAACAACAAAATGGTGAAATCCAGTTTAACTCAAAACAGTCGTGGCAAGTGCATTGTTGTGGCCAAAGGGTTAGAGACTGGAAAGTGAGTGAGTAAAGTAGCACACACACACGAGCAGAAAACTCTACAGGAGAACAAGAAAAGAAGTGAGCCAGGACAGTGAATGTGGGAGAGACTGTGTTTATGTAATTAACATAATTTATGTGCACTTGTGTCTCTCCTATGTTTGCCTTGTCTTTCATAGTCAACTGTCACACTAGTCTTCCTGTTCTCCAAGCTGCTATTTACACCGAGTGTATGTGTGAGGAGGGAGTTCTGTACTCAGTGCCGACACATACACTCCTGATCAAAATTTTAAGGAAATTTGCAAGAATTCACATTTTGCACTGTTGGATCTTAAGAAGGTTCTGAGTAGTGCTTCAAAATGCAAAAAGAAGAAATGGGAGTGAGAAAAAAAATTGAGTAAGCAATTTATTGCAAACAGCATTTAAACTGAAATAGGCTGTTCATCAGCTGATCAAAAGTTTAAGACATCTAAAAAAAAAAAACTAAAATAGAATTAAACTTTTCAAAAAAGTAATGAGTAGCTGTGCCATTCTTGATAATCACCTCAAAAATTTGTTTTGGCATGCTTCATGCTAGTGTTTCCAGGAGGCTAGTGGGAATGTTGCTCCAGGTGGTGAAGATGGCTTCACGGAGGGCATCCACTGTCTGGAACTGGTGTTCATTTTTGTAAACTTCCTTTGCCATCCAACCCCAAATGTTATCAATTGGATTTAGATCATGTGAACACGTGCGATGGTTCAAAAGAGTGATGTTATTCCTCTGGAAGAAGTCCTTTGTCAGGTGGGCATTGTGAACTGCAAAGTTGTCCTGTTGAAAAACCCAGTCAGTACCACACAGACGATGGCCTTCAGTCATGAGGGATGCCCCCTGCGACATCGCCATATAGCGGGCTGCCATTTGACGCCTCTGCACAACCTGGAGCTCCATTGTTCCATTGAAGGAAAAAGCCCAGATCATGATGGCGCCCCCTCCACTGTGCCGTGTAGAAAACATCTCAGGTGGGATACCTTGTCATGCCAGTAACGTTGGAAGCCATCAGTGTCGTCAAGGTTAAATTTTTTTCTCATCAGAGAATAAAACTTTCTTCCACCTTTCAATGTCCTATGTTTGGTGCTCATGTGCAAACTCCAAACAGGAAATTTTGTGCCATTGAAGGACACGAGGTCTTTTTTTGTTCTTAAAACCCTTCTCTCGCAGATGCCGTCCAATGGTTATGGGACAGCAGTTGGCACCAGTGACAAGCTTAATTTGGGCCGAGGGTCGTCCTGTGTCTTGACTGCACCGAATTATGGAAAGAAGTACTAATAAGTGTATGGATAAATATCGGTATAGATAAGTACAGATGGGTACACCATGAGGGTTTACAGATTAGGCTAGATTGTAGCATACAAAACAACTTAAAATAAAAACGCACAGTGAATCTTTGAGCTCCAACTGCTCGCATTTTCAGACCTCAAAATAATGAACCAGGCCAGGCAAACTTCAGTTCTTAGCAAAGCTGACAGCTGGTTTACTGGTTTTACTCAGAAATAGCAACACGTGGACATGCTGTGTGAGTCTGTTGTGCAGTGTGTAAGAGCAGCAACCATCCCCTGCTCAGATGGAAGCCTAGCAGCGATGTCCCAGGAGTCCAGAGGTTTTTTTTTTCCTGTTTTCTTATTCGTATCATCTAATCACTGATTATATGCTTTTTTAATTCTGTGTATGTGTTATGGATCTCTCTTCCTGTATGTGATGGGCTGCAGGTAAGCTCAGCTGATTGTGATCATTGGGGGCAAAGGCTGTTCCAGGGAGCTGATTGGTTCTAGCCTCCAAGTCTGTAGTTGAAAGGCCAGCTTCCCCCAGCTCCTGCAGGCTCTACTCTCTCCACTTCCAACCTGCCTTTGCTACAGCACTGTTATTTCTCCACAAACAGATGATAGATTTAGTTGAAATTCTGCCAAAACTCTACACATTGTACCTTTTAAAATTTGGTTACTTATGTAATAGAAATGTGTAATTATTGTTTTTAATTATTGATATGGTAGGTGACAAGTAAAAAGCTATTATTAAAACATGCAAATATGCGCCATTACCTCTGCATGTCCCTGTCCCATCCCCTCTCTATGAAGGCTGGCTTTTCATTCACAGTCAAACAGCCAACCATTAAACAGGTACCTTCTCTTGGTTGCACCATAGACATGTGACACACAACAGTCATTGAGTGATGACTGAAATGAGTGCAGATGCTCTTGAGGAAATTATAGCAAAAAAGAACAGCTCAAGTCAGACCGTTTTTTTTGTTTGTTTTTATAAAGGACAAATGTTAGAACACTGTGCAAGAAAAGCATCCTGACAAACTTATTTTATCATCTTAGCCGCTTCCACCCTTTGGAGCAGGCAATATGTCATCAGTCACAAACACATGTTGCCACATCATCCACATCAAGAAACAAGCCACAGGCAAACCATGATGGAGAGATACTCTGAAACAACACATATGACAACACATCAAAACGATACACCAATATAATACAAAAAGTAGTGTACTATATTGCTAGAAACACACTACAACCACACTACTCAGTGTGGTTGAAAAGTTTGGCTTCAAAAAGCTCCTCCGTGTGGTTCACCCCACTGATGTCCTTGGCTGCAAGCACTTTTCAAAGACAGCATTTCCCAAACTTTATTGCGAGTGTAGAGAATCTGTTAGAATTGTAAAATAAAAAGAGAAGAAAGAAAAAAGAATTGCCATCAATCTCATACTTTGCTACAACCGCTGACCTCTGGTCCGAGTCGCACGCGAGGGCCGTATATCAGCTTAACTGTGCATTTCATAGACAGCAAAAGGAATCTGAAAAGTAAATGCTAGGAAACAGCATATTTTCCAGACGTGCATACAGGGGAATTTATTGCTCAAGGCTTGACTGATGCATTGGCTTCATGGCGTCTCAGTGAAAACAACCAGGTGTGCATCACCACTGACAGGCACTCAGTAGTTTCAGTAGTTTCATAGTCAGACAGTTTCTTATATTAGTCGTAATAATAGTAATTTAAAATAAGTTACAAAAGCATAATCAAGACAACAGATTTGCAAGTTCTCTATTGTATTTATTTCATATCCCATTTGCACAGAAAAGTTGTGTATTAACAACTAGCTGGATCCACAAGATCATCTGTGATCCTGTGCCGAACAAGAAAAGTAAAATATTGCAACTCTAATTGACTCCCAATTTGTCATCCAGATGGTCATGGGGCGAAAGTGGCAGCTGCTCATCCCTAGACACTTGAAAGATTCGGCATCTCAAACAGCTCCTCTGGGGCCCTGAACTAACTTTAACACCGACCCGCATCTCCTTCATTAGCTCTGTTTGGGAGTTTACTTTGCACATGGCTACTCACATCCAAGAGAAGCCTCATTTTCCTCTGTCCAGTCAACTGAAATATGTGTCGCTGAGCGACACATGAGAGATGCAGCCTATTAAAATTACACCCTTTTTTGTATATGTTTCTACCACCATGTTAAACTTTGTTTTTTTAAATAAAGTATGTCATATGGGGTATTGTGTTGATTTATGTTGTTGCCAAACTATTTCTATTTACTGCAACCGTATTCACTTTATCAAGTAAGGACACTCAGAGCAGTAGGAAAATGTATCCTATTGTTTTGCTGTTGTAGTTCATACTTGTGCATTTTTTTCTATTTTATATAGATCAAAAGTATAAAGGCAAGAAAGTCCAGAGTATGACCTGAAACCACCGTCTGAGATAAGATTTTTGCCAAGCATGTTGCAGTTACATGATGCACGTTTTAAATGAATCACAGGGATGGCTCTCGACTACAACAGGGTTTTTCCTGCACAAAGACACTTTTAGCATTCATTAAAATGCAAAACATTTTAACCAGCACCAGAGAAAAACCACGAGTACCAAAATTATTTGCTATATTAATTGCTCTCCAAATTAATGTGATTCATCAAACAACTGTTGAACAAGCCAAACAAAGTTGACTTACAGTAGCCAAATCCACAGTCACTGTATTTTACACATGTGAATGGTGCTAGATGAATGCAGTCGGATGAGCTGCATGTTTTGACTGAGTCTGACAATCCATTGTGAAGCAAGGACCTTCTACGATTTATCATAAAATGAAAGTGGTTTTATTTCTGACTGAATTACAACTCTAGCACACTTTTTGCATCATGTCCTGCACCCTGCTCCCCTCGCCTGGTAGTAAAAGGTACATTTTATAGTGATACATGTCGGAGAGGCATGCAGGAAAAATACTGTGTGACACTCAAAGACATGGATGTGTTATATTATGAAAGGCCGGACTACAGAATGCATCTTGTATGTGTAATAAAATTGTGACCGCAGAGGGACCCTGTTGTGTTTATGATAAACAGCTGTGGTGTAAAGCATATGGTGAAAGAGCCATGAAATAAACTGGGACAATTAACAAAAAAGTATCTGTATTTCTCCACCAGCATAAGGAGCAACGCTAAAATATTAGCCACTAGCTAACATCCTGTGGTTGGAAACAAACAACCAAGACTGAAAATATATAAAAACCAATCAAACATTTCATGTCTCTGACTGCAGTAAGTGAAGTACAACAAAGACAGACTATGTGAGTGAAATAAACAGAAATGACAGACTGAATATACTGGTTACACTGGAGCCTTTTCAGAGGCAAATGAGGACTGTAGGTTAATGTATGCCTTCAGAATTTATACAGTTTTCATTTACTGATATTATAGCTCAACTGTAAAACTGCCAAAACTGCCAAAGTGCTGAAACATAAAACTAAAGAGTTGAAACAGACAACTTAAGTTACAGTAAAACACATACTATAAAATTGGTATAGAAAATGTATCCAAGTCAAATTCAGTATCCACACCTAAGCATAAGAGATTTTTTGTTTATCAAATAGTAAGAAATAATAGGAAAAAGCATAGATTTCTCTCAAATATGGCAACAAAGACTGATCAGGCTTAGTGCCATTTACAATCATCCCCGAAGCACCATTCTGAGCCAGGAAAACCCCTGTTCAGACACTGAGGATTACACAACTAGTTGGCAGGAGACAAAAGTATATCTTCAGTTGATTATCTGTTTCCTAGAAATACCCGTAATGCTTTGATATCCAGCATACATAGAAGTATTAGTACAGACAAGTGCACAGAACTTCAACTTCAACAATCACTGCTGAAGGTTTTTACTGTGTTTCTACAAATCAAGATAAAAACAAATATCAATGATCAGAAAGTAGAAACTGTGAGGCTGGAGACTAGAAACTATCCAAGCTGCTTTTTAATACCCTGGACTGGCATCCGTGAGTAAAACCACAATCAAACAGGTTCCCTGCCTGAAAATAGTCTGCAGTGATAGTGACTACAGTTCTGTAAGTAATAATCCCCTTGATAGTGATATTGCATGTCTAAAAGAAAATAAACTGTCCCTAAAGAGACACTATGTGATTGAGTCAAACAACTGGTAGAACGAGGATGTCAATTAAGGAAGAAAAGCAGCCATGAAGCTCAGGGTCTGTTACACAGGAACTCTACAGATATCTTGACAATACCCAGTGGGGCTGTTGGGTCTATAACAAACGGTTCCAGAGGATACATTTTGTTCTGCAGAAAAAGGTTCAGATGAACTGTGGCTAAATCGATTGCAAGGATGGAGGATTTCACATCAGATTGATGTTACTAATGAAAGATCAAAGCTCTGAAAGTTTTTTTTTTTTTTGTTATAGCCACTTGGTCTTGGAAAACTGAGCAAACATAATCTTCTGGACAGTGAAAACTAAGTTTACAATGTTTTTCAAAAGGACGTATCCATATGCAATGTTGTAATGGAATGAACTAATAATTTGGGAAGTATCTGTACTTATTACAAAATCAAGTCTCAATTTGGTAGAAACAGACTACGAAAGACTCAATACAGACTTGTGTCATCAAAAATAGTTTGGAAGCCAATTCTGGATCAACACAAATGTGATGTGGAAATCTGCAGCCTGCAGTGATGCTCAAACACTGACTATAAAATTCAGAACTCAATATTATGACTGCTTTCTTTTTCAGTAATTTTTACAGCAATTTGGGTTCTTTTACTTGCAATATATTAATTATATGAAAATTACTTTTTATACTTAAGTACAATAGATTTAAGATACCTAAAGACTTTTACTGAAGTAATATTCTAATAAACCAATCAATCAAAACCAATAAAAACCTCCTGATGAAGGAAAACATATTTGGGACTATGTTAACCCTGCCCAGGCGTGGGTTACCGGGGCCCCCCTCTGGAGCCAGCCGTGGGGGAGGGGCTTGGGTATGAGCGCCTGGTGGCTGGGCCTTTGCCCATAGGGACCGGGCTCAGCCCGAAGTGGTGACGTGGGCCCCCCTACCCATGGGCTCACCACCCATGGGAGGGGCCACAGGGGGAGGATTGGGCGGCAGTCGGAGGCAGGGACCCTGGCGGTCTGACCCCTAGCTGCAGAAACTGGCTCTGAGGATGTGGAATGTCACCTCTCTGGTGGGGAAGGAGCTTGAGCTGGTTCGCAGGGTTGAGATGTACCGAGTAGATATAGTCAGGCTCGCCTCGACGCGCAGTGTGGGCTCCTCAAACAGTTTCCTTGAGAGGGGTTGGATTCTCTACCACTCTGGAGTTACCCCCGGTGAGAGGCGCAGAGCTGGGGTGGGAATGCTTGTTTCCCTCCAGCTCAGTGCCTGTACATTGGGATTCAACTCAGTGGACGAGAGGGCGTGATTGGGAGGAACGGCCCCCCTGATCTGAACCCGAATGGTGTTTCATTGTTGGACTTCTGTACTCGCCATGGATTGTCCATAATGAACACCATGTTCAGGCATAAGTGTGTCCATATGTGCACTTGGCACCAGGTTGCCCTTGGCTACAGTTCGTTGACCGATTTCGTTGTCGTGTCGATGGACTTGTGGCCTCATGTCCTGGACATTCAGGTGAAGAGAGGGGGCGGAGCTTTCAACTGATCACCACCTGGTAGTGAGTTGGCTCCAATGGTGGGGAAAGAGGCTAGTCAGACCAGGCAGACCCAAACATTCTGTGAGGGTTTGCTGGTAACGTCTGATGAATCTCCTGTCAGAAAGAGCTTCAACTTGCACCTCCGGGAGAGCTTCACTCACATCCCGGGGGAGACAATGAGTCTGAGTTGACCTTGTTCCGCGCCTACATTGTTGAGGCGGCTGACTGGAGCTGTGGCTGTAAGGTTGTCGGTGCCTGCGTGTGGCGGCAGTCCCCGAAACCACTACTGGACACCGGCGGTAAGGGATGCCGTCAAGCTGAAGAAGGAGTCCTACAGAACCTTCTTGGCATGTGGGTCTCCTGAAGCAGGTGACAGGTATTGGCGCGCTAAGCGGAACGCAGCCTCTGCGGTTGCTGAGGCAAAAACCCGGGCGTGGGAGGAGTTCGGTGAGGCCATGGAGAAAGACTTTCCAACAGCTTCGAGGAAGTTCTGGACCACCATCCGGCAGCTCAGGAGGCGAAAGCAGCTCAGGAGGCGAAAGCAGCGCACCGTTGACACTGTGCTCAGTGGGGATGGGGTGCTGCTGACCTTGACTCAGGACATTCTTGATTGGTGGGGGGGAATACTTTGAAGACCTCCTCAATCCCACCAGCATATCTTCTGTTGAAGAGGCAGAGTTTGGGGGACCTTGGGGTTCCCCCGGTAGAGCTGGATGAAGTAGCCGGGGAGAGGGAAGCCTGGGCTTCCCTGCTGAAGCTGCAGCCCCCACAACCCAAGAACGGATAAGCAGGAGAGCACAAAGACGAAGATATTCTAATAGGTGACTTTACCTTCTACTAAATTTATTTTCTGTTAACCAATCAGTGTTGCATTCAGGTACTCACCACTACTGACAATATAGAAAAATGATAACACTTCTCTGGTCAAACAGAATTCTGCTCTGATTAACAACCATTAACAGCAACAAACCAAACAAAGGTGTTACACAAGCTGCAAACACGTTACAAGTGTCGCAAACACAGACTTATGCATAGTGTAAAAAAAACACTTACCTGTCCGAACCTGAACGTCCCTCCCTCACAGGTGAGCTACCTGAGCTCCAGGACAGCAATGACCAAAGAAGTCCAACAGTCCTCTTCCACTTCACCATTGTTATCCGTTAGTTAGAACATTTGTATTCCTAGTTTACCCAAGCAGTATCGTCAGCAAGCTCCGTTATTAGCAGTATGCTAACCACGATGCTAACGTCCTAGTCGGCTTTTAAATAGCATGAGGTGTCAGTCTCGGAGATGCGGTGTTTTTTTTTTTTTTTTTGCTATAACAGTTACTTATCTTTGTCTGAGTGTTCAGAAACGTTGTTTTTTTCCTTTGACATTTTCCAACTTGTTCTCCACAAGTTTTTATTCTGCCGTTTCATCATATTTTCACCTGTATTATTCAGCAAGTTTTTTTTTTCGCCACAGCGTTTGCCCACGTGAGTCTCGAAGTCCCGCCCCCTGACCCATGGGCGCAGATAGCGCGGGGGGCGCGGGGGGCATGTCCCCCACACATTCACAGTGACACCGATCTGTCCCTCTCTCCCACACTGTCCCTACGTAAGGTTAAACAAAGGAGAAACCGATCGCCGCGGTGTTTCTGCAACGAGGTGCGTTCAGTTGTACTCGGAAATCGGAAGTTTGAAGTCAGAGAAGCACTGAGATCTAGCATGTATACAAGTACAAACGTTTGGGGTTTTCCTTTCAGTCCATTAAGATCCTTTCTCTTTTATTCTGTATTCAATGATATCCCAGTTTTTAAGCTACTTTTCAGATGCAGGTTTGACATTAAAAAAATAATTTTACAGTATTTATTACTGTTTAAATTGTCATTTTTATTTATTTTGTTTAAATGTGTAAGGCTCGTTGTGTAAAATATTCTTTATTAATTGATGCAGTACTTTTTCTCCACATTCATGAACTACAATATTATCAAAATTATCTCATGTGTTTATTAGTGATGAAAAAAAATAATATACTATAATAATATCACACTGTATGATAAGTAACATTACATGTATTTTTATTACATTTGAATTGTAGCACATTTTAATAATAATACTTCTGTATATTTATTTAAGTCACCTTTTGAATTCAGGACTTGTATTCTAAGTATTTTGGGGCAACAGATGATGTAAAATATGTACACATGGATATAGTAAACTGCAACTAAGCTAGGTTCCAGCCAAGCTTTCCAAAGACAGTATGGTTAAGATCAGGCAAATATTTCTTGGCTGATTGATCTGTGACTAAAGAAAAGACTGGTCACTGAAAATGTCGTTTGTATTCACTCCCTTCTGTTTTTGGTATAGTGGCGAGGAAGGCGCTCTGCTGTCATGCCTGGCTGGCTTTTCCCTTCAGTTATTTCATCAGATCTTGCACCTAAGATTAGTTTGGGAGTAATGTGCGCTGTTTGGAGTTTCTAAATTTGCTTTTGGCATTGGCAATGATTTGGGGATTTTGCTTGGTGGTTTGGTGGGGTTATAGTGGGGATAGGAATACTGTAGTTGTGTTTTCAAAATAGAACAATAGAATTATAGCTTTTCTCAGTTGATTTGGCTCAAATTTTCAAATGGGAATGAGTATTCTCAAAACAACACATGCACACAACAACACACATATGTATATATATATATATATATATATATATATATATATATATATATATATATATATATATATATATATATATATAAATTGTTTCAATACCACCTGTCAGTCTTTACTGTGAACTCCATTTTTTTATTTTATTAATGACTTTCCTATTTATGCATTTTTGTATTACAGTATTCTGTGTTGTGTACATTTTCTGTGATGTGAATAAAAATATACTTATAGTTTCCATGACAATGTGTGTGTGTATGTGTGGCGTGGAACCTTGTACTGTTTATATTGTAATTTCAGTTTGATACACACAGTATTGGTAAATGTTTTTATTGTCAGAAATACAGCTACCATATAACAATCTGTCAAATACCAGTTTACAACTAAAAAAAAATGTTTGAATTACTCAGTAATCAAGTTTGAAAATGATGTATGTGTATTGGATGTGTTGTGTTTCCTCTTTGTTATGACAATAATATAGTGAAAATATAATAAATCGTGTTTTTATTTACATAATATGAATAATAAAGTGCATTGTTCTTATGAGGCTTATTATGGTGTAGTGCTCACATCCACAACAATACAGTAAGACACGAAAGCCTCATTTAGCTAAAATACAATTTATTCCTGCTTTCAGTTCACAATTATTACAATATGTAGAATCATAAATCTATTGTTCACAGTCGCAATGTGCACTATAATGACAGCTACAATCGGAGGTTTTGTTGGTAATGCAGACACACACAGACAGACTTCTATTACAACATACTAATATTCTTGACATGGGTCAGAAGTGCAGTGAGCTACAGGCCAAAACATACAAATGAAAATATCTCATTATATCCCATTACAAACAAAATCCCACTAATAGTTATTTCTCTGTTTTTAAGAATTTGTTAATGAATGCTTTTAACTGTCTGAAAGCAAGACATCTGTCCATGCGTGTGAAGGATATTTTTTCGAAATGATGTTATTTCCATGTGATGGATGATGAGACAGTCCTACAGTCTACAGTCCTAGAAAACCAAAGACAGGAGAGAGAAAAAAAATGGTTAAAGTTTATTTGTGTAGTGAAGTTTTTCCTCAGGCATTTTGCTTTATTTGATAGTTTGACAGTTTAAAAAAGGGGAAACACATATGCATGAACTGTAGCTATCTCCAAAGGGGAACATTTATTTTCTGTAATGTTAATGGCACTGTTACTATAAGGCAATCAATTTGGATCAATGTTTAGAAGATGTTATTTTACTGTACAGATTTGGTCTATAGAGAAATTACTGTGACTTGCCTTTACTATGTAGTGCTAAAGTAACAAAATACTAACTTACACAGCAGTGGTCAATCACTTAGTTCACACAGCACTCAGCAAATAATAGAGCCTGATAACCCCAATGATGATGTGATTCTGTAAAAGACGTCCATGCATAAACTACTATCACAAATTCTAATTTTAGTCCCTAAATAATAATGACATTTCAAATAATTCTTTTGTTCCATAAACCAGTCAACCAGCAGTAATGCTGATGTAAAACTACAGAGTGCTACTGTACCATGTTTCTATTCATGCGTTCACACAGGGCCGCATCGCTTCCGTCTGCCAAACGCCTGAGCTCCGACGTTGGTGGGAACAAAGTTGGTGTGTCCCAGTCCTCCTGATCGACTCAGGAAGTCAGCCAAGCGGTGGGTTACACAGGTGGCTGTGTTGCATGCCCTCTTCTGTGCTGTTGCATTGCTTGCAAGAGAGCAAAAAGAAAGTGATCACAGTTCTATATGATATTTAAGATCATATCTGACTCTATGCAAGGTGACGTCTTATATCATCAACAAGAAATTAAAAGACAGAAATAAAAAATATTCCAATAAATTGCATCATGCTTACCTTTATCTTTTTCGTTTAATGAGTAATGCATTTTATGACTCTTGAATGAATTAAAGGAGCTAGAATAAGTTATTTCAATCCAGAAATATAGGAAAAACTAGGAGTTACTTTGAAGAATTCATCTTTAAAATGTGTTCTTTATCTAATCTTATATTGGATTGTATGAGTGCTAATGTACTATGTAAATGTTTGAATACCACACAGGACCGCATAAGTACCACACAATTTTTGGATGACTAAAATTTAAGTTTATTTAAAAATGTTTAAGTTTTTTTAAATCTCTGTCAAAGGAAAAAAAAATAAAGTAAAGACATTCCTCCGAAGTTAGTCAGACAAACAGAATTCATCAGCAGGCTCATGGACGGATGGCACTAAAGGGACAAGCACACTTTAATTATAAGACAGGAGAAGAATATACAAGGTAAAAACTTGGTTTTAGTTGTATGAGTTGCTGTAGTTTTCCAATTGCTCAGACAGACTTCTCTTCTTGCCAGGTGTCCCCGCTCCCACGTCCGTGCGGGGATAGGTTTGTAGTTTGTGAATATCCTGGGAGAGTTTGCCCAGCACGCAAGTGCTTAAACCGGTGCAACGCTTGGACATGGGTCTATCTGGGCTGTTAGAGACCAAGACAAACATGCAGAAACAGGCTTACAGAAACCAGGGCATGCAGATGAATGTACAGATTTACATGAATGGTGAAAACATATTGTAGTTGAGTTATCATGCGATTATTTTGGTTTCATTTTCTGTAATAAGGTCCATCATGCATGTTTTCTCACATGAGATATCATGCTCTCTTTGCTTTCATCCATTTAATACTGAATGAATAGATGAATGAATGAATAAATGACTGCAGTGCATGCATTATGGGATAATGATGTAGACTAGAGCAACACAAACTTCACTAAGTACCTTGATGAATAAGAAACACCAAACTTGCAGGTCTTGGGCTTATAAAGAACAATTTGCTATATTGCGTTAAACTGAAAATAAAATCGCATTAGGGTTACCCATACTAAGATGATAAATAAAAAATGGTTAAATTCATACTTGTTTCCATCAGGTGTCTGTTCTTGTTCATCTGAAGTTATCTGCATGAACTCCTTTATAGCTCCGAGTAACCTTTGAGCATCACCATTGGATAGTGTGACTCCATCCATCAAGGCATCCTTACTGTTTCTGAAAGTAAATGTTAAATTAAGCTCTTAAGCTCTTTGGGGAAATGAAGATAGTAAACTTATGAATGTATTTGATTAGTTAGTGGATTTCTTTGGAAGTAATTTTAAATGCATGGAACATTTAACGATTCTCACGCAAAGTAAAAATATCCTGTACTTCTAGGTGTAATGCTGGAGGTCTCACCTGGATGGAGCTGCCTGTGAGCTGTACATCTGACAAAGGATTAGTGCACAGGCAAGAAGGAGAGTCCAGAGTTTCAGCATGATCACGATTCTCTGTGAAGAACAATACCACAAATAGGTCATAATCAATGCTTTAACTAGTTTTCATCATTAATGCATTCAAAGCTGAATGATTCCTCTCCCTCTGTCTTACCCGCACACTCCCTTGTGCTTAGAGCCACTGAAGTTGAACAAGCAGATAAATAAGTTACTGGCTATATGCTGTTTAAGGAAGAATTTGCCAGCAACTTTCTATTAGTAGAATTAGCTGCAGCCTACCATAGATAGTATGTATCACACCATAGAATAACAAACAGTATCCACTAGAATAATGAGTATTAAATCTACCCAGTCCTTACCTTCTCAACAAACTGTAGCATTATAACTGATATTTGTAACAATAACAGCACAACAGCCCCCAGCAAAAAAAAAAAGAGTAATTGTGAAGACAAGCAGCATTTTGTCTACTCACCGTAGGACAATAGATCTTCTGGTAATGGAGAATTAGATGATATGTGTCGAGTTGTAGACTTGCTTGTGAATCTTCTGAGGACTCCCACAGAGCAGGGATTTATATGTGTTCCCCACAGGTTACTGTATGAACAGGGTGAGCGCTTCATCGTACACTATTGGCTAATCAAATGTTTTACCTCCAACTGCTATCCAATCAGGAGTCCCACGTCACTTAGAGCGAGCCAGTAAGAAATCTTGTATGCAATGACATCAATGCATGGACATGAATTTAGATTAATTCACAAAAATCTTCCAGGAATTTGAATCTGTGTTATTAAAAATTTAAAAATAACCAGCTATTGCCAGAAAAGTCAATCAGTGTCCAAGTGTTCAATGTGTTAATTCAAGTGTTCAATGATCATCATTTTAAAAAAAAAAAAAAGCAACAAGAAACTATTCACAGAAAGTTCCTAAATGCCACAAACTCCAACCTAATTAAATAATTAAAAAAGACATGACACTGTGAGACAGTCGCAACAAAACATGTTCAATGTAACCCTTAAAAAGCTTGCATCTTCAGCAGGGCCTCTATTCATGAACTTTTTACAACAATCAATAATATTGCATAAAGAGGAAAACGATTTTTTCAAACTCTAGAAATGTGAGAAATTGTATTTATTTTATACATTTTCTTTTATGAAATTGTATATATCTCCTATGTGGGACTAGAATTACAGGGAGCTCTCAATGACGACCAATAATGGAAATAATATTGTTGCTTATCTGCCGATTATTGCTAATTGTTGCTTATTTGGGCTGTTGCACAAATTGATGGAGCTGACAGTATTAAATTCAGAAACATGTGATTAATAAAGATCGATTGATTGATCCACTAAACCTCCCACAGATTTCAGGAGTAGCATTCATTCTTTTTCTCTGCGGATAATTACTGGGCTGTTGGTCTCTGGCCATCTTCTAATTCCCCTTATGTAACAATATTGGATGATCTACCACAAAGCATCCTGCTTCCCAGTTATTTTTTTGCGTCACAGGGAAACTCATTAGTGTGGATGAGTCTTTTAGTCCTACTGAGCAGACCTGCAGGCCATATACCAGAGGCGGTAAATTAGTCTCCAGCAACTTCACATGCTGTCAGAAACTGCTCACGGAGGAATAAAGACTTAGGAGCAAAAGATTGCAATTGCGCACACACAATTATTACTGTTCATTGTCTTGCTCTCCCTGAGAATTGAAGATCCAAGAAAAGAAAGCCTGAATATATATATATTTATTTTGTGGGTAACCCCCTATCCACTGCTTCTCACGCAACGTCAACACAGTAGAGCGCATAGTTCAGGACAGAAAACCATGTGTAAATTCCCCCCAAATTACTGTAAATACTGAAGCGAAAAGTCTTTTGATAATGACTTGCCCCCGGGCCTTGATGCAGCGCCACTTGCTCTGATCTGAGCTGAGGCAGAAAAATTATACACCAAGGGGAAAAGTGTATTGTCAAGAATGCAATGAGCTTCCAGTGTTTACATTTTTTTTTAATATTAGGCATGAATTGGCCTGGGAAATTAATTACAGCACAGGAGAGCGTTCGTGACAGAAAGGCCAGCGTCGTGCTCAGCGCGGTGCTCATCAGTGACGGTCTCAGCTGAATCAGTGTGAATGTGTCTTCCCCCAAAGAGGAGCAGCGCCATTCTTGGCTGGCGCCCTGCAGAACGGCTAAAAGAGGGTCCCCTTCAAAGATTTCTCATATCCATACCTCAGAATTCAAGTAAGCAATAGGAGTTGATGACCATCTGGAATATTAAAATGAGGTAATATCGAAGTCGGCACAGGAGGATTGCGCAAACCCGAGTTTATGGACAAGTCTCCTGTTACTTGCGATGTGAAAATGTTGCTGTGTCCGGGCTGCTGTTGGATCTAAAAAAAGGCAAGCTGAACAGCAGCCATTTGCGCCAGCTGAAGAGGATTTGAATATGCGTTGGGATCGTTAGTTGGAATTTCAAAATTTTGCGCCGGATCCAAGAACGTCATTGGAGCCTTTATAAGGAAAACGAATTCGGTCGAGAGAAATAGAATATGGTTTCTGGGAAACTGGGACTGCGACAGTTTTAAGGAAAGAAGTGGCTTGAGAAGGCAGAAACATCAGCGCAGTTTTACAAATAAAGAATACCAAAATAGCACTGTGCTACTTGATCTGCGAGAATACTTCAGCTGCACAGCTCAAGGCCCCTCCGCACGAGCCAGTTTGTTTACGGCCATAGAATAGATGGAAACAGCAATATGACTGCAGATGATTTATGTTTGATTTTGATATAAAACCATTTTCCACATTGGGAGAGAGAGTCTCGTCTCTTTCATTATATCAGGACACATGTTCTAAAGTCGTATTTAAAGGTAGAGGTAGTAGTTTGCCTTCATACAGACAAAGAGGCCATTCTGGTTCCTCCATTGGTAAAACACCAGGTACCCACAAACCTCAGGGTTGGAATCTAGGGTCATCTGAATCTTTCATTTTTTTCCATGTAGTGTTAAGTATCAACAGAGGATTGATTTCTATCACAACTTCACCTAGGTGTAGGTGTGTGGAGAAGGAAGAGAAGGAAGAGATGAATAACATGTAGTAGACCTATTGTTTCTGGATTTGACAGCCCAACAGAGAGAGAATCACGGTTTGTCAACCAACAAATAAAGAATACCTACTTTAGAGTGTCAAATGAAAGACAGTTCTCACTTCCTAATTTACCTTAAAAAAATGTCACTGCCACTGACCAATACCATTGACCAGTAACATGTACTGTAGACAATGAGTCTTTTTATACACATACTTCACCACCGGTGATCAAAATCAAAAATGCCCTTCCAAACTAAATCTGAAAATTCAGCAATTTGATCCAATGTTGATGGCCCCAACCAGGGGCGCAGATAGGATTTTGGAACTGAGGGGGACCAAATACGCACACACGCGCACACACGTATGTGTGTACTGAAGCTCCAATATACATTCCAATTATGAGTTTTCTAACTAAATGAGCAGTGGCAGTCTATTATTTAACATTATACATAAAAAATATAAACATTATAGATATTCACCTACAGCCTAGAATGCTGGTATTTTACATTAAGCCTACCCAAAGCCCAAATGCCTCTATATTATTTTCAGACTAACTACTTAAAACAAGTATTGCCACATCTAGGAAAGGCAACAGGCATTGGATATTTATATCTTTTGGTTCTTGAATGAAAAAATGCTGATTTTTGTTTCCTTCTCTGGCTCAATAGATAAATCACCACTTACTCTTTGAATTAATCATTCAGCCATTTGAATCAGGTTCCCGCGGCAGGCACAGGCAAAAGAACCTGCTCCTCTAGGACCACACATGGGTCGAGATGATGCGTTACTGGAATTCGGGACTCGGAGCTCTGAATAACATAACATCAGAACTGAGCGATTCCCAGCTTAAAAACTGGGATATCATTGAATACAGAATAAAAGAGAAAGGATCTTAATGGACTGAAAGGAAAACCCCAAACGTTTGTACTTGTATAGATGCTAGACCTCAGTGCTTCTCTGACTTCAAACTTCCGATTTACGAGTACAACTGAACGCACCTTGTTGAAGAAACACTGCGGCGATCAGTTTCTCCTTTATTTAACCTGTTTGTCAATTTACTTGTATGAGATTTGTCAAACCGGATAAACAAGTGGAGAGATTTGAAAATATCAGTAGTAGATTAGTGTCCCGATCTTCTTCGGATTCATGACGTCAAAACACGGTTCACAGACAAAGCGTTGGTCAAACAGCAAAGATGGCGGACATGTCTCAGGCTATGTCTGTGCTCTTGATACTTTTGGTATCATTTGCAGTTTTACAGATGTGAACGCACATAGATCCACCTGTATTTTTGCAGATCATATTAGTGTTGAGATTTTTGTGTAGGACAACTTTTGGACAACGGTTGGACAACTTTCACTGGGCTGAAATGTATATGTAGTATACATATACATTAATATGCAGAAAACAGGGAACTGACAATACAGTGCAAGTGTGTGGAAAACCTATTAAAACAAGTTCCTGAAAACAATTCAAATCAGCCTCTTCAAAAGGAACATTAAATTTACAGTGAGGCTCTTACAAGTGCAAACATGAAGTTAAGTATCCATTAGCAAAGGCACCTCCACCTGCTGGTCTCCATTAGGAAGCTAACCAAACTCAAGCTAACATTTAAACACCTGGCTAAAGCTGCAAAGGGATTACGAGAACTCTTGATGCCCTTACATCTGGTATTATGTTGGGAAAAAAATAGGTTCTGGACAGGATTTCTATTACCAGGGAAGGTCAATAATTAGATTTTCCACATGCACTTGGTAATTTCAGTCATCCGGATTGTAAATAATTTACCGAAGAAGCGTAGTCCTCAAGGGATGCACCGTCACGAACGTGCCCCACATTGCAGCAAAACAGGAAACACACTCTTCTCGTGGCCCTGTAATGTAAAGACTGATGCTACTCTTCCATCCATGAAATAATTGTATTAAATCTCATACACTGATCAGGAGAACAATAGACCTTCACAGGATGGGTTTGCACAATATGATGACATACTGCCTATTGTGTAGCCATATAAAATCGCCTGTATTCATACAGCTATATTGGATTTTTGTGTGATTTCCATTTCCATTGTGCGTCAATGTCATGAAGGACATTGATAAATGAGATATTTCATTTGTTTTATTTGCAGAGAAAATCTATATAGAGAGGATTTGTCCAAACCCAATGTATATACTGTAGGAAAACACCCACAGCAAATTAAGTGACTTCATAAAATTGAAAATGTAGAAGGAGAAAGAGGAGATATAATTAGATATAAACGTACCAGTCACCAGAGAACCAGAAAAAAGGTAATGTTGTTATAAGGCTGTTTCAATCAGGAAGAAAATGATCATTAATCATATTTCTGCTGCTTTTATTTTATTATTCCAAATTTGACTATTTCTGCCCTGTCGCTCTCCAGGTTAATTATGGACATCATTGACATTTAAACTGATTTAAATTGGCTTGTAATAGCAGTGATGATTATGTGAACTATATTTTTTATATTTTTTTCTGCATCCTTGCCTTTACAAAACACGGTTCACATTAAGTTTCTGGACACCCTTGTTGTTGGTGTTTTGATTAACCCAACCACTAAGGATATAATGCAACAGTCAGAAAATGTTTGTTTGATTAAATTTGACAGATGTGTTTAATGCTTCCAAAGTAGCTTCTGATTCTCAGTAGCTGGCAGGAAGCGTTGAAGTCATTTGCAAAAATGTCCTCATTAGGTAGCCCTAACAAATCTGAATGATTGGAAGAGGTCTGTAGAGGCCATTTGAGGCGCCTAAGAAAAAAAAAATCCCACCAGCTGCCTCAACAGGAAGGAACGTCTGGATAAACAACTTCATGTCTAATGAGGAGCCAGCCATGATGAATTGATCACAAAGCAAAGTGGAGAACAGGGTTCTGGAAAAGTTGTTTAAATCACGCTAATATGATAATAAAAAATTGTCTGTAACGTGTATATTCTCCATTTACGTCTACAGACCACAGAACTAAGGAATAATGATAAAGTGGTAGTATAAAATTATATAATGATAAATAAATCATTCATTAGTGATTGAGAATAAGTTGAAGTTTGCATTTATTGTCTGTTATACTTGGTTATAACCTGCTGACCTGCATTCTTATATGGCCAAAAAATATTTTTTAAATTCCATTTTCAGGACATCTATGAGCACTCCTGTGAACGGGTTTAGGTTTTAGCCTACAAGCTTTAGAAATCTCCCCTTGGAATGTGGTGCATACCTTAACCTCTGACCTCTAAATGTAGTGCATGACCTTAACCGGGTTGGGATGAAGGAACCTACAGCAGCTTACTGGGGCAAAGTTTATTTGCTAAAAAAGAAAAAAAGAAAAAAAGAAGGTCTCTTAATAAACACAAGAAGAGACCTTTGTTTTATTTTTGTATTTATTTCATTAAATTCTGGAGAGTTCTGCTTAAAACCAGTACATTTTTGTCAGTACATTTTTTCTTTTTTTTTTTTTTTTATAATATTGTGATTTTTTGTGAGTTTCAAATGAAAAATGGTTCATGTTTCCCCCATTTATTTTTTTCTGTGCAGGAATGATAACATCCATCCTTTATGTACATACATTATGACGGCTGGACAGATTTCTCTCTCTGCATAATCACGGCGAGTGCAACATCATCAGTGACACGACAGTGGCTCTTAACGAATGAAATGTTCAGCATAATAATGAATAACCAGGAACTAGAGTCTTATTTCTGTCAGCTGTCTGAACTAAATATTAAACTTTTGGACTTACAGTGTATTTGTTTGCCTTTTTATTTAATTAATACATTTTAGGTGTTGAATTGCTTTTAACTGTGATTAAACACATTTAAACCGTTTAAGTTTAAAACCAAGAGGCTCAGATTTCCCCTTATCATAGGAATCACATTTCTTTATACCACACATATGCTTCTGCTTTGGTTTGGTTTGGTTCATTTTTTATGGTACATGGTACCATAAAAAATGGTACTGCTCTATTTTGTTTTGAACTTTTCTTTTATTGCTGTTGCTAAACCAGGTCTTTTTTAGAGAACAAGTAAATAGAAGCACATTGCACATCGGTAGGCCTATAACCTATTCCATGTAGCCTGTCTCATAGGAAAGACACTTCCAAACTGTGTGCACATGTTTGCCAATAATTTCCCTGAAAGCAGTCCCGCCTATGATGAAATCAAAAATGTTGATGCATGTGTTGTCCTAACACAGCCAAACTCAATATTAAAACAATGTTACAACTAGATGTGTTCTGATCCTTTACTGAAGTAAAGTACAAATACAGGAATGTAAAAAGTACTCCATTACATTCATGAAAAATCTTACTTTATTGAAAGTACACAACTATTAGCAAACAAATGTACCAAATGTGTTAATGCAGCTTCTTCATTGTGCAGCTACTGGAGATATAACTACTATACACTTACATATACTTCATATAGGCCTACTAGTTTACTCCAGTGATCCCCAACCTAGGGGTACGGCCCCTCCGAAGGGTCAGCAGATAAATCTGAGGGGTCATGACATGATTAACGAGAGAGGAAAGAAGACAAAACAAAACAAAGTTCTGACATGCAAATCTGTTTTCATGTTTTGGAGTTGTTCGCTAATGTTTGATTTTTGGTGAAATACTGGATCTTTTGAACATTTACTGAAAGAAAACCGTGTGAGAATGTTAAAAGTAAAATCACTTTTTGGTGGAGTTGTTCACAGCAACTGCATACTGCTTTGTGTACAAGGTCAGAAGATAAAAAGGTTGAAACCACTGGTTTCCTATTGTGATTTAAAGCTGATCCCATTGTGTCAAACCTGCATCTAAAAAGTAACTAAAGCTGTCAGATAAGTTGTGGAGAAGAAATTAGGAGATTCCCCCTCTGAAATGCAATGAAGCATAAAGTGCATGTTTCTTTAAAATCGTACTCGAGTAAATCTACTGAGTTCCTTTCCATCAGCCCTTTAAAACTCATTTTAAACGCATTTTACACGACCAATAAAAGGCGTGTGAAGGCACGTGTGAGTTTGCGAGTTTTACGGCGCGCTGCCCCCCTCTGTAGGTTAATTAAAAGCAGCCAAAAAAAAAAAAAAAAAAAAACCTAACCCAATACGCACAATTATCCGGAATATTGATCAAGAACAGAGAGCAAAGTTCACCAACAGCTGACTCTGACTTTCTGGCCAATCTTCGCCTTAGAGGCGGGGGATAGAACATGTGCAAGATGATACATATGTGCTCCAGTTGCAGCGAGGAGAAGCCGGAGTCAGCAGAGGTAGCCCGGCAGGAAACTAAGTTTTATTTTTTTTATTTTTTTCATGATCGGAAAGATGCTTTCACTGGTGCCTCCGATGTCCGGCGCGCAGGCTCTGCTCGCCGCGGGCTGCGCGTCCGTCGCCCTGTTCGTCTTCCTGCTGGTTCGCCACCTCGTCAAGCAGCGAAGACCCCCGGGGTTCCCTCCTGGTCCATCTCCCATCCCTGTGATAGGGAACATTCTGTCTCTGGCCACCGAGCCGCACGTCTTCCTCAAGAAGCAGAGTGAAGTTCACGGACAGGTAAAAAAAAAAAAAAATCCAAACACGTAACTTTTTCTTTCTTTTCAATTGACCGGCAGAGATTTTTTTTTTTAAGTGAGCTGCTCTGCAAAGCTGCTGCTGCAAGCGCAGGATCCTGTGCAGGAGGGTTTCTGGCTTCGCGCACGCGCGCGCGCGCACGCAGAGTAACACTAGAGGGGTAGAGTTATGAAACGAACAAAAGAGACTCGCCCTAACGTTTGGCGGACTGAAGCGTTTGCTTAGAGGAGACTGGTCTGGCGAATCAGGAGGCTCCCAGCAAATTAGGGGCTCAGACCTGCTCCTTTAAACATCACCGGGAATAAGGTGACATCTCTGTAGATGGGGATCTCATATCAGAGGAAGTTTAAAGAATGTGTATGCAGTTTTTTCCAGATAACATTCAGGTATCTGAATGAGGACTAAAACAGGGTTTGCTTGCTGTAATGATTCCTCCTGTCCATGCTGATCATTAAGAGACCCCCTCCCTCCCTAGTGAGCTTACAATGGAAGCGAAGGGGGCTCAAATCTACTTTAAAGGTTATCTAAAGATATGAAGCTTCAGATGTCCAAATGAGTCGAATCAAGCAGATATCTTTCAAAGTTAGTCTTTTTTAGTGCTAAAGTCCATTTTTTGTTGCTATACTTCCACAGTAGCTTAACAGTACAACAGCATCAGAGGGAACACAAAGCATTACTATAAAGAGACAAACTTTGAAAGATAAGCACTTGTCTAATGCAGACACCCGAAGCCTTGTATAAGCTTCCTATTAAACTTTAAATACATTTTTAGACAAAAAAGTCTGTCCCTGCATCACATACATTACAAAATGAATGGGATCTGTGTGAAAAGGAGGAATGATTACAGCCAGGAAAGTCTCTTTGAATGTTCAATAAAGGAAATATGCTTCAAGAAAATATGCTTTTGACATAGACTAGTGCCAAAGAGCACACGAGCAAACTGTTGTAACATGCCTGAAGTTGTGGTTCAGACCTACATGCTCTGACGGAGTGTCACACTGCATGTCTTATCTCCCAGATTTTCAGTATCGACCTGGGCGGCATCTTGACTGTAGTATTAAATGGGTACGACTGTGTCAGGGAATGCCTTTACCATCAGAGTGAGGTGTTTGCAGATCGCCCGTCCATGCCTTTATTCAAGAAAATGACCAACATGGGTGGTAAGATGCTGTAAAAGATCGGAATTCATTTTTAATCAAATCACTTTAGCATTATTATTATGACATTTTACAAATGACTCAAAGATTCTCTCTTCCTTTTCTCTTCCTGTCTCTATCGTCCAAAGGACTTCTCAACTGCAAATATGGCAAAGGCTGGATCGAGCACCGCAAACTGGCCTGCAACTCTTTCCGTTACTTCGGCAGTGGTCAGAGACAGTTTGAGAGGAAGATCTCGGAGGAGTGCATGTTCTTCCTTGACGCCATCGACGAGCACAAGGGGAAACCCTTCAACCCCAAACACCTGGTGACCAACGCTGTGTCCAACATCACCAACCTGATCATTTTCGGCCAGCGCTTCACGTACGACGACCGCAACTTCCAGCACATGATCGAGATCTTCAGCGAGAACGTGGAGCTGGCGGTCAGTGGCTGGGCCCTCCTCTACAACGCCTTCCCTTGGATCGAGTACGTGCCCTTTGGGAAACACCAGAAGCTGTTCCACAATGCAGCTAAGGTGTACGACTTCCTGCAGGACGTGACAAAGGGGTTTTCACAGGGCCGGGTGCCGCATGCACCACGCCACTACGTCGACGCCTACTTAGATGAGTTGGAGCAGCACGCAGGAGACCCCAGTTCCTCTTTTTCTCACAAGAACCTCATCTACTCAGTGGGCGAGCTCATCATCGCAGGCACGGAGACCACGACTAACACCCTGCGCTGGGCCATGCTGTACATGGCCCTATACCCCAATATACAAGGTTAGTTGGAGCTGTACCATCATCCCAATGTGAAAACACTTTACTAGTCAAGCAATTTAGCAAATCTAGCTTAGGGCTTTGTGATGTTAGGTGCAAAAAAAGCATGACAGTGTCTGTTTTGCTCCACACAGAGCGGGTTCACAGGGAGATCAACAGCGTGCTGGAGAACGGGAGGCCACCGACTCTGGAGGACAAACAGAGGATGCCCTTCGTGGAGGCCGTTCTGCACGAGATCCTGCGCTTCTGCAACATCGTGCCACTCGGTATTTTCCGCGCCACCTCCCAGGACGCAATAGTCAACGGGTACACGATTCCCAAAGGCACCATGGTGATCACAAACCTGTACTCAGTACACTTTGATGAGAAGTACTGGGAAGAACCGGGCGTTTTCTCGCCGCAGAGGTTTCTGGACAGCAATGGCAACTTTGTGAGACGTGAAGCCTTCCTGCCGTTCTCTATGGGTTAGTTTCTCTATGCTTATATACCTGCATTCCTAAAAAAAAATCTAAAAGATTATCTTCAGTCATTATAATCCCAAACATTGAGACTCACCAGGCTCTATCATAAATCACGTTTAAAAGTCTAGAGCAGGGTGGGTAATCCTGGTCCCAAAAACCTGCACTATGGGTGCAGGGTTTTGTTCCAACCAAGCAGTAGCACACCTGATTCTACTAACGAAGCTCCATTGCAAGGGCCATAATGGTTGATTAGTAGAAGGTATGTTCCTGCTTGGTTGGAACAAAAACCTGCACCAGTGGAACTCCAGGAACAGGGTTGCTCACCCCTGGTCTAGAGAATTTCCTCAATTACCATCGACCATTTAATAATTGAAAAAAATCATGGTTTAGATTGTACTGCTGCCAAGTCATCAGTACAATCTAAACAGCTCAACCAACAGGGATTAATGGGCATTGACAGCAGTAACATCTAACAGATCCACTTTTATAAAGGCCCTGACATTTGCTTGGCTTTATCAAAATGGCATATAGTTTAAAACCACATGTACCGTCAACATACAACACATACATATACTTCAAACCTATGTCTTCAATAAGAGAAAAAGCTATGAAAATAAAAGTGAAAAGTTAAGAATAGAGCAAGAACTATTTTTCTTCCCTATAAAAAACAAAGGGTGTCATTATGAACATCCTTACAATGTTACATATGACACAATACAACATTAGAAGATTCAAAACAAATTAACGATAAATGTGTGTTTGTGTCATATAGGTTTACATTTCTTGTATAGTGTGCATTATTTTATACAAAGACCTTGAAGGAGAGTCTCTGTTAGTTTTTTACCCAACAGCTTCTATTATCAATTTTTTGTTACAACAGACATATTGACATGAAACATCAGCTCAACACAGGTGTTACCAGTGATACTAATTAGGGTTCTATACCATTAAGGTCAAACTGAGTCAGGATGCTGCTATTGTGCATGTTGCCTCTGGCTCCTCTGGCTCTTATTAGCATGAAAGGCTCTGCTACGCTAACTGGAACCTCCATTAGTATCATTGGTAACACCTGTGTTTAACTCGCTATTTCAATTTGGCAGCTGTGAAAAAGTCCCAATAAATAATCTGTATTGTGGATGTTGCTGTTCGGAGTCTAAATTAAAACCTTCTTTTCTTTTGCCAGGGAGGCGCTGCTGTCTGGGTGAGCAACTGGCCAAGATGGAGATGTTCCTCTTCTTCACTTCTTTGCTGCAGAGGTTTCATCTTCACTTTCCTCCAGGAACCGTTCCCACTGTGACTCCCAAACTGGGCATGACCTTACAGCCCATGCCGTACTCCATCTGTGCCGTCCGCATGCAACAGAAAACTCCCTGCAGCGGAGACACTCCTTATCACAAGTAGGCCAGTGGGCATTCACTACGGATTGCTCAATGGCTCGAGTTAGAATTTTCCTGTTTTTGCACAGCAATGCAACCGCATGATACCGGTGCTTCAAACTTGTCGTAGTCTGGACTGTAGTGTCCAGTGATGCATTACATTTTTTTTTTTGTTTTTTTTCCAAAAGACTTTGAACGTCAAAGACCGTTCTCTCCATATGAACATGCGATTCAGTTTACTCTCTGGCTATTGAATTGTTTTACTGAGCAATATGCACGTTTGCACAATTCTATAACGCAGCAGTGGGGAGAGGATAAGACTTGGTGTGAAAGGACGTCCTGGAAACACAAGTGTGTTATTGATTCAGTCCTAGTTCCGAGGTGTTCTGATCTCCAGAACATGAAGTGTCTATGAACCCTGGTGCGGTAGTGATGGGTCAGACGCATGTCAATGATTGACACTAAGTACACCTATGATGGTTCATAGCCCTTCCTTTTCAGGAAAGCTACTGGCTAGTGAAATGAGACGGACAGACTTTCCAAGAAAGTGCTGCACTCTGTGTTGGGAGGTGGACACGGGCCAAGATTTACGTCATCTGGACTGACTCTGATCCCCTTCTCTGGGGATCACGCTCCGCGGAAAATTCTTTCTCCTGGAAGGCAAATGCAACCCTAGTGGAGTTCTAGAAACTGACTATGCAACACTGATTTCTGCTAAATGGTGCTTATCAGTACTACTAAAGTACTGCATTTATATCTTAGGGTAACATTTCTTTGTCCATTTTATTGCAATAGTGTTGGTATGTGTGTAAGTGAGTTGTATGTGTCTTTGTTAAAGTATTGAAACTATATATATATATATATATATATATATATATATATATAAATTCTCTTTTCTCTTTTTAAGCAGAGAATTGTATCAGTTTTCAACCTGGACCTCATTTTTATATTTTTGATCTGAGCAAAAAAAAAATGTATTTACTTAAGTAGTGATCAAGAACCAGTAGCCTACTTCACAGCCGAGACACTATAATGGAAGCGGATGGGGCAGATTTGCCTTCTATTAAGTTTTTTTTTTTTTTTTAAGCCCCTGCCAGGCTCAGATTGTTATAAGGCAGAGTTGTGACAATGGAAGCCTCCCTAAGGCTTATGGGTGTTAGGAGACTTGTGTTGTAGCAGGAGGTCACCTGTCTGTGGAAACATAAGCTGCTTAGAGCCTGCTCTGAAAGAAAGAGCCAGGGAACAGAGCCAGATGCTGCTGCTGTTGATTTCTGGTTCATCGGTTGTTGTGACAAAACACTGTAAAAACAATCTGGGCCTGACAGAGGCAAATATATATATATATATATATATATATATATATATATATATATATATATATATATATATATATATATATATATATATCTTATAGAGGACAAACACAGTAAGTGCCCCATCCACCTCCATTATAGTGTGTCAACTGGGAAGTAGGCTGCTGGTTTTTACTATTTACTGGACCAAATTCCTGCTTGGATCACTCTAATAGACACTAAAAAAAGTAAAATAGAGTACAGGTTGGAAAAAAAATGCCCAAATTCTCAGTTAAACCCAACTCCAATCTGTTTTTTCGACCTTTAACATTCATATTTTTAAGTCTGTATGTATCGTTTAATACTTGAAGAGTCCTTGGGTGAGCACGGAGAGACTTTCCGTCTACATATTGTACTTGCCGTACGGCTGCCAAATTCCAGGATACCCAGCGTAATCATTAAAGTTCCCCTCCGCTGAAAAATATCACGTTCTCCTGAACACCTCAGCTTTACCCTGTAGAATGATGTGGGTTCAGAGCTCAGTACTTGAAGGATCTTTTCACATGCGTCTGATGAAAGTAGAACGTTTCTCAGCGGTCATTGAAAAGTCCAGATTTAAAGGGTGGACCTTCAGACACGATGTGTGACGTCACAAATGGTTTTGATATATCTAATATTTATGTTACACAAATGCGATGTGGAAACTTGAAGCCTTCAGTGCACATATACTGAGAATGGACTGTATAGCGAAGTAGGAGAAGTCTTGTGTCCAGCAATACAACTTCTGAAATTAACAATATTTGCATTTTTTATTATTATTTTTTTTATTAACTTTTAAAAAATGTTTTTATTTTTTTTATAGGTAGAGGGAGAGTGAGTAGTGTCATTTCAAGGATTTTAACAAAAACAATTAGACTTTTGTTGCAAAAAAAACAACTTTTAGACACTAGTTATAATTTGTCTTAATGCATGTCTGGAGCGGATCATATCATAACAGTGTGTTCATAAAGGTGAAAGCAGCTGTGTGTTACCCAAACTCTGTAATTCTCTCCTCCCTGTTGAACTGCTTTGTCCACAGCACAGAAGTACATTGATAATACAGGATGTGCTATAGATTTCCAGATAATGGTAAGATGAGCATCAGGTAGTTTCTATTGAAATCCACTTGATGGCAGTCAAACAAGCTGTAAACGCACAATCACATTGATATGGCGAGCATTAAGAACAACTATGAGCGAGGGAGAATTCATTTGGAATGTTTCCAGCTTCCTGGATTAATATTCACTCTCCCCTTTTGTTTTTTTAGCTCTGTTTTGCTCTCCACCAACTCCTAAGGGAAGTCAGGATTTTTAGCTGCTTAAGACTCCATTATTTTCACCAGCTAGTCGCTAATCTTTCCTGCTTGTCGTCATTTGGTACAGGGCCAGAAACATGCATTTTAGAGTTTTTTTCCACTGGAAACAGCTGCTTTCTGTGTGTGGAAACACCGACAAAACCAAAGTGCAGCCATATCAACGATCGGCAGAAACGGGCAAAATATTTCGATGGGCTGATAAATTGTTGAAATATTGATGACTGCAGCTTAAAGCGCCCTGCATGTACACATCAGTGGTTTCAGTTTGTTCATTAGACCTCTGCTCAGGGTAATTTGTGAGGTCACTAAACTCTGTGCACTGACATAAATGATAAAGGTGTTAAGTTATTCCGGATAAACAGGCGTGGGAGAGATTTCAATAAAACAGTTTGTACACAGTGATACAAAAAGACATCTAATAAAGCAGTATTTGTGAAAATATATGTTTGGAATGAAGGTTTTTTTTTTTATATATCACAAGTTCACACATGCACACACACACCAATAAAAATCAATGAGAACGCCACATACTTTAGGGATGGTGTTTTATGACAGCTATAAATAACAACAAAAATCAGTTGCCCCCACAATGTAGATAAGGATGAATGGTTACATTAGACAAATGTACGTATATTGATGCTACATAAGGGTAACAACCATTCATAGATGTATTTATGGCACAATCATCAGAGGACACTGTGGTTTGAAAGACTGCACAGTGAGAAGCCAACAACTTTTACAACTTAATGAGCCGGAATATGTCGGGTCGGGAGCTACCAAGGCTTTATGATCCAGCATAGGTCCATGTGAAAGAAAGAAAAAAAAAAAACTGACGACAGAGTTGTCAGAATGTATATATGGCTCTGACCCGAGTCCAACTCCGACTCTTTGTCTCTGTCCCTGCCACCTTGAGTGTCGGTGGAATATCTGACTCAAGGCGTCGCTCTTGCATGAACAGTACTGGAGCCCAGAGATATTTGCCAATCAGTGTATCACAGCTCACCAACCACCGTACTGTGTGTAGGTAAAGTTTGGCACTAGTTGGGTCGACTAAGACAACAGTGAGAGAGAGAGAGCGAGCGAGAGAGATAACGAAGAATACAAGAGTGGTTATGATACAGAACAGGGAGAGGCTGAAACCGAGTGGAAAGAAAAAAAAAATAAATCAAAATCAAAAACACCAAACCCCACAGTTCCACACCTGTAAATAGAAGTAGATAAAAACTCTGGAAACACAATGGTAATTACAGGATCTCACTGTACAATATGTCAGCTGTGTGTAGAAAACAGATGCATTCATTTGATTATTTAAAAAATATATATTTATGCACATACTCTTTTGTACAGCGGCTAAACACTTGTTTGGTATTAAAATGTGCACACCTGTATCCTATTTTTTTGTCTTTAAATATTACTTATCTCAATTGGACACTTGCTTATTTAACATATTTCTCAAGAGATTTGGATTTAATAAGGTGATTAAAGGAGCCAGGCAACAATTCTGCCTTCCCTTCCATAAAACATTTTTATTCTAGTGGAATGCCAAGAGTTGTTAGAGACAAAAATAGAGAACTAGTAGTTGTTTTTTTTTGTTGTTTTTTGTTTTTTAAAACCTGCCTCGTGTCGTCATAAAAAAAGTATATATATATTTATATTTTTATATATATATATATACACAAAAGAAAACCAAAGTGAAGTGAAACCCTGCATCCCTTCTTTACACACTGGCCGAGTTATGGGTTTGGTTAAAAAAAAAAAATAATAAAAATGGGGAGGGTGAACTTTTAATTTGTCAAAACATCAGTGTCTGTCGGCTAACTGAAACACAGACATTTAGACATTGTACTGTTTGTTAATAATGCAGAGAAAAATGAACAACAAAAAAAAAAGCAGTTAGCAAACATAGGGTTACAGAACTGCAAAATTGTGTTGTGGCTGCAGGAGAGAGGTTTGCAGTCTGCTGACAATCAAGATAAGCGTTTCTCCAGTGAGGTTGTAAAAAGGTTATGCAAACAGTGCATGAATGGTCAAGAGACGCCGCATACTGTATGCTCCTCCGTCACAGAGGATTTCAATTGCTTGAATTTGTTTGTAGTCAAGTTGTTCATTAAGCGATTACAAACTACTTCAGTCACCCAGATTTTGAATTTTCTCTTTTTTTTTCCTTTTTCACGCGTATTTAATAATGACATAAATTCTTGCAAAATAATTATTCAACTTTGCATGAATCCTGAGTAACCTTTAAAAAAAATACTTAGAATCAAAAGGAAAATGAAGAATCCATTCATTGAGACAGCACTCCTGATCTGAATGCAACATGTTAATAAACACCAGAGGACATTTCACTGATTAGAAACCAACCATTACTGAAAGGACACACAAACATACACACAAATTACTTACTAAAATAATTAAAAATATGCTCTCTTTCTCCCGACTCATTCTCTCTGTCACATTCCCTCAAAAAAGTATTCACACACTCAAAAAAAAAAATGAAGCAAGGAGAGTTAAAAGAATCCAACAACAACAACAAAAAGACGGGTGGTACACATGAATAAAAGCATCAAAAATGATGCAGATATAATGCTATTAATCAGTCAACATTTCAATAATGTCTCTGTGACTGAGTCTGATACAGTGTTTCGTGTCGCCAGCAAGGAGAGAGAACTACACAAGCCTAGGCTTTGGGCCAGTATGGACTCAGTAAAGGTTCAGACAGGCACATTTGATATATATATGTATATATAATTCAAAAATATACCTGACATTGAGACTGAAACAGTCTCAGTCTCTTGTCTTTCCGTGTTGAACTGTTCACTTTGGTAAAGGGTTTCAATCACTTCATGATGTCTTGCTTGCTTCATTATTATTCCTCTACCTTTTCATTTTTTAAATAGACAGGATTTGTTTTGTACCTAAGGGAGGTGTAAGTGCTTTGCATTCAAGGCAGCATCACAGCCAGGTTACCATGGAGGGGCAAGTTAATGCTGGACCCCATCCGCACTCTTCTTCTGCACCCTCCTCCTCATCCTCCTCCTCAGTTCTGGTGCTTTTTTTTTCTGGGTGCACTCAGCTCTCCATGGGGTGAAAGTGCATAGGAGTTGGGCTCCCACTATTGCAGCAAGGATCCGCTCACAGTAGTAAGGCCTTTTTGTTTCTCCAAAAAAACGACGTGACTGCTTAAGCATCTGAGTGTCTGCACAGTGAATCTTTCAATATATATGTGTGTGTGTGTGTGTGTGTGTGTGTGTGTGTGTGTGTGTGTGTGTGTGTGTGTGTGTGTGTGTGTGTGTGTGTGTGCGTTTGAGAGAGAGAAGAAGCAATGTGTGATTTATGTGCATTTGTCAATTGCTGTGTGTGTGTGTCTTGTGTCTGTATGTGTTTTATGTTGGTGAAAGGCAGGTGGTTATGGGATTCGTATCCTTATACTGCCTCTCCTCTTCTTTTCCCCACAACACGTCTGTGTTCATTCCTTTTCGCCCATCGTGCTACTGACGCTCGTCTCCCTCCTCCTCCTCCTGGATGACCTGAATGTCATCCGACGGGGAGGTGGGCAGGCTGGCCGGCAAGCCGGGGAGCAGGCTGTCGGCCTGCTGCTGTTTGCCGAGCTCTTTGCTCTTCTCCTCCTCCTCGATGGTCTTCTTCCACACCTTGTGGTTCTCCGTCAGGTGCTGCATGATGCTGCAGAACAACCGGCGGCGGCCCTTCCTCCTTTCTGCGATGGAAGAAAGTAAAATCGTTTTTTAACGGGAAAAAAATTTGCGTCTGGGTAAACCGAGGCTTACTGAAGAGTCATCAGTTTCTTACTTGGTGCCAGCTCCTCCTCCATCTCGTCGTCCTCGTCCTCGTCTTCATCCGTGTCCGTGTCTACCTGCCCCTCGTCATCTTCATCCGATCCCTCTTCGTTGATCCAGTGGCCAGGCAGTAGCCCGGCGGCGTCGTAGGAGTTACAAAGTGGTCCTACAATATGCGTGATGAAGGACTCCTGCAGCCTGGCCAGCTGCGGGGCGGAGCGGTCCATGAAGGGGCTGATGGGTAAACCCAGCTGAGCTTCCTCATCTCCCTGCGGGTCAAAAACAAAGTGACCAGTTAAAGGATGGGTTCGCAATTTTTTCAAATCTATTCTTCAAACAATCTCATCAATGAGCACGGAGCCTGTACCTGCTCATAGAACTCATTGACAATGCCTTCTGTCCACTTGAGGTGCAAGTCACGGACTTTGGCTGGTCCATTGATATCTGCCAGCTTGATACACACTTGGCACACCAGCAGTCTGTCGTTCTCATTGGTCCAATCAATTCCCGGACTGTTCACGTCATTTACCTTTTCACCCAGAGAGAGAAATTACGACTAGTAACAGCTTAAAGGAGATTCAAATACCAATAAATATGTACTGGTCTACTGATCATATCACTGTGTGATTTTTCAAGGTTTCCTCATCATACCTTGGCATTGAACTCAGCCAGGAAGTCAAAGTGCTTCTTGAGGTCTGTGGCCAGGATCGCTTCGATGACAAGGAAGCGGAAACGCTTGAACTCGACGTGGTCCAAGTTGGCCAGGAAGTTGCATTCGGGCTGGGACAGGTAGAGGCTCCAGGCAGACGCAGCGTGGTGGTTCTCCAGCACCGAGCGGTCATTGTACAGCACCGCCTACGGTGGAGAGGGAGGGAAAGCTCAGAGGTGAGAGGGATGGATGGCAGGTGCCCAAAAAAGATTACAATTTCCTCTAAAATGTCAGTTAGAAATTCTCTTACATAATACGTCTGAGTATGTGTTACGCAATTTGTAATGGATTCAAAAATAGCAACCACTCAATAAATGGGATGAAAGGGACATGAGGGTATTTGGTTCTGAAAGTAGGAGTTGGACAGGCCCAAATGTGAGGAGACGGGTCAAAAACTGTTATGGAACAAATAAATACTACGGAAGACTTAAAGATCCTTCAAACAGACAGGACGGCTGTCCACATCACTATCAATCAATAGGTTCAAGGTTCCCTCTTCCTTTTTTAACCCACTTTCCTGGGACTTTTACAAAACTCAGACATTGCGCGCGCTATCACTTGCCATGTTGTGAAAATACAATATTTAAACTAGGGCATGCAGTTAACCTGTTTTTACCCTTCATTGACAAGAATGACTTTAAGGAGTAAGTACAATGCTGCTGATGGACCATGGGGTGTGGATTTAACCTTTTGACAAACATTTGTAAAAAAAAAGAAGACAACAGATCACAGGATGAACCTTTCCTGTAGGTCTCTATGAGTCAAGCAGAAACCTGGCATGCTAAAAATGAAATTAGAAAGTGTGACATATTGACTTTACATCATGAAGCATGTAAGGAAAAGTCACGTAAAGAAAATGTTGACTGTGCAGTTAAACATTAACTATAAGTGGAGACACAGGGTTTCTGTAGGGCACTTATGATAGACGAGATACTCAGTTTCATGGACAACGTATGAGGCAGCTGACGTGACCCTGGGGCATAAACCAATGGGAAATGTAATAAAGGATTGATTAAAAAGACTATTTTCGGTGACAGCACAAGTAAACTGATCACTAATCGTAATGGCTCGTAGATTGTATGTGGTGAGGTGGAATTAGAGGAAAAAAAGCAAGATGTCCAGCATCCACCAGTTGCCCCTCAGGCAGACTCTGGAGCTGCCATGTGAGTTTGTGTTTGTACACAGAGATTGTTTCAGGGGTAAGACGTCAGTAGTGATATTTGCTCTTCTGCCCGTCTGTTGGTCTTGAAAAACTTTTGTTTGTTAGAAAGCAGATTGCAACGTGCCGCAAACAATGACTCTCAGCAGAGTGGATAAACCAGTGCAGTAGAGATAAAGGGATGAGCTGTGGCAGATGCATGAGTCACTGTCAAAACTTTAGAGATAAGATCAAGGAGCAAGTTAACTTCTATGGGAGCTTCTAGCATGGCAACTGCAATAGTAAAATACTCACTTATTACAATTTACAATTCCATTCAGCAGATGTTAATGCAATGCTGACTAGAGGACTAGTCAGAACAGAACAATGAGTAACAGCCCTAAAGCTAAGTTCGCGTCTGACAGGATGGGTACAGTGAGCGGGATGGAGCATAGACCTGAAGGGAGTCAAGATCAGGTTGCTGTTTTATATGAGTGTCAGGGTTTTGATTTTCATGCATGCAGCAACTGGAATCCAATGAAGGGTTATGAACAGTGAAATGACTTGTGCTGGGGTGGTTGAAAAGAAGCTGTTTGAAAGTACATGCAGGGAGACATAGGGAGTTACAGTAGTCAACGTCTAATATGACGAGATCCTGTTCCAGGGGTTGAACTGCATGCTCAGGCTGATCTTCCTGATGTTGGGAAAGGCAAATCAATATGACTTAGCAGTTGAGACCATGTGAACCTTAAAGGTGAGTTGGTCATCAATCATGATACCCAGGTTTCAGGCAGATTTTATGAGTATAAATGGGGTTGTTTTGAGTCCGATATTGATCTGTTCTACAGAAGGACTCACTAGTATAACAAGCAGCTCAGTCATTAAGAGGTTAAGTTGAATGTGACATTCTTTGATCCATGTCAAGATATGAGAAAGATATGCCGAGATCCATGTGATCTTCCTGCTGGAACAATAGGAAATGCTGGATATCATCAGAACAGCAAGAGAAGAGAAGAGAAGAGAAGAGAAGAGAAGGGGACCCAGCACTGACCCTTAAGGTACCCCTGTCAATGAGCTGTGTAGTTCGGACACTTTCCCCCCATCCAAGATACTCTGAAAATCTCCCTGAGAGGTAGGAGGTGAACCAGTAGAGCTTTAGATGCCAAGCTCAGTGAGTGTGGAAAGGAGGATTTGGTGGTTAACCGTGTCAAATCTAGCAGCAATAGACCTGAGGACTGACAAGCGAGTCGAGCTGAACATGGCGAATCCTTTTGCTGACAGGAGCTCAGTCTCGGTGACCCTGCTTAAAGCCAGACTGTGTGTGCTGTATCTTGAAATGTCATATTACATAAACCCATATTTTGAACATCTGATCCTTTGTTTCTGAAAACAAGGGTGTGTTTTATGTTCTGTATATGTTACCGCTAAGCCAAAAAAAAATTATTGCAAATTTCGGTCTACAACACTGTCAAGTACCAACAAACGCTGGAGGTTACCTGGGGTGCATTAGTGGCTACTAAAAAGGCATTTGTGCGACCGGGATGGTCATAGTCGTGCATTGCAGCTGCTACATAAAGAGCCATGAGCTCCAGGGCAGGAATGTTCCAGGCCAGGCAGCCATAGCTGTCATCTGAAATAGAGGAGCTCTTGGAGGAGGCATAGGATACCCTGCCTGGAGAGATCCCACTGTCTGAATCTGGAACACACAATGGATAAATAAATGTCAGCATAGACACATTTTTAGGTTAGGCCTACACAGCCTGTCAAATCGGGTAACAGCTATATGAGAGGGAAATAAAACGTAATGTTAAATATGAGCATATACACACACAGCCTGTTCTACTCATTTACTTACTGTCTGACTCAATTTCACATATCTGTCATTTTGTCATCCCTATCTCACTTTTGCCGCCTATCAATTGACAGCTGTTCTGGCAGCCGCAGTGGGAGAAGCCAGTGGAAAAGCTTCAGATAATTTCTAATGGAGCTAAAATATCATTAGCTCGGACAAGCCTGGGAATGGCAGTGTTTATAAACCAAACCATCTGTGTTCTGGAGAGTTAAGGCCATACCCTGCTACTCAGAAGTAGTTTCTGAGCCACAAACAGAATTAGTCAGTTACTTCATTTCTGACATCAAAGGGTGGTCCAAGGTTTCTTGGAGGAACGGATGAAGAATCTGCAAACTTAATATACTCCAATAGATGTTTCTTTCAAACTTCTTTCTGTCTTTTTTTTTCCTCTCAAAAGATGTTTTTTTTTTATATATAAAAGTTCATCGCTTACATATCTTCTTCTCTTAATGGCTTAGTTGAAATGATGTTTTTTTTTTAATTAAAATTAAAATCATTTCATGAGAGCGGACTTCTTCTTTCAGGGATTCCAATTACTCAGAGGGTTAATATATAATTTATTTATGCTTGTGTGCAAGCTCGCCTGCAAAAAAACAGTGAATAGACTGAACGATGAAAACCCCTCAGACTCACGCTGGCTGGCATCTGCACTGCACAGCCTTTCTGTTTACATGATAACATGCATGCTTGTTGTGCAGCCAATGTTATCACGTCATAACTGGTCTTCTACGAATGGCAATCTATGTCAAATATATGTGCAGTACACCTGTGCCGCTTATGTTTACCTGTGTCGCTTCCTGTCACATGCTCACTGTGGATCTGCTGGAACCCAGGGATTGGTCGAGTGGTAAGGTACCAGACAGCATGGAGCACATCAGTAGCATGGACCCGGTTATGATCTGTGTGTTTTACACCAAAACATTTTTTCAGTAAGTTGGATTTGTGGACTGGGAATAATTTGAAATATTTGATCATTTTCTTAGCTTTGCCAAACTATAGCTACTTAATTACTCCAACAATACATATGAACATCTGGGGGGTGTGACACATGAACAAACAGAAACAAACATGAGTCGTTGAATTTCTTGAGGCCTACACAGTGTAACACTCACAGGGAATGTCCCTGTAGCCATTTTCCAGAGCACAGAAGTATGTCATGAACTCCCTCACAGGGATCTTGAATATTTCAAACAGACACGTATCCTGGAAAAGGGTGTATGTCACCTGGGGAAATACAAACCAGCTTTACTGAAACACAAATCAGAACACAGGATAACCAGCACGGTCACTAAAGATCAGTGGAACATTAAAACACAAGCGTTAAAATTAGTGATGTACCGATCGAGGTTTTTCCGATCCAATCCGATGCCGATCCGATACTGCTGATGAATGAATGAACTGTTGTGTGGGCATGAGGCGGAATCACCGCACAGCCATCCCCCTTTAGCACGGATGGTAAGGTGTATGAGCGTCTTTTCAGCTAAAAGCATTTGTAAAGCTCCAGCAAACTTTATTTTCCATGTATACTAAAAAGGAGAAATATGCTTTTGCTTCTTTTTTTACACCGGGATGAATAATTTGACAATAACTTTTTGGAAAAGTGTTAACAATTCCGCCATCTGTATCAAAGTGATCATTAGTTTACTATGTGCTGTTACTCTTTAATCATCGTTAAAAATAAGAAAAGTTTGAGAGAGAAGTGCATTTAGAGTGCATTTATTAAAGTGATAGAAACGGGGGGCACTTAAAGATGTGTTTAACTGACGTACCGCTCTGTTGTCGCGTCGACGTGAACAACAAAGGCTGTGATTGGTCAGTTCAGCCGTGGTGGTCTACATTCTCTTCCACAAACGGCTTCTCTGTCGCTTCCGCTTCAACATTTGCCACAAAAGCATTTTCTCTTTGATATCAATGGGCTCCAAACATACACGCTACATCTGGTTGACTGAAGGAGTATTAGGACCAGGAAGAAAGTCGGGCAAAAGGAAAAAAAAGTCTGTTACATATAGTCCTGAATATGTCTTATTTCGGTGTTTTTTTTGCCAGTTTTTGTCTTTTTTTGTGCCGGACTTTCTTTAGTTTTTTTTACCTGGTGTATAGTTTTCACTGTGAAGAGGAAGCATTGATTCATCAGACCAACACGTTCCCTCCATGTAGAACTTCTCACTCTGATAAACATCCTTCAGTTGCTTGTTAGCGGATCGTTCAGAGCCTGAGAAACACGTCAGAGTTGTTGTTTGTGGTGTTTATTTAGCAACGTTATTACCTCCCCTCACAATTTTCACGTTGTAAATATGGCACACAGCGGTCAGACTTGTTCTCTTATTAAGTTTAAAATGTTTCCAAATGACTTGGTCCGGTGGTGGCTCCATGTTACTGTTTGCTTGAATGCTGGGCTGCTCTGCGTGATGACGTAACCAGCTTGCAAACATAGAATCAAAGTAACTAGATGCGTGACTGGATCAGAACACTGGATCGGCATCTTTCATCCGATATCCGATCCAGCTGATTGGGCAGTATCAGAGCCGATATCCAATCCGGATCGGTACATCTCTAGTTAAAATCATTGTGCACAGACAGGAGGTTCACCGTCTGACCGAAAATGTAATTTCAAGCTAAAAAGGGACATGATTATTATTTACTGTACATTTTGTTATGTAATAATTACAATCGGGGTGCTGCATATTCACATTTTTTAAATGAAATCTGTGGTTTAGGTTTCTCCTTCAGCGGAGTCAGCCATCTCTCAGTCTTTACTTAGGTGCACTGCTGCTGAAAAACAAATGTGATTGGCTGGTTAAAGCCCACACCAACTCCAACTGTATCCCTCCTACTAAAAATATTTATCCTGTTTCCAACCCTTTTCCAGATTGCACCAGGCTGTACACTTGTGACTATAATTTTCAATATTACAAAAATTGGTTCATCACACAAACTGCTTTTGCTCTTTCTAAAGGAAAAGAAATCCTGTAGCTTCTTTTATAAACACAGTTAAGCATATTAAATTAAGACTAATAGGTTAAAGCCCTGCTTTGGAGTCAGTAAAGGCAGCAATGATCATTATACTCCATTTAACAGATGTGTTGGATGGAACAAACAACATACAGAATACTAACGATTTTACTTTTTTTTTTTACGAAAGCTTTCAAGAGTGGACAGACCGTTTGACCAAAGCCTAGTAACACAACAAAAACACATCAAACAGCTACAGGTGATTATGAGTGGTTTGTGGTTGATGTACTAACATAGCTGAGTATTCTTCCCGTCTTTCCTCCTGTTTTGTCTACCAGGTCAAAGATCTGGAAGTTCCAGGTGTTCATCCTCTCCATGAGAGCTTCATGGTCCTCCAGCATATGATCTAGTCTGAACTCCTGCTCACCCTGGAGAAAACCACCAAACGCATAAATCGTACAGATTAGCACAGACAGTTTTTTCTTCTGACCTTAAATCCTGCTTACATGTAAAAATATGTCAAAGACTGAAAAAAAGACACATTGATTGCAATTATCAAAGAATATGTGTAATGTACACTACCGTTCAAAGGTTTGGGGTCACTTAGAAATGTCCTTATTTTTGAAAGAAAAGCACTGTTTTTTTAATTTAATTTAATTTAATTTGACTATGTGTATGTGTGACTTTTCATGGAAAACACTAAATTGTCCGGGTGGCCCCAAACTTTTGAACGGTAGTGAATAATAAAAATTGAAGTACAAAACTATGTGTTTGAGGAAAACCCTCTACTCGACTCAAGCTATGATGAACTGTGGACATTCTAGGAAACTCAAATGAATCCTTGCATATAATTAAACTACATGTGTTTACCTCTAACAGCCACTGCATGTCCAAATTGAATGAATGCCTACTTGCTTCATCATAGGAAGAAAATCTACATAAAAGTGTGAGGAAAACGTGACTTAAACAGAAAAATACAAACACCAAAGAAACGGTTTCTCCGTCCCTGTGCAGCAGTAGACATTCTAGATGTCCTGCTGTTAGTCTCTCTTCAAATGCACCTCTGATTCCTGAGTCTGCTGCTCTTTGCTCGGGCTCTTCTCCTTCTCCTCCTCTGCCTGGCCCTGGTTCCCTGCAACGTCTGTCTCTCCAGACAACTCCACCTCCACGCTCTCCTCTCGGATTAGAGGCTCCCCCGTGAACTCCAGGACTTCACCTGCAGCTGCGGACAAACAGAGCACAGTGAATACAAATCATTCAGTTTGTTGTTTAACTCATGGACCCAATCTGAGAAAATAAATGCAAATAAATACCCCATTGATTTTCCTTTTAATATTTATTAATCCAATAATTTATAAATGCATTTATTTATGTATTCACTCCCTTCCCCCTAAACATGTATCTATGAATTTCCTTTTGAATTTCCATCTCAATATATAAAATGGAAAATAACATTTGAAATAAATTAATTTGATACAGGAAAATAATAGGAAATAAATAAGTTATAGGGAAATTAAATAAAGTAATTGATATACTTTTACTGCTGTCAGATTTAGTCTTCCATGACAATGCTCTTTCAGTTATGGAATTAATTACAGGGAAAATAAATGATTATCTTTTATTCTGGGGACCCCTTGGCACCCCCTCAAGGACCTCTGGGGTTCCCTGGACCCCACTTTGAGAACCACTGGTTCAACTGATATTTTGATTCTATGACTAGAGCTGTGTAGTAAAATGACTTCTTCATTAAAACGACTGTTTTATTGCTGATAACCAAAATCAAAGTCTGTTTAACAAAATGGATATTGTATTTATTCAAGTATTCCACATTGTAACATGAGGATAAAACAAACCATGCAAATTCTGTGTCTGCACCTGTGCTTGTGTTTATGTGCATGTACTTACATTACTCTTGCTGTCCAGCAGAGGGCAGCATTACCCTCCTTAAAACTACCTACAGAGGGTGTTTCTCTCTCAACCCCTGACACTACAGCACTTGACAAGATTGTCTGTGACATCTCTCTTACATAATGTGCATTAGATGAAATTGCATGTACCTGAGCGCCTGCGTTGAGCCTCACTGGTAAATGACTGATGAATTTCCCCCGTATCACTGCTGGAATTTCCCTTATGCATCTGACGACCACAGCTAGAACAAGAAGACATGGCCGTCACAGGCAAGATCAATTTTAGATCATGATTATGTTATATATGGTTATTGCCATAACCGCTACCATAAAGTGACTGTTGCTAAACATGCCCCTTCAGCACAGCTGGTTTCACCTGGTGCAAAGAGGGAAAGTGGAGCCACGGAAGTTCTGCTGGAAATCAGGCGAACTGAGGGTGTAACCCAAAGGCTTGTGCAAATTCAGATTGACGCTGGGCTTAGTCAGGAAGTCGGCCGTGTCGGGGAACTCCACGGGTGAGCGGGTGACCAGGGACGACGAGGAGCCCGTACCTATTGCCGGAGGGCTGTGGCTCGGTGAGGTGACCGGGCTCAGGCTTGGAGATGTGCCTGAAAAGGATGGACGGAGCGAATTAAAAGAGAAAGGTGTGATGTTTAGGAAGAACACGAGTGATGGTTAAAGTGGAGGCGTCTCGAAAAAGTTGTACGTTGTTTCGTCTCACCCGCTCGCCTGGGACCAGCGTGGTAGGTGAGCGTAACAGAGGAGGACCTCGGCTTTGGAATAGTGAGCAGGTTCGCATTCGGCCCGTTGGACAGACCTGAGCTGGAGCACAGGACACACACACATATATACATATATATACACACATATATATACATATATATACACATATTCACCACTGACCCAAGGAGTAATTAAGTAGTAGTAGATAATTACAACTCTGTCTTGTAGAGAAATAAAGACTCTTCAGGCAGTAAGACAGACCTGTACTGCCATCCTGTGGGGTAATGTTAACACTACATCCCAGGATCCAAAAAAGCCTACTTGCTGATATAGTTAACTGTACCTAAGGAATACATTTATTTTTTACAACTATTAAAGATACATGCAGAAAACACAATTATTATAATACAATGAATTACTTTCATCTGTAATGTCATACACACGTCTCACAGGTACATATTTTAAAGTCAGCAAAATGAAAGGAGCACAATGTCTCCCATGCGGTGTCACTGTACATTTACACATGTATCTGTCCAGTGAAACGAGATTTGGGGTTAAATTATGGCTTTTCAGGTCAAACTACAACTAGTGCTGCATGTTGTGCAGCAATGTTGTGTTCAAATATATAAAAACTACCTCCTCACCGAGCAACTGTGAGGGAAAACTGCGTTGCTGCAGTATGAACAGTGACGAGTACTAAAGATAACAGAGTGACATGTTTACTTAGGGTAGGATAACTTGCTTTCCGAGGTAATTTATTATACCAGATCAGATCATATTACATGTTTGTACTACAACCAATGTTCCACTCGGGCAATAAAAGTAACACCACAATATGGGAATATGAGGTGAAATCTTTGTTTTGATATAGTTAGTTTTGATGTAGGTATTGCATATGATATGTAAAGCGGGATGTAAAATAATACAAATTGTGAAAAAAAGAAACCATTAATAGTTTTGACTGTTAAATATAGCTTCTTGGCTCAAAACAGTGATGTGGGTGTGTTTCTGCAAATGTGCTATTTTATTATTATATTGTCATTAGGGTTTGGCATGAAGATTGTTGTAAGATTTGAACCAGGTATTACTTTTTTTCCCCAGGTTGACTAGTAAATAAAAAAAGATCATAGACTCATTTGTGCATAAATGCTTGTAAGCAGCTGAGCAACCTTAGGAAATGCACAACTAGAATATAGACCCGTTATTCAGATCTTGCAAGAATAGACATTGATCTGATGTACTGGAATTGGGCAGAGTGAGGGTATGGCATAGCTCAGAGGATATTGTAGTTGGTTATTTTGTGTTAGTATTGATACCTGGTCATGTTGAGGTCAGGATGGGGTCTCTTGCCATTGTTGCGTTCCCACCGTAAAGCGGAGTCGAGAGGAGGGAGTGCAGAGGTTGAAGAGGTGGAACTCCGCCTGGGCTGAGGGGTGGGGAGGCTGTTCCGGCTGCTCAAACCCTGATGGGTGTACATTCATACTAAATACATAAACTAAAGAAGCAGGCTGTGATACTCAAAGAGCATTTCAAATCAAAAGGCTATGAGCAATTGTTAACACCCTTAATAACAATAGACAAACAATAAAGTTGTTGTTCTACTGCAAAATATTGCAAACTACTAATCCGAAGGACCTGGACAGGACAGTGTGAACCTCTGTCGTCGCTCCTCCTGCCCCAAGACAAACCAGCATGAGTTAGCAGTGGCTGGAGAACAGTGGAGGGAGGAGAAAGCTTAACGGATTGTTTCAATTTCGCCAAATTTGATGTGTTTCATCCATGTGACGCAACAGGTTTTGGTAGAATTTGACAAAACACTGTGGCAAGTCTTGAGGAAAGAAATGGTCTAAAGGAATTCTTTGTCAATTGTAGAGTTTTAGCTACTTGTGGCGTCTTTGGTCTGACAACGCTGATGTGTTTCTTTATGTTTCAAAGCAGTAGAGCCTGTACTCACCTTAATGGGCTTCCTGTCACTCCTCTCCACGGAGTCGTCCACCTCGTCGCAGGGATAGAAGCCGGGGAAAGGCGTGAAGGGGTTGACCCTGGGGCGGCACGAGCCCGAGAACGTGCCCATGAGGCTGGAGACGCTGCGCAGGGCCGAGGCGGTTTGTGGGGACAGGGACGTGTCCATCAGCAGGTCTGACACCAGGTTCCTGGCCTCGTTGATGACCGAAAGGTCCACGCCGTTGCCGCTCACTGCACCCTGCCGTGGGCGCGGAGCGCACAGATTAAGTAACGGGGACAAGAGGCGTGAAAACACCACACCTGTTTAAATCGTTTCTGCTAGGATTGATTCTGTTCTCTGGCTTATGGATGAAAGGATAGATTCAACTGGACCAAACAATGTTGGTTCAATAACTCCCTTTTACTTTGACAGCTGATGCCTCGTATAAACTCTGAAACACATTTCTGCACAACAGGACGGTGGATTTTGCCCCCATCTCATCTATTGGAGACACATAAGGAAGGTACAGCTACCAATGAATGTTTCTATGTTCATATGGACATGTGACAAACGGTTTTGAGACACACTTGGAACCGATCTTTTTAGCTGGAGTGCACTTTAACATCAGCAGCGAATGGAGTGATAATACAAAATGACTGTGGATAACATAGAGGCAGTTGGAAGCAGTTTTATTGCCAGTGTTTTGGTAGGAACAAAAAGACAAGCACACGGGTCACGAGGTACTACATAGCTCTGATTTAAATCCCTCACCGCTTTTTACATTCTTTCTTGCTTCATCTTCATTCCCTTTAGGAATCTTGGTTTCCCATGGCTGACTTTGCTGTGATTTACTATTTCTAACCTCCTCTCCCACCCCATTCCTCTCCCGTTGTGTCCTCATCCCTTTACTTTTCTTCCAGCGTCTCGCAGAGCAGAAACAGTAGCAACCAGTGTGTATTGGGTGGAAAATACATATGAAAGGCATAGTGCTGTGTTGATCTTAACTGAAATCGTAAAAGTAGTCTAACCCCCCCCACCACAAAAAAAGGTGTAATCTTTCCCTTTTTCAGCCAGGTTTCATAAATGAATATTTTCTAGCTGACCTGGCCTTGTTTACCAGGAACAAATAAAGACTTTTGGTCTGTGGGAGCTGAATTCTTTGATAGATTACACACATAGTTCAAACAAGACAAAGAATGTCTGAGTAAGATAAAATGTAGCATGACAACAATTTCAAGGTTATCGTATGCCAGATTTTTTTTTTTTTACACAATGTGTATTTTGCCTGACTAAAATCGCCAGGAATGAACTTAGGTCCCAAAGGTGACATATAGAGAGCTTTTATTGGAAATGAGTCCGTGTGAAAAGACCTGAATGTCGGTCTGTTTTAGCGAGCACACTGAAAAACATGAGAACTGGACACCACTGACCTGATACTGTGGTTTGTACCAGTGTTTCAGATCCCAGTCCCATAAGATCATCTGAAAAAAACAAGAGAGACACATGAACTGTCAGCCACATGCTGTAAATGTACATTATGTGTGTTCATAGCAGAGAATATGAAATGTTTTTACATAGCAAGCTTGACCTATGCTCCACATTCAGCACATTGCCTTATGACTTTTAAGGGAGGCCACCAGCGGGTCAGCAGCAGAGCGACAGAGCCTCCTGCTAGTCTGTTCTGCCTGTTATCTAAACACACAATGTAGTAACAGTTTACATTAAGGATTTCCTGCACCGCATGATGCACTTTCTACCACAGGTACGCGAATGCGCGGTGCCTTGGCGACAACGAGAGCAGAGGCCTTTTCACTGAAAGCAAAAAGAAGAAAAGCAAACCACTAAAACCACCGTGCTGCGTCTACAATGAAACTATGAGATCTTATCTGGCTCCAACTACGTCAATCAGCAGCATTTCCATGCTATCTGTTGGTAACCAAACAGGAGCTCTCTCACACACTACAGTGGTTTACAGCTGGTGCAGCTTGTGTAGCACAAACTTGCTGGATACAAAATAACCTAAATCTATAATTTGAGTATGAATATAAATTGGATACATTTTATACTGCAGATACCAGGTCTGACAGGATAGATAAGTCTGTTGTACAGTCACATCATAGTTTTGTTTTTTTCAGAACAACTAATTTTCTTCAACCATGCGAACAAGAGTTTTAGGCTGTTTTCACATGTCTACAGAAAAGAGAGGAACTCGCTTAGAGCCAAACGTGGTCTCGTATGCAACTTAAATGAAATGGAAACGTGATGCCTTCATTGCACATACACTGTGAATAAACAGTATTTACATATTCATGAATTGGGGGATTTTTTTAATGAGGTAAACGGAAGAGATGTTATTTTAATCTTAATTAGACTTCTTTTTAACGGGTAACAACACATGGGACACAAATACATCATCATTCAATCATTTAAAGTTATAGTGCAAACTTCTGTCTTCCTCTTCAGGCAGTGAGAGCAATTGCACAAACACTGTGTGGACACGCGCTTACATAACAGGCTCCAATGAAGCCGAGTCCGCCATTATTGTTATGGCTGTAAAAGGTGGACAATTGTTTTGAGTGTCACACAAACCCTTGTCAACTCTTTGGTCTGATAATATTTGTAGAGTCTAGAAGAGACTTAAAAAACTTGGTATAATGTGAAACAGAGAGATTTGCCTGGCAGTAACAGGCTTAAACTGAATCGTATGTGCAAGGCAGCATGAATGGATTGGATGCTCATGTATATGTAAAAGTTAGGCACTACAGCTTTAAATTGATATGTCTTAAAATCATAACTGGAGGTTATTTATAAGTAAAACTATTGAAATCTATTACTTTTGTCAGCATAACAAATAAAGGACTAAGGACACCCAGAGGTGTCAGATCTGCTCATAGTCTAGAGAAATAAGGCACTTTGCTATGTAAAATCCAGGCAGTGGATGGTCCCTTCAAAGAGCCACAATGCAGTCTCACCCCTCACCACAAGAGGGAGAGACACAGAGGGTCACACCTGACCACTTTCACATTACATTCTTTTTACCATCGAAGCACGTCATCACGCTGTCATGAATTATCAAAGCATATTACATCATGAAAAATGTTTTACACCGGATGAATTGTTACATAACACCCAGCCATGTTAAAAAATGCATATATTACACTTTAAAATGAATACGGATTTAAATATTTGTTAATTTAATTGTGAAATGTACTAGTCAAGTCAAGTCAATTTTGTTCACAGATTCATCCCAAGTGGCTATACAGTTTGTACATTACAACATCTCCTGTCTTAAGACCCTCACATCATAACTAAGAAAAACCTTTACCAGGAGAAAAAAACAACAACTATTGTTCTAATTGTATGATTTAGGACATCTCTGAAAAGCTACAAGAGCAGATTTCTGATCTTAAAAAACACACTACAAAACACTACATATGAATATATATAATATATATTGTTACATCTATCCATAACATTAATGTTGGGTTTTATATAATTATGTTTCTGTATATAACACATACCTGAACTGAGATTGTTAAATAGATCAGTGGCTCCATCCCATCTCCTCTAATCAGTAACTGTTTCATTGATCAAAGTGGGATGTTGGGTGTTTGTCATCTGCATCTGTACAATGCTGCCAAACATTTAATATGGCAAATAAGCCCTGCCATGGCAACCCGACATAGAGGCCAGCAAACAATGCTCCATACACCATGGCAACGGGATGGTGGAAGACAGCCGGAGGACAGAGTTTTTGGCCTTCTGCTTGTTTACGGAGAGACACGGAAAAAGAGCTGAAGCAGAGGGGGAGACAGGTAAAAGGTGAAGGAGAGAGGGGATGCGGGAGATAAAGATGGAGACGCAACTAGATGCTGCATGCGCTCGGTGGTTATTTATTTTTTTTAATCAATCCATTTTCAACCGATCGACCCTTTCAATCACACGCGTGCACACACATAGAGAAACACACCCACAGTCTTTAAGTATACCACATAAATATATCATACAATGTGTTAACATCATCTATTGCATTTACATGCTCCTCTCCTCACTGCTGCATAATCTTTTCACAAAGCACCGCAACACGGACTGTCACACAGCACAGGAACAGGAAAAGCTGGCTGAATGGGTGCCGCCACCACCTCCGTGAAAGCAGCCGGCCCCCGTGTGCCAAAGCAGAAACTTATTTACCGTCAGGGCCTACTGCAAAGTGATGAGATTAAAGTCTTTCAATGAACAGCAGATATTTTTCTTTAGCCGTGTTATGAAAACACAACATGCGGGCAGACACATGACAGACACACAACTCAGCTGCTGACACTTGTACACATGCCATCATGCATACAAAAGACACACACGCCACACACACACACACACACTTTATGCATACACTATAATGTGTGTAGTAATTGTAATAATAAAATAACACATAATAATAATACTATTACAATATATACAGTACAGACCAAAACCTTTTCATTCAATGTGTTTTCTTTATTTTCATGACTGGTTACATTGTAGATTCTCACTGAAGGCATCAAAACTATGAATGAACACATGTGGAATTATGTGAAATAACTGAAAACATGTTTTATATTCTTCTATATTCTTGTTTCTTTAAACTATGCATGATATCTATCTTGGTGGCATTCATCAGAAACAATTATTTTAGTTTGATATATTAACATATTTTGGGGAAAAGTGATTTTTATCTTGGTGGCCCCATAAGCTAAAATGGGCCACATGGTTTCAGCTAAAAAGGGCCCCCCTCTGTGTCACTCACAAACACACGTGTGTATGACATTTGGTTTAACTAAAACATGCACAGTACATTGATTGTCATGTGAAATTAGTGCAACTCAAAGTAGTGCACTACTTCTGCTTTGTTTGTGTAACTTAGCTTGTTACATATGGCTGGGTGCTAGCTTTGCGTAGTGATATCTTAGCCTGTATACATAGATTTGCTAGCGTGTGTGTACAACACATAACTTATCTGTTCTTGTTTTAATAGTAGCCATATGAGTTTGTTTAATGCATTTAAAAATGATGCGGTTCTAAGCAATTATGTTTTTTTATGTGTTTTAACATATTATGATTATGATAAAAACTTATGATTAATTAATTTTGAATTGGAATTTCCCTTTGTCATTCGACTGGCCCATTTTACATGATGAGATGGCCCATTTTATATGGTGAGATGGCCCATTTTACCTGAAATCGCTGATGCAAAAAAAATGGCATAGCAGATGTTTCAAGATTTGTAGGGCCTAAATAATTATAGGCCCTACAAATGTCAACACAAAATTATCAGAATAATTTTGTTTAAGTAATAAGTAATTATTAATCATAAATATAAATGGAAAAGGCATATTTGGTATTGTGATGATGTCACCCTTCTGTCTATCATTATTAAAGCTGCAAAGATTAGTTGAGCAGATGAATGAAAACCAATCAACAACTATTTTGATACTCAGCCATTTTGCGTCATTATGTTGCTAAAATTCTGTTGTTGCAGCTTCTTAATTGTGAATATTTTTCTAGTTTCTTTAGTCCTATGACTGTGAACTGAATATATTTGAGATGTAGATTTTTGGTTAAGATGAAACATGATATTCGAGGTTCCATTTTGGGCTTCGGGAATTGCTGACCGACATTTAATCAACCAAACGACTAATTGAGAAAATAAGTGACAGATAAACTCAAATGAAAATAACAATTAGTTGCTGTCTTCATCAATTTAACAACTTCATATTTGCAACTGACCTACTGTGGCTCTACCCATTTCATATCTTCTCTACCCATACATATCGCGTCGATTAACTTAATGACGTTTTCTAAACACACAAAGGCCTTGCGTCTGTGTGCACACCTAAATGGTCATATGTGTGGGTAGGATATTTATAGTAGAAGTACTTTCTAAAGGGAAATAACAGCCCTATATTGATACACACACAAAGGCAGGCACATACTCTCATGAGACAATATCACAAACACACAAGCGCAGGCAAAAAATAGTACACATGAAAATAATATTTCGCATACACACAATTATTTAACATGAGGCAAGTCATAAATATTTCCCAACAGGAGTCTATAAACTTGTGCAAGCCATTAGACAGCCGGTTAGTTACACCTGCATGTCATATTAGCTGGACTCCGGCACTGTGGTGTGAGAGGTGGGGACATCGCTGGAACTGATAAAAACATGCTAATAAGAGTGTTGGGGGGACAGAGGAAAAGCTATCAATGGCAGGCAGACGGGCCATTGGTATGGAGAGGAGCATGGCACTGCTGACGTCAGACGGCTGCGACACACACAGCGTCAGCAGCCCCCCAGCGCATGCACACGCTGATAATGAGAGCTGGGCTCTGGCTGCCAAGACACACACGGGAAGAAAAGATGATATGGAGAGAGGAGGGGGAGAAAGAGAAAAAAAAAGAAGCAAAGGCATGCATGATTCCTTTAAGCCTGTGTTCAGGAAAGGGAACGAACCAGATGAGAGGTCTGCAGCGTGTGTGTGTCCTGTTGGTCAGACAGAACTTGAAGTGCTGGAATAAATCTGGCCATGGAGCACAGTGCCAAAGCTCAGGCAGGTTAGCTAACGGTTGGCCAGCAGTTGAGGCAACTCAAGGAAGGAACAGACTTTAAAAAAAAAAAAAAAAACTGTCTGAACTTTTGACCCAGACTGGCTCACTACGAATGTATTACTCACACATTTAAGTCAACAACCCTATTATAGTGTTTGAAGAATCCAGAGGAAAACATTACAAAAGGCTGTGCGAAGTTTATGGTAAACTCATACAGTCCTGGAAATTATGGCAGGCAATAAAATAATCTCAACACCAATTCGCTATGAAATATTGCTTGATAACTAGGATAAATATAGATTGTTTCGGCTCTCAGCTCGTTGTCTTCATAATCCAGCCAACCTTGACATTTCCCTGGCACATTGTCACGTGTAGTGGTAAAAATAAAGCATTTATCAAGTAGAGAAAATTAAATTATACAAGTAGAACCAAAGGGAATGATAAGTTTAACGGCGAACTTGCATTAACCTCGAATCAAAGATGTCCTCATCTTTTTTTTTTTAGATTAGATTTAGATGTGACCAAAACAGGGAAAACAACATCAATTATTACGAAGTGGTTTAAAAATATATTTTAAGTGACCCAGGACAGGAAGCAGTGACAAAAAAAAACCAAAACAGTTCAACACATGCATATTAGTGCTTCATCAACTGCAGCATTGCAGGGACCTAGTAAAAATAACAATCACTTGAATCCTGGGTGTGTAGCTGTCATTACCCTGACCGCCTTTTTTCCCCCTCCCCAAAAGACATGATGGACATGAAAAACTAACCACAGAGCTGACACTGAGCTCCCCTCTTTTCTGTAATTGCTATTTAATACTATCAATAAACATTTACCTGTGTACATTAAAGGTTGAATGTGTAGAATTTTGTATTAAAAAACAATGTGTTTTGAGAAGCACAGACTAAAACTGGGCTTTTCCAGGTTTGACAATGACTTTATCTTTACACGTTCCAGCCAATAGCGACGGTGGCATTGCGAGTTGCCAGATGTGGTCTCTCTGCTCGGCACAGCAAGGCTACTGGGTAAAAATTGGGAGTCCTACAGCAGCTTGAAAGCCCTGGCGAATGGATGAGTTATAAATCACAGAAGTAGAGTGAGCGGAGAAGAGCAAAAGCCAGAGTCAATATGGGTGAAGCATATGCTAGATGGACTCATATAAAGTATTTACATGGCATCAAAACGCATACGGACACACTTTTCTTCTCGATTTGTAAGTTAAGCTAACCCGCTCGCTAATTTAGCTAACGTTACCCGTCGGTCAAATTCCTCTTCAGCAACTTATTTACATTATATGACGCTGACCCTAGATATGACATTACTGGTCATAAACCATCGATCTCCACACCCAGTAAACAGAGGAAATGGAGGCGGCTCAATCCCCCTGCCTTGTCCAATACTGCCGGTTCACTTTCACCACTGCACTGAGTGGCTATTATAAACAATATTCTAGCTAGCTATTTGTATTCCCGCAGGTCTCATAGACAAACATGAGCATACTGTGAAGTTCTGTTGGATGTTTGTCAATGCAGTGATACAGTTGCAACAAACCTGGCAATCCAACTCCTGCATTGTTTTTTTTTTGTGATGCATCTATGACTTTGATACACTAGATTTGGTATTCTCATTTTACATATTCCCCTGGTAATCATCTATATTTATCTTCTTAAAAACAACATGTGAAGGGTAATCTAATAGTAAAAGATAATATATAAATAGAAAATGTACCTGGTACCGACTTTGGTACTATTTGTTTACCTAAAATAGCTCAAATAGCACAGAAGTCCTTGAAGCGATCAGTGTTTTTAACATCCTCGTAGATTTTCTTATCAATATATCGTTCAGTTGCTCTGTGTGCAAATAGAAAAATGAACAGTTATCCAAACACGTTTTATTTTTCTCTGTTTATTCAACCTTTCTCGTGTTTTGGTCAGCTGCTTTTCCATGTTTGGGTCATCAACATCACAGTCATTGCCAAATACAGTCTGTCACCGCCTGCCGAGTGGATAAAAGAATGAAAGTGGTGGATGGGTAAAGTACAAACACTAATACACTGAGTCTCCTCTCGGTGCAGCACAGTCAGAAAATCTACAAAAACAAAAAGAACTTTTTTGCATCAGTGTTGCTTGGCCCCCCACCAACCCACAGGTCATCTAAACCGACGGCAAAAACTCATGGTACTCCAGATGGTTAGTCCGCCTATGGCTGTCACCAGTGTCGTCAGGGCAACCTGGCAGGACCATGGAAAATTCTTTGACTAGGGAAAGGAGCTTGTGCAAAATGTCATCCCTCTCTTTCACACTCATCTACCACTTCACTGGACTGGTGTTGTTCACCGTCTGCCCTGGGAAAGCCAGCGTCTACAATGTCATCTGCAGTATTTTTATTTCGTTCTGTGATCATATCTATTGCTTAACACACTCGCAGGGTGGTAGTTTGATCCACTTTGGCACCATCCCAGCGAATAACAAAAAAAAAAGCCAACCCAAACATAGTTGAAAAATTCCAACGAAGGCATGAACAAGTTAACATTTACGGGTCTGATATCTGTTTCTTGTAAAAATCCAAGTTAAATTGGTGAAAACCTTTATATGACGATGTATTTCTGTGCATGTTCCATATAAATAACACTTCATTAGCTGTCACAGTTTCTTATCTAGTGTTGCTAATAAAAACCTAAAGAAGCCACTCACAGTCTCATACTAACTGAACTACAGCTTTTGATTTCTTAGCTCAATTCTAACAGGTGGAGGTATAGAAACTACAATACAAAACTCATAACTTGTACATTTTACCCAACAAAGTTATAATTTGAAATGTCACCAAGGATCTCCACAGTGGAAAAGTTTGTGGGTATTTTTAGAAGCCAGAGTAAGCTCAATGGGGAGACACCAAGGCTAATGAAGAGCATGAAGTAGGCTGTGGAATCAATGTCACGTCATACTGCATTTAGAGTACTTCAGGGGCTGATCTGGCGTACTTGTCAGCAGATGGTGTTTGTTTACATGCAGAGATAAAGAATCTAAAACTGACATATTTCAAAAGGGCGTTTGGGACTTGTGTGACCCCGTACAACAAAGACGCACATTGGGGTTTGACCTCCGCCAAGCATATTGTGACTCCCACCCAACATTGTTGTCCTATACTTACTGAATACACACACTATCGTAGAATGAAAAGTATCAGTTTTCATCACTGTTTTGTGGTTGTTGTGCCGTCTTGGTGCAAAACACAATGCACACATCAAAGTTCTGCAGGTGCATACGTCAAAATCTGTACATAGAAAATAAAAGTCATCTATTTAATCAATCTAATCATCTTAAGTTAATACTAGAAAGGAAGTGAAAACTAACAAGGCATGCAGTGATAATGATGTATGCACAGCCCCAGCATTTCATATCAACCAGAAGCATGGGGGTGGTATGAATGTAGTCAAAGTCTTCTTTTAGTGTCTTTTAGTGTCTGGTGTAGTGTGCAAAGAAAACAACCTATGCAGGTGCAAGATATCACCGCCAGGTAGCCAAAAACATGATGGCACCTGGTGATCCGGAAACCAGGATTTCCTACTTGCTAACACATTTCTCCATCAAACCATCTGGTGTGAAACACAAGTTGCATACCGAACAACAGTCGAAACATTTAGCTGCTGCTGTTTCATCATATTGCAGGATTGCTCTGAGCCTCTATGACACATAAAATAGCCAATATGACACATAGAAAAATGGTTAAAACTACTTTGTTCTCCTTTACCCTTTTGCATCCCAGCATCCTTTTAATCAATATATAGTGTATTATAGTTGTCTCATATCTCTTTTATGTCTGTATAGTCAAACTATATTTGATGTGACACATCACACAAAGTAGAAAACATCCACCTCCATGCCGGAGTTTTGTCACAAGATAGAATGAAACAGCTTTCCTAATCCTTTTTATATTCCCTCATCAGCCTTTGTCTCTCTCCAGACAGCCATTGTCATTGCTCTCTGAGGATTATGCTACATTAATTCCAGTTTCTGTATTAGGTTACAGATGCCTTTTCATGCACCCCCACTGGCCTGGACCGTAATTAAGTTAACAAAAATTTGCAACAGCGAGTATATTCACAAATTTGTATGCATCATCGTGTGCAACTCTAGTTTTTTTGTGGGGTATCTTTAATTTTGATATAAGTGATGCACCTGCTCAAGATAACATCAGTTTGTGATGTTAAGGTATTTTGTGGTCTGTGGTCATTCTATCCAGGGACTTTCTGCATTTCCCAGCAGCATGTAACAACGATCAGTGTGATCGGTTGTCTGTGCTGTAGATGTAGATGTAGATATAGGTAGAAGGGATAGCATAGCAAAGAGAATTTAAATACAAACAGCTACTTCCTCGATTCAAAGGATGATTTAACACAAATGGATGATATATTTTTTATTTCCAGGGGAGGGTCTAGGGTGATAAATGCAAAGAATAACTGTAAAGCCTTTATAACACCTTGTAATAAGTGAGATCTTGAGTCAGGATTTATCCCTGTATGATAAAATGGAGGTGTAAATAAAGCTGACTTAAATCATTTTCAAACCAGCATTGTTTAGTCTGTTTGAATCAGACGTTTTCATCATGCTATATACCTGTCCAAGTGAAACCAGACATTATTAAATTGGCATTTTTAATGACACTGCGCAAATATAAATTCTGTTAAAGTAATGTGTATGCAGCAACTTGTTGGTACAGCATAGAACAGAATAATGTTAAGTGATGTGACTGATCTGCCCGAACATTACAAGTTTTGTTGAACCAATATAGATTTTTTATGGAAATTGCTTTGGATTTTTTTTCTCAAACGTATGAAAATCAACTCTCAATTTCAGGACAAAACAAAAAAAGAAACAATTTCACATCCAAGCCTGTCTGGTTTATGTCATTTCCCCAAAGACCACGTAAACTCACTTATGGTTGAGGTTTGTTGTCGCAAAATGCATAGCCTACAAATCCCTCTCATCTGATATCTCAGGGGCATAGCATGTGGTTTTACCACGGCATTTTGTTTACATGAGCCAGCAGACATACAGCACAAAGCCTATAGACACACACCCACTAATTCCTTTGAAGCAGGGAAAATAGCAGTTGCTGTCTGCTTCCTGGCTGTTGTGAATTTGTCAGACAGATGTGTCCCTGGAAAAAAAAAGCAGATGGACCACAACAAGGCTGACAGAGAAACTGAGCGGAAGAGTTACAACTGTGCTCTATGGGTCTTTAGGGAAGTGGCAGGGAATTTCAGTTTGCAAAGCCAAGTTAAGACAGTTCTCCTTCAGAATAGCACCAGATACACAGTATGGCCAGATGTTCTGGACACCTGGGGAAAGAAAACATCCAAGTGGTCAATCCACTGCTGCCTTTTTTTGAGTCCGATTAGCGGGCAGATGACAACTAGACTCAGAAGCCTGAATGGTTTCAGCTCCCACTACAGAAGACTCTTTCCTGTATTATGAAAGAGGTTGGGGAATTGGGGAGGGAAACTGATCTTTTTAAACCCCTTTATGGTTGAAAGAATAGCAAGGAATCTGTGGCTAAAAGCTGGTTGGCACCCATCATGGTAGAGACCCAAGAAACCTGCTGGTGGATTCAGGATTAAGGACGGGCCAGAAAGGCAGCAGCTGCCATAGTTGTAGAAGTGAAAGTATGGGTGTTGAATGAGTTTGGGGAGGCTACGATGAAAACACTTCAAGGTTTCGGGAAGCAAGGTGAGACAGGACATCCCAGGCTGTTCTGAGGCTTCAGACTGCAGGTGTGTTCTCATTTCAAGAGAAAGTGGCATAAGAGTTTTAAGGGTCCCGGCAGAGCCTTCACATAATCAGATTTACGGTTTCTCCTTGTTGACCTGAGATCCCGTTGGGAACCTCAAGAAATAGATGCATGGAAGTTGCTGTGTGAAAGGATGACTGGGTCGTCCTGCCTGCTCTGCCTCTACCACAGCCCTGACCTGGATAAAGGACAAGAATATAAATGGATAACTAGATCACTAAGAACCAAATTGGTTTAAGGTTACTTCTTATTTTAGCTTTTGTAGGTTTGAATTTGTAGGGCTTTTGCACATTTCAAAGTCTATAAGATAACATAAATCACAACAGAAAAGATAATTCTAAATTGATTTAGGTGCTTTTTATATGGTACCTAGTCAGATCATTTTGAACTGTAAATCCACAGATAGTTTGGGCTGGGAGAACGGACCTTGGAAATATCAGGATTTCCCCACATATTAAAAAAATCAGTGTGATGCACAAGGAATGAGGCATTTATCTTGATCTATTATTTTTTTTTATGATTATTGTGGTCCCTTTCAGCTCTTAGTGTTTTGTCTTTGTTTGGGTGTACCGTGTGGCAGAAAGCGCTTTAAAAATTGAACATGAACGAGCAACAGGACTGAGCAGCACCTTCTGTTATAGTCGTTTAAAAATAAAGCATTGTTGTAGGTAAAAAAAAATCCCTCAACCTCCACCACCGACGAACGTCACGAGGTACAAGATGGTTATCAGCAGATGAAAGGATTCTTGAGCCCATCCTGGGCTGACGTAAATGTCTGTCGGCAAAGCATTCTTTCTACCAATGAGTGAACAGATGAACATTCAAAAGAGGAATGTGATACAATCACATTTAAAAAAAACCTTTAATAAAATCAATTGTGGGTGTAGGGTGGTTGACATTAGTTGACACACCTGCATATCATAAACAGAGACTTAAGCTGTGTTTTCGACTGCAGGAACTTCCTCCAGGGACTAAGAGCCTTTAAGTAGTAGCGGTAGTACTTTCCAAAAGGTCAAGAACTTAGTCAAACACACTCACCTTACACACTTAAGTCTTGTGTAGTCAGAAGTATGCCATGGAAAGTAATACAGCCATTTTCTAATTCGGTCTTCTATACCGGTCTGCGTCAGCACATACTGCACGCAACACTTACCAGAACCACGAAAAGATGCGTGAATGCCTTAGAAATTCCCAGAGTTTGACCTGGGTCATAGTAAGTAAATTGAAAAAAAAGGAAGTAAGAAATAAAAATCAAATTATTTATTCTTGTCAGTTGTAAACGTTACTGTGGAAACAAGCTGGTCCGTGCAGTAATTAGATAGTTAATTACTATGTTCGATAGCCATCCTCAATTGTCTGTTGTCTAGTTTGGTCTAAAAATTTCAGTTTATCATCACCTTTGACAAAGACGTGTAATAAATCATTACATTTAAGAAGCTAAAACCATCTTGTTCATTTAATTACATTCTTACTTAAAAAAATTAGTAAGAGATAGTTTAATTTTCAAAATAGTGATTAATTTTCTGTTGATCAACTTGTTGGCATAACTCTGTTTTGTAAAATGTATACAAAAATCTAACAATAAACAGCTCACACACACACACACACACACACAAAGGGGAAGTTGTCAGACCCTATAGCAAACTGCCAACTTGTTTATCTCAGACAGATTTATACCGTGTCGCACCATGACCTATATGCATATACCATAAAGCAAAAAGTAAAAAAAGAAATGGATTCGGCCAGTCACCAAAGAAATTACAGCCAGGGGGAAAGAGTTTCATACATGTATACCAATGAGAGCAAACCAAAGAGGTCATTATGGAGCCTTTTTAAAAGAAATAGGGCAGCAACTACTTAATGTCTTCTTGCTTGATGTTGAGGAGAATCCACAGTGAAAAAAGTGAAGTGCAGATAAGCGCAAATGCAAAAGAAAGTGCTGCATAGACATGCAATTAAGATTTTTTTTCCCCACTCTAAGGTAGCTTTATTTATTTATATTTATTATAAAGAAAAGCAGTGAATGCTGCTACAATGACTGCTACAGTGACTACAGTTAGTTATATTTTAATTATAAATTAATTTGATTGATTTAATGTTGCATTGATTTGATTTTAATGTATTCTTCTTTTAAAATGACCGATTTTTTAAAAAGCAAATAAAAAAAACACAGTGACGTGCCTGCTATTATGACCTATTATGACCTTGTGATTTAGAGGAACTGGAGATAAAGAATGACAAGGTGAAATGTATTTAGAAGGAATCTGTAGCTTAACCAGAGTCACTGTCAGCATTGACTCACACAGCGGTTTCTGCAGTTGGCTGCTTTCCAGACAGTGGAGCGGCGCATGCTGACAAATACAACATGCAGGAACAACATAAATGCCACAATCAATAAGGTCAACCCCAGTGCATACGTCAATGATGAACTTTTTCCCACAATGGCATATTTGAAGCTCAAACGGCACATAACTTTTTGTACTCAACACCAAAACTCAGTAGGGAGCTACCGATGTTGGCAAAAACACAGCGTGCACACACACCACATGTAGTTTTATTAAGTCCAACAAAAACATACAATGAAAAAATCAGACCAAATTGTATTTGAATCTGAATGACACCGTGCAGCTTTCACTGTATCTGTTTCCCTTCTCTTCCAATCCAATTGTGTGCTGTCTGGTAAATTAGAAAAGCCAGAAAAATCGAAAAATATAACCGTATGAACTGCAAGAAGATAGGTCTCGGTTACGAAGACTTAGTTTGGATGTAGTGTTTGAGTCTGTGTTCTTTAAATTCACAGCTGCTCTGCACATCGTCCGTCTTGTTTTGCATGAACATGGGAGAGCTTACATAGCCCTAACTCAGTTCAAAACAATAGCTTAGCTTTTTAAAAGTGATTGAATCGATACGTGACGAAAAAAGATACAGAATACCCAATGGGATAGGTGTTGCATCGACAAAAAAAAACTTCAATGGGAGGCAAAGAGACAAATTAGCGATATTACATTAAAATTGGACATATACCTATTTCACAAGTCAAACACAGATCCATAGCAGGCTTAATATCTGAGTCGAACAAAGTGATATCACTGAACATACATTAATCCTGTCTGTCTTCTATACTTTATCCAACAGATCTACAGATCTGCGCCCAGATACCCTTTTTTTTACGCTAAAATTAGCACATACTGCATGTGTGTGAGCTATTTTATGTGTGGCTCTCTCCAATTAACACTAAATCTATATATTACACATTTGATTTTATGCAAACATATTCCACGTAACTGGGTTTAATCCAAGTGTGACTTTGATCCCACGTTTACAGGAAACCACTCAGTAAATCATGCCCCTATAAATAGTTGCAGGCAGCACAGGCTGGATACATTTTATCTGAGCTTAAATTTTCTGTTGACCTGGACCACAGCAATTCATCGCTATCACAAGAGATTGGCAAGAATATAGGCATGTGTGACCTTTGGAGACTGGTGGCAGACAGCCCGAGTGTAAATATTCTGAATTGTACTTCTCAAAGTCCTTTCTGCTGACATTGATTTGCTGATCTGCAGGTTCATATAAATATCCCGGTATTAAAACAAGTAATTATTAAAAGGACCATTGACCCCGTGACGCATGCATCTATGATCAGAGTCTAAAGTGAGCTTCATTGTCATCAAAAACATTCAAGCCGCTGTTTAATGAGGTGCAATAAGGAACCAGATTTGCCTGTCTTCCCCCTCCCACTTGTTTCAGCGGAAACTTTACGGTCTTTACAGTAACACCTTTAAAGCTACTATTGCTGAAGCCTCGATATATGGCAGGGGACAAAGGTGAACTCAAAGTGCGAATGTTTTCTGTTGAAACTGTGCCAGGCAGCCCTAAACCAGAGAGCCCTGCAAGGCAGGATCTCACATCCTGCACACATGGAAATGTAATGTTGCGTTTTATTTGCATGGATTTTCATTTCTATATATATATATTTTAGGTTTGAATACTAACAATCTCTTTTGTAACCATTCGAGGTATAGGTATGAAACAAAAACTGCAATCCCTATAAGGGCTGCAGAAAACCTGGCTCAACTATTGCTACAATCAGGATGGGGAAGTAATGGAATACAAGTGGTGTTAGATAATTAAAATACAAAATTAGAGTAACTGTATAATTGATGGCATTCTAAATACAGGGCACTGCATTACTTTAAGTTATTTACTAAATAATTTTGCAGTAGTTTGTGAGAACTAAACACATGACACAACAATGGCAGAGGAGTCACACAGCCGCTGCAGCGAATGTGGGGTTTTTTTGCATCGAAATATGAAGAATATTTTATCTATGTACTTGGCTGAGAAAGTTGCTATATCAGTGCAGTGCTCTGCTCACCAGGAACCAAAATGCTTTGGCAATGCAGCCGGTAAGAAAACCTTGATTCATATCTGATCAATGCTGCTTTGTTTTAGTTTGATCGGAGTTTCACTTCATGAAATACTGCTCACACCAAACTCCATTGAACAAAACGTCAATTTAACTTAACATGATTGGTGATGGATCACCTGCAAACTGGTCATTGAAGTTACAGTTTTACTGAAGTCCACATGTTGCTAAATTAAACAGGCTCCCAAACTTTATTTTAAAAACAGAATTCTCCATGTTGCTTATCCTCAGACTCCTCAAACAATGCCTGTTTTAAAATTTGTCTTTCATAAGAGAGATTGGCAAGACCCAGGCTTTCAGTACAGACTATGGATGTATTATAAGACCTGGATATGGCACCACTTCTCAGCAGGAACATCGTTTTTCCTAGTGGCCACTCATGGTACTGCAACAAAAAAAAACATGTGACCCAAAAAGCACTTTTTTCCCATAGACCATAATAGTAAAAGCATGTAAAACTGTTCACAGGACACCCCCAGCTATGTCCCCTGTTAATTACTAATCTATGCATTGTATTTTAAGTCATGGACTTTTTATCTGTCAAAAACCTTTCTAACGGCCAAAAAAGCTCTCGAAAAGTCTCTTTGCCTGTTGACTTAATGGAAGCTCTGAACGTGGTTGGCAAGTAAATTAAATGACTCAAAGGTGAGTTTTTTTTTGCTATTTGCATGTTCTCATTGCCACCAGGGCATGATGGGAAACCTTTCAATCATCAATCAAATTTATCTGGGTGGTTAACAGCATGTTTCTGAAGTGTGACAAAGTGACAAATTCAGTACACATATTTTTTATTGCTTTACACAGACTATTTTAATTTGTTCAAATATAGATATTCACTGGACGAATCTGACACAGTATCTTCACAGTGGTGGCCTGCTGGCAACAAACCTTTCACTTGCTCTTAAAATAACTCTGTATTAAGTGTTAACGACATTCAGAGTGACCCAGGCAAACGGGCTCGGCAGAACAAATTTTAAGTATTCTAAAAGTAATCCAAGGTATTTGGAATTATTATTCTGAGTATTCTAGTGGAATACATTGCAAATGTCATTTTATAGCATGTATTCCGTAATCTGGAGTAGAATGTATTTTAAGTAACCCTCCCAACACTGCCTAGAATGCAATGCAAAACCATGTGGCAAGGCATCAGTTTGGACATTTGTATACTTGCAATTGCAGTAGATTATTTAGGAATGTAAACGCTGCATTTCTGCTCTTCTGTTCTGTAAGAATCACCTTGTGATTGCTCCTGTCTGTATTATAAACTGCTGTGCAGTGTTATGGCATCTGATAAGCTGTAAAACTCATGGATCTATTAGTCAAAGCACACTTCCTGGACCGTATTTCATTGTAACACCCATACCTGAACAACAAACTCGCATCAAGGCAGCACCTGGCACTGTGGGCTGTGGTATTAACATATTTAAAAATATATATAATTTAAAAAAAAGTGAAAATGGCTTTCAGTTTTCACCACAATGCAATGCAAGAGAAACATTATCAAGCACTGTTCACTTATTAAGTTCTATATGGGCAAGTGCACATTTCAGAAAAAATCCTTTTTACAGCTTTATTAGTATCATGGTATTACAGTAAAAACTGCTGTGTGGTGTTTTGCATCCAATAAGCCTTCAGCATGGTACAGTGGGACTTTCATCTGTTAGAGGAAAGGAGAAATGATTTTGTATGACTCTTTACTTTAAGTTCCAATACTTCTGGCAGCTGTATACAAGACATATTTACAGTACCATTCAAAAGCTTGGATTTTTCCTCATTCCATTGAATGAGGAAAACTCCAAGCTTTAGACTGACAATGTATATTAGGACTTAGTCATATTGTCATCATTTCAAAAGACAGACATTTATTTTGGACAAGGTGATACACCACAGGTAAAGATGTTTTGTAGAAGACTCAGTGCTGAAACAAGTGGCTGATTAATAAAATAGCCGATCAATATAACTTAACTTATATAACTTAAGAAATGCTAATCAATTAAATGGTCATTTATCAAACACAAACACACATCAAACACATAAACTGTGCTATTAATGTTATATTTTACCATAAACTCTGTTTCGACCAGGATATGAACTCTCAACTCTCACATTACCAAATTCCAGCAAATTGTATCATGGTATCAAAGTGCAAACATGTGATGCATGTCCTTCACATGCAACCTTTTTCTGACCACCGTAGAGCCCGAAAGCGATCTATAATTTGGGAGCTGGGAGGCTCGAGTACAACAGGAAGGTTATACCTGATATGGACATGAGCGCTAGATCAGGGAGGCTCGAAGCCTTGTAAGGGAACATCTGGTTTTATCATGGAATCAGTGCAGGCTCCTCTCATAAACACAACCTAACGCCTGAGCCCTGGAGCTCTGGCCAATAACAAGCATGTGAACACAAACGCCATCCATCAGAGCTGAGCAGTGGGAGGAGGAGCTAACAGGGAAGTAGAAGAGAGAGCGGGAGAGAGAGACACAGACACAAAGAACAGCGAGACCACAACAGAAATCGTGCGTTAAGTAAATCATTTACACCCAAGCTACCGACACTGGCTGTAGGCGGCTTATTTCTCCTTCGCGTATCACAATCCAGGCGCTTCTGCAAAAACTAAGGTGACTGTGGGTTAAATAGAAAAGGCTTAAGAAGCTTACAGCTTGTCAAGTTAAAGGTAAAAATCAATGCACAACTGGCCCCTCTTAAAGCGTTTCAACATTTGTCTGTGTACTTGAAATTTAAACTAAATATGCGACCATATTTTAATAACTCGACAACTCTATGAGACTGATATATGCAAATTCATTCCACTTATCTAGACAAATGCTTTGTGAGAATCTGTTTGTTTGCTCCATAGCAACAAAGCGCATGTTGCATGTTTGTGATTCTCCCTATCATAGTGCGTATGCCTGCTTTGGATCACAGAGGTAAAGGTCAGCATCATAAGGGGTTCCAACATGTACTTTCAAAATGCATCATAGCGACCAGTTTTTGTAAAAGTTTGACTATGTTATGTTTGTTGCGTAGGTATTTCATTTTTAGTATTTGGATATTTATGTTTTTTTTGTTTTGCTTTTCTTCTTTTTTTTTTATCTAAACATAGGGATGACATTCTTGTCCTATACTTGACAAGGACGAGTCATGGGTAATACCCTCCCTCTGTCTAGCAGCTGCAAACATCATACGTCACATTTTGGTTCACTGTGGCCAAGAAAAGAGGCCAACTGTACGGGAACACTTCAAATTTAATAACAACAAAATGAAGGCAGTGTGCCGAATATGGAACTTAAACTGGCCTACCACAGTGGCATTAAAAAAACAAGATCATACTAGCTAACATTAACAAACGTAGCTTAGATAATGTCGGTTAGCCAGTAAATAAAGTGTTAAGCCCAAAATATTGTATTCTGGACTATATAAATACACCACCGTTCAAAAGTTTGGGGTCACCTAGACAATTTAGTGTTTTCCATGAAAGGTCACACTTTTATATACCTTCATGAGTTGTAAAATGAATAAAATGTTTTTATTACATTAGCCTTCTGACGCAATGAGCAAACACATTGTACCATTAGAACACTGGAATGATAGTTGCTGGAAATGGACCTCTATACACCTATTACCAAAAATATTGTACCAAAAATCAGACATTTGCAACTAGAACAGTCATTTACCACATTAGTGATGTATAGAGTCTATTTACAATTAGTTTAAAGGTATCTCCATTAAAAAAATAAAAATGATTTTCTTACAAAAGTAAGGAAACTAAGTGACCCCAAACTTTTGAACAGTAGTGTAAATACATACAGCAGTTCCCCAAGATACGAAAATTATGAACATTTATAGATATGAACAACAGTGACTGATGGCCATAAAGCCAAATACCCATATTTATTTCAAGTTGATCAGGAAGGAGACTAAATATTGAACTCTCATTCATAAAGGCAGAAACACGACTCCAGTAGCTATAAAATTATCGCTCCATGTCTACTGGATATGACAACTCTTTGCAAACAGTATATACTTAAATGGCAGGTTCTTCTATTCTCTAGTGGTCAGAAATAAAATAATGCAGCTTTAAATTATGTGTTTAAAACAATATATCAGGGCTGTAATTTAATGACAATTTAAAGTTATAGTGCTGAACTTATGTCTCCCCCTTTTTGACAGCAGACGCAATTACTAACTTACTAATAATAATCATTGTGTCTTGTGAATCAATCAATCAATCATGAGAGTGCAACAATCCACCGGGGTATGGCCAGCCTATGGACAACTGGCAGCTCTCTAATAAACATGTGTGGGAACACTTAAAGAGGCCCCCTGCTGAGAGTTTACAACGACCATAACCGAGACCAAAATCCTACAGCGGTGCAAGTGGCCACAAAATGTCTTTTGTTACAACAGCCGATAGTAATACGCGGATGTTGCAGGAGAATAATCCACCCTTTGCTTGGTGCATGGGCAGGGTGTTTCGATATTCCACATTGTGGAGTCCCTTGTGTTTAGAGCACACATAATGAAGTGAGATTGTCATTCTGCAATGAGGTCACTACGGTGTCGGTTATGAACAGGAAGAAAAAGAGAATGAGAGAACGAGAGGGAGGCCGCAACTTTTATGAATCAAATAGTAAAAGCGAAAAAAGGAGCAGCTGGGTTATAGCTAAAGAACAATTGATAGAAAAGGAAATTAAGTTAAGGAAATCATGCATCGTGTGTGTTCAACATTCCCTATAATATACGGTATTTGCACGCTTCTGTGAAAAAGAACTGCAAAAGACAGTGGTAGGGATGGAGCCATTTCATCACCACAAACGTTGTTACCGCTGTGACACTTGTGTGTTTTCTCTTTGGACATCTTTCTTTTTATTGCCAAAGAGGAAGGTGTGTTGCAGCGACATATTGCTGTCTCTTCTACTCTACAAAACATTCTTTTAGTTCGACACCATGCTGCCTTAAATGTTTGGTCAAATTAGATGTGCGACCTGACTTCCAGCTGATTAGCTTCCCACGTGCTGCACTTTTCCTTGTCGTTTTCTTTAATAAAATGAAACCGCGCTTATGAGCCTTTACTGCCGTCCATCTTTCGCTACTGTTGTGGCTTTAGCCACGCACGCTCATATAAACAAACATGTTGCTGTGTTGGTGCATGAGGTAGACAGGTGGTGGCAGATTCATAAAGCGTTATGTTAATGAATACATATTAATATTATTATATTATTATTAATCAAAATACAATTTTTTTTAATAGGTACCTGATTTTGAATCATTTTTGGTTGCCAACAGATGAATAAGTTATAACCACAACCACTGACCTCCAGTAGTCTTTAAAAGAAAAAAGAATAACTTCTTCAGTTAAGAATACATTTCACTGATTTCCCATGTTTCCTTTTCTACTTTCAGACACGTTTGCAGCAACAATATCTAAGTTTAAATACACTATCGTATGCATTTCTGCCAGTTACCGCACAAGCATTCCAGGGAGGCTTTGTGTGTATGACCTTCATCAGCGGATGCACCACGTACATGACTCCAGGGGTATTTCGACAACTAAGCACAGGATATTCAATTCATCTGTAGAACTTCTGCATTAATGCATCCACCAAAAATCCACCCAGAGTCCACATTTCTGATTAAACGTCAACAAAAAAACACCTCCTAACTGAACTAAACCTATAGAAATACAATATACATGCGGTCTTGTTTAGCTAAATTCTGCACAGGCATCATGCATGTTTGCAGATCAAACACAGTTCCACCAGGTAGAAAAAGTGGCTTTCAGGGGTCTTCAGTGTTAGGATGGCCTCAATGAATCATCTAAGGAAGGATGCTGGCAGCGTGTGGGTCAGAACTTAATGCTGGAACCACTAGAGATCAGCATTTAACATCTGTAAGTATGAACTTAAGAGCTTGGCAGGCTCTGCCTACAGTACAACACCTTAGACAGATGGTACATGTCATAAATACTGGAACACTGTCACTTAAGTCAGAGTCACACAAACAAACCTGAGGTAGGTTTACTAAACACAGTTAATGAGAGCAAAGGTGAACCTTACATGTCGCCTATAGTAGATTACTAAGATTTCATGATCTTCAAGACACGAGGCGTGCATTTACATACGCTCCACGATACCATATGTTCTATTTTTGCTTCAGTTTTTCTTAATCTGCTTTGAGAAATAATCTAAATAATTCCCTTTAATGCTCTTTTTACAAAATTAAAATTACAGCACATTTTGGTTGTGTTATTGTCAAGAAGCGTCTGACACAGTGGATTGTGAATGGAAAAAAATCTCTCATGTATAATACTGTGATGCATAATATGGAATGAGGAGACACCCGCCAGACATTTCACTGCAGTTGTTACTTTGAGGTGAGGTTTGTTTTGGAGAGCAACACTGCCTGAATGTCCTGAATGTGACCTTTAGATAGTTTCCCTCACTGCCCTGTTGCTCCATGACATGCTAACAGCTCACATTCCTTTAATTTCTGCACGGACAAAGACCTCAGCCGGCTGGAGTGTCTAAAACTCAAGGCTCTAGTCCATCACGTACAACATTTCTTGTTAACATATTAAAAGTAACATCAATTTCAAGTGATACTGTGACCGACTGTTTTCCTACTTGACAGCAGCCAAGAGCATTTTCACTACGAAGGAAATCTGCAAGTGTAATGTGAATACACATTTTTTTTTTTTAGTTTGACGCTATGCTGCAGTTTCATGTTTTGCATCATTTTAAATACTAATTAAATACAATAATAAAGATTGTTACTACTGAATAATAGAAATACTGAAAATGTGCCGTTGGACCCTAATTTTAATTTTCCACATTGACAACACATCTCATAAGGACTTCCCTATAGGAGACCTTCAAAATAAAAAACTGCAACTTCCAAATTCCGCCTACTCAAACGAACACGGAAATAGCTTTCATGATGAACAAAAGTAAGGGAATGTGAATTTACTGGTTACACTGGATTCTCTTCAATGTATTTGTAAATGAGCACTGAAAGTTAATTTATACCTTCTGGGTTTATGTATCCTTATATATTAATGTGTGTGACAACTTCAACACGATTTGTGCAAAACTGTAACCACTTTGTGGTAAATAGGTGGTTAACATTGATGGATTTGATAACATTGCTATAGAAATAAAGTGTAGTTTAGGAACCAATATCGAAATCAAGGTAACAGAACCAGTATTCAAAACTGATAGCTAACATTTACTTTATTTGTTGGGATTCTCATTTTGTTAACTGTTCTATATCCTTCATAACAACAGCTGAAAAGAACATAAGCTACCAAATTATCTATCTATTATAGCTACTAAGTCGACAAAAGTCTTGAGCTTTATTTGCTTTAAGCCTGTGTTTTTGATACTTGTACAAACAAGGTGACACAACGTTTCCAGGTTTTTACATCACAGTAACACAAAAGGCCCTATATGACCACCTGACGATGCAAATGCTGCATCTTTAATCCACGCCTCCACCCCCAGCCTGCGGCTCAGCACCCACTGCCAAATGCCCAGTGTCTGTGGTGCCGTGTCAGGCTGCCTGCTGTTGATATGTGGCATCAAGTCCACTGTTGATCCAGTTGATCCTTTGATGCAGGTTCGGGACAGAAAAGGACAACAGAGGATCACACAGCAGCAGTCAGTCCAGTGCATGACGGCCAAGATCAAAACAGGATCACGTTACTGTTTGGTTTTCAAAACCCTTTTACCAAATGTGAGAGGCAACATTCATTAAATCGTGTATGAAGACATGAATCGTTTAGCTTTCCTCCCTCCAGAGGGTCAGGTGTCCACACATGAAGCCGAGAGGGAACGACAGTTTAATACAGTATTCAGTTTCCAAAATTACTAAACTACAACTTGCGCTAAACGATTGCAAATGAGGTCTTAATCGCTGGATGTCTCCCTTTCAAAAATTCTTATGAGCAATACATGGAGGGAGCATTAACAGTGTGGGACGGGCCAGAGCTCCGACTGTATCTAAAAGGCAGACCGAGTCTTGGATTAAAACCCGCGCTCTCTGCTCACTTGCTTTGCCATCAGTGAGCACCAGATGACTGCTGCAAACACCTATCTCTACTCAAAGATCCCCGGTCTGTGCTGGCACTAGTTTATCTCCACCAGCAGCCTACATCAGCCATAATAACTTACATCAGAGCACAGATGCAGAAGACATGACGCTCTTCTACCGTTTGCGGTCTCTAACTTTATCATATAAACAGGGGGGTATTCTCTCCCGTGTATGTAAAGCGTGCGCAAACAAATTACTTTAGCATAATGAGGTAGCTTTGATAAGCAAAACAAGCATCATGATGCAACGGGAATGCGTTAAATCCTTGCAAGGTGACCATACGGAATGACAAATGTTTGCAGTAGTCGCGAAAAGAAAAGAAAACAAAAAAAAAAAAGTTCTGTTATTTTAACCTGAGTTGTGAATGAGCAAATGTGTACGGTGCCCTCAAACAGTTCAAATTTCATGTGCTGTCACAGGAGAGAGAAAGGCAAGGGGGGAGGGAAGGAGAGGTGGGGTTAGTGGTGGGGAGGGAGAGGATGATACAGGTCCCCAGGAATTGATTACAACGAACAATGGCGAGCAGATCAAGAGCAACCTTGGCCGAATGGGGGAGATATCGCACTGAAACTCAGAGGCCTTCGTCAGACGCAAAATCTATCTACAAAATCTCACTTACATTATGTGAGGGGAAGGGGGGGGGGCTGTCTGGCATTTGAGCTTGCGTGTGTGTGTATGCATATGTGTGTGTGCTTGCTTGTGTGCTGGGGGAGGGGCAGATGGAGGTTAAAGTGAGAAAGAAAAGGAGACAGCAACAGACTAAAGAAAAAGTGAAGAAAAGGGGGTGGGGATTGGCCGGGAGCAGTTTCTCTAAAAAAAAAAAAAAAAAAAAAAAAAAAAAACATTTTTTTTTGTCTAAACCTCACCATTCCACTTTGAAAGATTTACTTTACCATAAGTCACTCTGAATATATTTTGCACAGTTATTGGATATGGCGATTCCTGTTGGTTGAAGTTAGGGTTTTCATTGCAGTGACTAATAGTGCTTCACAGTTTTGCCCTTTTCAGTGGGATCTGCCCTCAGCTGCTAAACACACACAAGCCCTCCTCTGTAGCTGCGGCTGACGTCAACCGTCACTTAGCAACAGCCTTTTGGTGTAAAAGCAGCAGTGCTGACACCGTTTTCAAAAGAGGCGCACAGAGAAAGACAGAAAGAAATTCAGAGAGAATGAGAAACAGAGATAGAAAGAATAAAACGAGGGACAGAAAAGTAGAGGAGGGGGGGGTAAAATGTTGGCAAGACTGCTGTGTAATGTTTCAGGGAACATGCCATTCAAAAATGATAATTGTCACCATTTTCAGTGCCACAAAAAAAAGCTGAAATTACTCGTGTCTGACCATCCGTTCAAATTATCACCCAAAGCCTTCAGAATATTGAATGAAGAGATTATGTTATATCAATAATATAAACTGGAGACTATTAACAGTCAGTAAATACCTGCAGTAAAATAATAATAAAAAAAAGAAAAAACTTTCTTTTAAACTAAAATACACTACATTCTTCAATCTCCTCCATTCACATGGCCTAAACAATTTAAACACACTATCTCAGCCAGATTTAACCAATCATCCACCAAACCTAGTTGTTCCTTTTTCTTTCTCCTTTTACCCTCATCCTGTCACTGTTCTGAACAAATACACATGCAAGGTTCAACAACCTCATCCTGAACTTAAAAGCCAAGCAACCTGAAATGTTTACATTGCTGGGGACATTGTGGTGTAATCAGACTCATTTTTTTTAGATGAGCTGTGTCGAAAATCTTTAAGGTCTTTAAATCTAGAAGATTTTTAATTAATTAAAGTGTCGCGTGCAGCTTCGGAAACATCTCGTTATCGCGTGTCTTATCCGTAATTTCTGTGAGACCGGTATAGGAGGCCGATACCTCCAGTAGCAGAAAAAAAAAGGTCTAATTAGCCCAAACTTGGTTGATGATAGTTGCTCGGCATCCCTCTGTCCAGCCCAACAATCTGTGCCTTGACAATACACAAGCTCAGCAAAAAGTAACCCATGTATATTATAATAATACAACCAGACAAACAAATTCAGGACATCACATCAAGGCTCATTAGAGGAAAAAACAAGAGAGGGACGACTTGTGCACGTCACTTTATAGGCCGATCAAAACCAGAGCTTTAAAAAAAAAAAAAAAAAAAAAAAAAAAAAAGGTCTAAAACAACAAATTTATCGACTTGTTTCACAGGCAGAAAGGGAAGAATCAAAAATTGAACCGTCGCTGAATATTTTTGCGAGCCCCCTTTTCGATGGTGACTCTTCAGACACCGGAGTCATTAGGCTAAGCTCTGGTAGACCTATCATGAAAACTAAAGAGCTGCAAGCTAATTGCTGGTGATCATGACGCAAACCGTTTCCAGGGTAACCCGAGTTTTGGAGTACCCGCTCCAGCATTTCCTCATCTGTTTGCACTCACACCAGCAGGCTGACAATGCAGTCGCTGCATCCTGTTTCACTCTGCAGTCGGCCAAACACACAGTACCTCGCTCGACTTAACCCTTTCTGCCGGTCCTGCTGCTGCTGCTGCCGATGAAATATTTAACGCTGTGCATTCTATGTCTGACCTTAAGGAAAGTGGGTTGACAATATCGTTTACAGAAGCTGTCACAGCAGCTCATCAATATCCTAAAAAAAAAAAAAAAAAACAGGAAGATACATTTTAAATCAGTAAAACCACAAAAGGATTATATTATTGTGAAAATTTCTAATTTGAATAATAATAATAATAAAATATTTAAAAAAATAAAGGCAATATGCATAATCGCTGATTCAGCTCTCGGTTTGGCATTCGCAAAATGTTTACCTACTAGCGAAGCTACCTGTGCCGTCAATGAGGGGTTGCTAAGCAATCAATTAGGACATCTTGGTCTGGATAACACAGCATTTCTCCAAGCCCCTTAACACTGAGGTTAACTTCACACATTTATCTTTTTCGGTTTAAACAGCAGCTCAGCTCGGGTCACGTGTCATCAAACAGAATCATCTCATAATCACCTAGAAGTCACATTAACAACCAAAGACTTCTGTTAACCAGCCTTATTTCCAATTCTAATGTCAGGCTCCTGAAATGACTTAAGTAAAAACCACAGTAAAATCATTATTGCAAATGAAACTGTGAACAATTAATGCCTAAGACTTAGTACTGTCAAGCTGCTCTGCTTTCACAGCTTGTAGATCTTGTAGATTACATTGACGATAGCAAGATTTAAGTTTCCTTCAAAACAAAACACACATAACCTTTAACTGCTGATAACAGATGCTATTTAATGGCATTTTTAGGCAACAAACCCTTCTCTGTTTACACAGTCCATAGAGGCCACAATCTATTCTATCTAGAAGCTAAATAAAATGCTTATAAATTCACACATGTATTTCAGAAATGTACTACGTTATGAATGTAAACTACAACTGTCCAAACTACAAATGTTTTCTTAATTACCATATGTCATTCCTTTTATATATTCACGACATATGCGGAACGTGCAAGTGGTGCAAGTGGAGTGTTGCAGCTTCACTAATGAGTTAATTTGATTCTTTTTCTTACATTTACTCTTTTTAAAGCTTGGAAAAAAAATAATAGAATAATATTTTTCAGATTTCAATCTTTCAGATTGAAAAAGATGTTTAAAAAATAACGGAATGCTTGTTTCAGCACACTGCACACACACTCGTGCACGCGCACACGCAAACACACAATTTTGATAATAGTGAAGCGACATGAAAAGAGTCAGACAGTGTTACTAAATGCATGAAGGCTTTGATCTCCATAGACATTAAGACTAGGTAAACAGTATAAAAAGAACATGAGCTGCAATTCAATTTGGCTATGATAAAAGAAATATCTGAAATGTTATTATATTCTATACTTTACATTCAGGCTGCAAATTATCGACACATATGAGCCTAATTTTCTTAAACCACTAATCTCCTTTTTTCGATTTTACACCGATCACTTTCTCTCTGATACTATAAAAATGATAACGATTTGTTGTCAGATTTTGACATTTGTAAGAAAAAACATAATTTTGAAATACAGAATAATAATAATAATAAAAAAGAAAATTCCTGCAGCTTCTTGTGAGCTTCTGGATAAACAAGCTAAGTGGTCTGAAGTACAATTCTCTGCGGCGCCTCTTTCCACCTAAACACGCTTCCTATTGCACGCTGTCTGAAGACGGGCGATTTCTCCTCCTCTCATCACTGCTGGAGGCAGACACTATATTCTACAGGGCGATTAATAAGACAGATTTTTTTTTTTCTTGTTCTTCTTCTTTGCAATCACCCCGTGGTACGTCACTGGGTTGTGACGTCAATGTTATATCATTCCACATGGCTTTACAGCAAGCGAACGTGACAGCTGAGCGCTGCTCTGCGTTTTCGCTGCTCTCCCTTCCAACCTTTTCTCTCTGCAGCCAGCCTCTCTCTCTGTTCTTGTCTGGATGGGGGGTTAGTTAAGTGTATTATTTACCCCGCCTGCCCCCTTGGAGTGGAAAACCACACAAAATGAGGGCTTTATCCCTGAATACAACATCGCCTGTTGCCAGCCCTGCCTCTAAGGTCCACTACTCATGAAGTACAGCTTTTCGGATCCTCGCCATGACAGCCCAAATATACTAATCCTGCTTAAAAAAAATGACCTCACTGTATTCTCCTCATATCTAAATAGTTCTCAGGCAAAGCATTTCTTGGGAAGAAGAGGTCTCTGTTTAGATTGGACAGTGACATTGTTTTGGAGAACATTCATTTTAAACGACTAAGAGAATATCATTCAAAAGGCAGTTTGCTGGTATATTTAGTATATTTCTCTCTTGCAAACAATGTTAACCAAACTCTTAGTGAGAAGGGCAGCTCTGTTTTAGTTTTGCATGTCAGTGCCTTTTAGGACAAGCGCAAGACTAATAATCACAAAAGGAAAATCAGCAAATACGAAGACACAAGACACAAGCGCTTATTTATCTCTCCTGTTAAAGGAGAGTACAAAACAAAAGACTGACACAGTTAATGCAATAAATCTAGGATTCAGTGTACCTGACCCCTGGCACTTGCAGTCAATCCATAAAGCTTTGGTTGTGCAAGAGGTTTTGGGTTACTGACATAAAACTGGAACTGAATTTGCAGACATAAACAGTAACAGGTTAAATGAATTCTATCTCCAAACACTGCACTAAATTCTCCACGCTGTTTTCAGGTGTGCTGCTGTGCTGAGGTTTTGTTTTGTTTTTTCCTTGTTTACATGTGCGAGTCTGCAAGAATGCACTTTGACAGATATGGAAACCTTTGTCCTGTTCCATCGTTTCTAAACGAGCAGTGTCGATGCTGCTTCATTACATGGTGTACGGGGGTGAAGGCTGTAAGATGGCAGCCACTGCGAAGGGTTTTCCTACCCCAGTCACTCCAATACATTTAAGAATGACATACAATAAAAGAATGCGCTACAGCATTGTGCACGTACACACACACACACACACACAAAAAGAGGAGCAACCGACCCTTAATCTAATAATATAAGTATTCTCATCATTTGATCATGATGTTACATAGACTTTTGGGGAATGAGTCTGTAATTCCTGAAGAGTTATTCTCGATATTTATTTTAGCTCTTGTTTAAAGATCACAAACACATGGTTTGTTCATATTATATAATGCAATTATATTTAGAATATGACAGACCATGCTGCAGGGACCATGGCCTAATAAATAGGGCAGTGTTGCTGCTTAAAAGCAACGGTGGTTCGCCGATATAATCAAACTGACTGTGGAAGCTTCCATAGGATGAAGGAAAAATGACATTTTCTATGTGCACGCAGTGAATTGGACACCTTCCTCTCACTTCCTTTGCATCTCACTTGCATACATGTAAAACAACACCATAGGTGTTCTCTTCCAAGCAAAACTGTAGGCGTTTACGGCCAGAGGTTTTTCACTAAAATGTACTATGTTTATTACTAGCATTTAAAAATATACTGGATTTTTTTTTACATATCTGCTCACTGTCCTCCTAATCTACCAGCACATACTAAGCTGCTTTTTAGGACACATTAACTCTAACTAAAAGGGGGTCCAACCCGATACTGTACCTTCTACTGACTGCTGAGCGTGAGAGAGATGCCCATTCACTAGACTCACAAGTCTCTAAATGCTTCGCTCAACTAGAGACAAAAAAAACATTGCCCTAGGTTTTCGTGGCTGAAAACATTTCGATTTAAAAACAATACATTGCAGAACTGATCCAAAGTCATTAAGGCTGCAGCAGATCAGTAAGACCTTCATCCGCCGGTTGGAGGTTCAGCAGTTTGATTCCCAGCTCCTCTGATCCACATGTACAAGAGTCTCGGGGCGAAATATGAAAAAACCCTAAATTGCTTCCGATGACGGCTCTATCAGGTGAATGTGTGTGAATGATTCGCTACTCGTGACATGCTGTTGGTGCCTTGCATGGCAGCCATCGGTGTATAAACGTTTGTGAATGGATGAATGTAGCTTTGAGCTGTCGAAACTAAGGATGAGACGGGAGAAAGGGGGAGCAATGCCTGAACTTAGAGTTTTATAGAGGATTGTTAGTATCTTGTGGCATAAAACTACCTATCCGTGTTTTTCTCCAGGCCATAATGCCTTAGTTTACACATTGCAGTAGTTAAGCACAACTACCAACTGATATTATACTTGACTACATGACTAAATACTATATATTATACTGATGACTATTTGTGTGCTCACAAAATATTGATACAATGAGATTTTTGATAAATATTGATTTGTTATGTAGATTTGATGACTAAGTAGGAAAAGACTAGAACAGTAAAATATTATAGATAAATATCAACTGTTTATATGTAAAAATTCCTTCCTTTCCTTTCTATAAATTACATATGAACAGATTACATTATTTTTGGAGCATTTTGCAGTCCTGTCAATTTATTTACTAATATTCTAAATTAGGTCTCGTATCAATCTTGTAAATTCAGAAAATGCCATCATGTCATATTACTAAAATTGCTTTTACACCCAGAAATGACAACTTTTATGCCATATTACAACATTACGATATCCAAAATCTAGGACGATATCTAGTGTAATATCAAAATATTAATATAACATCAATATATTACTCAGTCCTACCAGGACAGGCTCGACAGGTAAAGATACTATTGTAACAACACCTTGGAACCATGACGGTTTCAATAAAATATGCATAACTCTTACCAACTTACAAATTGGATCTATAAATGATTTAAAAAAAACATGGACAGACTTTTTCTCTTAAAGGAACGGTGTGCAGTTTTCTGGCAGCATATAATGGCGAGGTTGCAAATTGTACTTGTACTTCAAGAATCTAGGAGAATTTTGACTGCAAAAAAAAATGCAAAAGGCCACCTCTAGAGTCACTGTTTGGTCCGTCTGTTCTGGACTAATGTAGAAACATGGTGGTGCAACATGGCAGGCTTCACAGAAGAGAACCTGCTCCCCATGTAGATAGAAATGGCTCAATCTAAGCAAATAAAAACACATTTCTTATTTATTAATATAATGTTCCATTTCTGCCAACTTTGTTCCACTAGATGCTGCTAAATGCCACTAAATTTTACACCCTGTACTTTTAATTTATTTGTATTTTTGCAGCAAGTATTACTCAGATATTACGGCTTCTTCTCACATGTAATGTTGCAACTCCTTAATTCCATCAAGTATGTGAGTCACACAAATAACCAAAAACAAGGTAAATGCAATAAAATGAACTGTGAGATGAATCTTACTGATGAAGCCCACTGGACATATGATATAAACTCAGGTGTTGACAGTCAGACAGTGACAGTCGACCTCTTGCCCTGCTGTCTGTCAGGCTATAGAATTCGTCATCTGATGCAGCATTTAGTGTGAATATTCATGATGTGTGTGTATACTTGACTAGAAGTCTGTATCTGCATTAATGTAGCGGCTATGAAACACACAATCAGATGTTTTAAACACACATGTAAATAGTCACAATGGGTAAAAGCTGAATTATAGAAATATGAATATTATTATTGTTGTTGTAAAGCAGCTGATAGAACCCACAAACAACTCACAGCATCAACTTTGCTTACTTCCAATTGATGATAATTAAAAAGCACATTTGGTGGGTGTGAAATGGCCATTACTGCAAATGTCCCAGTGTTTTTATAATGGTAAATACACCGTGTTCTTATTCCTTTTTTTATTATTGTTAATTGTTGCTATCACTTTAACTCAAGTTACATGGGAATGCATGGCTATTGTTCTTGTCATCTGCAGCTTAATATATGGGTTCCTCGAATATAGGACATGGATTAAACTGTTTGGGGTGTCCTCTTATACAACTTTAAGAAACCCCAGCAGGTCACTTAAAAATAAGCATTTACCATTGCTACGGCATGAAATTAAAATGATTAAAAGAATAAAGCACAACTCAATTCTTCAGTATTCGTCAGTTTCACTTATTTTGAATATATTATATTGTTTGCTTTCTTGGCTTATTTATGTCACACCTCTGAGGCTGATACAATGACAAACCGTATTAAATTTCATCCATGCAATACCAAACCTCTGCTCAACCATTTTTTTTTCCACGGTGGTGATGAGCTCACTAACAAAACCACATCTTGCTGCAAACAAACAGTTCCCTCTTTACAACTGAGACGCGACAAACCAGTGGCCCTCTCAGACAACAGAAACGGGGGTTGGTGTGCTTGGGTTGTGTACAAAACGTGTGTGAAGGAGAAGAACGTGTGAACGTCACCTTGCAGAATCTCTCCAGTTTTGTAAGATCATCTCAGAGAAGTTGTGTTACAAAAATGTAATTTCTTACTCTCCGTTTGTCCTTCACAAGCTGTATTTCCTGATTAACAAACCGAGAAAAAGACAAGCTCGCTGCCCTTGGTGGCTAAAATTCAAACATGCAACTTTTCAAAGATTTGACAATATCCGCTCCGATCTTCCTAACATTATGAGCTGCGCAGCTAATATCGCAGCCCATAATACTATTCCAGTGAGTAAGATCTATTCCAGCATGCACTGAGCGCAACAACACCCAGACAGGTTGCCAGTAAGCTGCACCACAGGGCTGACACCTACAGACTGATAAACACACTCTACCCAAAAAAATGCTCTATCTAACTGGCAACTCACAGACTATAATTCACCTGACTGGCATTTAGCAGAGGGAATCCACAGTGTATTATGGAGTGTATTTATGTTGTCTGTCTCTTTTAGTCTCCACATTTTTTTTTACATTTCACTATAAATAATATCTTGATTAAGACTTTATAAACTAAGGAAAAAAACATTATATAACCTTTTACTGGCAGCTGCTGGATACGTTTTTAAGGACAGTGTGAACCTAGGTCTCATTTGACTCCCTACAGGTTACCGTGGAGAAAAACAATATACACATCAGTTACCTCATACCATCATTTTGTCCTTTTTCTTTTGCAAGTTTGTGGTGTTGATAGAACTCACTTTTCCCCAAATCGGGGTGCACTGCTTAAGTTTATGACGTTCTGTGACAGGCAAATGAGGAAATGACTTAATTAGACAATCAGTGCTCCTATTTAAAGTGACAATTACTGATTTAAAGGCACTTTAAAGAAAAGTCAATCTTCAATTACTGTTTTACAACTGAGAATGGTAAAATCTTGCACCAGGAAAAATGCTATATAAATCAAATGAATTATTATTATGGGTAGTAATTATATGCTTTGCATGTGCTGTTTAATTGTGTTGTGTATACTCCACCTAACTAAAAAAAAGACTGAATGACTAAAAAACATTTAGAAAATATATAAAATGTCAAGTTTCCACCTTTATGTTTTTTTTCTGTTTCCAAAAAAACCAACATATATTATTATTATAATTCACTTCACACTGTTGTTCTGTAAAACACAATGTGCATTTTGGGGCCTAATGTTTCTGTATGTGGCAAAAGGTGAAATGTGAGTGTATTTGAATCAAATCTGCAGCCATGATAAAGGTTCTTGAAAGCTCCAACCTGTTTTTTTTTTCCCTGTTACAGTTTTCATGCGGTGTTCTCGGCCTTCCACCCCAGAGTGACTGTAATCTGCTAATAGCCTAAAACACAATGATGTGAAAAACAACTGCTGGAAGTAGCGCGACTGAGACAAACTGGATGTACATTTTTAGTTCTCTTATCATTTCTAACAAAGCTCGAAGGACGCGAAAACAATGTATGCGCTGAAGGCTTGGCATCCACTAATGAACTGCTCTTTTGTCTGCATGTTCTTGCTATAAAAATGCATTGTTTCAAAGTGATGCGTACACTAACAGTATCGCATACTGTAGGCAATATGATAGCCTGCGTTTTGTATGGATATCACTTGATAAGGTGTATTGGTTTACAAAACTAATGCAAAGTATAAAAGGAGCTACTGTGTGTAAACAGGATGCTTTTCGGCAGCTTCGCTGAGGCTTCGTGGTGTATACAAGTATACAAAAAAAAGAAAAGAAACACGCTGAATGTGGACTGTGGACACTGAATAATCCCTGCGTGTGCTCACCCTCATTTTGTTTTTGTTGACTGCTACAGTCAGATGGGGAATGTGTAGGCCAGAACATTTGCTCTGCTGCTGGTAAATACCCATGTTATCCTCACAGCAGGATGTAGTCAGAGAGGGACTGGTATAGATATATACACATTTTAAAATAAGATGGGTAAATATGACTTTACATTAGAGCATAATATGTATAAAAAAAAGTCTGTTAATGGATTGAAATACACAAAAAATAATAATTAAAGTGAATTTGTGAACTACAAAAATTCATTTTAGCTTGCCTTCTACCAGAAATATGATGTAATAACCTATATAAACTATTTAGAAATATTTTCCTTAACTTCCACTCAAAGCTTTTTGTATATCTGGCGGTGCAAGCTGATAATTTCTTCTGTGAGGGAATGTTCTTGTTGTTTTCTCTCTCGCTCTCTCTGTCTGAGGGTCAGTAGTTTGATTTGCTTTGTGTGGCCTTTTTTTTTTACAATAAAAATCGGCTGTTTTTCCTCCTCTGGTGCACATGTGTAGCAGCAGCTGGGTTGATCGCTGGGGCCTCTACAACAACAAGACAGCGGTCCTGCAGGAGGAGGAGGAGGAGGAGGGGGGGGAGACCTACCTGCTCCCTGGATATACAGGGCAACGAGGGTCTACGGGGCATTTTACAGCTGCCGTAATAGCTGGTGGACGTTTCCCCCAGGGAAACGCAGCTGGATCTCCTCCTGGGTCTGATCACGGGGACTTTCTCCTCCGCGCTGGCGATCCCGCTCGGCGCTTCCCTCGACGGGTAGTAGCGGTCGAAGCAGAGCCCCAATAAGGAGCCCGAAACCCCCGCGAAGCAGGCGAAGAGCGGTCGGAGCAGCGCGGGCAGACCGCTCAAACTTGTGAACGAGACGAGCCACACGACGCTGGCGAAGACCAGTATGAGGACGCTGTGTTTGAGTTTGAGAGTGGGGATCAGCGTGAGCAGACCCACGCACCCCAGCACGAATAGCAACCTGCCCACCATTTGCATCTGGTGCTGGTCCTCTCCCCATTGCAGGAACCGCAAAACCAGAAAATCCCCGAGGTAACACGACGCCGGCAGTGACACCAGCCAGCATTTGCTGCTCTCCTTCTTTTTCCTCCGCAGGTAGAACGTCAGGAAGAAGAACGCACATCCTATGCTGAACAGGGGACTGATGGACTGGGAGAAGCCCGACAGAAAAGTCCGCAAATCCCACAGCGAGTCACTTTGCAAGCTCCTGGAAATGAGGAAAGAAACCGCGAAAACGACGAACGCGCCGACGTACAGGGCAGAGACCTTCAGCAGTTTGGAATTGAGGATGTCTTCGTTGCAAAACCTGCACACGTTGAACAAAAATCCCCTCTGATGGTCCTGTTTAAGGGGGGTGACGCAGCTCTTCACATAGCCGTTCCTGAAGCCCTCGGAGCTGTTTACACTTCCAGCCCCGTCGTGGTGCCTCGTTTTGCCGTGCAGGACCTCTCCTTCCTCCCGTGCAGCCATGGCTCGACTGTGGCTCCTCGTGTCCGCGCTAAAGTCCCCCCGCTTCTGCTATTCACGCCGTATTAACGCTGAACTACATGACAGCGAACGCACTCCATGGTCACTCAAACGTGCTCCAGCACTTGGACTAAAGAAAGAAGGTGAGATGTTGTTTTTACAGAAAACGGGCTCTCTGTCGCCGCCTAGAGGCCACAACCGGAAGTCCAACGTGAGAGGAGGCTGCTGCTGCTGCCGCCACCGCTGCTGCATTCATCCGAGGCTGCGGTGAACCCGGGAGGAACTTTGAGTTCTTATTTATACTTCAACGAGTTTAAAAGGTTGTTTTTCTTACCCATATTCTCATTACTAGGTTTACGTGTTTATCTTATTTTTTCCTACTTGTATTCACATGTTGATATTAAAATGTATATGAGTTGGATTGAATTTAATAAACGCTACTTGAGTGTTTTAAAGCATTCGGGAGCCAACCATGACCCCATTTCATGCGATTTGAAATCAACGCTGCCTTGTTTTAAGCGATATTTTCTATACAAAAGTTATATTTTAACGAGTAAAACTTGTATTAACTTGATTAACGTCTCCCTTTTCTCTCCTTATCGGAATCGCGTCGCCCGAGAATCGTCTGGTACGCCTGCCTACAGCCAGGAAAAGTAGCCGATTGTCGATAAACTGATCAGAATAACATTGTAATAGGGAAATACGGTCGTTAAAAATAATCAATTAAAAGTAAAAATGTACAACTATTATCAGCAAAATGTACTTACATTTCAAAAGTAAAAGTAGTCTAGGCTTTTTAAAAAAATATTATAGTATATTATAATTCTAGTTTTTATCAGTAACAGAAGAGCATTTAAGTTTATTTACGTGGATCCAATTTTAGATACTTTGGGTAGATTAATAGTCATAGTGTATCATACACTTTATATAGCGCCTTTTATCCTAAGTGTATAGCAATTTAAAAAAAGAAAAGATCAACAATGCACACAGTAAGTATATAAAAAGCTAGAAATACTCAATTAAACTACCTCAATTTAAGTACCTCAAAACTGTACTTAAGTACAGTAACTGAGTCAATTTACTTAGTTACATTCCACCCAAGAGTAATGGGAAGATGTTTTTTAAAGAACCCATGTCCTAATTCAGTGGTAAGATAAATAATGTAATAATGAAAGTCATTGAAAACATATTTTCTTGTCCTCTGGGTATGCTCTAGGTAAACACAGTTTGCTGAAATCATGTTAGAAATGTATTTTTCAAAATTGTATTGATATTACTTAAACCAATAGACAGCTTTTTACTGTTTTCAGTCATTTCATAGTGCATATCATCAACAAGAAAATATTTTTAGAAAAGTAGGACAATTTTTTAGTTTACTTGATGTTGTCACGCCAGGCCAGGAAAGATTATGTATTCTGCTTATGTGGATTTTATTAGGATATGGGACTTCATCCTCTAATTCACGTAAGGCCAGTAATCATGTTAAACCATAATTCATATACCCAAGAAAAGTAAAAGAAAAAAAACCAGATACCTTATTTCAAGATACACTCTTTGCTGCTAAAGTATCTACTGTTGGTTATGAGTAAAATCAGTGTAACAGCATAATAAATTAATGTCGAACTGAAATTGTGTTTCGTTCATTTAACAATGTAAAATTGTTAATTATCATCATGCTCACCATCACAGAACTATTGATTAATATTATATATGATATTACCATTATATTTGTTTGAATATTGATCGATAAATGCTTACAAGTCTGATAATATCCACTCTGGTCCTTTTTCATATTTCTTAAATCTGAAGATATAGCCATCCTGGTGTCAAGGGTTTTTTTACATCAGGGTTTTGTAAACTGTGTGGAATAGAAAGACAGAATGAATGACTTTCTCACATTTGTGGTTCATTCACGTTTTTGTGCATCACTGAGGCTAAACGTCCACTGGAGGGTACTGCAGACCAGTAAAACCTTCAAATGTGTTACATTCAGTCTATGGTCATATTCTTTTGTTGAACACTTCAGTATTACTATGTATATTCAGTATTCGGTTTCAGTCCAAGAAGAACATGTTTTTGCATGATATATTTAAATGAAGTGTTTATGTGTGTGATGCCGGTGGCCAAGCCTGAACAAGACTCTGCAGCAGTGAGGTGTGAGGAGCCAATGAGGAGCCAATGAATTCTGAAGTGGAAAATGTTACTCAGTGTGAAAAAGGTTGGACAATCTTCAAAATGTCTATGACTTAAAACAAGATAAGAAGAGTATATGTATGATCATGTCCAATACGATTGTATTTCTTTAGCTGGAAAGCTGTTTTTGAATGTATTTTTTGTATGTCTTTTTCCCAAAATGTGAATAAAACTGCTGGAATGATTGTTATTAATTGTTTTTGGATATGTAAGACAACTAACACCCTTTATATTTCCTTAATGTAGCATTTATTACTACTGAGTGTAAAAGGTCTAATTAAACCATACATTAAGTTTTACATTTTACCATGCACAGTCACAATCTCAGGGCAAAAGGGTGAACAAAGCTGCCCAGATGTTCCTTGTTTCCAAGTTCCCTGTGGGGGACTCTCAGTCTATCAGGATTGCAAAGGCTCAAACTCCTCATGGAAATCAGACTGTCTTACCTCTACACTTTTATTGTGTTTTGTTAATGTGACACTTCATTGCATCAGCTGTTTGTCTTTCTATTTATTTTAATCCTAGCCTCATAGTAACATTTCTTCTGATTTATGAATAAAATATCACACAATTCTGCTACTCAGGGACATTCAGTATGATTGCATTGCTGTTTAAAAACATCTGTATTTCAGTTGCTCCATAAGTTTAAGTAAAGGCTTGATCATGGCATTTAATTTCCTTTTTAGTTTGATATTTTTTATGCTTCAATGGCTATAAGACAGCAGGTGCTGTGACTCATCGGGGCAGTTGATTTCCCCAATGTAGTCTTATTTGTCTCTAAGCATCCGAACTATAATTTTCAATAAAACCCTGTATGGAATTTGGCTGCCAATCAACTTCCCAAAATATGTTACACATTATATGTCAATTATATTTCACTCACCTCTCTCAAAGTTGGACAGATTGAGATTTTTCTTGTATTTTTTAACTAATGTTCATGGATTAAATGTTTTGCGGCATATACATATCAACTTGTGTGGCGTTTAACAAAATGTAACAAAAAAATCCTTGATTGTTTTTATGTAAAATATTATAAAGGGGCTTCTGTGATTTTCGCATTCGCGTTTTTCCCCGTGGTTTGATCCTTCCGGCTCCCCGTAGCAGTGATGTGGCTCAGAAAGTAATCTTCCACGTCACTAGGAAGTGGTGCGGAGCGGAGGGGACAGCTCGTCGGTGGGAGCTTCTGAGAATTTTTTTACAGATGTAAATATCAAAACTGGATAACGAAGGTCACTTCGGAGGACAAGAGACGTAAAATTAGGTAGGTTACGCATCGAATTGGTAATTAAACCGAACTCGTTTTAACGGTGTTTGCTAAGCCGCAGCAGCGCAGCTAGCTAACCTCACTGTCCTCCATTTCACTGCTGCTCCGAGCAGAAGCTAGCGTTGAGTTGGCGTTAGCTAATGTTTGCCAATTGGAGATCATTGTCTCAACTGTATCTAAACCAATAATCGACTAATTAATGGATTCGCGTTTTTGTTGTGTGTTAGTCTGTACAGCTGCCGGTGTTAACACAGGTGACGCCGCTGACGTGTAACTTGAATTAGCTGCGATGTTCTGTTGTTACGCTTCTTTTCTGCTTTGCGATAACAGTTTGTCAAATGTGTAACTTCGTTTTATTTTTTGAACTCAGCTTTGTGATTACAGCCACACACTCCTATCAAAGTACCTTCATATACCGTGATATCAGAATATAATACATTTGGTGAAATCTATTGACGAAGTATTTATGAATGAGTAGCTGAGAGAAATATCGGTATTGGAGAAATCCAGAAAATTAGATATATCATTCATTCAAAGTACTTCATCACATTAATGCAAACCACATAAAAATCCAATATTGCAGATTTACTAATTAGCTAATAAAGTAAAACACGATCTGTTATTAGATTTTTTCTTGCATAAGATGATAAGCGTGGGAAGTAACAGTTTTCATTCATAAGAGGTCTACAGTGTATGTCTGTGTAGTTACTACTTACATGTTTTGCACTCATACATCTATGCTCCCCACCATTAACTAAATCTATTGTTTTTATGCCTGTCATAGGTATAATCCAGTCATTGACATTCATTGGGATTCTTCAAGACAAGAACAAGCCCAGCAGCAAAATGACAGCTGCAGAGAACGTTTGTTACACTCTGATCAATGTTCCGTCTGACTCGGAGCCCCCTTCTGAAGTCAGCCTAAAAACTGACCTAGGTAATTAATCCTTCATCGTATAAGTAGCCATGCTGATAGTTTTGACTTTCCCGGGTTTTGAGATCCATTTACATAGATAGCAGTTTTTTTGTAGACAGTGTAATTATATAGTAAAACATCCTCTTCCTGCTACCTCTATTTTAAGAGAGATTTCTTTGAAAAAACAAATTCAACTAACAGTACCTAATAGTTGTGTATAAGTAATTTTAAATGGTTATCTAAATATTCTACAATCATTCTTGTGACAGACAAATTAATTGTGTAATTTTGCAGAAAAGTTGTAGGTGAAATTTTAATGCATACTTGAGGCCCCGTAGATAATTATGCGATCAAAGGTACATAGTGTTTTCAATGTTATGTCTTCACAGAAAAGGGGGAGATTAAGGCAAAGACTGAAGCCCTGAAGAAGGTCATCATCATGATACTGAATGGTGAGAAGTTGCCGGGACTTCTGATGACTATAATCCGTTTCGTGCTGCCACTTCAAGACCACACCATCAAAAAGCTGCTGCTGGTTTTCTGGGAGATTGTCCCCAAAACAACTCCAGATGGCAAGCTGCTTCAGGAGATGATCCTGGTCTGTGATGCCTATAGAAAGGTATGCTAACTGACATATCTGTAGAAAAACTTTTCTTAATTATTTAACAGTATGTGTAATAACGGTGAAAAATGCGTTGACAACCACGGCGGTGTAATCACAAAAGTAGGAATTATATTGTGTTTAAAATTTGCAGTAATATGCATTTTTTTATATACAGCTGGGTTATTTGGCAACTGTAGTCAATTCAGTCTCCAGTGTACCTCGACTTAGTCCAGGTCCAAGAGCTAAATTTAGTTTGAATTTGAAGTCTGTCTAAAAAGGGATAGCTCTACTGAATGTATTTTAATATATTTTAAAAAGTCATCCAACAATCATCTTCATGTTAAATGCTCTTTTAATTTCAGGACCTGCAGCATCCCAACGAGTTCATCCGTGGCTCCACTCTGCGCTTCCTGTGCAAGCTGAAGGAGTCAGAGTTGCTTGAGCCTCTCATGCCAGCGATCAGAGCCTGCCTGGAGCACAGACACAGTTATGTGCGCCGTAACGCTGTCCTAGCCATTTACACCATCTACAGGTAAAAACTGATAATGTTTTCTATTTTGTTGCCTTTCTGCATGTACGAAGAGTATACCGGCACCTCATTGATTAAAATGCACCGCTGACAACATTTATTTTGTTTAGGAACTTTGAACATCTCATCCCAGATGCTCCAGAGTTGATCCACGATTTTCTTGTGAACGAGAAGGACGCCAGCTGTAAGAGAAACGCTTTCATGATGCTGATTCACGCAGATCAGGTGGGTGTCACGTTTTCTCTCTCTCTCTCTCTCTCTTTTACTGTCATTGAACTGCAGCTTCAATCTGTGTCCTAACATAAATCATCCACCTCGTCCAGGACCGAGCTCTGGATTACCTCAGCACATGCATCGACCAAGTCCACACTTTTGGCGACATTCTCCAGCTGGTCATTGTGGAGCTGATTTATAAAGTGAGTGTAGGGCCCCTTTAGCTTTAATTCAAGCTGCTTAGAACGACATCACACTGCCAGAGCAGCTGGTGAATGGTTCATTGAACTCTTGTTGTTGTTAATCTCTCCGTTAGGTGTGCCATGCGAACCCATCTGAGCGTGCCCGCTTTATCCGATGCATCTACAACCTGCTGCAGTCTTCCAGCCCTGCTGTCAAGTATGAGGCTGCCGGCACATTAGTAACCCTCTCCAGTGCACCCACAGCTGTTAAGGTACACCAGCATGATATTGGCAGTGATCGGGTGAGCAAATAACAATATTGCGATTTTATTTTCAGCCTTTAATGTTTGCTTTGTTTGTTTGTTTTGTTTTTTTTTTATTCTAGGCCGCTGCCCAGTGCTACATTGATTTGATTATCAAGGAGAGTGACAACAACGTGAAGCTGATTGTTCTTGATCGCCTGATTGAACTAAAGGAGCATCCCACTCATGAGCGTGTTCTCCAGGTACTTAGAATTGTGACTGTGATTATTTCCTTTTTTTATTGCAAATATCAATTTTCTAATAAGAACGTTTTAGGAACCAGAACCTTAATCAATGAGCATGCTTTCCTTAAAAAGATAAATTGGCCATGCCAGCAACATTTAAATATCCTGAGTTATGTTTACTGCAGTCAGAATTAGCATGAAATATAATCTGAACCTCGTAAATGCAGGTTTAATAGGAGACAGTGCCAACATGCTCCATGTCACACTAACTCGATTAAGATTTAGAATGTGAATCTTACCCATGCCTCCTTATGCAGGACCTTGTGATGGACATCCTGCGTGTTCTCAGCACCCCTGACCTGGAAGTGAGAAAGAAGACCTTGCAGCTGGCACTGGACCTCGTCTCGTCTCGCAATGTAGAAGAGGTCCGTTGCATGTGCAGTATATCCATGCTGTTGCTGTTTCTGTCGTCCTAGCGCGGTTACATAGGGAAAGGATTGAAAACATTGCGACATCTATTTGTTTTCCAGTTGGTGATCGTTCTGAAGAAGGAGGTGATCAAGACAAACAATGTAACAGACCATGAAGACACTGATAAATACCGACAGCTGTTGGTGCGCACCCTTCACTCCTGCAGCGTGCGCTTCCCTGACATGGCAGCCAACGTCATTCCTGTGGTGAGTTGCCCATCGTTTCAAGAATTATTATGTTTCATATCTTTATGCAATAAAGTATTGGTTTACATTCATTAAGATTATAGTAAGATTTTCTCGTGCTTTATAATTTACAGCTGATGGAATTCCTAAGTGACACAAATGAGGCGGCGGCTGCTGATGTGCTGGAGTTTGTGCGGGAAGCCATTCAGAGGTTTGACGCCTTGAGACCTCTCATCATCGAGAAGATGCTAGAAGTTTTTCACGCCATCAAAACCGTCAAGTAAGGCTTTATAAGGACAAGTAGCTGCATATAATGCAGGGTCTTGGTTAATGTTTTTGTCCGTCTAGTAATATTAGTAAAAAGCAGGCTGAATTTGACTTTGTTTATTTGATTTAGATAAATAGATAAGTCCAATCAATGAATCGTGAGCCCTAAGGAAATAATGATTTACTTAGAAGTCAGTATTTTGTGTGACAAGTGTGACAAATTTCTTTTTTTTTCTATAGTCACATGTGTGAGTAATCAGTACCTGTATATAAATTCGATAATATGGAAATATTTAGCACTGTGGGCATTTGTGACCTTTGACACTTGGCCATATTTCAGAATCTACAGAGGAGCTCTTTGGATCTTGGGTGAATACTGCAGCACCAAGGAAGACATCCAGAGTGTGATGACAGAAGTCCGCAGGTCACTGGGAGAGGTATGTTTGTCCATTAGAAGAACGTATCTCCAGCTGTGTGACAGCTTCCTAACACGGTTAACACTGTCACAGAGATTTGACATCTTGTCTCTTCATTAAATGTGCAGATCCCGATCGTAGATAACGAGATAAAGAAAGAGACAGGCGAGGTGAAGCCAGAGGATGAAGTGAGCGCAGCTCCAGCCCAGAAGCTGGTGACAGAGATGGGCACCTATGTGACACAGAGTGCCCTCAGCTCCTCCAGACCTTCGAAGAAAGAGGAGGACAGGTAACAAAGAAACGCACAATATGGTGTGATGGTTTGCGAAACGTATACTACTAATTCTTGGACAGTTTTACTGTGTAGCTCACACATTAAACACTGTTGTTGTTGTTGTTCCAGGCCTCCACTCAGAGGCTTTTTGATGGATGGAGACTTTTATGTGGCAGCTTCCCTGGCCACCACACTGACCAAAGTGGCTTTGCGCTACGTTGCTATTGTTCAAGACAAAAAGAAACAAAATGTAAGTCGTCCCCTCTTTACGGCCTTTATTTTAAAATTTCTTTTATTCATTCATCATCAAACCAACCGCCTTTCCTCTAATCCTGCCCTCTTCCTCTCCCTCCCAGTCATTTGTCGCGGAGGCCATGCTATTCATGGTCACCGTGTTGCACCTGGGCAAGTCCTCTCTGCCCAAGAAGCCAATTACAGATGACGACGTGGACCGCATCTCGCTGTGCCTCAAGGTGCTGTCGGAGTGCTCACCACTTATGAATGACATTTTCAACAAGGAGTGTCGCAAATCCCTGTCGCATATGCTGACTGTCAGAATGGAGGAAGAGAAGCTGTCACAGAAGGTAATGATGGTCGACTCCAGACGCCTCAACTCCATACTTAACTTCTCTGCAGTTGGCCACAGCTAAACTGTTATCATAGAAAAGTACACAAATTGTGACCTCAACTGCATATTTTTTTACTGAACCCTTCATTTATCATCTTTAGATGGAAGTATTTATGCTCACAGAGGGTGTGAAAACTGTTGAGTAAATGTTTGTTAAAACCTTTAGTATTCTATGCCATACTTTCCCTTCACAGCAATAGAATTCAATCACTTGGCCCATTTACAACTTTTGAGACCTTATTTAATCATTTTTTTTGTCCAGTCATGTTGTATCTTTGCTTACTGTGATTCTGGTGGCGTGATTTTAAAAATAATGTGTATGTGTCTGTTTTTCTGACCACAGAAAGAGTCTGAGAAGCGTAATGTGACAGTGCAGGCAGACGACCCCATCTCCTTCATGCAGCTGACAGCCAAAAACGAGATGACTTCTAAGGAGGACCAGTTCCAGCTCAGTCTGCTGGCTGCTATGGGCAACACTCAGAGGAAGGAGGCTCTCGACCCTCTGGCTTCAAAACTCAACAAGGTACAGCCAAAACTATGCAGATATCTTGTCCTGGAAGGCAACGTGAAAGCATTTTGAAAATTATAGTTGTGTAGAAGACAAATTTTGAGCTGTAAGCATCGTGTTTCTTTGAAGATTGTTTGTATTTTTTATTGCAGTGATAATGAGTAAAGACTCTTAGAGCTGAATGTATGATATAGGGTTGCATAGCGGGAGAGAGTTTTTCCTGTTTCCTATTTGTCAATGTTTTAGGTTCAGTTTTACTTGGCTGAACAAAGGAATAGCTGTTTAGTCATCCCAATTAAAAAACGATTCCAGTTAATAACACCTTGGTTTTGTTTTGATGGTTCTGGCCAGCATTTCTTTGTTATCATAACGTTGTTTACACTAAAGTTATTCCTGAGATCTGGAAAAAAAAACTAACAGAAATAAACGGATAAGGATAATCAGAAAGAATTTACACGACCCAACGGATTATATAAACCACAATATTTAGAAGTCAAAATGAAAGTCTTCTCTCAAAATATACAGTTGGTCAAATTTAAACCAGAAGACTGGTCTTTAAACTGTGATGGCTGCTTAAAATACATAATGACAAGGTGCTAATGTTAATATCTTTTAAAACCGGTGTGATTGCTTAACTGCTCATTTTTCTTGTCACAGTCCCAAATCTCAGCAGTTTATTTGGTGAAACTACCAGGAAGCAGAGTTATAATAACCCATAGTTATCATTACAGCGAGTGGCTCAGGTTTTTCCAACAAAAACCCAGTTTTAGTTTTTTTGTATTACTAAAAACAAATCTTTAAGTAGTTTCATTATTGATAATTAAACACAATTTTTGTTCATTCCAGGTGACCCAGCTGACGGGCTTCTCAGATCCTGTGTATGCTGAAGCCTATGTTCACGTCAACCAGTACGACATTGTGTTGGATGTGCTGGTGGTCAACCAAACCAATGATACGCTTCAGAATTGCACCCTTGAGCTCGCTACTTTAGGTACGTTTTTTTGTCACTTCATTAGGTGAATTATACAGGTTAATTTCTCAGGAACCACATTTCTCATTGTGCAGTGCCTGCATTTGTCTAATCTGAAATCCTCCATCCTACAGGTGATCTGAAGTTGGTTGAGAAGCCTTCACCTCTAACTCTGGCTCCTCATGATTTTGCAAACATCAAGGCCAACGTCAAAGTAGCTTCTACTGAAAACGGCATTATCTTTGGCAATATTGGTAAGAGAATCAGCCCAATTCAACTTAATGCTGTTTGTGTATTCCTCAATGCAATGTTTTATTTTTTATTTTGATGACATATGCATTGATGATTCTTGATTCTTTATTCCCAGTCTATGATGTGTCGGGAGCTGCAAGCGACAGGAACTGTGTTGTCCTTAGCGACATCCACATCGACATTATGGACTACATCCAGCCAGCCTCCTGCACTGATGCAGAATTCAGACAGATGTGGGCTGAGTTTGAATGGGAAAACAAGGTAGGCTTTGCATTACTACTCTATGGCTGGCTCCCAGGAACTGTAATCTTCATAAAATCACTGTATTAGGCATCAGGAGTCAGACGGCTTTATCAGGTTCTTTGTAAGTTCGTAGTTTGTTCATTTTATCAACAACATTTTAGTGAAAATTCAGCAAAGCTTAATCATCCTTGAAGGAAACAAATTGATTTACACATCAACAACTGAAAACAATATTCAGGAAAATCTAAAGAGCCTGCCCCTGATGCAAACTTCCTTTGTTTTAGGTGACGGTAAACACCAACATCACTGATCTGAACGAGTATCTCCAGCATATCCTCAGGTCCACGAACATGAAGTGCCTGACTCCCGAGAAGGTAAAGTAGATATGGTTGAAACCTGGCAGGACTCATGAAGAGAAATCAAATGTCAAATGTGTTGCTGGTGCATGTTTAAGAAACCTAGGTGAATTTTAGAAGTTGGTTGTTGAAATGTATGCTTCTTATGGTTCAACGTAGCCTAGCATAATAGATGAACATTGTGTAGCGTGGCTACTGAGTGTCAGTGCAAGTGCAATATTTTCAGCTCTTCTTTCTGTCTGATTAAACAGGCACTGTCTGGCTTCTGCGGTTTCATGGCCGCCAACCTTTACGCTCGTTCTATCTTTGGAGAAGACGCCCTGGCTAATGTCAGCATCGAGAAGCCCATCCACCTGGGGCCTGACGCACCTGTCAACGGACACATACGCATTAGAGCCAAAAGCCAGGTGGGTCACAGCTGCTGCACCATGAAGCTTTAGGCATCTGTGAAGTGAAGTCATTGATACCTTTTTTGATTTTTTGATTTTTTTGTTTAACTTCAAATCATTTTTTGAGTCACAAAAATAAGATTTCACAATAGAATTGGAGTGAATGCAGGATAATGAATACATGAAATAAAATAGCGTTTGTTTTTGCACTAAAGCATAACACTGCTAACGTGTATCAAACGTGTTAATCTGCGTTTACTACTGTTGTAATATATCCTCTCTCCTTCATATTACAGGGGATGGCCTTGAGCCTGGGTGACAAGATTAACCTCTCCCAAAAAAAGACAAATGTCTGAAACATCTCCAATCCAGCTGATCCTTCTAACTTTGTAAAAGTCATCTGCTGTTCTCTGGTATCATTCATCTTTCGCTTTCATCACAGCAAATTGAGAACTCTATCTGGTCAGTTGCTTCTGTGCTGTTTTCTTTTTTCTTTTTTTTTTTTTTTTTTTTACACATCTTTGTCTGATAACTACTTCTCAGAAATGTTATTTCTCTGTCCTGTTTAATTTCCAATACACATATGTATTAAAAAAGAGTAAAATTTACCTAATGCTGTATTTATTGAGTCATATCATTTAGAGGAGATGAGCTTGATTAATTCTACACACTCCCATGCTGTTCAGATGAAACTCAGGTTGTGAATAAGGGTTTTCTCTAATATTTATTATATTTCTGAATCTTTGCAGCTAAAATTTCATTAAATTGGTTGTGCTTCAACTAATCCTGTCAAAAGATGCACAGAAATCAAAATAGAGATGAAGTGGATAAGAGGCTGTTTCTGTTTTCTGTATACAGGAACATGATGAACTAAATATTTCATGCACCACTAATCTTTACACAAGGAGAGCCTACAACCATGCAAGAGGTGCTTTGAGCTTGTAATTCTGCCAAGTTCTTACATCAGAATGCTAACATGCTCACAATGATAATCCTAAATTGTCATTTTATTTACCGTGGTCACTGTGTTTTGTAGCGTTGGCATACAAACGTTTAGCTAATTTACTCTCACTATAAAGTACAGCTAAAGGTTGAGTGGGATTCTACGTGTCCTGCAGATATTTTGGTGATAAATCCAAGAATGTGCCAAATTTTACATCAATCCATTGTTAAAGTATTTCACTAAAAGTGCAAAAGAAACCTTGTGGTGACGCTTGAGGAGAAGTCTTCAGAATCAATCCTCTGAAAATCTATAAATTTCATAGCAATCCTAAAAGTTGCTGATATATTTCCTCCCGAGCCACAAAATGTGTCAACCTCATGGTGGCGCTCAAAGAGAAGTTAGTAACATTTATAGCCACTCATCTGAAAGTCATAGATATAGATCAGTTTGGACCAGAGTGGTAGACTGACAGATTGCCAGCCCTAGAGCCATGCCGCTAGCCTGGCTCCAAACTGTTGGGAGGGTGACGGTCGGATGCACATTTCTGTGAACAAGCACTGTTTTCCCTTCGAAATTTGCACTATGCATTCGGCATGAGAACAGGTAGTTAAGTAGCTGTTTTGAAAGAGATTTAAGGGTTGTGTCCCAATGTGGAGAGATTCCTGCCTGAGGCTCCTGCTTCTTCAGCTCCATCGCAGCGGATGTGACTCCAGGCTCTAATTGGACGCCTCTGGTGATATGTTGCACAGTGTGAAACTGATAGGAAATGGTCCAAATTGACAATGACATCATGAAATATATATTTGTCTGGAAATAGATATTTGAAGCTAGGTGTAAATACTGTATATTACAGTGATCTCAAAGGTCTTTAAAGCCATCTGCAAGTTTTACAGTCATTCTGAGAGTGAGGAGGAGATGGATTAGTGTTGGCACAGAGCTGCATAGGCCATATGTCTCCTCTTCATGATTTATGAGTAAAGGGACATTTCTGGGAATATGCCAGATTAAAGGGTCACAGCCCTGATTGCACATTAACAATATCTGTGAAATCGGTCTCTCCAGGGGGGGGGTTAGATAAAGGCTGAAAGGTGGCTTTGAGGTCAGAGCTTCAGCTGTGAAAATAAACAGTTGGCTATGTGACAGCCCGGCTACTGTCAGGGGTGCATAATCTCTTTGAATTTAGTTTTATATTACTTAGAATTAATAAAATCACAGGTGAACCTCATATTATATATCTACGGTCTGAGCTTCTGTGTTTTGTTTTAATCTTTAAGGAAGCTGTTGATTAGATTATCTCCTCAACAATGTATTACGGTTTAATTAGTCACCGTTTAATTATTTACTTCCTCACAACGATTTAATGATTAATTGTAGGCTGTGTTTATGAAAGAAAAGGGAATTTATGCTTCATGTTATGACAGTCCTTGTCAAAGTCATTTTGATAAGGACTGTCAGAGGGAAATCATTTTTCACATCTTCCTTACCTGCTTGTATTCAACACTTTAGACAAATACATGTGAGGTGTCAGTCGGTTCTGTTGAAATTATTCTGTGACTGTATGGCATAATTTATAATAATAATATCTGAAATCATTTTATTCACTTTAATGAAGACAGCAGTGAGCAGTTTTAAGGATCTCTTTGGACACTAGATGGCGCCCCGGCTGCCAGCAGAGGGGTGTGATGGTATTCTCTATAGTTTCAAGATTTGTTATAACATGGCATATAATTGATATGTTTATACAATAAAAGTCATGCTTGCACATGCTGTAATCTGTTTTAAAATGACCTGGTTGGCTGAATGAATCTCTGCTTCAGGATCCCAACCGAACAGTGTCATTGTTATTTTATTATCATGATGTCACATGTTCCAAAATGCAATGCAGTTCTATAGGGGCTTAATATCAACAGTAGTGTTAATACTGTTAATTATAACTCTTAATATTGCAGTGAGTTAAACTGAGTTTTATATCTGTACAGTATTCTTCATTTTTTAGCTATTTTAAAATATTTTAATAATACATTTCTGTATCTTTTAATAATATGTTTATGTATCTGAGATCAAACCAAAAACAATATACTGGGTGTCATCAACTACTCAATTTTAACCCTTTGGAACTTACATAGACCAAAAAATGTCTGAACATACTTTTATATTTTTGCCAATTCTGAGCTTGTATTATCTTTTGTGAAAGAACCATATATTTTTTTTTACTTTTTTTCTTTTTTAATGCATCCAGTGACAAAAACGTTTGTTGAATAACTCCAAAATCAAAAGAAAGACACCCCCCCAATTATCCTTTATTTCAATTCCTAATTATATGTTATTATATGCGTTATGTCCACATTCAGACTATATACGGACATCAGTTCTCAACACTCCCCTGCTCATGCACCTGTTAGAGCTCACCACGAAAAAACACAATGACAGAGATATTTGAGACATTAAAACGAGCTGAGTCAAATCTGCATATTCCTCTGAAGGTTTTATACCTTGTGAATTCCTGGTTTTACAACAGTAATAAAAGTGGCCGACAAGATATGAAGACTTGGAATTTTGAAGAAAAGAATAAGATAAAGAAAGATTTTTAACAAAACAGTTTTGTTACACAGAGCACTTTTACCTTTAAAATCACATTAAACATCAAAATCAGAAATGTGTGTGTGTGTGTGTGTGTGTGTGTGTGTGTGTGTGTGTGTGTGTGTGTGTGTGTGTGTGCGTGTGTGTGTGTGCTTTGGTTGATCTGCATAGTTGTGTGTGTTTGGGGAAAAACAGGAATGTAACTGCATGATATCAGCCTCGGGAGAGCCAGGGTTATTTCTCTGTAGGCAATAAGTGTGCGTGCGGGCGTGCGCGCTCTCTCTCTCTCGCATGGGCGCGCGCGCGAGGAGCGTGTGTGTGTAGGGGTGTTGAAGCAGTCACACACCGCCTGTAGAAGGGCCCCTAGCGCCAGACATTAGTACTGGTCTGGCTGATTGCTCCTCTCTACTATCGGCTCCACATCTTGAACATCGCAGCGTAGTCCGGGCTCAAACGCGGTGTTGAGGCGTATGGACACGCGCCCGTCGCACCGGGATCCGTCTCTGTCTGCTGCTACCGGCGCTTCAGCGGACTAAACACCGCGTCTCTCTCTCTATATATTTATATATTTCTATTTCTTTGGCACCCGTTTGGCAACATTCTCGGCGCAGCGCTCTCTCTCTCCCCCTCTCTCTCTCTCTCTCTTCACACTGCGGGGCCTCCTCAGTTTACAGGAAAAAGTGGGTGTTTGCTGCTCACTGGTGTTTCAGCGGCGGCGGCAGCGGCAGCGGCGGCGGCGGCGAAGAAGAAGCGAAGCGTCCTCGATGGCTGGCTGGAAGGACGGATCCGTGCAGGAGAAGTATCGGCTGGTCGTGGTCGGAGGCGGCGGCGTCGGGAAATCAGCCCTGACTATCCAGTTTATTCAGGTCAGTCGCGGTTCACCGTGCCCTTGAATTCACCCATCGCTTTGATTTCCTCTTGTTTTAATCCCGAAAAAACACACACACACACACAGAGAGAGAGAGAAGAGGAGGAGGAGGAGGGAGGGAGAGGAAGAGAAGGAGAAGGGGAAGGGGGGAGGCCAGACATGGGAACCCCGTAAAAGAGGACACCGGGGTCTGTTTTTTTTTCTTCTTCTTCTTCTTCTCCGCTACTTTCCCCGAGGCCTCCAACTCTTTATTTTTTTAAACTGCGGGGTAGTGAGGAGAGGTTCTGCGGGGTGGGAGGAGGTGGAGGTTTATCCGCTGAATTAAACGAGGAAGGACGGCTGTCACTTTAAACGCGACGATTTCACGAGATCCACTTCGCTTTTTTTTTTTTTTTTTTTTTTTTTTTTTTTGCACAGCCGCCAGTCAGAAGAGAAAGGCAAAGCTCCCCGGGTTTGCCCTATTTCACCAACTTGCTATGCAAAGTAAACTCGCAGCTTCGCCTGCTACAACTCCTCTAAACACACCCTCGGAGCCGCACGACTTGAAGCAAAACATCACATCCCAGGCTATGGATGTGCACGTATAATAATAAGGAGCAGCCCTCCAGAGAGAGGAAGAAATTTACTTTACTAAAATTGTTTTTTTTTCTTTTTGAGTGCCACCAAACTGTTAAATTCCATTAGAAATTTGTGAACTATGCAGAAAATCCGTTAGGGTTGAGTGATTGTAAGCAGCAGCAGAAACAGAAACAGCAGCAGTGGTAGCACAGAATGTCCATTGAAAGATGATTAAGTTTGTGTTCAGATGACTTTTACTAAGGCGAAGCTGCTGCTTAACCCCCACCCCACCCCACACACACACACACACACACACACACACACACACACACACACACACCGTGCTGTTTCAGAGCTTCCAGTAACCGGACCCGTTCTTAGAAATAAAACCGAATCCCTCCCACAGCTGGAGAGACATTGTCTTTATCAGTTTAACGTCAACCTACTTGAGGTCTAATCTGTCACACATAAAAGGCATGTAAACAGTTTACCTCCCTGAATCCCCTGGTCGCATTCCAGTACACTGCAGACATACCCCCCCAACACACACACACACACACACACACACACACACACACACACACACACACACGGTACGAAAGAGATGACAAACTTTGCCCTTTGCCTTGTGAGTGTTTCCCCCCCTGGTGTCTCTGTGTTACTGATGCTGACTCTTGCTTCCAGGACACCAGACTTCAGGCAGCTGCACGTCTCTGTACTGTCAGACAATAGTGGGCTGCCACACGTTTAAGGGTGGGGGTGAAAAGCGTGTGTGTGTGTGTTGGGGGGAGTTGAGTCTAATGAGGGTTCAAAACAAGCTCATTAACTGCATACCATGTAAGAAAAAAACCAAAAAGGAACGGGATAGCTGTGGCCGAGAGTTTTGCCTGCTGACCCCTACGCACCTGATGCATAGCAGCGTTTTAAACTCAGCTCAGACGTCATTTCCCTTATTGATATTCTGACTGAAAAGGTTTCTCATTTGAACAGCGGAGCAGTCACATACAGTTCTGGAAAAAAAAACATAAGAGACCACTGCAAAATGATTTTTGATGATGATTTTTACTGCTTATAGGTATTTGTTTGGGGGAAAAAGGAACATTTTTTTGTTTGAGTCTATAAACTACTGATGTTAAATGAATATTATTGTTTAGAGCATTTATTTTCAGACCTCAAATGCAAAGAAACAAGATCAAATTCATTTTAAAATATAGGCTAATACTAATGTTTACGCTTAAGAAGAGTTCAGAAATCAATATTTGGTGCAATAACCCTTATTTTTAATCCCAGCTTTCATGCGTCTTGGCATTCTCTCTACAAGTCTTTACCATTGTTCTTGTTGGTGACTTTATTCCACTCCTGGTTCCTCTTTAAGCAGAATGAGGTGTTCATGTGTTGGAATTCAACAGATGCTGGAATGGAATGGCTGGAATACATGTAGAGATGCTGATTTCAGAAAAATAAAAATGCAGTGCTCTCTTAATTTGTTTTTCCAGAGCTGTATCGTCACTGACTTTACCTGAATAGTCTTGTGAGAAAAAAAAATCATTAGCTGCAAGATCCTACTTCACAGGCGAGACGCGGCAACTAAAGGGCAACCACGGCCCCGTGGTTGATCAACGAATTCAAAACTCTTGTTATTTCAGCTGGGTGAAAAGAATTTGAACACTGTCCGCCGCTGTTTTGTTAGAAGATGTTATCAAGCTGTCTGCATCACACTTCTGCCATAAATTTAATTTGGGAAGTAAACAGAGTATCAGTGTACGCCGTCAGTTTGATCTGGGATTTCGCTGAAAGATCCTCTTTGTGTGTGCGTTTTTTTTATTTTTTTAAATTTATTTTATTTTATTTTTTTGTGCTCTGCATGACCCGCAGTTAATTTCCACCCCTCCCGCCGCTCCTGGGCTTTTTGCGGGCCTATCTGGTATCGCGAAAGTGAGAGAAATTGAGATGTTGACAGCGGCGAGGAGAACCTACATCCTCTTTCAGAAGTTTCTAGAAGTCGCCTCGCCTGCCAGGGGGAAAAGACCCTAACAGCTGCCTGCGAAAGTCGAGGCTTTCCTCACAACTATTGAGTGCTTGGAGTCTAATGGGTGGGTGTGGGGGGGGTGGTCTGAGTCAGCGTGGGTGGGTTAATGGTCATGCACCATGTGGAATTTGGCCCTTTGGCAAAGGAAGTCCCTCCACTGCTGCTCCTAGGACCTCCTAGTTTTGTGTGGAAAAAACATGACCTGCTTCCTGAATCACTGGAGGTGTGTGTGTGTGTGTGTGTGTGTGTGTCGATCTTGACAGACCGTTAAGTGCTTTGCCAAAAATATTAAGTGCTCGACATTAATTTTTTGCCGTGAATTATGTCGGTATTGCTTTTATGACATGTTATAAACCCGTAACACGTTTTACAAGTGAGAGCAGGCCTTTGTATGCTGTAAATACTAAATAAAAACGGGGCTACCCGCTGGTAACCAAAAGAAAAAAGTCTCTCCGTGAGCCAAAAAAAGACTTTGAAACTCTTTTGTTGGTTCGCCGGTTAAAAATGACTGCTGACAAATGCTCTTGCGACACTTGTTTCCTCAGACAGTAAGAAGCTCTATTAACTCCCATCTCTTTTGGACATGGTTTCCCTCGACTCTCCGTCTAGAAACAGTGATTCAATGCTGTGTACCGAGCTGCTGGCGAGACGATTTATCATCATTTAATATCCTGTCATCGGGTTGGTTAGTTTCTATTTAAAATAGGCCAGTAAAATAAGCTACTCGAGGTAGTTTCGCTAGCGGTTTGTCCTACTATTCGAGTATCATTTAATAGGAGAGGTGCTCTCACGATTTGAATATATCACAGCTGTGGCATCATGTTTTATTACTTTATGTGTGTTCATCATTTTAACTATGGTCGTTAGACCCACCGATGTTCAAAAAACACACACACACCACACGGAAGTAATAAACCACAAATTTGCATCCTTTTAAAACATAATATCTTTACCACAAACGTAACACTTTAAGTCAGCTCAGAGCAGAGGGTTAAACCGCCACAACGCTCCGATCAGCCTGAACAGGCCTAAAGGAGGAGAATATGTGCGAAGAAAAGGAGTTGACAACTTGTATAAACTGCAGATTTTGTTTATAATAGTGATTTATTCCTTTTTTGGGAAGTCTGAAGATTTTTGTAAAGATCTGACCTCCTGGCAAACGTAACAAAATCGCTGCGAGCGTCTTTGTTAAGTTGGTATTTTTACATGAAAAGCTGCAGATTTGTTTTTGTGGTTTATTACGTCTGCAGGATGTTATGTTGTTCGATTTTGCATAATTCTGATACAGGTGCTGCTTCAATACCTGACATTTTATTCTAAAACCATGTTGCTGCTGAACAAAGACTTTTCAGACAAAAAAAAAATACAATTTAAAACCAAAATCAAAGTAATTACTCGCAGCATATCAGGCTAATCTGACCATAGGATTATTAAAAACAACACTAAGAATCGTTTTGATACTGCATTCTACAGGCACGTTTCACTCCATCCTATAAAAGCACCAAGCTTTGATAGTCAGACCCAATCTTGTGGGTGCTGAGCAGTCTGAGATGAACAAAAAAAAAAAAAAGGACTGTGCTGAGGCAGAGATTTTTGGGAGTTAGAGGATAAAAGATGATGTCGCTTGCAATAACAGAGCAGCAGGTCCAGGGGAGCTGCTGGCCACCCTAATGCCAAGCAGTTGACTCAAGCCGAAATAGCATTGGGATGACATAACATTGAGTCATTTGACAAAAGTTGTGGAACACAGTGTGTTGTTTAATGTGACGAGTGTGTGGCAGGAAGTGTCCCAAGTAAGGGAAAACATGACGCACGTTGGCCATGTGAAGACTGCATGTGGGGTGTGTGTGTGTGTGTGTGTGTCTCAGCAGGTTTGTTTTTATCACAGGGAGTAATGGCACATCAGAAAACAAGACTCGGTTTACACAGAGTAACCAAAGAAGCTACTGGAATAAAAACGGCTCTATAAGCATCTGATCGCTGGCTGAAAAAAGCATGGCGCAGCTTGCTCACATGCTCGTTAATATTAGCGCTCGGCGGTGGAGGTTCATGCACGGGAGCAAAACATCCTGACTGATCAAGTCGAGACAGATTAGTTGATGGTCTTTTTTTTTTTTTTGTAGACCTCAGCTGGATTTACAGCTGAAGTGCATGGCTGACCTCTCTCTTTCTCTCCCTTACTCCCTTTCCACATATCTCGCATATTTCCTAGCGTGGCTTTGATTGCTTGGATATGAGGTCATTCAGGAGGAATGTTGCCATAAGTAGTAATTCAATAGAATAAACACGGATTATAAGGGCAGCGCTCTCCGGGCATGTGGAGGCAAGGTGCCGTAATGATAGCAGCAGCGTCGGTGCGGTGGGCAACGTTTCATGTGCGTTTCTCAGAAAGAGACGTAGGTGGTTAGAGGTTTTTTTTGCAGCGCTTTTTTGTGTGTGCATATATATATGTGTGTGTGTCTGATTTAGCGGAGAGGGTTCATCGTATGTAGTGCTGTACACAGCATATTCTCAGCCCATTTTTGGATACAGGCCGTTTTGTAACTTTCAGTCTGGCCCAGTGATATGTCACATGCCGTACCACTGAGTGCAAACAGTTCCATTTATATTCTGACCAGTGTTTCTTCATCTCCTTTAAGGGAGTTAATAACTTTTCTTTGTTATGGAGGACTGAGCTGTGTGTGACTGTAAGCTCTATTTTAGAGTAGGGTTTATGGCTCTGGCAGGCGCGTGTGTGTGTGTGTGTGTGGTGTGTGTGTTCCTGTGAGTGCAGGTGATGAGAGAACATTGTTTGTTTTAGCTTTGGTATCAGGGTCACCTGTTGATTTCTCACAGAGCTGGCTGCATACAAGTCAACCATAACCAGAGTGTTTCTATTCAAATACACTTACACCATGATTACACATGATTCCTGTAGACGGTCTGTTTCTGTGAATAGTTTGACAGTCACTTTGCTCGTGAATCATCCGTCTGGTTGACAATATCAGCATATAATTAACTTTGAAAGGTCCAAGGATTTTTTTCTATGCTCTCTGTGTAGAAGCTGAGAAGAATTTCTGCTTAGGATGGCTGGGGGTCACTGCCGACACGCTGCACAAGCAGCGGATTAATTATTCTATTGTGACTTAATATTCACCCTGTAGCTAATACGTGTGCAACCAAAGCATCATTAGATGTGTGTTCAGCCCAGTAGAGCAGGTAATACTTGAACTGACCCAGCCAGATCAAAGGTGTTAGAAAAGGCCTGTAACTCTTTTTATACCTGAGCATCCATCTATTTTTATACCAAACATGCATATGTACATACATACTTATGTATCTTCTAAATATGGATTCCTGTGACCAATCAGTTATGAATGTAGCAGACCTTGTGTAGCACTAAAGCAACAGGCAGCTGCAACGTATATACCGGCTCCGCATATTACAGCAGCAGCAGCAGCATTATGGGATTACATTATGGGATTGCGCGATTACATCTTATATCGACCGCTGCCGAAGAGCATGCCAACCCCCTTACACAACATACGTTACAGCACGGTCACATGGGCGGCGTGGTGTGAAATTTGCTGAGCGCATCCACACTCCCAAGGAGATAAACAAGCGGGGTTTTGATTCGTATGACCCCCGCCGCCCTTCCTCTAGTATCACCCCCAGGACACGTTGTTACAGTTTCCACTTGGCATCCAAGAATAGTCTCATCAGTCTATTGTTCGGCCCATTCAGCCCCCTTTTTTTTTTTGTTTTGTGGGATGCGATGAGCGTCGCGACGCTGGGGGAGATGGAGGCTTTTCAGTCCTGCTTTGAATACATGGATAAATACCATCCCATTGCTGAGGTAATGCACTTTAGTCTGGCAAGCAGCAGCAGACGAGCACAGGAATGTTCATGCAAAAAGGAGATAGAGCTTTAGGATCCGCAAAGGCGCTCCCACTCATCTGGTAAAGCTCAGGAGACGAGCAGGTCATCCCTTTCACTCCAAGCTAATGAGAAACTAATGACTGGTATCCAGGGAGGAACACTGCTCTGCCGAAGCTACAATAAAGACACTATTACAGCGCGAGGCACGGCCGGATGATATTGTATATTTTTGATGGTGCGGTTGATTCTAATGCAACAAACCAGTGTTTCGTAGTTAATTCTGGAAGTTAAACAGTCTCGGTTGGTATCGAAGAAGAACAAAAAAAAAGGAATCGAATCGTTTTTACATATTGCACCTTTAGTTCCCGCTTGTTCAGGTCTGTCTCTTGTGCGGCTTCACCTGTTTCCACGTGTTGGCTAACACTGGCTTGTATCCATATGCACGATGTACATACACCTGAAATACAATGGCTATGGTGTTTCCTCTTACTTCTTTTATGTCTCGGTTATCGTATGCCTTTCATAAATCAGTTCTCCATTTTGTTGTTGTTCCAAAACAAATGTGTTACATTGCTGTTGACACAATCACTTCCTTGTTCAACGCAATGGGATTCCCTGACCTGGGGGCGTACTGTGTTATCATGTGGCGGGGGGGGGGTTAACAATGATTTACGGAAGCTATCTGTACAGCTCCTCCTCCTCCTCCTGTCATCCTCAGTCATATTAATGCAGCGCGAGACTCGAGCCGATCGACCGTGATTAGAAAGCCCGGATCAGAAAAAGGAACGTTTCCTTCCCGTCCGTGCGTACGATGAAAATGATGATGTCCGTGGTTCGCTTCTCACTCATCCATCCAGAAGCGCCCTCTCGGCGGCGTGAAGTGGAGTCGGTAGCCCGGGGTCGAGGGTGTAACTTGTGAGTTTGGGCCCGCCAGACATCACAGAGATCAGATGATAATTTCAGCCGCTCCCCCTGTCTCTCTCTCTCCCAGTGTCTCCCCATGTGCATGTATGCACAAGTCAGTGGATTTAAATACTAATGAAATACCATCATTCATGGTAAAATAATGGTACAAAAAAAGAAAAACAGTTTTAGTGACTACATTTATACTTGTACATCTATCCTGCATCAATAATAATGAAAAGGCTTTGAGAGGTATTGCATATCTGTAAAGAGGTTTTGGTTTTTCTGGAGGGGCTGTGGCCGCAAAGTTGCAGTAAAATGCAGATTCTGAAGAGAAACTACAAAGTCTGATGCAAAAAAGATGACACTCCTGCTCACAGTAGAGGGTGAATGATGATGGAACAAGTATTTCTAGTGTGGAAAAAATATGAATTTGCTCATTTCAGATTCACTCACGTTTTGGAGAGGAGGGCAGCATAAAACTGTCAGGTACTAATAACTGATGTATTTGCAAAGACTGCTTATATTTGCAACCTTGTTTATATATTCTTTGATTAGATAGTTCCCAATTAAAATACAAACGTTGCACCCTATCTCAAAGTTGTCTGGCTGCCTGTGTTATAATAACATGTAATATGAGAACACTTGAGCCTCAGTCAGTCATTTTCTATACCTGCTTATTCCTCATTAGGGTCGCAGGGGTCTGCTGGAGCCTATCCCAGCGCATTACGGCGAGAGGCAGGGATACACCCCAGATGGTCGCCAGCCAATCATGGGGCACACACCATTCACTCACACACTCACACCTACGGGCAATTTAGAGTCTCCAATTAACCTCAGCATGTTTTTGGACTGTGGGAGGAAGCCGGAGTACCTGGTGAAAACCCACGCAGACACGGGGAGAACATGCAAACTCCACACAGAAAGGTCCCAGACCCAGGACCAAGGAGGTCTTGAACCTGCGACCTTCTTGCTGTGAGGCAACAGTGCTAACCCCTGCTCACCGTGTCGCCCCACTTGAGCCTATTTTGTGAAAAAAGAGAAATAATTTAGTAGGAAAAGCGTTTCTATATGATCTAGCACTGGAAGTATAGTTGAGGCATTGATGCAGAAACTTTGGTGATGTATTTGCACAAACTGTGAACAGTTTTGCTATGATATGTGCAATTTCATGATCAGCCTTGTGTCCCGGTTTCTTCTTCTGCAGCCTTCTGCAGAAAATGACAGAGATGAATTAACATTAATAAGATGGGGAACTTGCAAAGAAAAGTTCATACTCTGCTTATTATTTCCCCATTCACAATGGAGGTGGCAACAAGAATCTCAGGGATGTACCTGACAGCGACTGGTAGTCAGCTGATTGTATTGGCAGCCACGTACGGTCCACCTCGAATGCACTCACTGACTCTAATTATAAAGTCAGCGCTGATCTTTGCCTGATGATACTGCCAAAGAAAAAATAAGGCGCGGGTGTGTCATGTTTGGAGCTTTACTCGCCCACTGTCCTGTTTTACAGGAGAAGCTTTTTTTTTCTTTGACCCCTCGGTTCGTCTCAGATTTCATATCGGCACTGCGTTTGTGTTGTTTGCATGGAAAACAAGTGTCTGAGTGAGGAGATCCTGCAGGTAGCACTACGGCTGCACAATACCGACCCAGCATGTCTCCATTAAAAACCACCGTGGACAGCAGTGGTCAAAAGCTTTGCATTTATTCTTCTATATGCTTGTTGAGCTTGTTAATTGTACATATAGTGTAACAACGATTGCTGAGATGTCCCTATAGCTTTAGGATATGTGAGGATTTTATTTCCCGCTAAATAATCAATGTTTTTTTTTCTGCTTTCATAACTGGTGGCATTTCCTCCTCTCAGGGGGTGGGGGGAAAAAAAAAAATTCGGTATCCACCTGCGATTCCTCCCCTTTTCGTTTTCCGGTCAGTGCCCCTCAGATAGTCAGACAGAGAGGGCAGTGGGTTCCTCTGTGTTGTTTTTGGCAATTGTTCTGTATTCACACATCTGTCTGTTTCAGAATAACTGGCCACAGTATCAGGTCTCACATCTCCGAGTCATATACCCTAACAACAACTCTGGCTATGGGAAACTGACATGCTGCTTATTTTAGCAACTCACTCCCACAACCTCCAGCGTTTAGCGTTCCGAACGTATCTATACCTTTTCTTTTTTAAAACGTGACAGGTCTATATTTAGTCAGCATACTACTGTTTCTAATGTCGGTCGTGGTGTTGTTTATGTCACTGCTATTGGATCTTTTTTTTTTTTTTTTTTTTTTAAATGTCAAAGTCGTTGCCAACCTTTTTGACTTGTTTCATTTCAGTTTCATTTCTTTGCTTTTCTGATTCCTTCATTACAACACTTTTTAGAGACTTGAAGAAGTGAAATCATTTTACAAGAAAATTCAAGAAATTGCCTAACAGGAAAAAAAACAAAACAAACAAACTTCAGATTCCCAGGTTGGGAACCACAGGTCTAAGCTGTTATTTAGCAGCGCTGCTGCATGCAGTTTGCCACAGTCAGAGGAGACATTTTTAATGCAATTTAGTTGAAAGAACACTATGAATGGTTCTTTTTATACGTCTGTGCTTGTCCCTGATGCCGGGCCTTGAGCTGCCTGCCAGGCAGCTGGTGGACATTTGGCACGTCTCATTGCAGACAGTGAGGCCTGTGGGGCACCTGCTGTCCATCAGGAGGGGGGAGGGGGGAGGTAAGGCATGGAATGAGACAACCCCCCTCAACAGGTGACGGCACAGCACGGGTAGAAATGTCCAAAACCACAGACGACAATGGCCAAGTGTGGCTCGTGTCGTCCCCCGCCCCCCCACCCCCAAGCAAATGAGCCCCTGAGACCGGCGATATGATACTGGATTACAATCAGAAGGGCTGTTCAAAAAGCATCAGGTACATGTGTAGATACACTTGTTTGGTAGAGTCACTCACACAGCTGTCGCGTGGCTGTTGCTCTGATGTAAAAGGCACAGCAACTGCACAAGAGTCTGTGCCCTCAGCACCAGTTGGCGTCGGCAAACCCAATGTGAAATTTTAAATTGGCACCAACCAGCGCACACCAAGTAAACAGCTGCTTAAAAAGGCTGTTTGGTATGTAGGACCTAAACATTGTTCTCTGGCTGCCAGGCCGAAAGCATGTGCTCCTCAATCCCCTACACACACACACATTTCACCTTTTTGGCAGACGGGCCATTTGTTAGTCGCTCGCTTCGGAACCGCTACGGTTGCACCTTAGTGTTGATTTTGCAAGTGACTTGAACTCTCGTCGGAGCGGTTCGTTCTCACGAGAGATTTCCTCACTCGTTCTGTTTGAGGGTGCTGGCTGAAGAAAGTGGCACAGCAAAAAATTCACTGGCAACGCCCAAGGGCCTGACTAATACCTGGAACCATCGTTACCATTCCATAAGGTTCTCGTGCAATGTTAACATCCCTCACTACTCCGGTAAATAGGACGGACTTTTGATACGACTTGGCAACTTGGCAACGGGAGCAAGAGTTTAACTGTTCTCATGGCGTGAAATAGTCCTAGATTGTAAGCAAAGGTTATGGCTCCGTGGCTGTAACTCATTACAGAGCAGTAAAACGAAGAGCAGTGTTTGCGCTGCTTTATATTTGCTCAGTTGATACAGTTAAAGTTACACAGCTACCAACCAGGTGATTGTTTATTGTGCAGTTTCTGATTTGTTTTTTCTTTTCTTCTCCATTTCTTTTTTTTCCCCCTGTTCTTGTTCAATTGTCATCGGTGTGTTTTCCTTCCCGGTCTGTTTGTTAGTTTATCAAGTTGATTACTGAGCTTTGCCGTGGCAGTTGATAATGAGGAAGTTTGACAGCTGTGCTGTTTGATGTTGCTATGGTTACAGTTTGGGTAGCGGATGGAACAGGTGATTCAACTTACTGCAGGTGCGTTAAACAGTTTTGATTCACACCTGCCAGCCAATCAGAAAAGAGTAGTCACTCAGACCATGGAGTGAGCTTTGATATGGAGGTTTAGTGACATATTAGAAAACTAGTTGCTAATATACTCACTCTGTGTTACACCAAAATTTGTCAATTGTAACGATTCCATTGAAATGAATTAATTGGTTGTGTGTAGCAGCTCATTATTTACATCATTGTCATACATATTAAAACCTCTATCTATAAAAGCGAGCAGTGTCTGTCTGTGGTTCATGTATCTGACTGTCAGATCAACCTCAGCTTTCAGATATAGTTTGCGCATGGCACGATGGTGTGCATCCTTTTTTGTAGATTTTTTTTTGGATGGATATTCAAAATCTTATCATTAAAAGTTAAAATCACATAGATTTGCGTATCACAGCGCTATCATAGAGCAGCACTTTAGTTACGGTGTAAAGCTCCGTATCACAGCGCTCCTCCTCATGTTGCTTTCCAGCACTTTCATTCCAATTCAAAGCTCTGTTGTCCCGATTCTTCCTGCATCGATCGTACAGCCAATGTAATGGAAGTATTGTAACGTCTCTCAAAAACCATACGCTAAGATGTTAGCCACTGCTACTTTGTTCCTCACGCTAACACAGGCTACAGCGGGCCGCATCAAGATATGTTCACAGACCCTTAGGAAATCCCAGCACTATCACCTATCAGAAACAAATTGGGCCTAAACATATGTATTTATAAACACATAACAACACACAAAAACCATTTAAAGGAACTGCATTGTTTTTTCTTATGTCGCTCCCCTGTATTTGCTTTTTTACCTCAAATTGTAAGTGACTTACAGGACTTCTGATTGTAATCGTGTTCTATCCATGTAAATGGACTTTTAATGGTGATGACTGGACTGGGAGGGAGGAACCCTCAGAGAGATTAGCTGTTATTTATGAGGAATAAAGCAATAACATGTCTGCTGTCTAGTGTTGTATGACTGGCCTAAAAGCATTCAACAGTAATGCCGTTGTGTATCTGAGATGATGCCAGTGAATGACCCCATTTCCTTTTACATAGCACCCTTACTAAGAATTATAGTCTGCAGCAGGGTACACATGGTGCAGAAATACATACTCAGCAGTTGGACTAGAGGAGAGGAGGGAGAGGGGGGGATGCTGCATATGTGCGGTGGAGTGAAATCTTTATTAGAAAATATTTTATTTACAATTTTAACACGTGCATATGAATACGCGTGACACAACATTAAAGCGCTCCGTAGGAGCAAATTCTTAGCATTTCTACGGCTTTTATCAATTATAAATTATTCATATCCTCAAATCGTAATTGTTGAACCAACTGTTTGAAATTTCTGACTGTGTTCTTTGTTCTTAGAGCTGATCAGCATCCCATTATTTAATCGGTCATAATGGTTTTCCTGAAATCGTAAACTATGGACTCCGTGGAGTGATTTTTTTTTTTCTTTTTTTGTGTGTGTGTGTGAGTTTTTGAAAGTCACACAGTAGTTCCTCTGTTCACGCGGCCACCGCTGCAGTAGCTGGTGTCCTCTCACAGAGCCGTTGCAGTAGAGCTTTGTTGATGGGGAGCGTGTGCAGTGCTACTTCTGCACAAAAGACAAGCAGGGGAAGAAGAATCGAATAAAGCCCAGAACATAACAAAAACATATGCAAAGCACCAACACCAGCAGAGACGGCGGCTTCAGTATATCGCAGCGCGGCGTGTTCCGAGAGTCAGCAGGAGGACTTTCTGGGTCAAAGAAACTAGTTGTATGCAGTTTGTCTTTTACTGTATCTGGTTTACATGATGCCGTAATTCGCATTAACTGCACAGCGGCATTAATCATTGTTCTGTCTGCGGCTTGATTAATTCGTCCTATCTATATCTAGTCCGCTTAATTTGCCTATACACTGTCACATGGGCCAAGGTTTTCCCAGCTCTACAAAAGCGGGCATTGATGAAGATTCACCAGAACGAAATGCAGTCAGGGAATATCCCATGTCTTTTTTAGAGAGCGACCCTCATCAAAATAAGCCTTCGTTTTCCCCGTGCCTCCCGGCAAAACAAGGGCTGCAGAGAAAACTGCATCGATAACCCATCAATGGCTGGGCTTAGGGTAGGCTTAATGCAGGGAAGGGGAACATTAGTGATGTCACATGATCCGCTAGAACAATAAGGGCGGTTCACATACTTCTCGGTCTTTGTGTCGTTCTGTTTAATCAGTTTGTGGGCTTCTAAAGTATTTACACAGGTCTGCGCTTACAATTCAACAAAGCGTACTTATGAAAAAAGGAGATAAAGAAATAGTTTATAGTGCGGCTATTACAGAGCAAACAGGCGGCTTTGAGCTCGGTGGTCGGATGGAAAAGGGCCTTTAAATGGCAACTCTTTGATTCTGCGCCTTTGAGCTGGTTCAAAAGTGTCCAGAGTCCACGTTGATATTTAGCGGGGCGATTGAAGTCTTTAATGCCAGAGAGGTTAGAGGAGAGCAGGGGGCGACGGCGTCAGGAGTCACCCTACTTGGTGGGACATTCATCTTATGTGCCGCGCGCGATCCGACACAACATCAAAAAGTGAAACGGTTATCACAGCAATATTGCGCTGAATGACCTTAAATAGAACCCTGGCACTTTGAATTTCTACAGAAACACAGTGGTGGGTTTTTGCAGGATGTTGGGTTACTTTAATGTAGCGTATGAGTCATGGCTCTTTCTCGTTAAGGTCCTCAGAAGTGGATGTGGACTTACTATTCTTACTCTTTATATATATATATATATATATATATATATATATATATATATATATATATATATATATATATATATATATATATATATATATATATATATATATATATATATATATATATATATATATATATATACAACCAAACATTTGAACAGAAATTAGCACAAGCACAGAAAAAACAAAGAATCCCATGAGCTGAACTCAGACTGGAGGTTAAAAAAAATCAGATTCTTACCATATTTGAATAATTTAAATACAAGATTGTATTAAAAAAAGGAACATAGTTGATATTTGGACAAATCTTATACAGCAGCCTAGATGTGAAAAAGAAAACATGAGCATCAAAACATGAAACAGGCATGTTCAGGTGAGGGCCTCCGCCAGCATACAGCTGATGTGTGTTTACAGATGGAATATATAATAATACAGGTGTCTTACAGCAAAGGTTAAAGTAAGTTATCATCCTTAGTATATATTTATTTAGGTGCCAAGCAATCAGCCTGTTCTGAACAGTCAATTTTTAACTTTGAAACAGTTTTGCATACTTTTAGTCCTCATTTCCGACTCTATGACACCATCTTCAGACCGACAATTATCCCTGTGTGAATAAAACAGCCCTCTCATTCTGGCAGTCGATGAGAGCTCTGGCAAAACAACGCAGGGACGTCCGGCAAAGCGAAGTCGAACCTTCGCTGCAACACACCGGGAATCAGCAATCAATCAATCCAGCAGGGTGCTGAGTTGGGTAATAATGTGCATGCAAGCGCACACTCCCGGTAGATTACTTTCTGAATTGAACGCTGTATTTCTACAGGAAAGACAAAATAATTGTCACCATGACAACTTCCTGGGGTTGTAAAATCATGTGTTTGTTTATATGTCTCGGTAAATAAATCGCAGCGTTTTTTTTCCCAAGTCCTTTAACGGAGAAGTCCGTTGCTCCGACTGGACGTCCTGGATCCCGTCGGGACCTCACACAACATGGCCCCCCCCCACCAACACGGCCCCCCTGCATTGTTTCAGCACAGGAACGGAAAATTGATGGTGAACCTGCCTGAAATGTTTCTCACAATCATCCACTACAATGAAAAACTGCACTGTGTGCAAATCCCCTCTTAAGTACAGTTGAACCACTGACATTCACTAGAGCTGGAATGATTAGTCATTTAATTGATTAGTCAATGGAAACCTGGTTTGTCGACTAATCAACATCATAGATTTTTTTTTTGTTTGTTTTTAAATCCAAAAATGTCAGACATTCTTAAATGTTTCTCTTTAATGGCTTCCTCCTTGAGATGTTATTTATACCAGGGCTGTATTATATTATGGGCTGATGACTGGATAAAACATGACGCACATTGAAAACGCCAACGTGGGTACTGGGAAATGATTTGTCACTATTCCCTGACATTTCATAGACAAAGTGATTAACTGAGAAATTAATTAGATGATAATGAAATGATGTCAGTCCTAATAAAAATAAATGATCCGGTGGCAAGATCTGCTGCAGTGAGGTCACGCTCCTGGACGGATTTGAGTTTTTTAATGCCGAGGGCCTGTCTGCCCGGGGCTGGATTTCACTGGCCTGCTAGGCATTTAAGGACAAGGCAGTGATTAAAGGGACAGCCTATTGATCTGTTGCGCATTAGGAGGAAGAGCGCTTGTAGGAGTGATGTGCATGGGTTCATTCAATTCGGCACCGAGCCAAGATCCAGCGCTACGCCCAGGCCGCGTTCTCCAACTGTGAACGTTCAAGCGAGAGTGTTGATCGTTCCGCTCGTTCGGGAGGGGGGAAAAAAAGGGTGGTTAGTGTCGATCAGGACTTTGTGTTGTTTTCAGGTAATTCTCCGTTGCCGTGTGTGCTGTCTTAAAGTTTTCCCAGCTCCAGCAGAATGGTCCCCAGTGGCCCTTTGAGGCAGTGGACACATTGTGTGCTTTCTTCCTCCCCGCGTGTATTAGGTATTGAATAAGTGACCTTTCTAGTTTGTATGAGCTCATGGGAAAAGTGGGTGTTTCCACAGGAAGTTAATGCCTTTCCCTCCCCCTCTTTTTTTTTTTTTCTCTCGCTCTCCCTCTCTGTGCAGCCTCGAGTCTCTCCCTGCACCTCGAGCCCTTCGTTCGGGGCTGTTTTTTTTTTTCTCTCTCTCTCTCCGCGATTCCTTACTTCAAGCATTCGAGCAAAACAATACTCCTCGCACATGATTCTGTGCTAGCTGTGCGAGACCCAGTCGAGCATGAGAAGAAAGGCGGCGATGGACGGATGGAGGGAGGGAGACGGCAAGGAGATGCAAAGGAGTCTCGCTTCCATCTGTTTAACATTAAAATTTTCTAGTAGCGGGTTCATTAGCAGCAGCTGCTCGGAGTCCGGTCCCAGGGGTTTCAGCAAAGGTTAAACCTGTGTCGTTGGGGAACAGGAAGTGATGCACAGAGGCTCCCCCGTTCAAATCTGCCCTTTTCTTTCATCAACACCCCTGTGTTACTCTACTTCAGCATCGGGGGGGGTGGGAGGGTTGGACTTGGAAATTACCAGTAGATCATGACATTGAGATTTATCCTGCAGGATCCCAAGTTTAAAGATGCATGTATTAATTTGTATGAGTCTAGTGACGTCATATGTGAAAGTTGAAATTGAAACAATATGGAAGGTCTATTGAGGAAATCCTGTGGGCCCTGCCTTCTCTATTAAAAAAAAAAAAGTAACATGAGAGGACTTGCACCTGAATGTGGTTATTAGGATAATATTTAAGCTGAGCTGTGCCTTTAGGGATTCAGCTTTCATCTTAATACTTAAAAAAATATGAACAAAAGTGTGTATCATTGCTGTTACAGGTATGTATGTTATATAAAATGGTCTGATCCTGTAATGGCGTGTTATTAGAAATTGATCATCTGTCACATTCTGTAGCGATATGGGGTTGTGACTTGGCAGGGTCCAGGCCGTCTGCCATGCGCTTTGCGTCCCTAATTGAAATTGGCCCACTGAGCGAGTCTTCTAAATGGCGTGCTTCATCTGTCGTCTCGAGGGCGACTCCATCCACCTCCTCCCTCATGTGGCGGCCCCTCCCGCCCAGCCTCTTTGCCGCTTATATCTGTCTACGTAAGGCCTGTATCGCTCCGTCAGCAGAACTCCCAGCCAGAACCAGTTTAATCAAGCTTAAGGTGAGCGCTTAAGATAATTCCTGACCCCTGCAGAGTTACAGTGGATATAAAAAGTCTACACACCCCTGGTAAAGTGACAGGTTTATGTGATGTGAAAAAAAAATGACACCAAGATACATATTTTCACACCTTTTTTTTCTATTTTTTTTTTTTATGCGACCTGTAACCTGTACAATGCAATTGGGGAAAAAAAGAACTGAAACCTTTTAAAGATGAAAAATAAAATCTTAAAATAAACTATTGTGCAGAACCTGGGACTATTTCTTTGTTGCAGAAACTTTGGCTTTTATTACAGCATTCAGTTGTTTTGGAAGTGGCATAGTGGAATAGAATGTAGAATAGAATAGTCCTTTATTGTCATTGAACATAACATGTACAACAAAATTAAAAAGGTGACATTCAGTGGTGCTAGTTAAAAACTTATCATAAATTAAATAAAAATAACTAAAACAAAATAAGTAAAATTAAAAAAAACATAGCGGTACCCAGAGCCATTGCACAATTCCTTACACAATCCCATTCCACAACCCATTCCTGTACATATGCACAATATACACATGGCCATATGAATATGATGCCTTATATTTCTCATGACATTGCATTGAGGGAGGTTATTGCTATTGGGTAAAAGCTATGTGACAATATTTGCCCACTTTTCTTTACAAAACTGCTCCAATTCTAATGGATTGCCAGGGTATCTCCCTTTTCACATCACCTCACAGATATTTGGTCAGATTCAGCTCTAGACTCTGGCATTTCAAAACCTCAATCTCATTCTGGTGGAACCATTCTTCTGTTGTTTTGGATGTGTGCTTTGGGTCATTGATGAGCAGTGTTGTTTTTGCGCCAAATAAACCTTTTGGAATTATAACCAAATAATTCAACCTTGGTTTCATCGGACCGTAGATGGTTTTCGAACTTTGCAAAATGCAAAATTAAGCCGAGCTTGGGTGTTTTTCTTCGTAAAATAAGACTTCATTCTCTCACCCTACCCTGTAGTCCGGACATATGATGTACTAGACAGCCAGTACTTGCCATATATCCCTGCAGCTCCTTCAATGTTGCTGTCCCTCCCTGCCCAATTTTCTTCTTGTCAAATCATCAGTTTTGGACAGACGTCCTGTTCTTGGTAATGTCGCTGTTGTGCCATATTTTCTCCACTTGACCATGACCGTCTTCACCGTGTTCCATGGTGTATTTAATACCTCGGACGTTCTTTTGTATCCTTCACCTGACCTGATACCTTTGAACAACGACATCCCTCCGCTACGTTGGGAGCTCTCCGCAGACCACGGCTTGTGCTGGAAGATGCGGCTGCAAAAAACGTCAGGAAAAGCTACTAGAAGAGCTGAACTTTACTTGAAGTTAATCAGAGGCACTTTAAATGGTGACAGGTGTGTGCCGAGTCCAGTTTAACACGAGTTGGAATGTAACCGGTTACATCCGAACACAGCCACATCCCCAGTTATGAAAGGGCGTGCACTTGTGCAACCTCATTATCTGTTGTTTAATTTTAAAACCTGAAGGATTTTAGCTTGTTTTGTATTTATAGGTCACAGTTATAGGTCACATTAAAGGTGAAAAATCTTGGTGTCCATTTTTTTACATCACAAAAACTGGTATTATAACAGGTGTAGACTTTTTATATCCGCTGTATGTCGTGATAGTCGATGATTATGTGATTAGATTGTCTTTCCAGTGAGAAATTTCATTCTTGACTCATGACACCTATTATTTAGCCGGCCCTTTCAGGTACCTGCCAAATTGGATCCAACATGGTTGACATTGTTGCCAAGTGTTTTATAGCGTGGGACAGTTGCCCACACAAACATCAAAAGCCAATAAGAGCTGAGTTCTTCTGCTGTATTAGATATAGAGTAGAATGTTTACGAGTTCCTGTTTTTTTTTTTTTCTACCAATTTACATTGTTCTTTCTTAGAAACTTCCGTTAAAGTTTCTTAGAAAAAGAAACATAAAATAAAGGCCTATCATAATTAGTCTGAATTGTGTTTTTTTTTTTTTTGCGGTGATAAACACCATGACTCATTCCTCAGTTTTTCACGAACAAAAGATGCATGTATGAAAACTTATGCAATGAGTAGCATGCGTCTTGTTGCTCAACTCAAACTCATTCTGCAAAACGAAACCACGCTCTGCTCATTTTCACACCCACCGCTCCATTCATCTCTGTTCTTGTTCTTTTTTTTTCCTGTTTATCCACACCATGTACAAAAAGAAAAGAAAAAAAAAGCACTACAGAGTCTCACAAGGAGGTTAGGGTGACGGTTCAGAGGAGTGTGGTGTTTGGCAGCGGTGACAAATGTGAAAGAGACGAGATCGGATAACATCCTGGTTATGTGTGGGGTCTCTGAAAAACACCAGCTCTCGTAGTGCGCTGCAGCTTCAGCAGAGGAAAGTGTTGTGGTGAGCCGTGGCGTGTTGGGGCGAGCACGGGGAGGGTGGGGAATATTCTAAAATCTGCAGATGCACACAGAAATGTTTTTTTCCTCGAATAACGCAATTTGATGGCATTTAATTAAAGAACAACTACAGCTGGTAATTTAAAGCCAAGGTCTGTGAATTCTCATTTGGCATCAGGCCATATGCAGAAGGTAATTAACTCCTAACTGTGTTGATGACTATTTGTTTCAACTCAGCATTCCTTCTCATTATGTTAATCTAGTAGTCAGGCACAGCATTTCCCCTCAGCTGTATAGGTACAATGTGTTTTTGTTAATTGCCCAAGTTTTTTTTTTTTTGTATTCATTTTCTATTTCTGTTAATCTCAGTTTTATCCGCACCGGTGCTGAACCTGTGGTTTGGGTGCTGCAAGAGGCTGCTCTAACCAAACATGTAGGATAACTGACAGAGATGGAAAAGGATCTATATTTAGTGTTAGTAAAGCTGTTTGCGTGGGGAGGAAGTGGGTGCAAACAGTGCAAGCATGATGTTGATTACACGCCTACACGTATCACTGAGTCTCGCTTTCCTTGAGGCTCGAACCAGCAGTCGTAACAACCGGGATTTATCGCTTCACGTCTCGACCGAAGTCGTCAGGATTCGCTGAAAGCAAAACCTGAACCTGCTTGAAGTAAATGCACAGGTAGCGTTCAAAGTAAGAAAACGCTACAAACTAGAACGTATTAGCTGTCATATTTAATAACATGGCTGGTGAGCAGACTATAATACACCCACATACTAAACTGATGCGATCTTTGTGGTTTATGGTGCAAGGATTCGTTCAATTATCACAAACGCACCATTGACTGTAATGTCTTTTTGTTCAAATATTTGATGGTTCCAGCTTTTCAACTGTTTTTTTTTCTCCTTGCTTTTTGTATTAGAAATTGTGATGAGCCTTTTTCACTATTTTCTTGCATTTAATAGACTGAATAATTGATTGATTTAATGAAAGAATAATAATGGAGATAGTAGATACTGATAACGACAAGGATTAGGGCTGCAACGAACAACTGGTTTTCATTATCGATTAATCGGTTTTGTTTGAATATGTCTTGTTTTGTCAAATAGACACTTAAGTTGATCACAGAAGACTAAAGAAACCTTGAAATGTTCACACCAGCTAGAGAACTCTCAAAATGATTAATGTGATATCTAAATGACTTGTGATTTATTTTCTGTCGAGCAGCAAATCGACTAATCGTCGCAGCTCTAAAATGAACATTAGTCTCACGGATAGTTTCTGGACCCTTTTGGAAATTTCTTCCCTGTGTTGTAATTTCAATTAAGGATATGTTCTGCCTGTGTTCCACAAGCATTTGGACAAAGAACAGCCCGGCATAAAAGGCTGCACCGCAGCTGAGAATCATCCACTGGCCTATTTTTCATGGTGAAAACAGGCCTCTAATGTTTTCCTGGTGTGAGCGAGCATGTGATGTGTGTGTGTGGGTGTGTGGGTGGGTGGAGGGCTCGGATGTATAGCTGGAATGCCGAAGGGGGGGGGGGGCTGAGTGACAGGTTTGGACTTCGGTCGGTAGGCGGGGTACAGGAACATGTCGTCTGTGACATCACCGCCACCCGAAGGCTCGGCCTGGGCCAGCTGCCTGCTGCAGAGGTGGAGTTTCCTTCCTGCAGAGCTGACCGGGCTGAGTGTGGCCTGACCCACCTTGCCACCAACAGCTAAACTGCAGCTCGGTTCCACACGCTTTTGGATTCCTCTGTTTTGGCAGAGCTGTTTTTTTTTTCCTATTACAGTGATCATTTAATATCCAGTCAGTGCAGATGGTGTGGTGATACGCTCGATTTATGATACGCAATGTTGGGTTCAAGATAAGGGTTGCAAAGGGGTGGAAAGTTATTGGAAAATTTTGGAAATATTCAACATTTAGCACCTAACTTACCACCTAGCTGGCTACCATTTGGGGTGTATCCCTGCCGCTCGCCGTAATGCGCTGGGATTGGCTCCAGCAGACCCCTGCGACCCTAATGAGGAATAAGCGGGTATAGGAGATGAGATGAGACTTCACCAGGCTATGGCATAGTAACAGAATGTTATGAGATGGAAGTGTTTTGGTGCAGCTACAAATGCGGCAATGCCCGGTTGCTTACTGAAGAAAGTAGTCCTGAGTGTTTGCTTGTCATAATGTTACAGTTATTGTTTGATGGCGTGGTGAATGTGCAGATCACAACTCATCCACCACAGCGAGTTGCTGGATTGTGTATTTTGCTCAGTTGGCTAAGGGAAACCAAAAAATACCATTAGCAAAGCAGTAGCTGAGCAGCTCTGAATGATCCATTTTAAATATGGCTGTTTTAGCCAAAATTATACTACTTCGGCTTCATCAAATTTTGGATTTATTCCTGTTTAGTCCCATATATTCCTGTTAACTGTCATGGATTTCCGGGAAATTGCAACCCTACTCAACATATATTTCATTCTGTTCTGTTCTCACACACCTGGTGCATTATCTTGACCTGCCTACTAAATATCCTGCTGCTGTTCATATACCTGCTAAAGTGTGTTGAGACGCCTTGGCTTGATCCACTTTTAAATAAACTGACTTGGCTTTGACAGCTGCTGAAAAATCCAGGACGGATGTTAATAATCCTGGTTTCTCCGGCTCATGAACGCACACGCCCACAGCGGTGGTCATGTCAGCACTGGTCTAATGATCGTCTAAGTGGTTGCCGAGCATCATTCCAAACTTCGTGCAAAGGTACAGGCTGTTGTACGACGAGTCGGCTCAGTTTAAACAGTGATTCACCTCCACTTTGCAAAGCGACTGCAGAACACGTTTGTTACAAATGCCTCAGCTGCTTGTGCTTGCTGCAGCAGGAGAATTCATTCACATGGAGGGCGTTTAACAGTGAATATTTAAAGATCTCGGGTTGCCGTGGAGTCGCTGTGTGTTGTGTTCAAAAACCACTGCTACAGTGTGAAAACCTGATCTGAACCCTGCTGTTAGTGTCTCCTTTTGGCAGCTGTCCAGTGTTTTCATAGAAATCTGTTCAGGAATCTGCCCTATCGGTGTAAACCTTTTAAAGATCCATTATAAATAAAGTTTTTCGTTCCTGCTATTATCAGGAGGGCAGCGCTATGTGACTCATGCATTGTGTTTCACTCTTTTTAAGGAGTCTGATTACATCTGATGAAGTCATCTGCTAATATAAGGATTTATAGGTCATATTACTGGACGTGACTCAGATGGGCTTATGTCACCCGGCGGTTCCTGGTGGTCCTCCTGAGTCATGTTGCGCGCCCTCACCTATTCCCTTTTTGCTTGGTTGCTGCCCAGGCCCAAGCTGATCTCTGGCTGCGGTGTTGCTGGCGCTGCAGAACAGCCTCATCTATCACGGGAAACGGCAGCTTCTGAGAGAATCAGCTCGACCGGAACAGAGCACAGCAGCGACACTACCCGCACACGTAGGGAGGGAGGGAGGGAAGGGGGGGAGAACATCCAGAGGAGTGCGGCGCTCCAATGCGGCTGCTCGGGGTTGACGGAATAGGAATAAGAGGTTGACGGGAAGCCGGGGAGGTCACGTGCTGAAACTACACGGCTGGGAGAGTGGAGGGAGGAGGAGGAGGAGGAACACAAGCAGCTCCTTTTTCCTCTCTCCCTTTCTCTCTCTCTGTGTGTGTTTCTGTCTGTCTGGTTGTTTGAGAGCAACGCAGGGGAAACACACTCTAGGATACACAGTGCTGCCGATGAATTATTGAACAGCGGGGAGGAGGTGTGACACGGGCCGCCGTAGTCGCGTGCTGCAGAGTGATGGGGCGGTGGCGAGGAGGAGCGGTTTACCTGCAGCTCCTGCAAACACCACAGAGCTGCAGGTGAGAAGGAAGAATCTGTACACAGAGGAGGCAAGAGACGGTACATTAGGATCAGAAACATTCGTAAAGTCAGTATTTGAGAGTCCAAAAAAAAGCTGATGACACTTAAAACATGCATTTTTGATCCAATAAATGTCATTTGGTTGTACAGGCTGTGCCTACTCCAGAGAATACACTCATAATAGATTTGTCAATCAGCAAAACAAATCAATCTGCAACTATTTTGATTGTTTTATTCATGCTTTACTTGGATAAACAAGCAATTTAAATGGGTCTTCTGCAGCTATGAGAAAGCAATAGCAGGTATTTTATTGGCAGAATGATTAATCATGAAATTAATCTGCAGATATGATCGATAATCAAGCTGCAGTCTGAAATGGCGACGTGCGATTCTTCAGCCGTTTCTATACTGGCGCTACATGGTACGTCTTTGGTAGGTTTCGCATGCAAACTAAACGTCCGCTTGGCCTTTGACAGGGAACGTTGTTTCGGTTTGTGTTCTCCTGGTCCTTCTGTGTTTTAGGGTGTTGGTTTGACATTCCCCGAGCACTCCCTTCAGCTGTCACCGAGGAGAGCGAGAAGTGCTAAACATGGGAAAAATTTAAAAAATGCATGACTCCTCCTCCTCCTCCCCGGCCTCCCTGTCCCCACCCTTCCAGTTTGGGTTACTAGGAGACCGGGTTGGCCCCAAAAATGAAAGAATCAAAGAGGCCTCGAGGAGCGATTGTTGCAAAGGGGAAAACGTCTTGTAAATGTGTCATTAGCATGACAACTGTCAGAGGAGCCAAGCGGCGGTTTGTTGGGGCGAGAGCACGTGTTTACTTCACGCTATCTGTCTGTCAAAGCGGCCGAGAGGCGTGTTTGCCTCCTGTCTGCAGCGCAGCAATAAAGGTGGAGGTCAGTTAGAGTGTTTGTGCTGTTTTAACCAAAAACACAGAGCAACCGTTGGTTCTCGTATCTGAATCCGGCTGAATTCAGTCGCCAAAGCTTCCAGGAATCCATACTACACACTTATTTAATGCAGGTTTTGAGCAAAATAGGGGTGTTGATGCAGGAAAAGTGATAAAGTCTATTCAGAAACTGTCAGTAGGAAATGTGGAGTTGCTCACAGCTAATTGTAGATAGTGGTAAAACATCAGTAAACAAAGAAAAAACATGACCTAATATTAAACATGAAACAACATCTTTTTCTTATGTTGTTACTACACCTGAACGATCTATCATTTTAGATCGAAAACTGCGATTTCAGGCAACGCCATTGAAGCCTATGAGCCTTTAAGTCTATGACTGTCATTTTATACTTAAAATAAAAAATCTAAATGTTACCCATACAGCTTTTTTTTCCTGACGTGATAGTAGACAACTTTTTACGTTTTAAGCGAAAAAAAAAAAGTTTCCAAGTGCTTCCTCTCATATGACGTCATTAGCTTCCTGCCCTTTTTACTGAGAACATTGCAAAGACAAGCCCTCCCAGAAAGAGACCATTTTATTTAGATTGTTCTGATTTTCAACCCTGAAATATCTATTTAATCATTCAAGACTCTGGAATAATCCCTCAGAAAAATAATTTTGTGCAAGCGGCAACTATAATAGATGTATCCTGTCAAAGTAGCCTATGTATAGCATGTTTCTTGTTAATAAATAGGACTACTTCATTTTTGCATTAGAATTATGGCATTTATTTTTTAATGGTTATGACGTAAGTTTCTGTGATGCTTGTAAAGGGAATAACATTTTTAACGACGAGGCGCAGCTCCCTAATGGAGTTTTAGTGCACTGAAACTTGATTTGAAGGAAATCGCGAATGAAATCCAAATCTCAATATCTGCCAGAAAAATGGAAATAGTTACGGTCTCGTTACCATACACTATAGATCAGTATATAGCGAGTACTTAACCGTTTTGCTCTTTCTCTTCTTTCTCTCCTGCAGTCATACTTTGTCACTGACTATGACCCGACAATCGAAGACTCCTACACCAAGCAGTGTGTGATTGACGAAAGGGCAGCCAGGCTCGACAGTAAGTGCACTTTTCTAAACAAACATGAAGTTAAAACACACACACACACACAAAGGGAATTACATTGTAGGGCTGCCTCCGAACCAAAGAGGTTCCTTAATCATCATATTAATTTAATTATTCAAATATATATTTTCGAGGAGGGGGGAAAACGATTTAAGCTCCACAGCAGAGGGCTGTTAATGCCAAACCGCTGAGCCAGGCGGCTGACCTCACGCTGCTGACGCGGTTCAGGTGAGAAGTCGTGCTTCAGGTCGACGAACGATCCTCGCCGCGCGGGTTCGCGCGCCACCTTCCTTTACACGTCCTTTACACTCGAAATGACGCATGATTTCCTGCCTGACAAAGCCTTAATACATTTTTAACGACAAGGCGCAGCTCCCTAATGGAGTTTTAGATGTTGTGATTATCCGATTGGCCCGGCTTCCGTTTTATTTGTCACCCGTAAATTTACTGATGGATCAGAGAGTGATGGGTAGAAGGTGCATTTTAGGAACATTGTGCTGGATCACAAGGTAAACCACCTTAAAACGTCTGTTGCACCCACAGAATTTGAACAAGTTTTTTGTCTTCTTGTGACAGACCATTGAAAACTTAGCCACCTAACACAATTCTCATGGCCCAGCGGTTTGGTTACATTGCAATGGAGGTTATAAAAGCGATGCAAGTTATTGTGTGTGTGTGTGTGTGTGTGTACGCACTCTAGTCCTAGACACGGCTGGACAGGAAGAGTTTGGAGCCATGCGAGAACAATACATGAGGACAGGGGAGGGCTTCCTGCTCGTCTTCTCAGTCACTGACAGAGGAAGGTGAGTGACAGCTCTCGTCATGGGTAAAACTCACATCGGCATGCTGTTCCCTTCTGCTTTTTTTTTGTTTGTTTTTTTCAGTTCGCATCTCTCCGTTTACTCTCTACAGCCGCACGCACCTCTCACCCGCCTCCCCGGGCCTCTCGATCTACTAAAGCCATGAATCTTGCGTTACTCTCACTTGTCGCCGCTTGCGCTTCCGCAGCCTCTCGCTGTTGTTTTGTTGTCATATCCTTTTGTTCTCGGCACTTCCTCCCTTACCCCCCTTCTCTTGAACACCTTAACTTTCTATTTTAAGGCCGTATTCTATTGAAACAACAAACATGTCGGCTGCTATGGAAATATCTGTAGCTGTTTGTAAAATTGAAAGGACCTACTGGTGAGTCAAACTCAAGCTGCACAGCCAAATATTGTATAAACAAGGCTGAATTTTGGGAGATTGTGTGTAAAATGATACACATTTCTGTTAAACGGAACGGTGCAGCCATAAAAACATAAAACCAGTCAGTGGAAACGTCAAGTAGCTCCAGTGAAGTTACGTTAGTGAGTGTGGAATAAGAGTTTTTTCCAACCTTAAAGGTCCTTAACAGGAAGTAAAAGAGGGAAACTTCATTTAAATGGGCTTTATTTTCAGCGACTTCGAAATCTGTCACATATCACGCTATATAGTGTTTTTTCTTGCAGTCAGCCTGTCACACACCCCGTCCTCGCCTTTGTGTCCCTACCCGGCGGTGCAGTGAGCTGCGTACCCTGCCCCCACCCGCAGCCCCCTATGTTTATGTTGTAAACTGTCTTTCCTTCCTCCATTTATATTAGTCAAGTCTTTCCAGATTTACTATGCGCTCTCCGAGCCGTCTGTGGGCCTATGGCTGGAGGCCGTCCTGCGTTCGTGGTCGCGTTCTGCCTCTTTTTTGATTTATTTACCCGCTATTTGGTTGAGAAGGTGCACGTGGCACTTATGTCAAAGCAGGACAACTGTCATGTATTTGTAATGACGCGGCCAACTTGTCCTTGCGTATATGCATATTCACATGAATGTGTGCATCCAATCGTAAGAACCTTATGTAACCTGTTGGTGCAGAAAATGCTATATAACACCATATAATTCACCCAATATAATCCACAGCTTTGAAGAAATCTACAAATTCCAAAGACAAATTCTCCGAGTCAAAGACCGAGACGAATTCCCCATGATCCTCGTAGGAAACAAAGCAGATCTGGAACTACAGAGACAAGTAAGTCCCACACGTCATGGCGGTGTGAAGCCCACGACTGACTGATGCACTGTATCTTGTTTGATTATCTGAAGAGACGCTATCAACAGATCTGAAGGATTCACACGTGTGCGCTCAGTGATGGAAGCGAGCTGCGGCTGCAAGTCGCTGCTGGCTGCAAACACACAGGACGTGAGCAAAGAAAGAATAAAAGAGAGGCTGTAAACATCGCGGTGTCATGAGGGGACGATGGATAAGAGAGAAAAGGGAGGGTGTTGAAATGATACATTTTCTGGTCGTTGGTATGCAGTTACTCAGCACTTCCTCCGGTGAAGCCACATCGCCCCCTGATGGGGAAAAGTCGCCTCACAGGCACAGGCAGCTGATTGCTATCAATGGGATTTATTCAGTGAAATCAGCATTTCCTATTTCAAGCCTCATGTGACACATGGTTTGTTTCCTGTTCTTCTCCCTCTCAAACGCTTTATTGGATTTCTGATGGGATTGTAGATGTTTAGAGACTTTACATATGCAGCATCAAAGATAATCGCTATTTACCGCACATAACTGGATTGACCAGATTGTTTCTCCGTGATAGAAGCTTAAATGTAAGCGAAGGTATTTCTGCCCTGAATGTGTGCGACAAACCTAAAGATCGGCCTTGTTAAATATCATTATTTCACATCCTCCTAACTATTATTATCTGGGTTATTTCTCTCGGGGAACATAGCGCAGCTTTGGACCTAATTATTTTTGCATTATTTAAATTGAATTACATACGCGGCTGTTTCAAAAAAATGAGTTTGGAGACAGAGTTCAGCCGTGTCCCATGTGCATATTACATATACAGCACTAATTTAAATGAAAATGTGAAATGTGTACATGAAATAAAGTAAAATATGGAGCGTGCACATGCATTTAAAAAAAATATTCATGGTGTTGGTGGGTATCATTGTCCACAGTGCACCGTGTAATGCAACAGGGCTGAAAAAAGGTGAAAACTAATAAATGATATTAAAGTGTGGCCAAAAAACATTTTCTGAAAGATTTGGAAATGAAATTGGAGGAAAATTGGAAAATGTAAATTTTTAATATGGTCATGATTTTTTTATGTCCTTCCCCTGAAAATGAGCTAAACTGGAAAGTAACTGAAGTTCTTCTTGTTGGTATTAAGGGTCAGTTTCCCTTAGATGGGAAAGCGGTGACTAGTGGTGATTAACAATAGCATGTTTAGTGTTGACTTGAACGGCATATCTCAGCCGTGTGTATGGTAGTAGTGTGATCACATAATTACAATAAAACAACATTAATATCCAGTGACATAACCTACCTGTCTGTTCTCCAAACCTGTATTTATGTATTTCTCTGGCTTGCCAGAACATTATATTCCAAAAAAAGTCACTTACAGCACACCCTTATTACCTCTGCATTGATTTATTAAAGAGAGTCCATGTTTTGGACACAAGGAACTTTCCCTAGACACATCAATCACAGAGTGACACAGTGCTCACAGTTAAATACAGCCCATAATTGCATAATAGTCCACAGCTGCGTTGGAGTTGTGTCCCATACGGCAGCTTATTCATTCGAGAATCACACCGATCATAGCTGTCACCACAAATGAGACTAAACAAGTGGTGCGTGTTACCTTCTACTCCTCGTGCTGAAGAAGACGCCAGTGACTAATAGATACATGTTTTTTAAGGGATTGTGAAGACTGAGCGTGTATCGGATCTGAATGGTGTTAAATGTTCCAGCCCGGTATCATTTCCTCTTCCCTTTTGCCTTAGGTAACCCACGAAGAGGGTCAGCAGCTGGCCAGACAATTGAAGGTCACATATATGGAGGCTTCAGCCAAAATCCGTATGAACGTAGACCAGGCTTTTCACGAGCTGGTTAGAGTAATCAGGTAGGTGCTTTCTAAAAGCAAATGGTGCATTGTTTTTATATGGTTCTTTAGTGTTTTTTTGAATTTATAAGGCCAGCTGAAAGGACCAACATCCAGGCACATCTGTAACACGTAGTAGCGAATTCAGACTTTTGACGTCTATTAAAAACTGTAATCTTGCCACTTTTGTTGTATGTATATGTCTAAATTATAGTAGTGATAGAGAAACGGATTTGAATCGGCTTGTTCCAATCATGCCTTTAAAAGGTAAGGCGAGTTTATTTGTGTAGCGCCAAACAACAAGGTAATTCAAAGTGCTTTACTTGAAACACTAAAAGATGCCATTTAATTTAACAGTTGATTAAAAGGGGAAAAATATAAATGTTTTAAATTGGAAAATGACAATTAACTAAATTCAAATAATATTAAAAATGAAAAAAAATTGAATAAAAACAAGAATAAAGTTCTGAAAGATGTATTTATATTTCTAAATTGTAGTAGTTTTAGGAAAATGCATTTGAATCTGCTTATTGTTATTAGTATAGTGCATTTCAACAACAAGGTAATACAAAAAGCTTTATGGAAAACATTAAAAGATGCAATTTAAAAACAGTTGTTTAAAAGGGGAAAAAAATCTAAGAAATTTTAAAATAAAATACAACAACAATTAATTAAAATCAAATAAGATTACATTTTTTTTAAATGAAATTAAAAACAATTTAATTTAATTTAAAAAACAGTTGATTAAAAGGGGGTTATTATTAAATTAGTTGATTATTATTAAAAGCAATAATAAAGAATCAGCACCTTTTTTTTACATTGGATTATCAAAAATGAGAGAGTAAATGCACACAAACCAGAAGACTGATTGTTTTACTGTCTCCCAACTCCCAGGAAATTCCAAGAACAGGAATGTCCACCGTCGCCGGAACCTACAGGAAAAGAGAAAGACAAGAGCGGCTGCCATTGTGTGATCGTCTGAGTCGGCCTTATCACTGTAACTCATGCAGCTACTCGACCACCCCCCCCCCCCCCCCCCCACTCTGCCTGACATCACATCCTACGTGGATGACTGACCGCTGCCTTCTCCACGTGCATGACTTCAGACAGCTTTTTCTGAGATACTCTGACCAGGAACTGCTGTCCCCAGGACATCACTGTGGACAACTGACAATGCCAAATTTTAACACCACTCTACCTTCAGCCGTAATCCAATTCACATGAGAGTCCCAACACTAAACATTGCCTTCTAAATCAGCCTGACAAATTAATGTTTTGTACTCTGAAGGACTCCTCTTGCCTTGTAGTGACATTTGTACTTGCTACCGAGATTGAATGAAAAATATATATATCCAGAATGTTAATGAGTTTCTTTAGTTTCCAGTGTCTGACCAGAGCAGAGAGATTATCTTAGAAGCTTTGTGTATGTTGTGCCATATCCCATCTTTACTCCCATGTGCTAATCTGCTACTGTACATATGTGACATTTGTTGTGATTTTCAAACTGTATTTCTAATGACCTATTAAATCACCACAGTATAGTGTGTGAGGTTGAGTTTGGTTTTACATATATGAAAGTAAATATATAAGTATGTATATAAATATAATGCCTAGACAGCCCTTAAAGCGACAATGATAGAACTTTCTGGCATTCTGCAGTGGATTCTTTATTTTGTCTGTGGTTCCTGCTTTCATCTCAATTGCCAAATATGGAGTGTCTACTGTATTAGATTTTTTTTTTTTAAAAAAGTCTTATAGATCGTAGGATTCGCATCCTATACCATCTCCTCAAATGTACCGAAAGTTGCAAATTTGTCTGAATTTCTGAATTTTTTTTTTTTCCCTGAAGGTGGCGGTTCAGTCAGAATTGGAACGCCGCGTGTCGTTTCCAATTTCCAAGAAGCCGTAGGGACGAGATCATTGGCAGCACGTTGTGTAGCTTTTGAAAAACTTGATTTCAGTTCGAAACACTGAACACTGTATGCTCTTTATTCAACGTTTGATGCGTAATATTCACATTGATCCGTTTGTTGCAAAATCGCAAAGCTTTTTAGAGCTCGGGGTTCGGTTTCCGATCATTCCAGTGTAACGCTTCATTTCTGGCAAACATTTAGTCTACAGAAACTAGATCAAATAACTGTTTTTTTATCATTCCAATAACACAGTGGCAATGTATTTGTGTTGTGTCTTTGAATTATTCTGTTACATAACTTTCCCCTCCCACCCTATGGTCTGTCAAGAAAACCGGGACAAGTGGAAGCATTGAGATGCACGTCGTAAAACAAGCATTCTGCAACGGGACAGCAACTCAGCGGACCTGCCACCTGTGGAGCGATCATCACCACAGACACAAAATACTGTTCTGCCTTCCCTTTTCCACTCGTGTACTTCTGTTCGGGCATACAAATGAAGTACTGCAGTATGTTTTTTTTTCCACACATCATCATCTTGTAATATAAACGGCAAGAAAAAGTCAGATGATGGAAGTAATGGACTTGATTAAATGTTTCTACTCTACTTTTATACATTATTTTCTTATCAAACTAGTTGACAAGTATTTTTATATGTTTATAAGTAAATACACACTCACAGCACACAGCTGTGTATATAAAGAAAGAGGAATATTTAATTCTCTTGAGTATTTGAAACTAAAAATGACTGTTGGCCCAAATTAGCAAAATTTGATTCTTTACACAGATGTGACCGAGAATGTTTTTTTTCTTATTGTGGCCTAGTAATGGAAAATATATTTATCTTGAGGTGTTTGCCACCATCTCAGACTGTAAATTGCCAGGTCAGATGGGAAAAGGTTTTTTTTTTGTTTTTGGAAATGATTCTGGTTCTTTACATATAGGAGCTTTAAACCACACAAATGAAATATTATAATCACCGAGATCTGAAATAATCCCCTCCCCTCCATCTTATTGCAAATGTTAGTGTTACACCCAAATCATACAGATTTTCTTCTTCTTCCATATCAATGTCTTTTGCCCTGTGTCTAGCTTTTGGTGCTAAAATAAAAATCTGTCATTGAGCCAGATGAGTTAGAGAATCTATTTTTTTTTTCTTTCAAAAATCTGTTGAGACTTGAGCTGCAGAGATTTATGGCTGCGTTTAATCTGTGATGGACAGGATTCAGAAAAAAAAACAAAAAAACATGCAGTATCTCATCACCATTCACAGTAGGGCTCCAACTAGTGTCATCTCATCAGCATGACTACTTGTAACTCACCATGACAACATATTCTGCATATAAACTATCTCATTTTGAACAGACTTTTCAACTGTTTATTACAATGTTGACCAGACAATATCTACATTGTTTGTTTGTTTATATATATATATATATATATATATATAGAGAGAGAGAGAGAGAGAGAGAGAGAGAGAGATTTTATAGATATTTTAAAATCCGCCTTAAAACTAAAGCTTTGATATAAACTACAGAACGTATCTATTTATGTTATATTCTCTCTTATAAATATAACTTTATGAGGCCATTAAGTTACAACAGATGACTGATATTAATTGAAGCCACGTCATTATCATAAGAATAACAAACTTTATTTTTAGAGCACCTGTCATACAAGAAATGCAGTTCATTGTTTTACAATAGACATAAACTATAAACAATAAAACATCTTTACAAAAACATTTAGAAGGAAATTCTAAACCGGAAAAGAGCAATAGACAGTTAAAACCCATTTAATTAAAGATGGGAAGGGAAGAAAATACATAGAATGCATCATAAAATCAGTAAAATATTTTTAAAGTGCCTTTTATTTTAGTGCATTAAGGAGTGCAGGAGCGAGTGCACGCTTTATAAATGCAGAAGTTAAAAGATATGTTTTAAGCTTTCTGTCTAAAAACATCTTCTGGACTGGCTTCCTGATATCTATACGTTCTGTGTTTCATAATTTTATTTCATGTTTGGGCACAAATGTTAAAGGATCTTTGTTAAAGTGAATATGGAAAGAGTAAAATCATCATTGGAAAAATGACTAAATATGTTTTTAACATAAATTGGTGAGGTCAGTTTGGGAAGGTTCAAGGACAACTTCCTTATTTTAAGTTATTGGCCTGGTGTAGACGACTAAACTGGCAGCTCAATATGTTTAGCTGCTACCCTATGCTCGCCTTTCCAACCTTCATCTCTGGAATGGATCACCTAATTAAAGGCTGTGTCAAGGTGCTCCGTGTTTGCACAAAATTAAATTTGCAGGCATCCATTAATGAGCTTAGGGAAGCGAATCTGCATGCAATAAGCAGTGAGTTGTGTCTCGATATGACAGGTCTGTCCTAATTTGCATTTGTTTGTATGTATAGCAAATTAGTTCCTGAGAGTGCACAGAGTGGTGGTCTCAGGTGTGAGAAAAAGGGGCATCAGCTGTATGAGGTGGGGCACCAGCTCACAGAAAGTTCCACTGGAAGGAAAACCGGTACAATTTATCATGTTTTGTTCACTGGAGGCCAATTTATAGTGTAAATAATCATATTTCATACACTGGAAGGTAAAACTTTTTACATTTTATCTACTGGGAGGGTACCTTAGCGGGCACTTGTTTAGTGTTTTCACATCTTTAATCTACTGGAATGGCCTATATGGAATGTTATGATGTTTTGGCCACTAGAGGGCATTATATCATTTTTTGTCCACTGGAGGGAATTTTAAAATTCATGTTTTATCCATTGGAAGGGCACCATAGAAGGTATTTAACATGTTGTGTCCATTAGTAGCACCCAAGAGGACATTTTATCATTCTTTGTCCACTGCAGAGCACTCTAGAGGGTACTGCAGTCCATTGGAGGACAATCTGGGCATTTCGTCCACTGGAAGGGCACTCGAGGGGGTATTTAATATGTTGTGTCCATTAGAAGGCACCCAAGAGGATATATAATCATATTTTGTCCACTTGCAGTGCACCCTAGAGGGCACTTTATTACTTATTTGTCCGCTGGAGGGCAAGCTGGGCATTTTAACATTCAGGTTTTGTCCACTGGAAGGGCACTCTAGAGGGTATTTAACATGCTGTGTCCACTAGAGGGCACCCAAAAGGATAGTTTGTCATATTTTGTCCACTAGACAGCACCCTAGAGTGCACTATATCACGTTTTTCTTGCACTAAAATTCATGTTTTATCCATTGGAAGGGCACCATAGAAGGTATTTAACATGTTGCGTCCGTTAGTAGCACCCAAGAGGACATTTTTATCATTCTTTATCCACTGCAGAGCACTATAGAGGGCACTTTATTCATTTTTTGTCCATTGGAGGACAATCTGGGCATTTCGTCCACGGGAAGGGCACTCGAGAGGGTATTTAATATGTTGTGTCCATTAGAAGGCACCCAAGAGGATATATAATCATATTTTGTCCACTTGCAGTTCACCCTAGAGGGCACTTTATTACTTATTTGTCCGCTGGAGGGCAAGCTGGGCATTTTAACATTCAGGTTTTGTCCACTGGAAGGGCACTCTAGAGGGTATTTAACATGCTGTGTCCACTAGAGGGCACCCAAAAGGATAGTTTATCATATTTTGTCCACTACACAGCACCCTAGAGTGCACTATATCACATTTTTATCATTCTTTATCCACTGCAGAGCACTATAGAGGGCACTTTATTCATTTTTTGTCCATTGGAGGACAATCTGGGTATTTCGTCCACTGGAAGGGCACTCAAGAGGGTATTTAATATGTTGTGTCCATTAGAAGGCACCCAAGAGGATATTTAATCATATTTTGTCCACTTGCAGTGCACCCTAGAGGGCACTTTATTACTTATTTGTCCACTGGAAGGGCACTCTAGAGGGTATTTAACATGCTGTGTCCACTAGAGGGCACCCAAAAGGATAGTTTGTCATATTTTGTCCACTGCACAGCACCCTAGAGTGCACTTTATCACGTTTTTCTTGCACAATGGGCCACCATAGAGGGAACTATCATGTCGTATCGACCATCTTTGGCATGCATTCAGATATCAATTCATTCAAGCTTTTTACAATAAAAGAGAAACATTGCACAATATTTACATCTTGATCAGCAAATGTAGCCTATGTTTGCCGAATGGCTGCTAAACAGATGTGCCAATAATGAGAGGGAACCGTTTTTATCACTTATAAATACGGCCTCTTTAATTAGTTCGACGCCGGTATTGACAGCGGAATGCTGTCAGCGTGAAATTGATCGCGTTGCGTTACCGCCGCGTGAATGGAATAAATCAGCCTTGTGCGCGTGCACGGGCGCCTTGACAGCTCGCGCTCCTCGGCGGTGCTTCAGCCAATGGGAGACGGCGGCTGGCTCGCACAGACTCATTCACTAAACGCCGATAAGCCCCCTTTGGTTGGTGTTTGCGTTTAGCGAGAGAGGAGCCTTTGATTTCTTTTCTTTTTTTTTTTTTGCCTCCTCGCCACGGTTCACCCAGTCCTGGCCGGAGCCATGGAGGGAGTCAGCAGCAACAGGAGCATGTCTTACAGCAGATGGAGTTACGACAGGTAAGCGCCGCCCGCTGCTCTTCATAACCACCGGTACATGGTAGTAGTTTTCATACCAGTCGTGTTTGTTTTGTCATGCGAGGCCGGTAACGTTAAGGCTGAGGTTTGGTGAGGAGGAAGAGGAGGAAGAGGAGGAGGAGGAGGAGACCCTTCCTGCGCAAATTAGTTGACAGGTGCAACGGGTTTGGAAATGAGGGATAAACGGCGTGTGAGTGTATGAAGTAGCACCGGCATCATACTGTCAGCTGGCAGATAGACGGATGTTTGTGTTTGTATGTCCACGGTGTGTTCACGGACCTCCCAGACCACCCTCTCCACCACCCAAGCATTTCCATAGGAACGGGTTGAGTGATGCTCAAGCACTTCATTCTCTGTTTTTGTTTGTTAAGGTAACTAATATAGTTCAAGTTATCAAGTTATCTTTTAAGTATGTGGTCCATCATACATGTTATTGAAGGCCCAGGCCCATGCAAAGCAATTATATACAATATATGTAGTAAGGGGTCTCTGTTCTATGAGCTGAAGGGCCTTTGGCCTGAAAAACGACCCCATGATATAGATGTTATAGAAAAACCTCCTTGCCTTTTTTAAAAAAAATAATAGCTTGATAAGAAATTAAACACATCAAAGGAAGAGGAGGATTGTTTATTTTGGGTGCGATTTACAGCAAATTTACATTTCACGACTAACTACCATGACTAAACTTCTGTCTAGTCAGACATACAGTAAGTGTGAATGCAGTGTGAATGGCCACAACTTGTGAGGAACAAACGTAAATGGACAAAATACTGCTATAAAATTGAGTATAATAGTATAAAATCGCACAGTCATTGTGCTGCAATAGTTCATTGCACAGATGTAATTACTACACATATGTACAGGTGTGATTTATAGCTAACAAATATCATAACACATAGCTCTTCTGCTAAGTCATACACCCATCAATTCAGATTACAATGGATGCTAGGTGATACTGTCTCTCTGTCATTGAAAAGCAGGCGAATGATAGAGGAGCTTTTATCCTGACAACAGTGTATACGAAGGCTGAGACAATAGAATTGGTATTCTGAATCAGTATTTGGACATCCCAAGAGGCCGCTGCCAGAGTCAGTGGTCTCTGAGCCGCCTAAGATTTCACACAGTGCTGTGAAAACAAAGGTTTACTGTGTGGAATAGGCTGTCCCATGATCTGTGCAATAAAGGAGATGTATTGAAGCCTTCAGCAGAAATATCTTGTAATTACTTAGTGTATACTGTATACTGTACCCCTGTAGTTCTGTTCCCTTGAAAAGCAGCTTCTGTCTTAAAACAACAGGATGATGCTAAAAAGGAAAAGGTAACATACCATGAATTTGAAGGGGGGAGAAATTATTAAAGAGAAGACAAACACTTTCAATGTTAACTTGGACATCTGATTGTTGTTTTCAGCGATGGTTGAGACGCTTTGATGTGACAGGAAGTTGCTCCATGAGAAACACATTCGGATTGTCAGTCGGGAGAAAATAGTCTTTCAGTCAGAACAGGACCTCTGGGAAATTTGTGCAGATGTTGCCGGCTATGTTATTTTTTCCCGGCTTGTCTTTAGCCTTAATTGGACCAAAGGCAGATCTTCGGTCTGTTTCTGAAAGAAAAATTATGTCTTATCAAAGGGCTATTAGATGCTGCAGTGGTGTGCACGAGGCCTAAAGGGCAGGGGAAAAAATAAAAAAGTAGAATCTAATCTGCATGTGTTAGAACAGGGCCCTCTTCACTGGTGGTAGTGGTCCATACATGCTCAAATGCACACACACATTCATATGTCCGTATGTTGTATCCACAGAGCAGTGGAGTGTTATTAATGAGGACTACTGGTCCCACCAGCTACAGGATCTACACATCAATGGTCCACACACACACACACACACACACACACACACACACACACACACACACACACACACACACACACACGTACAGGTGTTTCATATTTTGCCTGATTGAACACTGTGTACAGCAACGTGTCCTTGGGCAAGACACTTAACCCCAATCTGTGTGAATGATTAGCCAGCATCCTTGTCACCCTGTATGGTAGCCAACGCTGTCAGCGTATGGATGTGTGTGAATGGGTGAATGGACACTTGTCATGTTAAGTGCTTTGAGTGGTTGGAAGACTAGACAGGTGACTTATAAATGCTGTCCATGTACCATTTGTGAGGACTGTGTGTCCATTTTCTTTGTTTGCACCTTATAATAATTCAGGTGTAGCTTCAACTTCTGAGGTTCTGAGTAAGCGAAAACACCCGTGTGCAGAGTCTTTACCTGAGATACTGCAACGAAGGTGTGCTGGGCCAGGATTATATTTATTTCTCTAACTAATAAGTAATTAGCTAAATAGGCACCCTCAATTTTTCAATGAAGATAACTTTAAACTAATCAGATATCATTGCAATAAAAAAATATATGAAGTTAATTAGCTTTAAACATTGCCCCTAGGTTAAATTGGGAGGTTTCAATTACTACTAGTTAGTAGCTGTTCCTAACACAGTCACCAGAATGTGCTTTTTCACAGCAGCCATATTGACATGAAATAGTATGTAAACACGGGTGTTTGCAATGCTACTAATTAAGGCTGCGTTGCATTCAGGTCAAACAGAGTCAGGCTGCTGCTATTGTGATGTTGGAAAAGCTCTTCTACACTAATTGGAACCTTAATTAGTATCAATGGTAACACGTGTGTTTACTTTCTATTTCATGTCAATGTGGTTGCCATGAGCTTTTATTTTGTAGTTTGACCAATTAAACTTGCACCATATTGAAATATTGGAACAAGTTTTGACCATCAGAGAAACTGCTTATTTGCTGAAAAAGTCTTCCTAAAGATCAATAAAAACAGAACCGAAGGCTGGAAAACCAAAGCAATTAGTTGAAGGAGACGAGGAACTGCAGAATTGAGAGGTATTGTGGGTTCATTACTGCAAGGACCTCTATCACATCATATCCTGCAGCATTATGATTGACAATATAAAATAACGATTTAGTGCGGGTAAGTAAGTGCTAAATATGTCTTTTTTTCTGTTTGTCTTTTTCTTTTTGTGCCTTTTTCCACATTGTACTGCTCTGTTTTTGCAGTAATTTATGGTGGAGCCTGTTTGTTAGTTAGTGCTTAGGCCTACACTATGTAGAATCCCACTGCAACCTGGCACCCACTCAGCAAACACTGTATCCTAGAGATGGAGGGTCAAGGTGGGCTGAGAAGATAAAATTCAATGTCTGTGGAGCTCAGTGCAGCATTTTCATGCTTTTAATCAAAGGCAAAGATTAGTTTAGTTTAATAGGTTACATTTTCTTGTGTGGGCTGTGTTACACCTGTTGAGCTACATGGGAAAAGCAGGGTTTGGAAAAAGAGGAACATTAGAATTCAGGAACATGATCCCTTTCTCCTTTCTTTATTTATCTGTCATTTGTCATGGTATCCAATAATTGGTTCTTCAATCAATAACCTTGAAACAAATAGTTGTGGGGATTGCAAAGAGAAATAATTGAATAATCATAGATTAATTCTGGATAACCTTTCTTCTCCACCGACAAAAGAGATGGAAATAAAATCCAAAAGTTCATCCTTGATTCTCATTCAGATCATCTCTCCACAAAAGTAAAGACAGTCAGTCATTTTCTATTCCTGCTTATTCCTCATTAGGGTCACAGGGGCCTGCTGGAGCCAATCCCAGCGCGTTACGGCGAGAGGCAGGGATACACCCCAGATGGTCGCCAGCCAATCATGGGGCAAAGTAAAGACATTGCTGTGAAAATAATTTTGCTTTTACTTTCACCAATGAGTGTTTTTTTTTTTTTTAATATTTAGATTTCTGATTATTTACTGAAAATGTCAAAATGAAGGAAAAATCAACAACTATTAATTCTCCTGACTAATTTTGGTGTTACACAGGAGCTTGAGCTGCACTTAATGAATTATTAGTTCAATTCACATTTTGTGAGAATGTGCAGCTTTTGTTGTTTTAAATGGCTGATTTGATAAATCTTACCTTCGGCTTTAGGGAACTACGATAAACATTTTTTCTACATTTTAGAAACTGAATGATTAATCGATTGTTCGAGATAATAACTGGCACTTGAATCAATATTGAAAATAATTGCTTCATAAAATATTGTATGCAATTAAGATCACCAGACTGTAACCTGTGAGGAAATATGCTGCCATTAATCTGTAAAATGCATAATAATGTATATTGTCCAGATAATCTCGACTAGAGACGAGATTATCAGTTATATACTAATACAAATCAAACCGCTCATGCAGTGCGATTATCGCATGTTTTGGGGGCCTTTGTGGGTGGATTTAAAATGAGTCATATACAATTCCCAATAGCAGAGAACCAAAGAACAGGTGTGAGAATCATCATTCTCTATCTAAAGGGACTGTTGTTTCCAAAAGTCAAATATAAATAATAAAAAAAAGAGATGAGAGTGGGCGAGCAGCAGTAAAGTGAATTTAGAGTCAATTCAGACCCAATGTACCATCTTAAAGTGAACAGCGAATAAGGAGTAACAACAGTGGCCGTAGCTTTCTGATTTCTTGACTGATTTCTTTCTTTGATGACTAATTTTCGATTTTGTGCTGTGACAATGGAAATTAGTAGTTTTCAGAGGTAACTATTTCACAATATATATGATGAGAGGCTGTTAGTGTTGGTGTAGGAGAGCAGCTGACGTGACAGCTGTGCCCAGACAGTGTCAGAGCATCCACTCCGCCTGTGTGAGAGCCTCTTCAGAAAGCTTTGTTTGTAGGGGATTCAGCTCCCGGACACGGCACAGGTAAATACATGTTGAACAGTCCAGCGCTTCACACTGTAGGGACAATTTCCAAGCCATGTTCCTGGTTGTGTGCACTGTCAGATCGTATTCTTCAGACCTCTCCATGTTTACGACCCCTCCGCTGCACTGCTGCTATTACGCAGTTCAGTCACTGTCCTCCTATTTCTCTGGTAACCACAGAAAAAGCAGAGCACCATATAAAGTATTCCAGGTTTTGTCTGTGCCGCTACATTTTCTTGTGACAGTTAGTATCTTCAGAAAGTGACACCTTTCATTATATTGATTTCACAGGTTTTATTATAAACAAACTAACCAGCACATGCTTGATATTTCTGTATGCCTTAATAAGGGTTATAATCATGTTAACCCTAAAATAGTCTGAGGCATAAATCTACACTACCGCTCAAAAGTTTGGGGTCACTTCGAACATTTCCTTATTTTCCTTATTTTTGAAAGAAAAGCATTTTTTATGAAGATAACTTTAATCAGAAATACACTCTATACACTGCTAATGTCTGTTTTTTGGTGTAATATCTACATAGGTGTATAGAGGCCCATTTCCAGCAACTGTCACTCCAGTGTTCTAATGGTACAATGTGTTTGCTCATTGTATCAGAAGGCTAATGGATGATTAGAAAACCCTTATGCAATCATGTTAGCACAGCTGAAAACATTTAACTGGTTAGAGAAGCTATAAAACTGAAAAACTACTCCTAACCTGACTGTATTTTCTATTTATTTACAACTCATGGTGATAAATAAAAGATATAACTGTCTGGGTGACATATACAGCACATAGAATAGTTTACCTACATATAAACATATTTATGAGAACGGATTATGCGTCGCAAGAAAATCCTTTTGTGTTTTTAAGAAGAAAAAGGCCAGCTGGCAGGCTCTCTGTTGATGCGAGGAAATGGTTACTCTCTGCTGGGCTGTGGCAATGCTGGAAGGCCACGAGCCTGGAGAACAAAGGTGCATGATGTGAGGTGAGCTGGCAACGTGGGTTGTGTGCTTGGGGGTAATTTCCTGGAGGATGGCTGAGTATAGGCTTTATTCACACAGACAGGTTACCTTCTTTGTAAGGACATTTGTGAAACGGTTGAAAAGAGTAAATTCAGGAAAGCAAAATCTGAAATTAAGATATTTAAAATCCTATCTGAGTCGTTACAGGTTTGTTTGACTCTTAAATCGCAAACTCGAAAATAATGTTTCTAAATGTCCTACATTTTAGAGGCAGATGCAGACAATCAGCTACTGGGTCCAGGAGCTTCATAAGTGTGTTTTTCCCAGTCATGCTTGATTATTATCTCCACTTTGAAGTATTTGAAAAGATGATCTATGAGGCTTTAGAGTGCTGCAGAGGTGTGTGGAGGTGTTTGTGTGGGGCAATTTTTCAAACATTCATGAATATTCTAGTGGTTTATGTCTAATGTGAAAAGAAATATGTAATCATGCCTCATTATTAATCTATATACATTGCAGCGGTTCCCAGGCTGTATAGGTAGGCATTACTTACCAGCAGCCTTAAAACTCATCTTTGTTTAAGCTTTTTTGAACATTTTGAATGCTCAGTAGATAGCACTGTTAAAGCTGCAGAAGCAATTATTATTTCAATCAGAGTCTATTATGCTTCATGCGATAAAAAGGTCTGGAATGTCTTCTTCTTTAAATATATGAAATGTTATATGCACAGTGTACAGTAACTTCTTCCTTATGCAGATATACATATTTTGTATTTAATTTATATTTTTTAACAATTATACAGAACACTAAATTGAAAAATGGAAATAAAAGGTTCAGTGTGCGCTAACACTCATTTTCAAATTTGCACTGACTGATGGGAGATGAAGGTTTTTGGTTGGTTGAGGCTGATCAAATGCCATCACTTAAGGCAATCCCTTTGTCATCCTGGCATTTCTGACCAAAACAAATCCTCCTTTTTTCATCAAAGGAATAGCATCGCCTCTGTTCATTTTTCATAATCAGTATACAAGTGGCATGGCTGTGTTTGTAGCCTCCTCACTTTGATGCTTTTGCTGTCTTATTAGAACGAGAGGGGCTTTTGGTTCTCCTGCACATCAAAGTGGATTTCTGTCAAATTACCCTTTCAGTGGCAGGTGTGCATTTAGAACAGGAGCCTGTACTGGATAGACACGACCCAACCCAGCTGTGCCCTTGGTAGATGGCTATTCTGGCAAAAAAATAAAGAAAAAAAAGAAGAGGAGGCAAATACTGCAGGGTAGTACTGCTTTATTGGAATATTACTTTGTGTCAATGAGGAGCCTGCACCTCCCCCTGACTTTTACTGAGCTGGACTCAGATTTAATTCCATGCTTAAAATTCAATATACTATGGGCTATCTTCATGCAATATTCATTATCTGTGTGTGTGGGTGTGTTACTTTATCAGCAGTTTAGTATTCAGTTTATTTCTTCATGCAATGGATAATGCTGTATATATATTCTATACATGTAAATGCAGATATGACAAAATATGTGACAATGTATCAACACATAACACACTTGCAAGCAAAAATGCAAATAAATAAAGCTACAGTAATTGTTGATGTTTATTATATTGTATGAATCAAATCTTTTCTGATTTACATCACATATATTTAAAACAAGAAATATTTTTTTTTATCAGAAATACATTTGTGGATCCTCTTTTCACTGTTTGTACTCATTCATTATGAGACTGATCTGACTCTATACCATCCCAACCTTTTTAATATTTTTCAACAGACTGTTCTGGTTCACGGCCTAAGACCCAGCTCTCATCAACCCTGTTTCTAGTAGCAGGCTTCTGTTTCCAGTGATAAAGCTCTGGTAAACATTGTATGTGTGCTCCCTGTGCAGTGAGTTGGTAAACATATTGGAGCATCTAGCAGCTAGACACTATTTCCCCCAGGAAGTAGTGAATATTGAATTTACATTTGTCTTCAGGGAGCCCAAGCAACTCCAAATTAATGATAATGTTTCCCTGTGTTTGCTTGATTGTAAATAAAAAATTGATTGACTGAAATCACATAAATCCTTAGTGCTATTTAATATTTATTATGTAAAAAAAAACTACTATGATTTATGTTATTCAACAATAGGTTTTCCCCAATAAAAGGCTGGCAGGGTTCTGGGAGCAGATCTACTTTTCCTCCCTTTACATTGCTCTCATGTAGTCTCACTAACGGTTAGCTCTCTGAGCATCTATCAGATAATCACTGTTGACAGCGGGGACCCTGCCACGCTTTTCTCACTGCAACAGGCCCACCACTGCGCATTTGGCACTTACCATCAGCTAATGAAATGCATTCAAAACCAGAAATAATTTTCAAGACCAACATTTATTTATTTCATCATTATTTTCATTATACTCTACAGTAGATGAGCAGATTCAGAAATATGATGATCCAAATATTAGCAGAATCACACTAGCAGATCACCTGGAGATATTATTATATATTTTTAAGTATAGGTATATATTTTTTGGCTTTACATGCCTTCATGCATAGTGCTTATTGAGAGAAACAGGGAGAAAGGTGGCGGCAGAGGGAGGGGGAATGACATGCAGGAAGGGGACAGGTAGGGGGCAGGAAGGGGTCGCCTGATGTGACCCGCAGCTTCTCAACATGGGGCGGCCGCTCCCCCCCCCGCGCCACCCGCCTTACCACCTGGAGAGATATTTGACAGTCTGGAGTCTCTGTGGACCAAGTAAGACAATGAAAAGAATGACAGCAATCCTATTCTCCTTCCCTTATTTATTCCATTTGCACCCATCTTACTCCTGTAAGCGTAAGTGTAATTCTTCTGTTCTTGCTCTCCATCAGTGTTCTTTATGAATCCATTTATTTTCTGACCCTGAGGAAAAAGGAAAAAGGTGGATTATGAGGTTAAGGTCGCATATGATTTTGTATTATACATGACAGATGAGCAAATACATAGCCTGAGTTTGTCATTGTGTCATGAAGAGGAGGCATCAGATTTAAAACCCTTTGATCCAGATATTGCTGGCAACTCAGAATGGAACAAAACAAAAGGGTCCAAACATTCACCATTTTAGAAATGAAAACCACAACTAAAATCCAAACTGAATTAATGAGATAATGGGGAACGAGCTGATTGGCTAAGGAAACCAATGGGCTGCTAATGCTTTCCTCAGCCCATTATGGAAGGTCTAACAAGGGTGATACATGGCAGATGTCGACAGAAAGGTAGGCTGTTAAGGAGTACATGAACACAGAAAGACAATTCTTGATCCAGGATAATAGATATTGTGAAGCTGTATTGAAACTCCCTCTGTGAATCCAGGATTTCCCTATCCAGCTTGAATGCATTCATGGAAAGAGAAGGGGTTGTTAATTATGAGCGATATTGTCAGCACCATGTGAAACAGTGATACCATGTAGTTGTCCAGTAGAGGAATTGTGGAAAGAAAAAAATGTAAAAGTAAAATTTAATAATCACAATGATAATAATAATAACCACAATCATAATCACAGTAAGAAGATGTACAAACAATAGAAATCATTTAGTAATATTAAAAGAAGGCTAAGGCATGATATTAGAGACTGGGTAGTTTATGCTATTTAATTGGATAATGAAGAAACTAATCTGAATATATCCCGCACATTAAAAAACTTAAAAAACATCGACTATCTCATCTGCTGAAGCAAAGAAAGGAAAAGTAGCCAATGACTGAAGAGTTCTATCTGAACCAAATATTGCATTTATAATCACAAGAGCCAATAAACAGTGGGGAATGTTGTTCTAATGAAATACATGGGCAGCTTTCTGTTTTATTTCCTATTATCATCACACATCCTGCAGGAATGATGACTCTTTTTTTTCCAGTGAATTGATTGGGCAATGGGCTGTCCGTTTATACATTTTGTCTTATCCTCTGCTCCAGAGCAGGTTAGCCCTTCAGCTTAAGTATCCATGGTCAGCTACTCCAATAACCATTACTTTTGATGCTGAAATTCAACGGTTACACTTGAAGTAAACTCGCTTCCTTCTTAATCCGACTTCATGATGCAAGCCACAGGAGGTTTTTTTACCCAGAGACAGAGAAGTGGAGATGGGCGAGGAAGCACAGGTCTGGTGAGTCGGAATAATGGACATGGCCAGGGAGAAATAATGCAGAGAGCTGGGGATGGGAATGTGTCCCTGTAGAGAAGAACTGAGGAGCAGATTTTGACACTGCTAATGTGGTTTAAATCTCAGATTAAACATACTTTTTTTAGAGGCTCATATAGAATGCAATCACACAAACTGGGTTGTAAATCTATCCTTTTTCCACTTAGGTTTGGTATAGTTATCAAAGTTTTTTAAATGTTAATCCAGACAGTGCCCAATTTAGGAACACAATAGGTTCATAATATGTTCGTTCATAATATGAATTGTTTTAAGTCTTAATATATTAAATTTCAATCTAACATTGCCATTTGACGTCATTTCAATGCCATTACTGCTCTAAATAAGAAAGTATTACTATTCCCTAAGACTTACAGGAAATAATTACAGGACAGGAGAGGATGAGCTGCATTTGAATCTCAATGGCCTAATGTAAATAATTTAAGTTAATTAGAATTTACAAGGGAAAATAGATGAAATAGAAACCAAAAGAAAGCTGGATTGGGAACAAAAAACATTTCTTTACACTTTACTTTATACAGAGATGAAAAGGTCACAATATTGTTTTCACTGAAATTAGCACAAATTAAAATTGCAAGGTAGATGACAGTGTATTTAGTTGTGCAATCTCTGGGAAGGAATCTCTAGGTGTAACTATTTGGAATTCGCAGCCCAATAAACTTACCGTTAGGAAAAGCATCATAATCTTACATCAGTGGAAAGCTTGTTCATTTCCCATTACACTGATGTGCCGTATCATGCAATTTTGAGATGTGCAGCACAGCTGAGATGTGAATGATATTCCAAGTGAAATGAGCCAAATTTCCCTTTTTATGGTCAGTTTATTCACTTGCTGGTATTGACTCTATTATATTGAGTTTTGTGGGGTATTGAATGACTGAAGTCTATCAGTAACAAGGAACACCAATACAGTACAATACAGTGCTGCTCATCCCATAATTGCATGATGCCTATAAATGGGATATCTTTGTAAAGGGAAATGAACAAGCTTTACAAAAATATAAGATAAAATGCTACTAATAGAGTGACAACAGAGATATGATTGACCAAACACAAATCTCGCAACCTTTTTGTGGTTTATATTTATTCAGATTGCTTTGTAAGTACCCGTTATCCCCATTGGGTTCATTGTCTTATGTCAGGAAGTCTTTTATTGTTTGGCTGCCAAGGCCCTCTGAAGATCGATATGAGGTCAGTACAATACAATACAATATTCTTTATTGTCCCCAAAGGGAAATTTGTCTTCGATCCAAACACCTCCTCTCTTTCTTAGCTACAAGTGCAATGTGTAAATCCCATTTGTTCCTCCCGTCCATGTCTTCTAAAGTAAAATGTTATCAGTGCCTATGCAGGTACCTTCGTAATTAGCAAGAATAAATTTGTGCAAGATTTAAACTTGCACAAGCACATACTACGGTAGACACAAACGTGTTGGAGAGAGTTTTGGTTCTGTCGCTTCTTCATTTCTCCTTTTGACTGATTCTAAAACATTTAATAAGCCATTTGCTGTATAAATTAGCAACCAAAGTCTAAAAATATAGAACAGACTGTTCTGTAATATCCTAGTGAATGAAAATGTGTTGCTACAGCCACTGGCATGCCTAACACAAAACACATGGATCCAAGGTCAGTATTTATTAATGGTTATTCTGTCAGATTGCTTTTAATGATGTGGATATCAGCTACACTTACTTTAAATGTTGTTGCTTTAAGAAAAAGAGAAAATTTGAAGAAATGTATAATTTCATAATTTATAATACTCATATTTCATAATTTATAAGACCAATTTAACATATATAGAAATAAGTGATACAAGGGATGTTCAGCAATATTTTTCTAATACAATTTAGGTGCAGTCAAGTCTTGTTAATGGCATCAAGATGAGTGTTTCCAGTAACTGTGGAGTCCCCTCCCTTCACAGAAACCGTGAAAGAAACATTTGAGCTGTTGTACAGCTCCTCCATGTGTCTGCGAGTTGTCACTACACATTTCCCTCACTGGTCAATGAGTCCCCTGTTGGTCAAGAAAACACTGCCACTAACGCCAGCAACACAGTGACGTTGCTGTACGCTGCAGGCAAAGCCAGATGTTAATTAATCACAGCTATGGAAACCGGTGAGGCGATGATGAGTTTATGTTCCTGCATGCGCGTCTTTTCTTGAGCAGATATTACGGTTAAATAGCCAACCAGTGAGCAATTAGTCTCCTCTGTTGCCATGGCCACAGCAGTGAGTGCGATGTGTCAGAGGAGGCAGCGTGACACACAGAGGAAGACATCAGCCGCTGCCACCGCCTCCTTCCCGCAAAGATGCTGAGGATGCAAATGTCGCTTGCACCCGCACCGCAACACAATGCCGTCTCTGCTTATGTCCATGGAATTAAAAAAAAAAACATTCATTAGCTCTGCTCTCTCATCCATGAAATTATCCAAGAGTCAAAATAACATGGTCAGCTCTATTTTTTTTTATGGAAAGGTATGCCAGTTGAATATGACTTCATAGTGAACGCCCAAATGTACAATGACGGCCAAAAACACAGTGAAATGTAAGGCTACGATCCTTGTTCATCTGATTTGTGGGATGCCAGGGTTCAACATTACCTGCTTTTATCTGTAGCAATAGATATATGCTCGTCTGATTCATCATGTGTAAGGGAAATTCCCAAAACCTGATGACGGCCGTGAGCGTGGTGTCTTGCAAGCAATTTAAACGCTAAAGATAAAATGGAAGAAGATAATTATTGGGAAACTAAGTATGGCCAGAAACAGCTTAGAAAAAGTGAGTCACATCTGTATGATTCTCTAAAGATAGACACTGTACAGCACCTGACAAGATGACACTCTCATTTAACATCTCTGCCTCTCGGCTGTCTTTCTGTCAGCAGGGTGTGAGGTAATCTGTGTGCGTCAGTGTATGGGGGATGCGTTTCTTATCCCCCATAGGAACCAAAGACAGGTCATTAACTCTGAAAGAACAGATTATGCTTTTGATTATTTTACTTTTTATGGCCTAGTAATGCCCACACATCCTAATGAATACTTGTGTGTGCCTGTGTGTGTGCCTGTGTGTGTGTGTGTGTGTGTGTGTGTGTGTGTGTGTGTGTGTGTGTGTGTGTGTGTGTGTGTGTGTGTGTGTGTGTGTGTGTGTGTGTGTGTGTATGCATGTGTGTTTTATGTGTGTGTGAAAAGTAAAGTAAGTAAAATGTAGTTTTAAATGTTTTTTTTTAAGAAGTGCTTCCTTTTATCTTGAGAATGTTATAAAAATGTGCTATGTGTATAAAATAAAGTAGTAATCATTCTGAGATGTGGATTCCTCTGAATATCAACACCAGCGAGTATTCTTTTTTTTTTTTTTTCCAGAAACTGAACCATGAGTTGCACATTGAACTGCTTCAAATAACTGAGTTTAAGACATAATTTGGCTTTCTAAAAATGTAAACACATCTGTATATACAGAGGGAAAATGTGGGCAATGACTCATCGGTCCATACTGAGGTTTGTGCTGTTATACTAAGTTACGCATCTTTGTCTGTTGCCCCTGGATACACGTGGTTTCCAAATGGAAAGCCTGCCATAAATACCAATTTAGTAAAGCTCAAGACATACTGTCTTTGTTCAGGGTGTCTCACGGAGTTATTGATTCAGATGGCTGAGTATTGAAAGGCCGATTTCAAGTGATATTTAGCAAATACCTTTTTTAAATGTTTTTCTATCTCTGGCAGTGAGCTATAGCCATATAGACTTTGTTAGTGTGTGTCTGCCACATATGTGAAAACATATCTGCTTGGTTTATGACATTTGACAGTAATATCAGTCTTCACAGTCAGGATTTATAAATATTCTATAATCCAGGCTGTAAATGATTCATATAGTCTGTATTTACAGATAGAGAATAGCTTTGAACTACGTAAGGGAAGATATTCTCATTCCTCAACTTCTTTTAAAGAAGCAATAAAAAAATCTTGCCCTGTACAATATTGTAGAGAGTGAGATTTGTATTGCTATGTGCTCATAAGAAGGGCTATGTGTTATATAAATAATATAAATACTGGCCCATGTTTCAAAACAGTCTCAATTAATTGAGAAAAGCCAGTTCAGAAACTGTGCCCTAAAATATACAGTCACACCCCAGCCCCCAATCACAGCCATTCATATCAGCCAATCGGAAGAGAGGCTCATTAATATTAATAAGCCTCTCTCATTCATTTTGCTCATATTTTATTGATCTATCGAACTTGAGAGTTCATAACAAGCTGTCACCCTTAGCAAGAATAATAATGGCAGATTTTACAGCTGGTGTAGAGCATGCCAAGGTATTTCAGAGGCATGTAGCAATAACAGATGTATACAGAAATGTGTCCAGAACATACAGATGTGCATCGCTGACTGTTCTCGTGGTATTAAAAGGTGACAGTAGCGTTGTCCTGCATTGTCCTCACACAGAACACTGCACTATGGCGTGGGGATGCAAAGGAACTTTGGTGTATTGAAGCAGTCCATCTAGTTGCCGCTCTGGGACACTGGGGCACTGTCTCATCCAGCGTGACATTTTCTAATCCAAATCATGTTTTATGCATGTCCTCTGTTGGTCCTGAGAAATGAGATACAGGGATTTATGTTGATACAAGGTCTCTACTCTCTCTCTGGGTCTGTGTGGGTAAAGTGTGCGCGAGTGCATGTGTTTGTTGCACTTTCACCCACTTGCTGATTCTTTAGCTTAATTTCACACTTGTGCTATAGTTTGAAAACAAAAAACAAAAGACACACACACACACACTACAGTTTTTATGAATTCAAATTGTTATTATCAGCTGTTATTATTTTTTTTATCAGCAAAGCCTGTGTTGCCCATATTAGAGAGAAATCGATAGTGTACACAGGTTAGATTCAATCCATACTGTTCAAAAGACAATGTGTTCATTCACTTTTCAATCTTTTTATGCAAAAGCTCTGTCTCTCACACAATTAACACACATAAACTCCCCTTTTTATACAAAATGCTTTCTTTTTATTTTGCATAAAGACATTTTCCTTCCATTAATGATTATATCATCCGTAGATTTGTAGCTGGAATGTCAGACTGCTGATTTACATTATAAAAGGCTTCTGTGGGCTGTTCCCAGCTGAAAGTTGAGCGTAATCAGTGAGTTCATATGTGAAACCAGCTTCTCTGATATTGTATTCTATAGATTTTATTCAGAACAGTTGCAGTGGGACATTATTGAAAAATTGTGACTATTACTCCGGCGCTCAAGTATGAATTCAACAAACAAATGTTATCTGATTGTGACTGAGATTTGGAAATGGCTTCTCTAGTAGACTCTCAGGATATGTGAGCCACAGTTATTGAAATGTATGAAAGCGTTTGTCCTTCTTAGGTTTAATTTGTCGGTTTCCAGTCTCCCTCCTGGAAAGCATAATACCATGCAAGCCTTTTATTTTTTATGTCTTTTACAAGAAGTACATTTTCCATTTTACTGAAAATGTGTTTGCTTAGTGTTGTTTCCACAGGATGGTGCCGCCTGCGTGCTCTTTCAAAGCTCTTGCATGAGAAGGAGTTTTAAGTAACTAAACTGCGCAGAGTAGAGCTTGTTGTTAAGCTTCCAGCCTATTATAGCCATCATCAAGTTGCGCTCACACACAAGATGCTGCACCATATGATATCGGCTATCACTCATTCATTCCTCTGATGCTGAACTGTTGTGTGCATAATTAAAGAGATGATTAATAAAGACCATCCATCTTGTGATGACGGCAGGGCTTATTTTACTTAGGCCAACTTATTGCTGACATGATCCCTTGGCTCGCCTCCAGTCTCTCTGAAGTGCACCACACTCCTGTATGTGACGTGATGTGGATCTAGTCAATGACTCACTCTTTGCAGTTTTCTCTTTCTTGAATCTGGAGAAGAGGAAGATGAACGTGATGATAAGAACATGGGTTTTTGTGACTAGGTGGTCATTGGTCATGGCGGCGTAAATAATGCTCCACTCTTTATTCTTAGCATCTGGGACACTCACTCAATAGGATATAGAGATTATTCACTTATGTGATTAAATAGTGAAATATTACAGGTTTCGACAGGAAACGTCTCTTGTTCGACTTAATAAGTTGTAAAACACCAGCCTAAGTGCCACTATTTTTGAAATCTATTAGGCTATAGGAGGAAGAGCAACCTGTTAACCTCCAGACTGTGATGCATGACAGCACATAGCTGCTGTGTAGAAAAATATTAAACCAGGGTTATACCAAAGAATGAGATATGTATTTACGTCGGAACAGCAGAAAAACATGCACCATATTGTTTTTTTTAAATTTGGAAACAGCAAAGTATGTTAAAATGAGGCTGTTAAATGGGGGTTTGGTGTATTTGATAAAAAAAAAGATACAAATATTCATGTACCATCCAAAAGATCGGGACATCTTCCCCGAGAAAATGTGTCCAACCTTTTGACTGGTACTTTAAAAGTCACTCACCAGTTGGCGCATGTCCTGCATGCCTGATCAGGTTGCTATATTACTAAGGTTGTGTGCTCTGCAGCTGCGTTTTAGTGATTAAGGCAGGCAGACACAAGCCAGAGATCCATTTTCACATCAATGTGTGCCTGCCAGGACCATTATTATAATTACTTATACTGCTGTCCTCCTGTTCCCAACAATAAAATGCCTCTGGGAAAACTGTACCACTTCTGGCCTGAAAAAATTTAATTTGTCAAGAGGATCTTATCATTTGCTGTTTAATGCTATAGTGACTATAAGGCCAGAGGGAGGAAATGGAAAATAGTGCAGAAGAGAATATTGTTTTTTTTACTTCCTTTTCACGTTTAACTCTTGCCTTGACCACAGCCAAACTTCAAAGTCTAGCATAGAACATGCTCCGGCATCAAATATTAAGCAGGGTGCTGTGTGTACACCTGTTCCTCAGGGGAGACGCTTGTTCCATTTGCCTCCACTTTCATTTGCACGTCACACACCACAGAGGCTCTATAACAGCCAGTTACACTTATTTATAGTCATCTACTTTCATCTCACTACCAGTTCAGAAGTTGAGTTGCTTAGTAATTTATGTCCGTAATAGCCGTGCCTAATGAAACTCTGTCCACGATTCTGCTTTCCCTGACCCTCGCTCTACATCAGGGGTGGGCAATCCTGGTCCTGGAGGGCCGGTGTGGGTGCAGAATTTTGTTCCAACCAAGAAGTTACACACCTGATTCTACTAATGAAAGCCTTGGCAATGGCTCTAGAGGTTGATTAGTAGAATCAGGTGTGTAACTTCTTGGTTGGAACAAAATCCTGCACCCACACCGGCCCTCCAGGACCAGGATTGCCCACCCCTGCTCTACATGGTAGGGCAAGTTCTTTTTTTTTTACTGTGCAAGGAAACTATGATTCTGTAATTTGCAGGAGAAACAGCATCAGAGCTGTGTAGGAGGGACATCTGACTTTGCTGCCCACCTAAATAAAATATAAACTTGTCAACATTTTTCTCAGTAATGCACTATACCACAGCAGTTTCACAAATGTCTTCATTGGAAAATAAGTTTCCATGATTAAAACAAAAACAAATAAATGCACCACAAAAATCGTGAATCTTTTCGTCGTGTAGTTCCGGACAGTTCCGGTTCACTTTCACCCCTGGGCTCGCCACCATTGATACTCATAATTAATTGTGTTAAATTTTTTAACACGTTAAATTGCAACGTAATTAATTCATCTAAATAACGTGTTAAAATGACAACTCTGCTTTTATTAATACATAATCTACTCGACTATCCATCTTATTGCAAGCATCACTGACAATGCCATAGACCTTGATTTATTTTGCTGTTGGCCATTCTGTAAACACATTCTGTTTAAAATAAAACAGCACTGTGACTTGGACCATACCATTAGAGCGTACAATCAATGTTTTATTGTTTCCAGTAAAACAGTTGCTGTAGGCTTTGCTGCTGCAGAATCTATTATTGATCAGTTAACCTGAAGAAGGGGTTTGTGCTTTTTGGGATTTTTTTTTCTGTCAGCATCAATTATCATTACACTGTATGTTGTAAACCTTTGTGGAATTTAATTCGGGAGTGATATATTGAGCCTATTGATTAGAACCAATTATTCAAGATTTGTAATACCATGTTTGTCCACTTTGCCTTGTACAGTGCAAACACAAACAGATGCAAAAAAAAAGTCAACCTTTCAGTTGGGATACAGAGGCATATAAAATAAAGTGAGAAATAATTGAAATGAGCAGTGAGTGTGTAATCTGTATATATTTTTCAGTAACAAGCTAAGCTCAGAGATGCTTGTTTTTAGGCGTGCAATAAATAATTGAGGGAAGATGCTCGAATGCTCTTAGTGACTCCACTGAAATAACAGTTAAGAGCATTCTGAATGCTTTGTCACAGCTTCGCCATGAAACACACTGTGTCTAATCTGTTTAGCACATTGTCTTCTGAGTCCCAAGTTCTGACTTGGGGAGAGTGAACCTCACACTTAAAGCTTCGACACATTTCCTGTGTGTAAATTACACAAGTCTGTTGCATCGCGACGTCCCAAATGCATGTGAATTAACCTCAGTATTCAGTGCAACATATGGATGATGAAATACAGAAAGTTTTTGCCACATCCTTTCATCCTCACCCTCAGTCTTTTTTTAATTATTGCAGATGATTTCACACTCCCAGAATCAGCACACGTGGATCACACGCTTAAAAAGTGAGATATTCGCTCGTTGATGAAGATGACTTGAATCGACTCCTTGTAAAGCGGTTTCGTTACAAGGAAGCTGCTTGGTTTAACTGTCTATAGATGGACTCTTGAATAAGCCTGGGAACACAGTGAGTGATGTGTGTTTGTGTGGTGACAGTGAGGGGCGGCAGATGGAGGGCGGAAGCAGATGTGTGTGAGAGAGGTTCAGAGCTGTGGCACTATCACAGGGTGCCTTTGTCTGGCCGTATAGAGTGTTGAATTAAAGGCTGTTAACACTAGTCTGCACAGTCGTATGCTAATGCCTCTTACTCCGAGAGAATAAATAAATTATGATCCAGAAAACACATCTGAGTCCCTGCTTTACGTGCCTCATGCGACAGAGGCATTGCGCTCAAAAGATATATATAGAGAGAGTGTGTATTATTGCATTGGAGAGAGGGTGGTGGCACTGCACAGAAATAGCGTACAAGGAAGATGAAAGCAGGAAGACAGTGGGGATTCTCCATATCCTTTTTTCCTTTTCCCTTTTCTCCTTAAGGCTTTGCACTCAATGCTGCCGTTGGTGATAACGAGAGATAGATTGGGCAAAGAAGCAGAGAGCGAGATTTGGACAGAGAGGCGGAAGGGAGGGGGGGATTTAAAGGGCAAGAAACGGAGGGAGATTTAGATACAGCCCAAAGAGTGAGAGCGAGGGAAGAGAGCCAGCGCAGAGCAGGAGCAGAGGAGGTGGATGCGAGCGGGAGAAGAGGAGAGGCATTGACTGGGAAGCGGACACATGGGATAGAAGAAAAAACGTCTATCTTGTGCGCTCGGTGTACATGACTGAGGAGCGTGTCTGTCGGTGTGGATTGTTAGTCATCTGCTGCTCTACAGCTAGAGGACACACGGAGAAACACAGGCAGGCTGGGAACATAGGGCTGTGTGCAGAGGATGAACAGGCTATGTGGGCTCTCTGGCTGTGATTGCTGTCCTCAGACCCCGTTGCCACTTGCGCTGGTGCTGTTGCAGGCCGTTAGCCTCGCAGTTAGACAGCAGCAGTGAGAGTGATTGATACAGAAATGAGCTCCAAGCACTCCTCCGACTGGATCCCCTACAGGTACTGTACCACATTCCTGAAAACGCAGGAAAGGGCACAGTGTTCATCTTTCGAAGCGGTGCATGCGTTAGTGTGTGTGCGTGCATGTGCATCTGAGCGGGTGATCAATTGTATGAGTGCCTGACGAGGAGCGCAAACTGACACTGAATAGGCACAGTGTAAAGCAAACAGCGTGTATTGCATGATAGGAAATAGGATTTTTTTTGTATTTTGTGGCATAATGCTGTGAACATGTTCAGCGGTAAAATGGTTATATTTGCAGTGCCAGTAAAATGTTTTCTCATTCAGATGAATGGGAAGGTGTGTCCAAACTTTTGCCTGGTGCTGCATATTTTAGGGTCTTTAAAAGAACATCACATACACACAAAAAGTGAATCTTAGAATTTCAACTGCAACAACTACTGAAGTCTTAATATTGTTCACAGACAGAACATATTTTTATTCCTTGAACGATTACATTGATCATGCATATAAATAATCTGGTTCATAATGTATTTTCACTGTGATGATATTTGTCATGGATCACATCCATATCTTTACATAGTGTTACTTAAATCACTGAGGAACGTCCTGCCTTTGTGGATGTGTTTTACATTCATGTTGCAAATCCCATTGTATTGGGAATCAGAATCTTATTGTTTTTTTTGTTTTTTTTGTGCAAATAGACCAAATTTGAGAAAGAGATATTTCAGTCTCTTCGTCAAACTATATCTGCTCTCATCATTTCAAGTGCAGCACTACTGCTGCTGGCTCTTTTCTCTGATTGAGCACCCATCGCCATGGTTTCACTCCTTACTTTGATGTCATTGGCTCTTGGTTGCTACAAGTTACGATGGCAATTCATGATTTTCAGAATGAGACTGGACAACAGCAGAAAGTCTATCTGTGCGTAATTTATTTTCAACGTGTGACAACCAACTGTAGAGTAACTGATCCATTCTATAAAATAAGAAAGTTAATATACATAATGCATCCGGTGAAATCAAACAGACAAATATAATTAATTCAATGACTTTTTGTTATAGAAAAAATGTTTAAGGCAATTGTAAAGTAAATAACAGAAAAAATAATAACTTTAACAAGATATAAGCCAATGTCAGTATGCGAAATTATCCCTTGAAGTTTGCCTTTTAAGTGTTAGTGAGAAGGCGGGGGTGGAGAGTTTGGTGGTTTTTCCTCATCCTCCCATGAAAAATGCATGGGCCTCTGTGCAGAGTTGGGGGAGACAGCTGCACTGTGTAGCTCTCTCATCTCATTAAAGATATACAGTGCATGCATTCACAGAAATTAACAAAATGAAGGAAAACTATAACCTAGTCATTTCAGTTGAGAAGTAGTGTTTGCCCATGGGGAGAAAATCCACAAGATTAGCACTTCGGTCATGATAGGCTTATGCAAATCTTCATCTTTCTTATTTTTCCTGACACAGGCACTAAGGTAGGAAAGCAGGAACAGTTGCGTACTTGATAAAATAAATGGCGATATCGCTAAATTATCAGTCAATGTCAAGCAGAATGCCATCAAAATCTTGTTTTATTTCATACTCATTTTTCAGATATTTTCAACCAAGGTTTCCTGATGTTAGAAATAGTTCCATGATCTGTATTAGTTTTCTCATAAAGTTACTTTCATCTCTTTTTATTACCATTACTGCATAGATCAGTTTGGGTCTGGGCAGCGTTCATTAAATCTTACAAGTTTCAATGCATTTTTGTAGACATTTTTCACTCTTGCAGACCCATTATCGAGCCAGAAACCATGATTCATAAAACTTGGCGACACTTTTAAAATTAGGGGGAAAAGTAGAAAACTGTCAAGAGCACAATCTCCCCAGTGTCAAATTCACTTTTGGCAGGTAGTAAAAATGTAAAATCTACCAGTCGTGTGCAGAAATTTCGCAAAGATTTTGCACAAGATTAGATGGGCAAAAGATTAATAACATTAATCATAGCAAGTGAGTAAATGTTCCAATGTTTTAAAATCTGTCCTGACTTGACAGCATCAGTGCTGAGATACAACACAGTGCATTATTCTGTAAGCATGTCTAACATTTTAGCTCAACAAGTGGTTTGTATACTCTCTTTTAGTGCTGCAACTAACGATTATTCTATTAGTTTTTTGATAGTCCATTAATCGATTGATTTTGAAATGACTAATCGATTGGTTTCAGCTTCATAAAATGGTGTCAAACATTGATCACTGTTTCCAAAAGTTGAAAGTTTTTTTTTTGTCCAGACCAGCAGTCCAGAACCCAAAGATCATTGGTTTACTATTATAGAAAACTAAAGAAACCAGAAAAAATCAGATTTGAGAAGGTGGAACAAGTCCATTTCTCAAAAATGACTCAAATCAATTATCAAAATAGTTGCCGATCAATGTAAGAGTTGGCAACTAATCGATTAATCAGCTAATCGTTACAGCTCTACTCTCTTTATGTTGAAATTTCTATTTTTTAGCATGTAAACTGGTACCCTGACATTCCATATCAACACAATTTTCTCACGGCCGGTGGATTTCAACTTGTGTTATACTTCATTTCACAGACTATTTGCAACTTAACTTTTTAATTGCACTACAATTACGGCAAATTGTCAAAAGGATAAATATGTTCCTCTAACAGATTATACATCTTCCTGTAAGCCCCACCATCAGTGTGTTGAGAGTCTAGAGACTCTCCACAATAATGAGCTGTTTGACCTCCACTGGAACAGCTCTGTTTGTGTCATTATCTTCCCGTCTGATGCCTATTCGCATACTTGATTACTCTGATTGCAGACATGAAGTGCTTTGTTTGTCTGTATGTTTGACAGAGTGGGAGGTAAATACATTTTTTATTGTATCTGTGTGGGGCCTTTGTATTCAAACTAGAATCAGCAGTGCAGAGCTACCTGTCATTAGACTGATCTTCCAGGCTGTCACTGCACGAGTGACTATACACTTGTCACTTTAAGGCTGTTGACAAACATATGAATGGTCATCATCCATGTTGACACTTTAATTATCTTGATTTTTCATGGATCAATATGGCATGCTGGGAAATGAAAAGGAATTTGCATCTGGAACACACCATTCTTCTAAACTATATGATTTCCTGTGGTGGAGAGTCCTGTCTAGCACGGCGGTCCAAAATCTTCCAAAAGAGGGTTGAGATCTGGTGAAGGTGAAGAGACCACTTCTATCAGGAGAGAAATGTTCCATCATAGGATAAAGGTGATCACCTGGAACACCTTTATGATTTAAGAGACCCTTTCCTCTTAGGGGACAAGTGGATCCAAACCATGCAAAATGCCTCCCACAGCATAACCGATCCCCTCAGTGTCGGGGTCAAGCATTCAGGCCTGTACCCTTCTCTTGGTGCCTGCCACATGCACTCACCCTCTTGTCGAGAATAGGGTGAAGGATGACTCATCTGACCATATCACCTTTTTACACATCTCTGTACACCAATGGCGATAATTTTTGCATGACTGAACTCTCAAATGGTCACTCATCTTTGTAATGAGGGATATTATGCACTGCAACCCTATTATAACATCCCTCTTTATTATAACATCCCTCTCTACTGTAATGTCCCTTTCTTTTATAACACCCCTATCACTGTCACTTTAGCCACCGTTCCTGTTGAAACACTGGTCGGTTGAGCAGTATTTGTGACCGAAGATCCTGCCCCAACAACAAATTTTTTACCTAAGTGACTTAGATCTTTTCCTCTTGCTTTCGCGATACAAAAATCAATGTCAATGTTGATGTCAATGTCAGATTTATTTGTATAGTGTGGAGTAGTGTGGAGACTAAAATACAACAACCACAACAGTTTTAAATCCCCCGTTTTCCCATAACACACCCCTTAATCCCGTGACGTCACATCCTCCCATTGTCCCTGTCTGGTGTGAGACAACCCCCCTAGTGTCCACCACACAGGCCCCACCCGAACACCCAGACACCCAGTCCCCACACAACCTGCGAGAGGATAAACTATCAACATGCTCAGTCTCTTATAGGTGGCTTAATTATCCGATCCCACCGACTGCGTCTAACAGTGGGCAGTGGTTGGAAAGACACCGGGGTAGGGGGCAGCTCCTGCAGCTGGTGGGCTGACTCGCCCGAGCCACCTCCACTGGCTCCTCTGGAATCAGGTGGGCAGGCTTAATGCTATCTAAACCCGCTCTGAACGTCCCCCAACATCCACCACAAATATCTTTGGCCCTGCCTCAATCACCCAAAACGGTCCGTCATAAGGAGGCTGGAGCGGAGAACAGTGGGCATCATGCTGGATAAAAACATACTCTGCAGAGAGAAGGCCCTTTGCGATGTACAATCTGGGGAGACAGTGATGGGCAGGCACTGAGATGCAAACCTGGACAGAATCCTCGACCACCCGACGGGGTACTATGGCCGGCCAGGGGGCAGAAGCATCCGGGAGGAACTCCCTGGGGACCCTCAGTGGTTGGCCGAACACCAGCTCTGCCGATGAGGACTGCAGGTCTACCTTTGGAGCCGAACACAGGCCCAACAAGATCCACGGCAGGTGATCAATCCAAGAAGCGTCCGTGAGTGTGGCCTGAAGAGCAGCTTTCATAGAGCGATGAAACCGCTCACATAGACCATTAGCCTGTGGATTGTACGCCATGGTGTGATGAAGCTTCACCCCCAGGCTCTTTGCCACTGCCATCCAAAGCTCAGAGGTGAACTGGGACCCCCGGTCAGACGTCAGGTCAGAGGGCATACCAAACTGGACCACCCAGACAAAGATGAATGCCCGGGCCACCTCCACTGTTGTGGTGGAAGACAGGGATACACCTGGTCGCCCTGTCCACCATGGTGAGGAGGTGAGTGAAACCCCTAGACAGGGAAAGCGGACCCTCCAGGTCCACGTTGATGTGGTTGAACTGCCTCTCTGGGATGAGAAATGGCTCCAGTGGGGCTTTAGTGTGCTTGTGGACCTTGGCTCGCTGACAAGCCAGGCAAGCAGCAGCCCATCCCGGATGTCCTTTCGGAAGCCACGGCAGACAAATCTCTACCCCACCAGCTTCACTGAAGCCTTCACGCCCAGGTGTGAAAGGGAATGCAGAGATTCAAAAATCTGGTGTCACCAGCTGGAGGGGACCAAAGGGCGGGGTTGGCCTAGGGACACGTCACAGAGGAGCTGGGCTCTGCCGTCCTGAAACGCCACATCCTCCAGGCGCAGCCTAGTCACAGCCGACCGGGACGCCTGGACCTCTGCATCCCTGAGCTGGTCAGCAGCCATGTTGGCGTAGTCCACACCTAAATGCACAGAACTGACCTGGGCCCTAGAGAGGCAGTCAGCCACCAAGTTGTCCTTGCCCGCTACATGCCAAATGTCTGTCGTAAATTCCGAAATGGCAGAAACAATTATTTGCCCCCTAATTACTTCTGCTTTACAACACCTCCTCTTCTTCATATTCGTATTCTTCTTCTTCTTCGCTCACATAAATATCTACAGGTGCACCGCCAATAATAGTCCCCGGTAATTTATTTTAACCGTTGTGGAGTTTTCTTTTATTTGCAACGCTGTTTCTTTTTGTTTGCAGCATTTCTTTTATTTGCAGCATTGAGGGTTCCCGGCCACTGTAGTTAGCACTACTTCCATGCTAAATAGCTAGGTCTGTCTCACTCGAAGGCCGACAGCTTCGGAGCACCCGGACTATACCAGCAATGTAACCGTGCCCACGGTGCCCAGCACCAGCCTGACTACACATGTAAACCACAGACGTAATCAACCTGCTACTGTAGCAGCACCATGGATGGCAGCAGTGCTGAATACACGTGTAAAGCACGGATGTAAACAACCCGCCGTTGCTGCCTTCGCCAGCACTGCTGAATACATATTTAAACAGGTAAACAACACGCTGGTGTGGCTGTCACCAGAGCCGGGTGCTCCGAAGCACCAGACCTGACGTTACACATGCACAAGAACGTGGAAGATGAGTGCTAAGACGCTAACACAGAGCTAACACTATTACATACACACACAAGTGAAGTTTTATGCGTCAGTGTTAGCGTTAGCTCCAAATTTGAAAAGCTCAGCCACGAGTTCTACACCATGCTTTGCGACCGCAGCAGAGAACGTCGGGGTGGTCAGAGCCGGAAAATCAGTGAGGAGTCGCTGATATACGTCCCCTGTAGCGAGGATATTGGCGAGGGCGTACGGCGCGGACCTTCCCAGCGTGCAGCGGTATGTGGCAAATGAGACGGCATCAATCAGGCAGCAGTTCTCCACATTAACCAGTAGTAGCAAGAAATCCGCACCCACTATGGGCACAGAGACAGAAGCGACAATAAACTCCCAATGAAATTGTTGTCCATTAAACACAGAGTCACAAACCTAGCGCAGAAGGTGCGAATGGGTGTACCATGCATTCCAGCGGGGGTCCAGCACTGTCAGTCAGGGCATCCGCAGCTGAAGGCGGCAGGACACTTCGCTGAGCGCCCGAGTCCACCAGCAGGTGGCGCCCGGACAACTTGTCCTCCACGAAAAGCAGTCTTTCTGCAGCACCAGCGCCCACAGCTGCTACTGAGCACCGGTCTTCACGTTTCCCTGGTTCGGGAAGGAGCAGGGTGGAATACAGCGCCTGGCCTTGGCTCCAAAACCACGATGGTAAAAACAGAGCTCCCGCTTGTCCGTCCGACACGGTGTCACCACGGCAACGGTCGCCGCTGTCCAATCCTATTGCGGGGGCTGCAACAACATGGGAGAACACCGGGACGCCAGCAGGATCCTGTCGGCCTCTTCTGCGAACCCCCGGTAATCCTTTGTGCGCATGAGAGGTGAGGTGGCGAGAGTTGTGCGCACCGGGGGTGGAAGCTGGCGGAGAAAGCCCAGCCACACAAGCTGAAGGAACAATCAGAGAGTCTGTCGCAAATGATTAAAAGCTCTGGCACTGAAAAGGAAGGACAGGATGCAAAGTGGAAACAGGGAGCAACCAACCAATAACTGCAGCTATAAATATCCTGTTGTTTTGTTAATGAGAGCAATTAGTCCATTCACTTGTAGTAAATACAGCTTATTCAAAATATCTGAAAGCTGAGCAAAAGGCAGCACAGCCGGGAGACACTTTTGGTAGGGTTTGATCCGACAGGCCAGCTAAGGCTAATGATGTCCCTCAATGATTTTCTTCAATCAACCAGAATCAAACATGTCAATGATTCCTGTGGCGCACTGTTAGTGAAATTTGGTAGTGTTGAGAGCAATCCAATCCGGGTTCTAATTTAATACCATGGCTTTGGTCTGTCACAGAGAAAAAAGACATGCATGCTTGACTTTAGATTTGTTGTATTGAGTGAAAATGGGTGTTTTAAGGTGGAACTTAAAAAGTCCAGCAGGGGTAGCTTCATTAATATGTTATGGGAGATTATTCAAAATAGTAAGGAGCCCTGTAGCAGACATCTCTACAACCAGCTGACATTTTATTGATGGACAGGATGACAAAAAGGCCGAAACTGAGAGGGAAAGTTCATATAACTAAGATCCATTTAAGGCCTTATAATAAGAGGAATTGAAGAACATTTGAAATCAGTTGTAGTCTGAACAGGCAGCCAGTGAATTGATTGCCAAGACAGGAGTTATGTGATCAGATTTTCAATTTCTAGTCAAAGTTGCAGTGGCAGACTTCTGCATTTCAATCAGATTTTAGCTATCTTAGACAGATGGAAAAAAATATATATATCTTAGTGATTTCCCTAATATAAGGCTGAAATCTCAGTCTATTCAAATGTAACTCCAATGTTTTCTATGGAGGTGCTTTCAGTAATTATACATCCATCAATGACAGAGGCCCTCAAACGAGTGTTTATAGTTATTCGACCTAATCGCTAACAAATGCATGTCTTTGCAGCATTTAGCAGAAGGATGTTTTGACAAACCCAAAGTTTTATTTCACATACACATGTCTCCACATATTGGATTTGGGTGGAATCATTTGGCTGCAATGGTATGTATAACTACGTATCATCTGCATAGCAAGTATCAGTTCTACGCCTCAAATCAAATACACTGAGTCAATTAACCAATCCACTGAAGTCCACTGAAACATTGTTAATTAGTGGCAATCTTGATCGTTTATCAAGTATAGTATCATTTGAAAGCAAGAAACACCTGCTACTCACAACTTCTTAAATGTGATGGAATCTAAAATGAATGTATGTAAATAAAAAAAATGAAGATGAGTTTTGCCTAGATGATTCATTTGGCTAATTATTAAAACAAAAATCATTACAAAAAAGGAAAATAGTTGCAGCCATATTCCCCCATGGTGCCCCATGTGGTTAGCATTAATTAGAATATTTATTTTGTGCTGGTGAGAGAAACAACCAGCTTGAATATATTCAGACACTGATTTAATCAACATTGCTTGTGCTACACTGACCTTAAGTATTTGCTTAGACCGATGGCATTCTGTCAGGACGCAGGGCAACAACAAATCAGAAAAGGTTCAAGTCATTACTCTACTGTTTGTAGAGAAAGATATTATTCAGTTGTGTATTTTCATAGCACACATTGATTGCAGCACAAACATTACTCTACCCCACCAACATGACAACATAATGAGAAGCATACTTCAGCTCGGCAGAGAGAGTAAATGCCGAAGTCTCCAGAAATGTCCCTTTATTTAGCTTATAGTGTCTCAAATCTGTCAAATACTCCCTCCCAAAGGCTTAAAAGGTGACACTTCTAGCTTCTTCCAACAATTAAGAACGTGGCCAGCTTGAACTATGAGTGTTCCAATGGATTTAAAATATGTCATCAATAGTGACACGGTTTCTGGTACATATTCATGGAGTACCACAGAGCATACTGGAACATACTGAGAGAACAGATGGATAGTAGGGAAGAGGGTTGTGCTGCAGCAGGGGTTTGTTGAGAAGTTTCTCTTTTGGTACTTTTTCCATCATACAAACTGGAATTGATTGTAAACAGCATGATTCAAGCTGATCAAAGCGTGAAAGAACTATGAACTTTACTAGCTACATTACAGGCCTACTGCAGCCAAAGCTCCAGTCAATTTATATTGGCCACAATCACAAATGTAGCTCACAGGGCTTTGCGATATGCACAGCATAAAGACACGCTGTTTCTGCTTTTTTTCTTCTTGTGACAGACACTGCAGTCCATATGCTTCTTGAAACTTTGATAAGGTTACGTAGCTGTTCTCAAATGTGAGCTGTGCATCCAAAGTGAAGTTGACAATCTTTTTTTTCCTGCTGTAGAAGTTAATCTCACTTGGCGTGGTTGAGCAGATCTGCAGATGTGCTCAAGTCACAGTCATACTTGTAATAATGCAAAAAGCTCAGCTTTTGACAACAGGTAAAGTGAAGCTAAATTTGTCCAGTGTTGTAATTGGCCCGTCTGGCTGTTGACAGGTTTAGATCTGACCCCCTGAACCGATCCTGCATACGTTTCCATGGTGATATGCCCTGGTTATAAGTAAGCCAGCTGTGTTATACTGGAAAACCAAAAATTAAGGGCCCAAGTCCAAAGATTGATAGCTTCATTGTGATATACTGTATATGTTGTTCAGTGCATCTTTTACATAATGTTGCATATATTTTTGTCAATTATTTTTTTTAATAGATTAATTTTCTAAACTATACTGTAACAATATAAAATCCAAATTTGCAATAACAAAAAATCTCAAAATGTTGAAGCTAATTAAGCTAAAGATAATAGAGGTTTTTAGCCTTCTGTTGTGTGTATGTGTTACAAATTAATAAACTAAAGCAGTTTTGAAAATGTCATTGTATTTGAAGTGTAAATATCATAAAGAGACCTTTGAGTATATTAACACCCTTCTCCAACCCTTCTTTTCTCTTTTGTTTGCAGCACTTTAGATGATGAGGGCACCAACCTGCGACAGCAGAAACTGGACAGACAGGTACGTCTTTATAGTTCTCCCTGCAGTTCTGATAACAGGGCAACGCACAAAATCAATTATAACAGGGCGGTTTTATCATGACACAAACGTCTGCTGCTCCGTCATGTGGCCACAAATGGCCAGCAAGGACTTTGTTATCTTTCACTGCGGTGTTCTAATAAGAGGGTGTATAAGGCTCAACAAGATTGAGGTCCAGTAAATTACATGCGAAGACCAAACAATTTTAATAGCATGTTGTGTTTCATGCTCATTGTATATGTTATGGACTGAACAGTAAAGGACAGGATGCAAGTCTTCGTAGTGTCAGAAAGTGGGGTCTGGATGTGGATGCACTGCAATGCTAACCCTGATGCAGTGACTCGAAATGATTTAGCAGCCAGAATATATTTTATAATTGAATGATTTCACAATTGTTTATATGTTTGAGCTGTTATGATATAAACCGAGTGTGATCCAAATTATATTTGCAGCATTATGAGCGTCATCCTTTCACTCAAACTAATGTTATCTTTCTTATTGGTTAAGAAGATTGAATTGCCTGCAGATGTACACCCTCCATAACAAAGTTTATGTTTAAGAGCCTCAAGCATAGGTCAAGGACTTAAGCATAAAATCCGTGTACTGCATGTAAATGTAGCCACTGTTGGCCATCACTGCCCTGGCAAAGATGTGAACTGAACAGGAGATGCTGTAGAGCACTAATGCTCTGTACCCAGATTCCCTTTAATAGAAATGCTCAATATTTGATGAGCTCTGGTTTGAAGAATTGCATATAGGTGACAGTTAGTTCAGATGAATAGCTATATCCAGCCTAATGCCACAGTGGTCTGCACAGCATATCTCCACATTGTTCTCCTGCAGCTTATTTTACTTTAAAGCCGACTGAAAATGGCTTCTTTAATGTGATAATCAATGCTCACTTAAATGGCCTCTGTGCCTCTGTATTTTAGTTCTGCTTTCGTACAATGATGCACATTGGGAGGATGTCATTATCTTTCTTTCTGTCTTGGAACATTTGCGTGCATACACATTAAACTTCCACAACAGCGAGCACTTCTTGAGCAGAAGCAGAAGAAGAAGAGGCAGGAGCCTCTGATGGTCCAGTCTAATGTGGACGGGAGATCCCGCACCCGCCGGACCAAACAGAGTGAGGAACAGGCGCCGCTGGTGGAATCCTACCTCAGCAGCAACAGCAGCACCATCTACCATGGTAAACAGGCCTTAACTCCTCTGTCGATTCAGGAGTTAAGAAATATTGAACAAATTAAACTCTATTTGATATTTATGTATGTTTTTTTTATAGGAAGCATTTTTTATTAGACTAAACAGGGTTTTATTCTTACACCTTTCCCAATTAGAAATGTAAGACTAACAGTTAAAGACCCCCTTCAGGTATTGAGATATATCCCAGGTATCTTTTTTTTCTTTTATTTTACAAGACACAAATAGTAAAAGTAGTAACAATTATGAAAATAAAAAATAAACAAAAAAAAATAAAAAATAGTCAAGTCAAATGTGTGAAAACCACCTTTTGCTGGTAGAAGTAGTCAGTAAGTGAGCCATATGCACAAAATTGAGCAGATTACAAACCACCCATACAATTTTACACAGACCTACAACTAATTATGAGGATAATGTTAAGCAGGATAATGGGAAGTAGGGAAGTGCAGTGAATAGGTTTATATTGGATAGACATAGACAATAAATAAATAAGTGAATGAATAGATAAAATAAAATTAGCAAATTACTATTACAGTGTAGCGCTGTTGCCTCACAGCAAGAAGGTCGCAGGTTCAAGACCTCCTTGGTCCTGGGTCTGGGACCTTTCTGTGTGGAGTTTGCATGTTCTCCCTGTGTCTGCGTGGGTTTTCACCGGGTACTCCGGCTTCCTCCCACAGTCCAAAAACATGCTCAGGTTAATTGGCAACTCTAAATTGCCCGTAGGTGTGAGTGTGTGAGTGAATGGTGTGTGTGCCCCACGATTGGCTGGCGACCATCTGGGGTGTATCCCTGCCTCTCGCCGTAACGCGCTGGGATAGGCTCCAGCAGACCCCTGCGACGCTAATGAGGAATAAGCAGGTATAGAAAATGACTGACTGACTGACTATTACAGTGCGTTGACAATTTAGAGTCAGCAGCAATGATGTGAAACCTTGAAGTTAGAGCCCTTCATTTGAACTGAAGCCTCTGCAGAACATTGAAGATTAGATATAAATGCTGCCACACCGTAACAAATCTTTCATTTGAATCCCTCAAAGAATACTTTGAACTTGAGAAAGAACAGTTTTAAGCCAAGTAGAAATGAAGGGAGACCTCTGATATGGATTTTCTACAAAAAAAAAAGGATAAAATCTTTAAAACTGCCACCTAATCCCTCTACCTCATGAAAATATATATTAAATATAATATATTTCAAACAGCCAACTATAAGAACCAGAAGAAAAAACATTTTCAGTCAAGGTGGACCTTATTAATAAATATCATCTAAGAAACTGTTGCTAATTTTACAGCACCATTTTAAATTGCAGCCATGTGCAAAAACATCTATAGCAAGATTTTATACTGTGCTGTGTCTACTACTCCTGAGAGTTTAGTTTCTGTATTGGACATTCTCTACATTGATAAAGCTTGTTTATCCACACAGAGAGACCGGAGCAGTCATCTAATCCCCAGCACTAAGGGCCTTTTCTGGGCTCAAGGCCATGAACTGCTGCACTTCCTGCAGAGACAAAAGAAAATGCATTGACAAAATGCTACACTATAATATATTAATATTTCATTCCAGACTTAATAAAACCCAATAACTCTCCTTGTTCAGAAGAATTTAAATCTAAAAGGGAGGCTATTTTGCCAATTTAAGTTTAATATTAAAATGCTCTCTTTATAAAAAAAAAATTATGCTTCATGGTCCAAAAGCACATAGTTAGATCTGTAGCAGCAATGCAGTCTTCCTTCTCACACACTCTCTGAAAAAGTCATGACATCATCAGCCATTTGTAAATGGCTTATGTTCAGCCTGGAGGAGGCCAGACCACAACAGAATGAGTGGGTGGTCTTTTTCACAGTTTGTGTGTTAGCAGGAACACCAGAGACCTTAATATTGACACACAAGCACAAAAATGTGTTTATTTTTCTTTATAATAGTCCCATTTTGATCTTGTTTTTCTCAGCGTAACCCAACACCTTGTATAACCTTCTTATCCATCACTCCCATCTTCTGTCCTTTGTGTGTGTCTGCATCCGTGTGTTCAGTGCAAGAAGCAGAACAGGAGGAGGTGAAGGTGATAGCCGACCCACAGCCACCTCGCTCAGCCAAAAAGGGCAAAGCATCGGCCAGCTCCACTCCACAGACAGGCAGTGACAAGAAAGAGAGGAAGGGCAAGCACAAAGGTCAGCCTGCCAGCATTAAAACAAACAGCCAGTCAGACAGAGAGAGAGAAACTGAACTGAGATGAACAGACAGGGAGATTCGACTGACAGACTGAGGCATTAAATCAGGGAGTCAGAAAATGCAAAAGAAAAAAAAAACATATTTGCATGTATTGCCTGTGCAATAAGTATATCTTGTTGTAACATATTTTCTCGATCTTGAGTATCTGTGCTTTCATGCAAAATAAGCAGATCTAAAGTCAGTATAAAAGAGAGGACGGACTAATCCTTATTATGCGGCAGCTGCAAGTATCTATTTGCGCCCCCTTTTTTTCAATGCTCAGATAATGCCTTGTCTGTTGATTTTTCAAAACCGACTGTGTCAAAAAACACAGCGAATGAAGCTGCCATGCCACGCTTGTCAGAACTCTACTTGTCTGTAATAACACATGATGGTCTGAGTGCTGTCAGCCTGCCGCCACAACACAACCGGAGTCTTTAGATGGAAGAGGGAAGAAATGATTGCTACCCTTGCTATGTGTTGCTTGCTGTATATTTTTCAACACTCTGGAGAAGAATTAAGAATATCATGCAATTTTAACTTTAAATGATTGCGGATCAAAAAAGAACCACAGACTATAGTTTGCTATTATATTTCTGACAGTAAAGATGTTTATCGTTTGACATTGTACCAGAGGGGAAAAAAAGCTATTGGGATTCCACTAATATAAAAGATTTATCGGGGCAGTAGCAACAAACCTGCTGTTTGAACATTTAAGCCCCCTTTTTTATTTTTCTGCTATAAATGATATGAATGAAATGAAATATGTAATATATTTACAAGCACAAAAGTTGCTGTATGTACTTCAAATCTACAACATGTGAGGTGACTGCAGAAACTCAGAATCAATTTATGTTACTGTGACAGAGCAGATATAGTTAGAATATTGCAAAAAATGTGTGAATATTGTGTTTTACAGATAAAAAATACTTCATTAAAACTTTAAACAAGACCAAACTTGCCCAAATCAGAAAAAAAAACTTGAAATAAGATAAATTATCTGCAATGCAATGTTCAATGATTAATAAGATAATAATTCAATGATCAATTATTTCTTAATAAAATCATAGAAATCACAGTGAGGATCATTACACAACATATAAATATATTATGTAAAATGTCTAAAAGGGAGATTATGAAGGACCCAATTAAATAATCACGCAAATCGCTCAAATCTAAATTAAATATCAAAACGGTCACTAGTTATTATTAAACTATTTTCTTATTGTATTGATGATGTAGATATTGATGATATATATTGATACAGCAACATTGTGTTTTACTACAGATAAAAATACTTTATTTATTGTTGTAGCTGAGGTTTTCTCATGCAATATGTGCATAAAACCCAATGCTGCCCCTCTATCAGGGGGTTTGGGATTTTAACAGGATAAAAACACAGGTAGACTGTGAATATTTCAACCAAATACTGTTTACTGCACAGACAGAAAATGTGCCAGAGCTGAAAAATGGAGGGAGATAGGATAAAATAACTCCCTGTCTACACTATCTGAAATAAATATGAATAAATAAATATTAATAATGAATAAAACTGGATTTCTTTCAACAGAGCAGAATAAAAATTCCTCAATTTAATGTAAACGTTTCTTCACTTGCTTGAGGTGTTTTTTGAAAAATCACAGTTAATTCCCTAAATAGGAGACAAAAACAACTTTGTCTTACAAGTTCTGATGTAGCGAACAACATTTTGTCTCCAGAGATGCAAAAAACATGTTCATTAGCTGACTAAATTAAAGAACAATTACAATTTGCCCAATCGTAACTAAGGATCTCTCCATTTTCTCTCGTAGATGCCTGATTTTGATTCCAGACCTGTGCAACCTCTTTTTCTTCAACTTTATTACTATGACAGCCATGCCTAACATACCTTATGCCGATTTCAATAAGCATGCTTAAAATTTGCTTGATAAGTAGTTCCCTACTTGCAGCATAGACATAATTTACCTTTGATAGAAGACAGCACAGATCACAAAACACCCACTCATTCATCAATGTGGAAATATTATTAGGTTTAATCAGGGAAGCTACAGTACACACCTGATTTTGAGTTATATTGTGATGGCCACAGCTACCTACTGATTGACTGTGTTTGTGTTTGTGGGGTGATGGCTCAGCGGGGATGGATGGCCTGACTTCCCAGCAGGACGACGGTCAGATCCAGATCCTGACAGTGGGTCACCAAACCCCAGAGGAGAGCGAGAGTGAGCCTGTCATGAGCTGTACTCAGTCACAGAGTAAACAGGACCTGCGGGTGACCATGCTCAAGAAAGGTACCGTCAGCGCATACCTGCAACATTGGTAGAAAGGTGCAACACACTGAATCACGTTGGAACATGCATCTGCAAATAGAAAGTTTGTTCAGTTCAGTTTGTCATATTTTTCTGTCACCATCATGTTTGTTTCTGGAAAAAATGACACAATCTCCAAGTCCCAGAAGAGAGAGCGCGCGGGCTGGGAATACAACACTCCTAAACATTTTGAATACACACAATACAATATGATCAATACTATTCTTTTCAATTCATAGTTTTGGTTGAAAAACTGAAAAAAAAAAAACAATAATTAGGTTGTGCTTTTAATTTGAAAATCAATGGTGACATTTAGATTTGTTTATTTCTTAAGTGTGTAAACACCTTATAATATCTCCATATCATCATTTTTGAGAGGGCTGCAATTGAGCAGTTTTGACCTTGGTGTTCAGTCATACACGTAATTGTTAGGCACCGAATAACACTACCTTTCTATTTATGCAAATTACAGGACTCACAACCTTCTGGGGAGCCACCTTAATTATTTGCCTATGCTAGTTCATCCATATACATCCATAAATGGACCTTTTATCATCAGTTTCTTTAAAAAAAATAAAGAAAGAAAGAAACACCTGGGAACATATATATTAGATGCTTTGTCTACTACTTTGAGCTTTGTAATGTTTCTGTTGGCAACCCTGAGTTTGAGTTTTACTCAGATTAATATATACAATAGTGTTCAAAGTAATAGCAGTCCAATGTGACTAATCAGATTAATCCAGGTTTTTATTATATTTTTTTTATTGCTACAAACAATTTACCATAGATAAATAGGCTTGACACGATAGTAGGAGAAACATTCCCATATCATGATGCTTGCACCACCATGCTTCACTGTCTTCAGAGTGAACTGTGGCTTGAATTCAAAGTTTGGGGGGCATCTCACAATCTCACAAACTGTCTGTAGTCCTTAGACGCAAAAATATTTTACTTTCATCAGTCCACAAAATGTTCCTCCATTCTTTTTAGTACAGTTATTGTGTTCTTTGGCAAATTGTAACCTCTTCTGCACATGCCTTTTTTTTTAACAGAGGGACTTTGCGGGTGATTCTTGTAAATACATTAGCTTCACACAGACATCTAATAACTGTCACAGCACTTACAGGTAACTCCAGATTGTCTTTGAACATCCTGGAGCTGATCATTGGCTGAGCCTTTGCCATTCTGGTTATTCTTCCATCCATTCTGATGGTTGCCTTCCGTTCTGCCATATGTCTCTGGAGAGCTGTTTGCTCTCCATTTTAAAGCATTGGAGATTATTTTAGCTGAACAGCCTATAATTTTTTTATTTTTTTCCTCTCTCCAATCAACGTTTTAATCAAAGTATGCTGTTCTTCTGAACAATGTCTTGAACGACCCATTTTCCTCAGGCTTTCAAAGAGAAAAGCAGGTTCAATAAGTGCTGGCTTCATCCTTAAATAGGGGCCACCTGATACACACCTGTTTTTTCACAAAATTGATAACCTCACTGACTGAATGCCACACTGCTATTTTTTTGAACGCACCCCTTTTAACTAATTGCCCAATTGCAAAGCCTTAAGAGCGTGCAGATGGTTTTCTGAGAATCTACTGCACCTACTGGTAAATTAATTGCCATGTGACAATAAAAAATATAATAAAAACCTGGATTAATGTAGTTAGTCACATTGAGCTTCTATTATTTTGACCACTACTGTATATATATATATATATATATATATATATATATATATATATATATATATATATATATATATATATATATATATATATATATATATATATATATATATATATATATATATATATATATATATATATGTGTGTGTGTGTATGTATGCGTGTGTAAAAGGTCAGATTCTGAATAGCAAGACTCCATGAAATTACATGCATAAGTACTAATTAAAGATGATAACATGATGAGGACAGTCCTTCTGTTACACTACAGGTAACAGCTAGGACTAAGCTTACATAAAGAACTTTCTTATGAGTACTGAAATTGTGGGTTAATCTCTCATTTAAAGGCAACTTGTGACCTACTCATACAAAAGAATGCAGACCCCAAGTTTTCTATTTCAGCCTATAACTGTGAAAACACATTTTTGTACAGAAGTAGCAAGCAACCTGAGATAGCAACGACGACGGTTAACAGATGAAGCGTGAGACTGTTCTTGTCAGTCGCCACCTTCTGCATCATTTCATGTTACCAATTAACAGCAGCGGTGCAAAATTAAACGTGTTCGGGGTGGGAAATCAACTTTTGTAAATGTTCACATCACGCCTCCGCCGCCTCCACGTTTTATTTGTTGGTTTATTCATTTCTGTCTGTGAAGGTATCTCCAGCAGCATGAATTTCGATGAGGAAGAAGATGATGAAGATGAAATCAGCTCCAGTTCCTCACAGCTCAACAGCAACACGAGACCAGGCTCCGCCACTAGCAGGAAATCCTGCAAGGTAACATCAATTTGCATACGAATATGTGATGCGTCTTCAGTCTTCCGAGAACACATGAGCTTTTAAAAGTGGATAACAAACAGCAACATATTTCGATTCAATTCAGCTGCACAGCTGGACTCAAGTCTGAATTCTTTCATCGCTGGATGGAACCTACAATAAGTAGACCATGAAGTAATGTTGGCTTTTTTTTGTTGTTTCCTCTACCAACAATATTCAGATTATTTTGGATATGTATTGTTTTGCTATTTGTTTTGTCTGTCATGTATTTCTTTGCCACAGAGATGTCATCTCGTTGTTTGGCTGACTCTGAATAATACTGTAAGCAGGTGGTAGAACAATAACCTTAGATATTGGCTGCGAGACACCTTATGTGCCTGTAGGAGTTTGAGAGAAAATGTTTATTTGCTTGGATATTGAACACCTGAGACCTCACATAAAGACCCAGGTGGGTTATTGTAAACATTAATATGCAATTTATATGTCCAGCCACATTTGTAGCACGTATTTTGAAAGTGCAGTGTTGTTGTTTTAAGCAGGCAGTAAGTGGTTTATTTTTGCACACTTATTACTATCTAATGTTTGAGGTTCGAGAAAGGGAAATTTCGGTTTTGTTTTTCTTCCGTTTCAGGTGTGATAATAGGTGACTTATGCCGTCGGTGAGATAAGCATGTAATATTCTTTAAGAATACTGTTTATCCACACCCCGTTCAGAATGAAATACAGGCTGGCGTTACGCTCATGATAACCATCGTGTCTCTTTGCTCCTCATTCCACTCTAATCTTTCCCTTCATTCTACTCTTAATCTTTCATCTGTACACCGGGTCCTTATTTTAGACACAGTGTGCTCATTCTCAGTCCCTGTGGATGATCTGAGCTTCAGGCTCATTACTCTTTTCTAATGGGAGGCAACTCTAATGCATCACTTACCACTTACTTTTCCTCTAGGAGGTTGCTTCAGCACCCACTCCACCTGTCAGTGAACCAGCCATCGATGTAGATGACCTTGAGGAGTTTTCTCTGCGACCTGCGCCCCAAGGGGTCAGAGTGAAGTGCAGAATCACCAGGGACAAGAAAGGTATGGACAGGGGCATGTATCCCACCTACTACCTTCACCTGGAGAGAGAGGACGGCAAGAAGGTGAGAAGGGTCAGGGAGCGGACTTATAGTGTATTTAGTGTAAACAGAATTGACAGTAATTGATAATAATTGGAATAGTTTTCTATAGATTAAGAGGCGTCTCATAAAGTATATTGGTTTGGTGTGCCGCAGGTGTTCCTATTAGCAGGAAGGAAAAGGAAAAAGAGCAAAACATCCAATTACCTCATCTCCATTGATCCCACTGATCTGTCTCGAGGTGGAGAGAGCTTCATTGGCAAATTGAGGTAAGTCCTTAGTGTGTTTGCAGCATTAAAAGCTTTTGGTAACCCACACTGGGAATCACTAAGGAATCACGCTAAGTGTTGTACATGTTTTCTTATTAAAGGTATAACTGCTGTAGCCAGAACAATGCCTTGAAACAGACAAATAAAAAAAAGTCTTTTTTTAATTCAACAACAAAGGTTATGTTATAAAAGCGCTGATGAAACAGACACCTCAACACACCACAGCACAACACTGCAAAAAGGCGTTGCTAACTTTTCTACTGCTACTTGATGTGTGATGATGTATGAAGAGTTAACAATCAGTGCTTGAAAAACATTTTTTTACTATTCATATTCACAAATGTAAAGCATCATTTAGTAGAAATAAATGAACCTTCTATAATTTATCATTCATTTATTTTGAACGTTTATACTTTTATCATAACTGTATATATATATACTGTGTATATATATATATATATATATACTGTATATATATATATATATATATACTGTATATATATATATATATATATATATATATATATATATATATATATATATATATATATATATATATATATATATATATATATATATATATATATATATATATATATATATATTTAAGACTGTGCAGGAAGAGAGTATAGACATAATTCTTATAGACAGCTTCAAGGCTGTGTTAGTGGCTCCATGGAAACTCCTGTGCAGTTTAATCAAATATGGCTCTGTGCAGCCTTTTATCGTCAGAGCCGGTCAGACTATTGGTCGATGCTCAAACCTTTGCAATCACACTCCTACTTGAACGATGGAGATTTAAATTTAAATGAACAGTGACCTTACATCTAGTGCTTCTCAAGAATCCTTGAGGCGGCTGACCTGAATGAGCTATAGAGTATAAGAGATATGCAGTCAGCATCGCTGTGGGATAGAAAAAACATTGCAAAACTAGTATTTAGCTACTATACCTTTCTGAAATATAAAATATAATAATATAATAAAACATAATATATAATAATAATAAAATATAATATATGAAATACCTTCCAACGTGAACACATGGGCCATTCGAATGTAAACGCTGTAGTCTAACTATGGGCTACTTATATTATTTTAATTTATTTCTTTCTTTTCATCTTGTTTTTGTTTTGTTTGTAGTTTGTGTCTTATAAGCCCTTGTGGTGCATCACAAAAATAAATGACTTACTCTGTATGAATATAACTTAAGAAAACATAAATATAAATGCAGAAATTATTCAAACTGGTAAAAACCTGATATTGAAACTGATAGTACAAATGATAATAGTGTCTGTAGGCTTTGTAAAGCATCTGGATACTGCCATGGAACATAGAGTTGGGAAGTGCAGCTTTTGTGCAGACCTACAAAATAGCAGAGCTACAGTGCAGTATTTTCACTTCTAGAGACAGTATTATGTGCTTTAAGGTTACAGGATCTTTTATGTTTAAATATATAAATGCAATTTCACATCTGTTTACATGATAAATTCTCATTTAAAAGCCAAGTCATGGTTGGTCTAAGTTAATAAATCACTTAAAGGCAAAGCTCTGTCTACTGGCAGGATTGATTCTTCCTGTTTGGAAGTGCAGCCATCGATCCCTGCAGAGCCGCAGTCCCACAAGAACAAACTCCATCATAACAACAGTACCATTCAACAGTCAGTGGGGGATTGAAAACTGCAGCTGTTTCTTTTTATACATTACAAATGACAAAAAAGCAACTTAGACAGCTCCTGCCTACCTCAAATCGGGTCTCTGCTACCAACCGCTCACGACACTCTGACAATAGAAGGCACCTGGTACTATGACCTCAAGGCAGACCTCAGTCTTCATGAAAATGCTAAAGACCCACCTCTTGCATGAACTCCTCTGTAGTTGACTGGATGGATTTAATTATGTTTAATTGCACTCCCTTTTGGCAGCTGGGTCCTGCCAGACATGAACTTTGCTTTAGGGTAGTAACTTATGTTGTTTGTGTTGGATAAAAGCGTCGGCTAATTTGGAAATTGGAACTGCTAAATTCCTAAATTGGAGATTGTAATATATTTGGCATTCAGAGTGGCATTCAGTCAACATTCAGTTTGTACCTTCTTTTCTTTACAGGTCTAATCTCATGGGGACCAAGTTCACTGTATACGACAGTGGTCTGAACCCAATGAAGAGCACCACCAGTCTCGAGGCTAGCAACCTGCGTCAAGAACTAGCAGCAATTTGCTACGTGAGTTCGGCCATTTTTCTTATAACCCTCTTCACATGATATAATTTAATGACACAGCTCTGAAGGAACCAATGTTAGAACGCAATGTAATTTTATTTGCTTTATAAATACATCATCCTTCAAGAAAAGTGCAGGTATGCCACCAGATTCTGGCTGTTGACAATCAATCCGATCACTCTGCCTCTCTTTCTGTCACTCTGTTACTATTGTTTTTCATGTTTTATGTATTCATGTATTTTAACTGTATGTAACTGATCTGTGTGATGTCTTAGCTAGGACACCCTGGAAGAAGAGATCTTGTATCTCAATGAGACATTTTCCTGGTTAAATAAATAGAAAAAAGTAAAAAAAAAAAAAAAAATCCAGATTAATGCGTCTGGTGGCCTTTGAAATACATGAATTCATTTATATTAGATTAGGTTCCAGCTATTATTTCAACAAAGACCAGATATTACTTGTAGAAAATATCAAGTAATATTTAAGTATATCATATTTCAGACTGATAGATGTAAATGTGTCTCTTATGGTAAAAAAAAAAAACATTGAGCATTTTATTACATGGAGAGGACATGTAAAATAATTTATAATATGACAGTAGATGAAAATGTATCATCTTTTCTACCTAGGAAACCAATGTCTTAGGATTCAAAGGACCTCGCAAAATGAGTGTCATCATCCCTGGAATGAACATGGACCATGAGAGAGTGTCAATTCGCCCTCGAAATGTATGTGTTGCCTAATCACGCTGTGCTTTTCACTGCCTCTGATACTTACATAATTGATCTGAGGTCCATGATCGCCATGTTTGAAGCCATTCTGCTTCTCTTCCTTATAGGACCATGAGTCGTTGTTGGCCAGGTGGCAGAACAAGAACACAGAGAGCGTGATTGAGCTTCACAACAAGACACCTGTTTGGAATGATGATACACAGTCGTATGTGCTCAACTTCCACGGCAGAGTCACGCAGGCCTCTGTCAAGAATTTCCAAATCATTCATGATAATGACCGTGAGTTCCATACATCTAACCTATTACGTTTTGATACAATGAACAAGTTCATGATAGGTTCAATTGGTATTGTATAATTAACTGTAGCTATTAACTGTGGCTTCTCCAGGCCAGTGCAAATGAGTAGCTAAGGTACCTTCAGATCAATACACACATCATACATTGCACTTATAGAAAATTAAATAAAAAATATAGATTAATCATTATAATAGATACATATTCACAGAGAAGCTTGTTAAATGGACACCAGAAGGACATTAGAGTCATAGCAGGAATTAAAATTCCTGAGGGTCCAGAGGTAAAAATAGTTTTTAAATCTGTTTGTCCTGCACTTTTGTTTTTGCAAAAGAAACAAAGTCATTGAGAAGTTATAATGCACAACAAGGTCCTGATGCAAAATCAATTGACAAAGGCAGCTAAAAACACCGCTGGTCAGTTTGGTAAGTGAGATTTAAAAGGAGCTTAGGTAAGAGGTGTTTGCCAGACTGTTTAATAATAAATAGATTAAAAACACATTATGAAATGCATAAACATATCAAACATGTCATATAATAGGCAGTTACTATTAACTTCTACTCCTGTTATGACATCACAACAGGAGGCATTTCTAAAATCTTGTGTTCAGCCAGGTTGCAACAACACTACAGAGGAGGCCAGACCACAGCAGAATGAGTGGGTGTTCTTATTTCACAGTTTTTGTATTAGCAGGAACACCAGAGACCTAAATATTTACACACACACACACACACACACACACACACACACACACACACACACACACACACACACACACACACACACACAAAGTAGGTTTTTTTCAACCTTTAAAAAATATTGGTTTGTTTCACGATTTCATGGCTGTATCATGTATTTTTTCAGAAGGATGCACCCTTATAATTTTGAAGCAGTCTTCTTATTTCAAGTTCTAAACATCAACATTTCAGCACACAGACTTTCTCAGGTTCAGGTTATGCATGTATTCAAGTAATAACATAAAAAAATGTATTTAATATTAAATAACTCCTGAATAATAGTAGAAAGGGGAGGAGAAAGTATTTTTGAAGCAGCTCATCTGAAATTCTAATTCTTCTTGTCTACAGCTGACTACATTGTGATGCAGTTTGGCCGCGTGGCAGAAGATGTCTTCACCATGGACTATAACTACCCAATGTGTGCCCTCCAAGCCTTTGCCATAGCCCTTTCCAGCTTTGACAGCAAGTTAGCCTGTGAATAGAATGCAGCCCGAGATTCAGTGGAGAACTGGTCCATCTGTCCTCTCAACAAGGGCTGTTAATGATCGGGGCTGGTTTGAGTACCCTAGAAATCCTGCATATCTCAAAAATGCTTTATGGGCCTCAAGTTTTGTGTGTGTGTGTGTGTGTGGGGGGAGGGGGTGGGGGGGTGGGGGTGGGGTGACAGGTCAGTGGAAGTTATCAAGCACAAAGTGTGATCCACTTTCAAAATGAAATTCATTTGTTTTGATAACTATAGTCATTTTGTACTGTAATGACATTATAAAAAAACAAAACAAACACTGTTCCTTTGTGTAGGAATTAGAGAAATTTAACATTTCTTTATCTGTAAATTATAACTAACAATTACACATCTGTAAGTTTTAAGCATTGACTGAATTTTATGTAGTCTACCACGCAAATAACACAACGTCACACACTTCCTCAAGCATGAATACAGCTTATAAAGTTACTGAATTAAAAAGAAAAATAACATGCATGTCACAATATATTTATTTTGTTATTTATGTATTTATTACATGTTGATTTTGTTTTATGTTTTAATTTGCAACGGTCTCAACAATATTGGCTCCATGGAGCTGCAAGCACATAAAAGAGCATCACAAGACAGAGTATCTCTTGTATCCACACAAAACAATTAGCTACATGGACATGAACAGGGCAAAAGCATGTTACACTGTGCTGTGTGCAATAGACTATATTGTGTCACAGTGTTATGTATGTGAATGTATAGGATGGTGCACTTTACTTTTAAGTCAGTAGTGGATGAGATATAGCTGTACATACTTTATTGTGCCTTTGAAGACTAATTCCAGTGTTACGCTTTGGATGTGAAATGAGCTGAGCTTGAATTGGTCTTTTGTCGTCCTTACATGCATTAGAGATATTTCTCTGTAGCTACTTCTGATTTAATTAAGTAATGCAGAGTTCCTAAGCATCTACAGTTAAACAAAAAATAAAGAAATCCCAGAAAATAATAATCCAAAGTGCACATCACTGGACAGCGTTTTAGTGATTGTCCAATTATCGTTAAATGTCATTAAAGGCACACTTTACAGTAAGAAGGGGAATAATTATTTACAGTATTCTGTTTCAGGCAGCAGATATAATAGCACTCATGCTTAAGGTTGTGCTTCTGATGTCTCCTACCTGGAAAAAATTTAACTGCACACAGATTGACTTATTGCCAACAAACACACACATTAACAATGTGAATCTGCAACACTTGCATATAACATCTCTTTATGTCTTTGACTCATTTTAGGCTCCACTTGTGGAGTTTGGTACATTCCTCATACGATTGGCAGTAAGTTTCTATATCACACGGTTAGAGATTTATTGCTGTTCACATTTTTACTCAAAAATAGTATTCCTCTTGCTCCTTGTGGGGTAATATCCTTTCTCAAATACAGTATATGATAGTATTTTGTATTTTATGACCATTAAGAAAATGCTGAATGAAGACAAAGAACAATCTCTGATACCGCTATTGTTACTGTGGGTTATGAGGAAATCTTTATCAAATGTGCTATTCTTGTACTCAATTGTGCTCTATTTTAAATTTCTATTTTAAAACTGTTGATACTCTTGCTGTCTGCTTTTCATACATGTGTCCAGGAACCAAAGGTTCTTTCACTTTCTGTTTTCAGTGCTCTTGTTGTAATGTACAGTAAATGGTGTACAATTTACTGTGGTGGTATAAACACAGTCCTTTGATCATGAAAAAAAATGAAATAAAACTTCAGTAAGTCAAAAATATGTTATGTTCTCTAATCGAATTCCAATTCCAGAAAATTCACACACAAAGTCACTTTGTCGTGATGTTGGTTCCTGCATCCGGCAGTTATGCGCGATGGGAAGATGTATTAACATGTTGTCAAAACAAATCAGTGATGTTCTTAATTTTTATATATATACTGATGTTTCAATCCTTCAACATGTGGCTGGTGGTAGGAAACTGGAAATGTCTTTAGAGAGTTAAACATCTATATGATGTAATAATATGACATGAACACAGAAATAACATGAATACAGAAAGTTGAGAAGCATTTTCCTTTTTATTATATGTGTCTGGTAAGTTTTGCAATAACATAAACAAAAAGGTTGCATGGCTAGAAAAATACAGTATGTGCCTTGACTATATATCATTATTTAAGAGTGTTAGTATGTTGTATTGTTGTTGCCAAACAATGATCCTGATGGTTTTATCAGGCCTGGTATGATGTGCAAACATTATACAGATTCTTTTAACACAAGGACACAATGGAAACAAATGTGAAATCTTGCTGTGGCTGCTTAAAACTTTCATGTGCTGTTGCTTGTTTGTCTTTTTTCTGTTCTAATATATTTCATTCCTGTTTTTTGCTCTGACTCTGGGGATCTTATCATATGTAGACTACTACAAGTGCATTCTGATGAGACTATCTTCTGATTCGACTTTTATTTTTTGTTTTATTGTAACATAGGATGTTAACGATAGCACAAAACTTCACATTCATGAATAGCTAAAAAAAAAGAGATGTCAAGGATTTTGTAACACCAAACATTTATAATTAGGATTTGTTCTCTATATGATAGGGTGGTAGACAATGAAACTTTTGAAAGGATTTAAAATGGCTTTGGCAGTCCATAGCAAGCAAGCAAGTCCATAACAAATCTCAAAAACAAATTGAGGTCAAGCTTTTTTACAGCTGACATTTTGACTTGCCACAGCAGTAACTAATAATAGTAATAATTGCAATTATAGATGGGAACAACCCATCATATTTTCCAAAAAAATGCAGTGGAAATAAAAGGTTGTTATATCACATCACAGAAACAATATTAACAATTTAACAATACAAAAGAAATCAGCTTTTTTTTTGGTGTTTACTGATAATCTAAGTTCATCTTCCAATGCTTTTTAAAAAAAACTAATTAGACCGTGTTCTGTCTAAAATCATGTACAGCCCCCAGCTCACAACAGGAGTTAGTTCATGAGTCTGGCACTATACATAACCCCTGCTCCTAAAAAGATAGAGTGGATCAAGAGCCAAAGACACATTTTCCTAAAGGGTCTAATTAAGTGTAACTTAATTACATCAATCTCTAGAGGCGGCAATGCACAAATCAGCTAATGACTTGACAGAATACCCCAAAGTTTTACCGTGGCAACTGAGAACTACCCACATGTCTTCCTTCTTAGAGTAATGATATGTATTTATAGGATTCATGTTCACATTAACTCTGTATATGGATACTCATTACACTGCACCATTTTGCAAACGCCTTCTCTATCCGCAGCTACAAACTGCTTTGGTTCTGCACTGTTTGCGTGCAGCCTGGGGAGGACTGTTGTTTCTATGACATTTCTTGGCAGAGGGTTATTTGCAATGCTCCCTGGGTGTTATTTATCATGTTGCTATGTATTCTAATTTTCTATGCTGTATTATCACAGCAGGGAGCATCTCCTAGAGCAAACCCATAGTGGGCCAGCAGATGGAGCCAGAAATGCCTGAACTATTTCACATTTTAATTTGTGCCAATCCTAAATCCTCTATCCCCGGCTGTGTGAGCAGCACTGGCTTCTGTGGTACAATCGACGAAGTGTTTGATTCAAAGGTACATACAGTGTCATATAAATGTAGCCTGAGATGGTGATAAATAATGCATATATACATATTTATGTGTCTAATCCTAAAAACTTACCAAATACCAGATAATTTAACTCTCTGAAAAAGATTTTTAAAAAATAAAATCAGATGCTATGAACTAGGTTTATACTCTAGGTGGATTAAATATTTGATTAAATTAAATTTAATTATTTTTCAATTATAACATTTAACATTTCGTGTCAGAAAAATCACACATTCTGTGTGAATTTGAAAAAAAGGTACAAATGGACTTTCAAATGACATGAAACCAACATGAACACAAAATGTATGTTTTAAAAGACCCAATGAATGCTTATATAACTGTATTTAAATAAAATTTTTGACTCTCTCAATTTGCCAAACACTATTTGTCACTGATATATATAAACCTGTCATGTGATTTTCTTTCTGGATACCTTTCAGTGTCTGTTTGTGGATATCAGATATATAGGAAATAATAAGGGATAAGTAATCTGTAATAACACAGCACTATGTGAGGAACACTGAGTTGACTGCATGTTAAAACCCATTTTAGGGAAACAGAAAACTCCTTCATGTCTCCCTCCTGTTCCGCATCCTCAGCCCGCTCACCCCGACCTCTGTAGGCAAATCAGCCTGGAAGTGACCGTTGCCCTCCCCAGGCTCCGCCTCCTCTGCTTCGTCCTCTTGTGCTTCTCCCTGTTCCGCTTCTTCCTCCGGGTTGGAAGCACCCACGCAACTGAACAGCAGGCTCTCTGCCTCCATCACTGGATCATCCTCATCGCCTTCCTCCTCCTCTTCCACCTCGGTCTCCTCCTCCTCCTCCTCTTCCTCCTCGTCCTCCTCTTCCGCCTCCTCTGCCTCCTCTGCTTCCTCTGTCTCATAAGCATCCTCATTAGGGTAGCGGAACACATCTTTGTGGTCACTGAAACTTATTTGTTTCTTCCCGCCGGTCTGACATTGTTGGCCTTTGGTCACCCCCGAATCAACTCTCTCCTCCTCTTTTTCTGCAGCAGGCTCGGATGGAGAAAGAATGAGCAACTGTCTTTTCTCTGCTTCAGCTTCCTCTTCCTCGTCTTCCTCCTCCTCTTCCATATCTTCCTCCGCATCCTCTTCCTCCTCCTCCTCTTCATCTTCTTCGTCCTCCTCTTCGTCATCTTCCTCCACCTCGCGTACTATAGATAGCTTCCTTGCCATAATCCCTTCCTCCACTTGCTCCATCCGCTCTGCCAGGGCCTCAGCAGTGGGCTGATAGACAGACTCCTCCAGGGCAAAAGTGTCAAATCTATATTGGTCATAGCAGGGCACATCAAACTCTGGGTAGGTCTCTTCTGGGTAGCCTGCATTGGTGTACAAAAACAGTTTGGCTTATAGCATGACATTTCTGATGCATGAGCAGCTTCTTATTGTGATAAATCATCACTCAGGGGATGAAATTATTTTGCAAAATACTTTTGAGTAAGCTGGGTGATGGATTTTTTTTAGACATGCACCTTCCCAGTCTGCACCGTAAGGGACCTGCTCGGCCTCCATTTCTGGGGTGGCTCCCTCCAAACGTCCCTCTTGCATCAGCAGTGTGAGCTGTCTAAGTTGTCTGAGTAATTTCTCCTCCTTCCTAGATGTTGAAGCTTTGCTCTTCTTCCATTTTCCACTAGAGAGCAGCACAAGTATGAAGTCAGTGCAGTACTCAGGTATATTCTCGTTACATTCAACAGTCACAGGTAATTGCAATGCATATATGTACTGGGGTTTTATTTCTGTGATTCATGCTCATTCTGCCATGCCTAGATGAGATAAAGATCCCTTATGTTACATTACTGAGTCTGTGAGTGTTTTTGTGAGTCTTTGCCTGCTATAAATAAATATTCACTATTATTATACCCAACACTGACGAGCATTTTCGAACAAACTGTTTTTTCCCTTTCCTCATTCATACATTATTTCACCTCCTTAGCAATTAATATTATCAATACCTGAGGACGTTTTAAATAAAGTAGCAGCACACACAGTAAAAACTGCCAGTAGCACCTTTTCCACCTTTGAATAATTTCCTCTCACATTTTAGCCCTTTGTTTTCACGCTACTGATGTATAGCAATATGCATTCATTTCTATGAATCCAGGCAGTGACAAGACAAAATGAACCTTTTACCTCTCAGAAGCCCGCTTTTTTTCAGTGGCAATCCTCTCCATTTTCTTTTCTGTTTGCAGTAGTTTCTGCTGAAGCCTGGCAAGCTCATGATCAGTTACTGTAATATTAACAAGACACTACATTATTATGATATAGATCCAAATTAATGTATAAATAATAATATAATGTCATTTATTGTACACTACATAGCAAATAACCTTTACATTAGCAAATATAATTGTAGCCCCGTAACATTGTGTATTGCTTCGGTACTTTTACCTTTGACTGTTTTCTTTTATTGAACTAATGAGAAACACTTATCAATAATTACTTGTTAAAAAAAAATCACATGTTGACCTATTTTCCATGAAGAGACACAATTGTACAATCCTTGAGCTGTTAGGTGTATCAAGAAAACAAAATAGCTTTGGAAATACATTAAATGTCACAAATACTTTAAACAGAAATAAACTTACTAATCCTACGCTCCACGTTTGCCTTGGTTATTGTTGTGCAGTTCACTGATTTAGAAGTTTTCCCCTTACATGTCAGCTGTGAGCACAAAAATAGTATGATTAGAAAAATAGAACATAACAAATGTCTACTGTACATAATAAATTGCTAAAATGGGAAGCATATTTTTTGTATAACACTACACAAGATACATTCATACAATGTATTTATTTTATACATATTTATGTCAGCCTATCTTGCAGGTCAGTCATAGTAATCACCTTAGAGATTATATAGAGGATGTAAAGAAGGATACCAAAGCCATATATAGGTATCACTTGCGCCATCAGATTGTGTTTTTTGCCTCGTCCAATCCCTTTCACTTTGGCCAAGGTTTCAGCACTGTGTGTCATAGAGTAGGAAGAGTCCACACCCCATTGGTCCGGGTCCTCTGATAGTGACAGCTGGTGCATCACATGAGGGTAGAACCCAGGTCCAACTGGAGAAGACAATAAAACCATGCAATCAATCAATAAATCAATTTATCATTAAAGATCATTTTTACATCAAATATTATATAGTAATTGCTATTCGAGTGGTGGCAGCTGTTTTTAGTCTTTCATCGTTTTTGTGTCTTATAATTGCAAGTAAGAGAAGAGTTGATTTTTTTAAAATACTACTACTACTACTACTACTACTACTACTACTACTGATAATAATAATAATAATATAATATATAATAATTTAATTATATATCACATTTCAAACAAGTTAAAATATCCTACTTTACATAAAAAATACAAAAACCTAACATTTAATAAAATATAAAATGACAAAACCAAATGATAAATAATGAAACGAATTTGCACCAATCACATCCCGTAGCTTATGATCTACAGCCTGTCGACCAATCACAATCGAGCCCGCGAAAATACCCGGAACTGCGACATCTCCTCACTGCTCAAGGTTCGGTGGATTTGTGAAGTTCTATGTTCTGTGCTGGCTCAGCCTGCCTGGCACGAAGTTCATGTGGGCGTTATAAGTATGAAATTGTCCATTAGCAAAGAATATCCATTGTTATCACAGCATAATAGTAAGATAAACCTAAAACAGACGCTCATTAAGGATTGCCTGTATATCATTAAGTCTAATAAGTCAAAACGCGACGTATCTGTTTGCAGCCAAAGGGTTTTATGAGGATGCTAGCATGCTGCCACCACAAATAATGTAAAATGATCACCAGGGACAGATATTAAAGTGTTCTAGCACAGAGGGACAGTTTACAGTTAATTTGGATTAGTGTGGCTGAACAAGAGAAGCCTTCATGTTTGGAGTCTTAAGGTAAGAAGCTGTGAATAATCATTTTACCTTGTTTCTTAGCTTGCTGCTTTTGACCTACATATACCAATTATATAAAATGAATGCTTACTTAAAACCAGGGTTCATATCTGATTCAATTGTGTATTTGATTATTTAATTATTTGACGTTTTTTAATTATTATTATATATTAAAATTCAAATTTAATTAAACACAATTATATTCTCTAAATTTGCAGCATTAGGTGATATAAAATCAGTAGCTATATTTTTAAAATATCTTTGACAGTGCAGGTATTTTGGAATGACAGTGACTTTCAGATTCATAAGTTTCTTATCCCCAGAGGAATTCTTTCTGTCAAGTAAAAAACAATTTCAGAAAACACTTAATATAGAATACAACATTGCAATAGAGTTTCAAAGCAAGAACAGCACAACAAAACACCACCACCACCACAAAGTTACAAAGCAAAACATAAAATCTCTATCTCCTATGCTCAGATCGTTTTGTTGTAGGAGTCTGATATTTGAGGGGAAAGGTGTGAAACATGTAAAGGGGGTAGCAGGGGATCACGTGCTACACAGCAAACAGGTGAAAATATCTTGTTTTTGATACAATTAGTCCAATATTGAGTAGAATTAACCGGTTTTACTGGCCGATAATTTTGATTATTTAATTTTTTTTTTATTTTAGTCAATTTTTTTGAGAAAATGTTAGTCTTTTTTTACTTAAAACAAGACCAAATTGACCCAAATAATAAAAAAATGAAATAAGATGAATTATCTGCCAGTGAAATAAGATAAGTCTATTCAATATTAGCCTAATTGTATTATAATAATAATCAAAAATAATAATAATATTTTCACCTGTTAAGATTTTCTGTGCTTTCTGAGTGTCAACAAGTCAACAAGGGCTGGTAGATTGGAAGTGGGGCAGACACTTATGTCAGAGCGTGTGAGTCATTTTTAGGAGTTTGTTTCTATCGTTGACAGGCAGCATGGTGAAGTAGCAGGTTGTGCAGAAAAGAAGAATGGATTCAGTGATGCTGTGGTGCAGGAGGAGCAGAGGAGCAGGGTTTGACTTAGAGGGATCTGAGTGTGTGGATGGTATGTAGCCTCTGCAGACAGCGTTTATGGGTTACTTTAGTCTGTTGGTTGAAGTTCAATTTAATTGTAAGTATTTGAAACGCTCTACCAGCTGGTTGTTAATGATTGATTGATGGAGTCATATGGGCTGGTGGTGTTGTGGGATATCAAATATGAGTTCCTTTTGTTTTTGTGATATTGAGAAGAAGATGACTGTGTGCACCACTGTGTGAAGTGAATGATGAATGACTGACTGAGTCTTTGTCTTAGAGAAGACTTGCTCTGCAAACGGCCCATTTCACTTCTTGATGATGTCTTTATAAATATTGTGTGGTTCCAACTAAATAAAAAATAGCCTTGTGGTTTTGAAAACCATATTAATAATTCCCTTTCAGGCAATGCTGGAGTGGTAGTACATATATAAATTCACAGTAGTAATTATATATATATATATATATATATATATATATATATATATATATATATATATATATATATATATATATATATATATATATATATATATATATATATATATATATATATATATGTATGTCACTATGTTAAACTGATATCAGGTTAAATCCAAATGATAAGGAAACCCTTATCTTATTGAAGGAGTAGGGAATTTATTTTAGAAGTCAATTTATAATTTATGCTTGACATATTTACAGATAATCAATTAGAGGCTTTAAACTGATTTGAATAGTTCTCTCTGACCTCCTTCTTTACTCATCAACAGAAATTGAAGCTTAATCAGTGTAAGTATTTGTGTTAAAATATCAAATAATAATAAAGTCACACAATAAACACGGAATAAACACAAACTTCTTTTAGTATTATGTATTGGTAACTTCAGATTCAGTATCACATATTTTAAGATATAAGAAATAGGTCCAAATATTCAGTACTTTTGCAAATACATTTTAAATTATTATTATTTTTTTTTACTTTAGAACACATATAAACATAATTGTTATATATAAAAAATGCCCCTTTTTTGTTACCTATTCTATATTGAAGATGTGTTCACCATGATGGAGTTACGAGGCCTGGCGCACTATGTAACAGCTGGCAACAACAACAGCAGTAACACAAAAACCATTTGAGATGGAGCAGGATGGAGATGGGTGGATGGACGATGATGACCTGATAAGCTGCCTTACCCTCAGGTTGTCCCATCTCCTTTTTCCCTCTGGGTAAAAGCATTCTGGGCAAGAAGAGAGAAATACAGAGAACAGAACATGATATGAGAGTAACCTTCTGGCAGGTTGTGATAGACATTTTGTCTCAGAGCACAACAAGTGCGTTTATTCCACTTGAAGAGTACAGCTAGTGTGCACAGATGTCATCTCTCATCTGGTGATGTTATTGTCCAGATTACACCAGATTAGATGTGTTGCATTTAATGGCTGTTTGGAAAATTAACTATGAATAATGAATTGGTTGCACATTTTCACATGTTGTTTTTTATAATTTCCAGGAATATCTAGGATCATTGCAGCAGGAAGCTCAAGCTTGAGTGTTGGATGCTTTATCCTAGAAGCTAGTGAGGGGAAAAAGCCTTGTTTAAGGTAAGACAAATCACTGTATTTTCTACTGTATGTGTTATTACTGTACTAGCTAATATTTGGAATGTTTTAGTGTCGTATTTGTTGCAACCATGATGCGGAATTCCAAAAACGGGTAGTGGAAAGTGAGGACCAGTGATATTTATATATTTACAATTTCTGTTTGTAAAATAAGTAACGATATAATGAAATTACATGATGTGTAAATCTCCCCTTACATTTCTTTGCTGTTTGAATTCTGTAAAGGCGAAAAGACCCCGAAAGTAATTTCTACTGGGGGTATTAGCGAGTACTTCCATGCAAATGGTTTGAATACACAAATTGCATTTCAGTTTTGGTATTTCCAAGTGCACTTGAATGCAGCACATGACCTATCAACCATCCACTTTATAGACCCTCCAGGGTGTGCTTTATACCAAACAGCAGCAGATGGCAGTGTAGGCTCAGGTACAGTGGGACGGCAGGCGGAAGAAAGGAAATCACCAACATTCACAAGTCAAGTAACATGGTTTGCTTCACGATGTTTAATAGAATGTCTCATCATTTAACAGTAGTTTCTAAGTGACTAAATAGGAGTTATTGTTTGGTTTTAGAACTCTAAATTTCTCTCCCCCAAAACCATTTACTCTTTGGCATATTTTAACTAATTAAAGATGATTCAGTGTCAGTATAGTTGTATTATAGTAATAAAGTCACTTGAATATTTTCACTTTGACTTCAAGTGTGTGGGTCTCAATATTAATACCCATGTAGTATTTTATTTTTCTCATACAAATGAGTTAATTCTGGTTTTAATTCAGACAATACCTAAATTAAAACAGAATCTATCCAAGTAATTAAGGAAAGGCATTAACAAGGCATGAACAAATAATGCACATATTAAAAAATGTGTATCTGTGTGTGTGTGTGTGCATGCAAAATTTAGTTTGTTAAAGATGCATAAATAAGCTATGCATTCAATATTGTAATTGCATAGTCCAATCACTTTTTAATGTTACGGGGGATCATTCTACTATATATCAGGCTTTTTTGTAAGAAAGGTTGGAAAATTAGATCAAAGTGAATAACTTAATATTAGATATATTTATCAACTATATCAACTTGTACCGTGACATTGCAATTTTCACAAAATATGTATTAAGAGTCTAAAGGCTTTTTGAAACACCAATCAATGTGGTAAACCTTCAGAAATATCTAGTTTGTGCAGAAGATGATAAATAATTGATGGTATGTATAATGTAAGATTATCAAGGTATAATGGTTGTTGCCTTAGGAGAGGATACGTAAGTCACTTTACATCTTTAGACATTGTCATAGTCACTCCCCCCCGTGTATCAAACAATCAGTTTTGCCATTGGGTTTTCATAAAGGAAGCAATAACATTGAAAACATTGTTAACATTGCAAATAATTATTGATTGAATCATTTGGGAGGCAAATTTTAACTAGCTTGTACCATCATTCCCCTGTAGACTCTAATGCAATTAATGTGCAAATGGTGACATTGTTCACCATAAATGCTTCATGCTTAAAGTTGATCGACATCAGTCCCCCTAAAAAGCAAGGGCATTCCAGCACCATGTTTCTATGAATGGCACTGCCACTTGATAGTTCTGAGAAGAGGAATCCTACTGACTTTTTTCAAGCCCTGGCTTTTCCTTCAGTGCCACTATGAGGTTTACATTTGTGGTTTCTCATGAAATATCTCAAAATTGTCCTCATGGACTTGGGTAATCTTCTAATATTGCTGCAGACATTCTTGGTTCCCAGATAATGTATTTTGATGACTTTAGTGAATTTTCCTTTAGTTTCACAATGAGGTTGACTGTTGACAGTTCTTTATTGTAATATCTCAACAGCTACTGGGTGGATTATTATAAAAGGTAGTATCCACATTCATGGTCCTCAGAGGATTCATTTGAATAACTTTGAACTCTTGAATGATACTTCAACAAGTGATCAAAATGTCATGCCTGTGACATCTCCAAATTAAATATTTATTAAAAGCTGCTGTCTTGAATATTTTCTATGAATATGATGGAAGAAAAATTGTATTCAGCCAAATTTAACCATTATCACCTCCAGATCTTTTGATTTTCCAGTGGTTTACCTTCTGTTAAAAATCTTAATTAAAATGACAGCAAAAACTACAGAAATAAACCGTTACCCTTGGACTTGTATATTGAACTGAAGTCCAAGGGTATTCAGGTTGAACAGCAACAGACTGAATGCATTAGTGAACTGATGGCACTCAATCTGTACTGAATGTTCCAGGAGTATGAATGGTGATGTCTCCAATTACTGCTGTATGTACTGTGTGCATTTGAATTGTGATGTTATTGCTAAAAAAAAAAGTGAACAAATGACATAGCCGGTAACCAATAAGAATCTGAATCTCTTCACTGATAATTTATACCTCTGCCTTTCGTCTTTGTTCAAGGGTTCTCCACCGATATCAAAGGCTTTAAGAGGGTAGAGGTCTGTACCTAAATAGCAGTTACCTTGATATACACAAAATCTTACAAGTTTAGACATAGCCCTCTGACAGGAGACTTTATTGGCCTCTTGGTCCCAGTACACTAAGTTCAGTGGGTTCAGTACAGGTCATACACTATGACATGCCGCCATCTGATTGGAGATGGTTTCAACAAGCTGTCCTGAAATAGAGCCATATGCAACAAACTGCTACCTTTGCTCATTCGGCTCAAAGGACATTTCGACACTTATTAAAGGAGTAGATGCACTTAAGCCAATTAACTACTCAAAGCTGCAATCGTGCATGGGCTAATGGTCTGTAAAAAGTTTGGGTTTTCTGATAGAGGGTACTAATTAAACAATTTTCATATAGCATGGGGCTTTTTGACTTGATAGAACATTGTTGACAATTAACATGTTTATGATAGGCTTATCTTTGAAGGTTTCTTCAATGTAGGGAAACATTGATTAGTTCTTTCAATAGTGAAAGAAAAGATGCAGGGGTGTAAAAGACTATTTTACTGATAGAAGTACCAGACATAAAAAAGTAGATTATCAAGACCTGTTCATTAATAACTCCCTAGTGTCCCTCCCTAGTACTGCTCATAGACATATCACCAGGATATTTACACATAACACATATTTACACGGGTGACACAGCAGGTGTTGTATAGTGCTGTTGTCTCACAGCAAGAAGGTCGCAGGTTTTAAGACCTCCTTGGGTCCTGGGTCTGGGACCTTTCTGTGTGGAGTTTGCATGTTCTCCCCGTGTCTGTGTGGGTTTTCACCGGGTTCCGGCTTCCTCCCACAGTCCAAAAACATGCTGAGGTTAAGTGGTGACTCTAAATTGCCCGTAGGTGTGAGTGTGTGAGTGAATGGTGTGTGTGCCCCACGATTGGCTGGCGACCATCTGGGGTGTATCCCTGCCTCTTTCCATAATGTGCTGGGATTGGCTCCAGCAGACCCCTGCGACCCTAATGAGGAATAAGCAGGTATAGAAAATAACTGACTGACATATTTACACATACACATAACACATAAGGAATGTCTAGAAATATCAATTAATTGTTTCATATTATGCAACTGTATGTGTTATTAAAACAGCATTGATTTCTGTTTTCTTCATTCTTTTTGTTTTTGACAAATAAGTTAATTAAATTCATACCCAAAGCAGTAAATTGATAAGTATTGCAATGTTCAACCAGTAAGGAGATAGCACAATGATGAATGTGAATCACTCAAAGTTATCCCACAAAATAATGTTTGCGTTTTTGTGGTGCTTAAATTGCTTTCAATATTATGGTGTCTTATGTTTTCAGAAATGTAGCCTTTAATTTCAGCCAAACAGTGGTTGTAGACCTTTTTAAAGTTGGACTGTGAACTAGTGACAACTTTATCTGGCAGGCTGGAAGGGATATCTGCATCTATATTTAATTAACACTTAAATAGATAATGTTATGACAGAATATTTTAGATTTTTATATGCAATTGTTGAAACATTTAGGTCTACACTTTATGTTCATACACTTGGCACACTGTGTTGTGACTAAAACCTATGTATCTACAATACAGCTGAAAATGCATTCATAGCTGGCATGGATGAACATTATTGGTCATGCCATACACCCCCTATAAGCTTTTAATCCTAGGAAACAAATATGCATTTGTGTACCTTCTCTGGATGAATGGATTATAGATTATCACTGCCAACCAGCATATGATGCCAACAGAGATTATGGCTGCTGTACGTTGAAAGAAGCAGATACCACTGTTTGGGAAAAATTGGCAGCATGAACTTCTTTAAAGTAATATGGACATGCTGCAGTATTTGACACATAGAGGGTATTAGGGATTTTGGTCGTAAGGATTCTTTTTCATAATGATTTTTATTTTAAAGACAGTTGAGTTTTGAATTGCTATTTCCATCCTTGCTCCCAGTTTCTGTTTTCTATTCCTATTATTCCAGTCAACTCAACTGTGAACTGGCTAAAAATGTATTTCCATATTTCCCCATAATTGCAGTATTGTTGAAATAAGACTTTCATCGTTCTCATGGAAACCCCTGAGTACACATCAAGCTGTGCAATTACTCAAAAAATAAAACCCGCTAATGTCAGAGTGGTGAAAATATCACAGTGCACTCCCATTCCCAAAATCCAGCTGGGAAGTATTAAATTTTGAATCTGACCACGTGCATATTCACAGCCACAAGCTCTTTTAAGAAATGACATACAGACTGTTGGCCCATTTTGGTTGGTGCCTTTGATGCTTTGTCTTGTTTCACTGATGCCAGACTGGAGGTATAACCAATTCACTCTGCATTGGACCATATTGTTAACACCAGCACTTGTCTTTTATCTGTTTGCTGTGCCTCTCCTTTATCAATTAAGTATTTAATTACTTAATTATTCTTCATTGGGCTCAGTTAAAACATTAAGACTAGACTCTGCTGCTGAAAAAGTCAACTATGTTTGCCTCTGCACCACAGTATACAAAGCCATGGAGAAGATAGGCTGTTGCAGTTGGCCTTCTAATACTTGGAATAAATGAGATTCTGTTATTCTTTGGATGAAAGTCTGGCCTTTCTGATTATTATGCTAACAGCAAAATATAACATTGACTTTTATAAAATGTTCATGCTCCTCGAGTCGAGTGAGAAATAGATTCACATACATGGCAATCAACGCACCTTCCCCAAACAAAATTACTTTTTAGAAATAGAAATCGTTTTCTTTCTCTATTCATGCAAGTGATTTGTTGCGCAATGTCACCTTACTCAATAGTAGCACACCAGGTTTACATCATTTTTTTTTCCACTCCTCCCTGTGCCTCTATCTAAATCACTCAATTTATTTCCAAATTGCATGTCGAGTGTCGGAGCAAGGTCTTATGGCACTATATTAAATCAATGCACTCCTATAGTATATATTTTGTGAAGGTTTAATTTTTTTCCTCTTTTTGTTGAGTGTCACGAAGGACACACTGTTACACATTTGAAGCCTGTATGTTCATAGAAGAAAGTCCTATGTGAAAAGTGAAATGAGTTCATTATGTTATTGCCTTACTGAGGGAATCTGGCTTCCAACAGAGCACAGATAAACACTGACACGATAACAAAAGATGGGTTTTGTATGGGATAGTACACATGTAACAGTAAAATAATAAAATCTGTAAAAAGATGAATTGAAATGTAGTATAGCATTAGATAAAATGCTGCAGTTTCAAGTGTGCGCAAAATAGAATAGTTTCAAAGAAACATGCTTTTTGCAATTTAGGGTCATTTAATTCTGTAGTTACCATTATACTCAGTTTAATGTATTAATAATTAATATTTTGTCAAAATTAACAGCATAATAGACCCTTTTAATGGCACCCATATTGACTTCATATAGTGAGCAAACACAGGTGTTATTAATAATAGTAATTAAGGTTCTGTTCCATTTGGGTCAAACAGAGTCAGGTTGCTGCTTTTGTGCACATTGGCTCACTAGAGATTGGCTCTGCTACACTAAATGGAACGGAACCTTAATTAGGATCATTTGTAACACCTGTGTTTACATACTATTTCATGTCAATATGGCTGCAGTGAAAGGGTCTATTGTTCCTCTGCAAAACATGTGACTATTCATTTTTAATACTATTCAAAACAGTATATTTATTGCATAAAAGAAATAGTGTGATCTACAACATCTCTGAACATGTCTCCTCTGCAAGTCTCTTCTTAGGCTTTAACTCCTAAGTTAACACTGACGTATTTCTGTTGAAAAGGCCAGAACCACTTTTCCCTGTTTGTCCTCCTTCTTATAACGGTATGCTCAGTGTTAGTTTTTTCTGAGCTCCAGTAGCGTAGCCAATTAAATTTCAATACAGGTGTTTCTGCCTTTGTTTCTGAATGCTGTGTCTATTTAATTCATATATTAATAGAGTTCCATGTACATGACCGTTTTAAGATAATTATTTGTTTTTGTTATGTACTACTGTTGGTCATGTCAATTATGCCCAATTGTTATGAGCTTTCACCTGTGTAAAGCCTGAGCTCATTGTTATTTATTTTTGCATTCAGCATGCAAATTTACATCAATTCTCAGTAGAAACCCTTTTGATTGTTGAGTTCAAAATTAATCAGGACTTAGACAGATCCCAATAGTTAATATGCTCATATGTAAATATTAATTGTATTTACAGTCATTTCTGTTTTATACATATACACATATACGTAAATTCTCGAATATATGCCTTTATGCCATGACCTTTATGTATTCAAGCACACTGAGGCCACAATTAGAGAAAGGCCTCGATTTCTATTTGAGCAACTACCAGTAGAATGACAAAAAACAAGATTTTATATCTATTTGAACCTGTAAAATACAAGGTTCATTTATTGAAAAAAATCCTTCTCCTCCTTACTTTCTTTCTCCTTTTATTCTCTCTCTGTAATCTCCTCATCACTTGCGACAGCCTCTACAACAAGCTCCACAGCTGCCATGGCAAACAACATTAGCCTACCAGTGATTTACCGTTTGAGGCATGGTTGTCATGTCACATGACCAGGCCACTGTATATTATATATATATATATGATATTTTAAGTGCTCTGGTGGCTTTATAATGTAAACAGTCTGTGTATTTTTTTCGTTCAATTAGAAATTTAAAAAACATTGGTTATAATAAAAGCCCAGGCCTGTATTAGAGATCAGCCTTTATTTACCACCACCAACAGCGAGGCTGGCCAATGTTAGAAGATAGGCAGTGTACTAAATTGGAGTGTACTGCAAAGAAGTGTCCAAAAGGGTGAGCTGCACCCGTGTAGTCTCAAGGTTCCACTTAGTGGCAGTAATGTGCATAGCAGTAAATCATTCCAACTAACCTGTTTCTCATTTAAACAGGATCTATTATGCTCATTTTGAGATCTATATTCTATATTCTAGCTTTGCACAATTGTTCAAACACCTTATTTATCTTATAATGGCCTTTTATGCAGCTCTTTCAGTTCTCACCTCTGTCTGAAACAGGCTGCTTTAGCACCTGTCTCTTTAAGACCCCCTCCTCCTGATGAGCCTTCTCTGTTCTGATTGGCCATCTTTCTGAAGATCATCATGGAATGCACGAATCAGAGTCGTGATAATGATGTTACTTCTGATGAACATGAACATTTCCTGCTTTTGCAGCTCCATGTTAAAAGCTTTTAAATTACTAAATAATTGGAGACTTTCATTATGAAGAATTTAAAGGAAATTAAATCTGGTAGCAGAGCTTTATTAGTGATGCCTTTTTTTTTTTTAGCATTGCTAGTCTACAATAAAACAGGTTGACAACAAGATGTAGAGATGTTTGAGACACTTTTTCAAAGGAACAGTTAACAATAACGCAGGGAAAAATAGTACAAACAGCCACAGTCACAGTGAGATTTTTGATGAAGAGCTGCAGACGACCTGCACATCTCAAACAGATAAACACATTTTATTTTGTGATGCTATGTAATAGAAAAACACTCACAGTGTGCCAGCTCAACTCGTGTCATGGCTTGGTGTGACTACGCCCAAGACAATGGAAAAACACCATAATCTTAGCAGAGATGTGCAGCGAATTTGCATGCTGTGCCTGGAGCAGATGACCATATGTAGAAGTCTGTCGTCAGCTCGTGCTGAAAATAGGAAAAGAAACCGTTGAAACCTTGTGTTCAAAGCAGTCTGAAGCCAGTGCTTTCCGACTGGAATTTCTAGATTATTTGTGATTAAACAAGGCACGTCAGTTGTGGTCTGCAATTTCCCAGAACATGTGTATGAAAGTGGCCAGTGTCAGCCATTCTTTTTCTTTTAATCTTAGTTTTCCTGTACTTTACATTGTTGTATTATTTTGGTAGATATATATATTTAAATTGGTAATTATTTCTTGTGCACGTTAGCATTTCTCCTCTGTCTATAAGGTTCAAAATTTCCCAAATACTTCAGTTGAATTTTTTTGAGAAAATTTACAAAGTTCATTGTGCTGCATGTGTCTGCTCCATTTTAAGGATTATATAGCAGTTTGTCTCCCCTGTGTGGTTGAGGCACCTTGAATGCCCTTAACCAATACTAATAGGAGATAATGATTGGTGCTCAACAAAAAGAGAGATTCATTTTGAATTATTAACAAGTTAACTTTATAGTGGAGGCACTTTATCCCTGAGGACAAACAGCCCAAATGTTTGCAAAATATAATTAAGCCGAGGCATCTTTAAATGTCATTGCTGCCTGTGCCATGTTTCAAATTGTTCTGCATCAACAGAATTTAACGAGATGGCTAAGGAATCCATTTCCTGCAAGCATGTGATAAGCCACACATACAGTGGAGCACTTTCATTGATTGCCAAAGTAAAGCATTTTGTATGCAAATGGGGGAATGGAGTGGCTAAGCTGATTCAGCCTCATGGACACCAAATAATGGTCTTTACAATTAATACTTTTACATGCTATCCATTGAAAATTTCATCTTCCATTTAATGGCTCTAAAACATTTACACATGCCCAGAAAAGAGGGGGAAATGCACTGTGTTCCAATGGATTAATATGAAAGCCAACAAACAAACAAATAAAGCCATGCATCCCTCCCTCCCCCCAGAGTATTGGTCCCTTTCCTGTCGTCTCATGCTCCTGCACATTTTGGATTAACAGATAATCTTTGAACATGAAGGAAGGTCTGCTAACCCCGAGGGGGTGGGATGTTGTGAGTGAAAGAGAGCACAGGATTGGAGGCAGTGCTGCATTGTTTGAATGTAATGTGCTTGTCTTGTTCTTGTAAACATGTAACTCTTTTTGTTGCGGTGATATGACCTTAAATACCCCTACTTTACTCTTGCAGGTTGTGTTACGGGAAACCCACAGGTCTGAATAGATACAGAGGGGTAAAACACAAAAACGAGAACATGTGAAGGCAATCCTTCAACTAAAGATTCAGGGTACCAACAAACCTCTTGTAGTAAATTAGTGTGCAACCATGGAGTTTGCTGTTGACCTGTCTGGTCTCATCTCTTTACCATTTATGTTAAGAATAACCACTCAGTCCAAAAACGAAGATACATTTGGATAGGCTTTTTCTCTGGATTTGCCAGGAGATGGTTAGACCAATTTGTGTCCTGTCCTGTACTTTACTACTTATCCTTTATAATGGAAGTCTTGTAGTACTGAGTGGCTATTATGTCCTGTTCAGTTTTGTGTAACCTGTAAGGCACTATCCTTACTGTTAGGGCTATATCTTAAGTACACATCCATCCTTTTAGGAGGAAGCAAACCTTACTGATGTTGGTGATAATTTCTCTTGATGTAGCTATGTTAACTAGTTTGTTAGCTAGCGTCTTGCTAATATTACATCACTTAAGATGCGACTATTGCCGATTCTGTTGCTGGAGACGCAGATGTCTGAATAGATATAGAGTCCTAAACTGTGCTCAATTGTTGGAGTGCAGAGCAAAAAGGGGCGGGACTTAGGAACAGTCAATTGTGGTTTTTAAAGTACTGTACACAGCAATTTAGCTTTTTCTAATGATTACTAACTTGTTATTACCTTTTCATTAGCGTTTATTATCTTATACAGATCCATTCCCATGTCTTTCTTTTGTACTTAGGCTGAATGAATGATAAAAAGAAAAGGAAGTCTTAGACTGGATATCTAGTGACTGTCCAGATGGACAGAAATTTTGCAGCTGATGCCTACAGGCCAATCCATTGTCACACAACAGCTGATGGATTTCAAGACTGTCGATTATGTCATTGACACATTGAAGTATTAGCAATAGCCTACTGAACAGCTTCTGAATTCAAATACTGAATGTTTTGAAAAACAGTTTGTAAATGATTACATTCATTAGCTTAATTGTTAGATATGATATGATTGACATTTAAACTGGGAGAATACTTAAAACTTAAAATAGTTTGGATTTTTTTTTTCTAGAAAAGACAACTCACTCTGTTGGAGTTGTGGGAATTTTACTCAAAAGCACTTGGTTCCATCATGATTGTACAGTAATCTTTGGCACAGGAACGGCTGTATAGATGGCCATCACTCACAAATTATTGTTCAACGACAGCTGATACATTTCAGCATTCAACTTGCACATAAATGAAGGCTGTTGTAAAGGAGAGTGCCACTGTAATACTAAGAGGCAGAGGTGGACAAAAGACTAGAGAGTAATGAAAGGATTATGAAAGCCCTATACCTCCATTAAAATATCCTTGGATTGGCCCTGATATCCATTCTTAGAACTGGTGTAGGACATCTCAAGATGTAACTGTCTATTCATTCATATCCTGTTTTACAATGATACTTTCACTCGTGTGGTTCACATCAGTGAACATAGAAATACCTTCCATTTTCAATATCTCTATGAGTAATTCTGTTGAGTTGTCTTTAGATATTTGAGTGCTTCAAAAGGAGACTAGTGTAAAGACCAAATTTGTCTTGCCAGGTTTCTTGCATCCATCAAAATATCTTCTCTTTCTCACTTCCTTGTTTAACTGTATGGCCTCATCCCTGACCGCTGTTCATTCATTTTGCACTTTTGCTCTTCACCCCCACAGTATGTGTTCCTCAAAATATGAACCCTGTATCATTTCAGAGTCAAGGAGAGAAGAAAAAAACTGTTGACAGCAGTGTTTGAAGTAAATGAGAAAGCTGAGCCCTTTCAGAGCTACTAAAAGGTGACGAGAGTGCATGATGGGCAAGAAGGATGATGATGATGGGACTGACCTCCTGATCAGGTGAGTGTGAGGAGGCCTGAGGACAGAATCCCCTCTCTGCTGCCCATGCTGGAATTTTGTGCTTGAGAAGTGTTTAACTTTGTCAAATCCCAATTGCACTCAGTGGGGAGTGTCCGCTTTCCCTCTGCCCACAGGTTTAGTGACTGCCCTTATGCCTGGGCCTGGGGAGGGGGTTGGGCGTTTGGAGGTTGGGGAGGATCAATAGGATGGCAGCTTGCCTGTGTGACAGAGGTGAAGTTAAGCTAGGAGAGAGAGAATGGGGTGAGATAGTGAGAGCTATAGATATCTGAGTAGGAATTATCCATGACACCTGGGCTCTCAAGCTGCAACCTTTAAGCACATGATTTAGGATCACCCCTATTTGCGGAGTAGCCGTAGCACATTCAGCACATTCAATCCTAGCCATTGTGCTCTTTTAGCTCTCACAGCTGAAAGCCATTGTCAGTTATTTGTTTAGAAAAGGCTCTCGTTAAATCCTTATGCCCACATTGTTTCACCCAAGTGAATTCAATTTTATTTTATTTTTTTTTAAGTTTCACTTAGTTGACCAGAAGATATAGGAAAACCTCTTCCTTAAAACAATCCCCTATTTCTCTGCACCAATGATTTGAAACAAAAATGACCTTTTTTTCAAGCGATAATATTTCTAATAATCTCCCTTGCTGTGAGAATGGTGTCAATAAACTGACATGTTGAGAATAAATACAACAGCCTTTATCTGTAAAAATCCACAGCCTTTGCTTCAAACAGAGACAAAAACAAACTGTGCTTTCATGTTTTGCCTTATTTTTTAACGGGGGCTAACCCTGGATGAGACTGAAAATGTTGGCTTTCAAAAGGTTGACATTTAATCTATTGTAGATGGATACAAGAGATGGAGCATGTCAATAGGAAATCACAATGTCACGGATCATCTTCCAAACTGAGGCAAATTAATAATTTGTTATGGAAAATGCTGATAAAAATTAAACATACTCAATATTTGTAACAAGTGGCATCAATTTCTCCTTTGACTGTCAGCGAATGAAGATTTCTCAGCCGATTGCATTATTTACTCTGCTCAGAAAAATCACAGAAATGTAAAATCCTTGCTAGCATATTTCTTCATTTATGTGAGAGATTGCCACAAAGGGTATGTAAATGTCACAGGTTTAAAATGCCCCATAGTGACAATTTAGCTTTCATCATATCTTCATTAATTAAACCTGGCTTTACCATAGACTTTGACACAGTCATTTCCTGCCCAATTGTGTATGCATGAGTGATTCTGGCTTGGTCTGCTTTCTGATGATAGGCTGATGCTGTATGTTGGTGGAAATAGCTTGAAGTAATCTGAATCTTTGAAAAGCTTATAAAGATGGAGAGCAGAGGCAGGGTCCCAGCAAGTTCACACATCCTCTGTGACACCAGGTGAGGTTTAAAAAATATATCCGTTGGCCTGGCTTCTGTGTTTGGATGATTATCAGACAATTCAGAAAATAAGCTTTATGTAAGGAGTGCCTGATTAAAAAGTAATATACTCATACCTTATAGGACTAATGAAGGCATATCTAAAGACGGGAATATATTTGAATGCAGTCATTAAATGGAACACAAGAGCAATCATGCTTTTGCTGTCATATAGTACGTTAATTTAAAATAGTAGTCAGCATTGTCTATATATTTTTAGGTTAAACCCAATGTCATTTTTAATGACAGATACAAAAAAAATTATCTAAAATCAAATTATTGATGACATTTTTCTCCATCCCATGTACTTGTTGAATAAAACATGTCTCAAGGTAATGGCGACTTGAGCTTTGTTTGCAGAGATGAAACTCCCTCTCCTCCACTATGCCCGAGAGAGTTTAGCCTTGATGCATTTTACACCATCCCAAAAACCTGCGTTGACAAGTTATCTGTGACCTGTGGTGAGAGCGGGAATGGCTGCGGTGAAAATCAATCTTCGCCTCTCCTCTCGCCTTGAATACCAGCAGAGCAAACAAACAGGCCTAAACAATACGATATATACCACATATCAATTACACTAAATGCCTCAGTATCTATACTTCACTGTCCCAGGCACACACCGGTTACAAGGCACACACGCTGCTGTAAGACGATAATGGTGCTGCATTGTTCCTCACCATCTGGAGGACTGATAAGGCCTGCCTGTGCATAGTTGATAATGAGAACAGGCAGAGGAAAAACTGAGTGTTAAACATTTCCTTGGCCCATGAAAAAGGTTCCATTAAGTCCACTGACCCCAATTGAATATTAATGAGCTAATTAACGGATTTATTGTTATGCGCAATTCCTGGAGGGGCAATTTTTTTCAAGTGCTATTATTTTTTCTAATTATTTTCTGTACTTTTTATAATTGAATCTTTGTAGCTGCCAGCGTCCTGTTTGTGCCTTGGCAACAAGAAAAAAGCAGTTGGCATCTGTTTTTCCTTCTTTTAGCTTGCTGTAACTACAACAAAAACAAAACAATGTTCTTTTAGATACCAGTGTATTTGTCATCAAGACTATACCCCATCCATCAATGCAACACAAGCCCCAAAATATAACTCTTAAAATGCACCATCTTGCTTATCTGTTTAAGAAATATACAGGGAAAGTGATGTTCAGGTGTTAGATTACAAAAGTGCAATTACTTGGGTTACTGCAGGCTGCATTGCATGGAGGACTTGACAAAGGTTTAAATGGGCAGTGACAGCTGGGGTTGATAGATAGCATAATCAGCTGATGTAGAGGATGCACTGAAGCAGTCCTCAGTGGACAGCTGGAGAATACAGCCAAGCTACTGAGAGAGATGGTAACCTTGGGAGGAATAACTACTGATACTTTGTTTAATGGATATATAAGATATGTACGGCTGTTCCAGAATCCATCTAAAGTAGATTATGTTCTAATGTGTGATTGTAACTAAAACTGTGTAAAAGCACTTAAATCATTTTATCCAAGGTCAGTTTATTTAGTATAATTTCCACCGTATCTACACCACTACAGTAAAAGCATAACCACAACACTAATTAAAAAAAAAAAAGACATTTTGTGGTTTTACTGGGGATTCTGTGCTGGACTATTTCTCAACCAGACTCAGTCACTTTTGGAAGCGCCATCATCACCGTAGGGTTGCCAGGCAACCACCGGAGACTCATAAAGCCTGAATATGTTCCCAAATGGATGCAAACATGGACAGCTGTGGACACCACTGATGTATAGTCATTTTTGTTTATGGTACCTTCTGAAATAGTACTTTCTTTCACTATTCACACATACACAGGAGGTCAGCTTCCAGGTTGTGACTGGTTCACCAATCTGTGGAGAAGTCTGCATGGTCACAAAAAATGAAAAGCACGCAGATATCTGCAGAGCCTATGTGGTCAGCCTCTGATGATGAAATTTAAGGACTCCTCATCTGCACTCGCAGATGTGGAAAGTATAATTTTGATTATGCTGAAGCCGCAACAGCTATAGTGGAAGTAGATTAAAGTGCAATGTCACCAATGGACGCTAGTTTCTGGCAGCACTTTAATCCTTGTAAAATGACAAATATGTCCTTTGTCCATTTGAGATATGTGTGAAATAACAAACATGTTCATTAGTCAGCTTTAGGTGATAGTAGGGTGATTAGTTTACCTTTAAAATAGCTAAGTGGTTTCCTTTGGATGTGTCCTGGAAATGCTGAAGTTGGGAGAGTCCCCTGGGCAAACCCAGGAAAGGACCACATCTCCCACCCACCTTAGAGTATCTGAAGATTCCCCAAGATGAAGTGGAAGGAAAGAAAAAGACATGAGATGTTCTGGTTGCACTGTTAGCAGTTAAGAGTTGGATGGCCCACACCTCTTTTGTTAGGCTTTATATTATAGATAACTGGCACTGAGCAATTTTAAGTGTTTTATAGTCCCACCTGTGTACAGAGTAATGATCAATTTGGACAGGCAACATACAAATTTCAGTCAGCCTTTCGAAGCCAGGAAATAGAGCTATATTATAGAAAACAGCACCTCAGTTTGAAAATGATAAATAAGAAGCAGCAGGGGCCATTCTGATAACCTTTTCGATAACACTAATGCAATTATTATTACATTTTGCTGTCTGCATGTTTGCCTAATTCTGTTTAAGCCTCAAATTCAATTCCAGCTTAATAAAACCATCAATTTCTTTTGGTTACTTCACCAATATAACTTAGAGTAATGAACTCATTTTACTGTTGTATGGAAATTTTGTCTCATTACAATAATTTTGCCTGATCCACTCGGCAGCCGATATTAAGAGTAACGCCCTACAGTCATAGACTGGGTTATTATGCTATATATCACAAAGTGCATTAGGCTCATAAAACCTGTCAACAATAAGGTTTGAAAGTTTGTGAGCATGGCCCAGCAGGTTAATATATTTCCTCCAAAGACTGACTAGAATTGTCCAAGCTATATTGCTGCTATACAGAAACCAATTTTCTGCTAGTTGGGAATTCCAGATTCAATACCCATCCCCCCTTCATACACATTACTTATCCTTAATCGACACAGATGCGTTTCCCATCAAATCGGCTATTTTAGTCTATCATAATTTCTGTACAGACTGGAGAGTTGATCTATTTGTAAAGTTGAAATCTACCCTTTCAGATTCACTGGGCAATTAGGCAAACCATATGAGGGAACACAGTCCCTCTGTAACCGGAGATTTCTTCATAAATATACAGAAAGTGAGTGAAATTAAATCAATTCCAGACACAGAAATGTTTTGTCTTCATAACGTTAAGACGATGGTTCACTCAACTTCAGACTCTCTAAAAAGTAGCTGGATGCTATATCATCAATTAAATTTGTTCTTTTGAATCCTTTTCCACACGATACATAATGGATGTTGAACACTTCTAACACATGACTGAATATTTCTAACTGCAATCTAACTGCAATGCAACGCGACATTGTAGAATTAATGTATAATTGAAATAACTGTAAGAACATATGCCAGCAGAACCTTGAAATAGTTATTCATTATCATTTTAACAACATGATTTTAGTGGCAAATGCTAGCAACTTATATATGCATTACATTTTGTATAACCAACATCCCTTGATAGAAACCGTGATTGCCACAGGACCCACATGTCTGGCAAGTGAGCTGCACTCACACTTATGAAGCACCAGAGTGGGGACAAAGATCAAACAACAGTACATCGTAAACCGCATGTCAGTATGAATGTGTGGTGCTGAGAGGGCTTTCTTTGCACTTCTCAGCGCTCCAAGCCATCAAATGCAGTTCTGAAATAGCTTGATGCTTCTTGAAGAGGGTAATCTTTTGTAACAATCAATTACAATACATTTCCCCCCTCTGTCGAGGCACTAATAGCTCCTCTTTGTGCACATGGTGAGGCATGTCTAGTAAATATACACTGTTTTCCTTTTAAATGTCTTATAATATGCATGGGGAACACAGAAACACACTATGATAGAAGGGCTGAGCATCAAAGCTGGAGAAGCAATTCAGCCGAGTTTCTCAGTCAAAGAAATGAGAATGGAGCATTTTGTGGCTTTCCTCCCATTAGCCAGATTGAATTACTGTGTTTTACTTTTAAGGGCCATCTGTTCTGGTTTAAGTCATATTTCTAAATCTGTCATGTTGTGAGTGTGTATGTGTGGAGAATGCGTCTTTGATGGTTGGGAATACTTTCTTTTTTTTTTTTTGCTCAAAATAAAATGATGTGTAAAGACTATTGTGACATCTGTGACTTGCATGGAAATGCTGTCTGAGTTTCTGCAGACAGGAGAACTATTATCACTGACTGGCATCGGTTGCAAGGAAATATGAATGCATTGACAACTGCAGGTAGTCAACAAATTATCCTCTTAAAGAAAGGTAATTGTCGGACATGACTTTGCAATGTAACATCGGCGTTCTCATCTAAAGCTGACAGATTATTACATCTTGCTGGATTTATCGCAGTTGAAGTAATTAAATAAAGCGGTTTGTGTCAGTGACACAAGTTTGCCCCCTTTTTCTGTCAATTTCTGAAGGATACATAGACATGTAGAGAGAGCAAGTGAGAGAGAGAGAGCAAGAGGAAGATAAAGAAATGGAATGATGAGTGGTGTGGTTCCCTCAAAGGACTTAGTATAAGGGGCCTTATTGAATTAGTTTTATGAAAAGATTATTCAAATAATATAGGCAGTATCCGACTGAATTGAAAGATTTGACATTGCTTCATATTAATTACTTAGTTTCTTAATTTACAAAGATTGCATCTGAGGCTTTTTAGCTTTTTCACTAGACAACTGTCGGCTTTGTGTTGTCACAGACTTGCATGAATTGCATGAAAGTCTGGTGATTATTGTCGCGTATTAGCAAAACAAACACAAACTCCCACAGAGCTCTAGTTAAACTATTTTTTTTTTTACTTTGTTCCCTCAAATGTTTCCAGATACGAAAAGTATTCTATATAAGAGATGCACTTAACCATACATTAGGGATATATGTTAATTTAGTATACCATTTACCATTTAACCAATTTAATCAGCGCTTTTGGGCATACATTTCCGTTATGTCATATTCTTTCCCCTTTCTGATTTGAAAAGCTGACAACGAGCTATACAATTTAGGCCTGGAAGAGCCACTGAAATGTCAGTGATCCACTGTGCCGTTGCAAAGTTGGAGGTGCATGGCTTTAAGGGACAAACCATTTCCCTGTCAGCAGAAAGACTCTCCAGAACAACCTCTTCGCAGCCCAGCAGGCCTTGCACTGTCACTGAGTCCCACGATTGAATTGAATGGTCCACAGATTACTCAATTATTTCTATATACCAGCCTTCCATGGCAGACTAAAGGCCTATTATTTGAGGGACTGAGACCAGAGGAACTTATTACATGTGTGACCTTTTAAAGCCTTTCACCGTGATGGATCTCAGGTGAGAATTTACTGGAATCAATTTTTATCTGAAAGCTCGATGCTTGCTCACTGGTCCAGCCCTGTGTGAAACCAACCTTCACTTTGTAGGAAAAAAAAAGGAAAGACAGAGACATCCCCTTGAATACTGGAAATGGGCAACATTTTAAAGTATGCAAAATGCCTTTGTGTCCTTTCCTCCTAAATTAAAAGAAACTTTGAAACAGAGGGCTGGAGGAAATGCTGGTGTATTGTGCTTAATCAAGGTAGAAATACAAAGAGGGAGCCAGTTCCCCAAAGGTTCACATCAAAAGGTGCATCCCACTTTGTGAGCTATTTAATCAGTTAAAACACAGATGGCAGGCTGCTGCAATTAATTAATCATATATGAGGTATCCTGTACCTGCTAGCTGAAAGTATGTCAGTGCTACAGAGATCTCATTTGGATTTCATTGTAACTACAGCATGTGTCACCAGAGTAATTGCTGAGTATGAATAGGATTGGCTGTGGAGGCTTAGGAATTTATCATTATTGCCAGAGATATTAAGTGAACTTTCTGTTGCCTGTAATGCTACTTTGACATATTTTATCCTAAAGCTTCGTTTTGTGACCCAGTCAAACCGCATTGTCCCCACTAGTCAACAAAAACTGAAAGCTACGTCATTAACTGTGCAAGTCATCACAGAGAAAGTCTTTTTTTTCTTTTTCCATCACAAGCATTAGTTTCTGCTCACGTTAATTCAGCAATATATATATAGAATACATTTCCCCTCTCTCTCTCTCTCTCTCTCTCTCTCTCTCTCTCTCTCTCTATATATATATATATATATATATATATATATATATATATATATGCAAAGTAATATATATATTAATGCAAAGTTATGTTGAACCTGTGGGTGCTTTCACCAAGTTAGAGAGAAATTTGAACCAATCAGCCACCAATCTTGGTAGGTGGTACTATTTTGTATTCAGCAAATGAAACAACAACTTTAGAAAATTCACAACACTATAGATGACACTCATAACAAGATCTACAGACTGGACAAAATGCTCAAAGGAATATGATTGGACCATTGAAAAGCAGGCGTATCTTAGGGGTGCAGGATGAATCGGTTAGCGGTTACCATTTAGCTTACAATCTATAGTGGAGGACAACTGTCCTTGACAGGTGAAGGTAATGGTACTGTTGATTGAAATTACAGGTGACATTTGTCACGTTTTGTTTTGTTGTAACAGAAGAAAAAATGATTCAAGTATAATATAAAAATACAAATAGAATATTGTCAAATTGGTATATTGGCAAGTTAAATAAGTGAAAAATATGATGTGATCTTAAAGGATTAAAAAGACATTTTTTTTATTTCAGGAGGAATTTAAAATGTTCACAATATAAAGCCTAATTTGACTGAAAAGTAAATGGCCTGGTTTGTATCCCTATAAATCTATACATTTAAATCCAATCTGTCAGACTGTAAATGTTCATAATGTTACTACCTATTTAAGTCAAAATGTTTTTATGAGAGATCTTTCAAACACCAAAAAAGCATGAATGCTTTAAGGTCATGATATTTTTAGGCTACTAGACATTTTATCCCAGGGGCAGTAGGAATATTATACATTGTGTACTTGATACTGGTTCACATTAAAACAAATAACCCTGTAATACATTAACAGGTCATGCAAAAGCCATAAGAAAAAAATATTTTTTGTGTTGTGAGTTGTGTTGAGGTAACAAAACCTAAGACAAAAGTGAACCAGTATGTACGTATTATGTCAGCAAGAGTAAAACAAATGCAGTAAGAGGAATAAAACATGAAAGTAATTTGTGGTGGTACATTGGCCATGAAAGAATAGATAGCTTTTGTTAAGGAACAGTGTTTGGTGAATTTGATCTGCTGTCATAACAGTGGTTCTGATTTAAATTATAAGAGTTGTGTTTAAGAAAGTAATTTAAAGTATTCATTGAAATAGATTTTTTAATAGGTAATATGAAAATTGAGCAAATGTAAGTTCTTTCAAATGATTGAATTTGCAGAGTGCTCTGTTTTCTATCATTGCTTATAATTTAATGCACCTAGCATTAATAAGATGAAGTGAAAACCAAAAAGACTCTGAGTAGTGACAACAAAGATTGAGAATGACAGGGTTATAGGTAGGTCAGACGTCTGCCATGTTAAATAACTTCCCTTAGCTTCATACATAGTACATCTCCAAAAGCACATTATCTTACATTGTACAAAATTAATAAACAAGCACCAAATGATAAAACTGTGAAAAGAGTCACAGGGATTAAAATTTAAATATGGATAAATGGGCTGTGCATGTTGTACTCTGTCATACTCTCTGACTATGTTAGTCACACATAGAACCCAGTTCACAGACGTTTTGATCGCTTAGCTTTATTTATTTATTTATTCGTAAAATGTTCCCAGCCAATGCCATAGCATGTATCCTCAGGAGCGTGAGGAGACCACATCAAAATAGAGAAATGATGAAAATAATACACAATATACATCCTCTCTGGATCATCCATACTCAACAAGGTGATGTACTCTCTCTCTATTCTTTACGAGGGTAGAAAATTGCACATGTAATAAAATCCAATTTTATATTTCATTCTGAGAACCACAATAAACACAAAACAAGCAGTAAATAAGCTTTTCAAAAAGCTGATTACCAAAGCAATTTATTGCCAAGTCCAGGACTGTGTTAAAGCAGAGCAGCGCTGAAAGTGGAGGGGCGCACGTTCCAAATCTTCTCTCCCTCAAGCTCTTTGCTTGCCATGTTTTTAGCTGGACTGCTTGATGAGGAGCCAATCTGATCAACTTATTTTACTATATAATGCTCCAGCTTCCACTGAAAGCAGTTACAAAGGATTGTGATTGAGGTCATCCTTGTACCCATCAGGGTGGCAAATGCCGCTACGTACATTACTGACGCCATTTTCTGTCAGTGTTTGGGTTTTTTCAGGCAACAGAGGGACTAAGCTTAATACACAGGCATGGAAATTTGGTTTAAATATCTAATGTATCTGAATTATATTGGGACTCCAGTGTCTATACATGATCTATAGGCTCATGTGGTTCTTGATTACCTGCCAGGTGTTGGCTGTTACATACTGTAAGTGCCAGAATATAAATTAATATAAAGGAAAACCCGAACACAGTCTTTATCTGGAGCAAAATTGGTAAAGATATTATGTTTCTGTCATTATTATTTCACCAGGTATTTATTTAAGCAAAAAAAGATAATGTGCAGATTCCGATTTAAGTGTCTTTTTTATTTTCATTTCCTTCACAAAGACTGACAAAACATAGGAATGTTGTTAAAACGTGTTTTAGAGCTTTTGTCTGTAGCATTGTATTGTTTTTAACTTAAATTAGCGCCAACTTAAGGTGGGGGGAATGAGGAATGAGCAAAAAGTAAAAAGTCTGCATAACATTTTTGAATATAAATTGAGGCAGTGATGGCACAGGAGAAAATGCTATGTGAGGATTATTCACAGTTATATAATGTTAGGAAGAAAACCAGGCGCTTCTCATTTTGGTCATTTATCCCTCATTGTAAAGGTCTGTATATTTCATTGCTGGTGCAGCAGCTTAGGGGATACATTTCAAAGCAGCAAATAAAAATTGGCTAAACTTCCAAAATTAGCACTTCAAAGTCAAACATGATTTGCAGCAAGGGAAGGGGTGAAAGCAGTGTGACTGTGAAAGTGAGTTTGTAAAAGCTAACTGTGTGTGTGTCTGCGTGTGTGCGTGTGTGTATGTGGTGGAGCTGATGTACAGAGTTCAGCATTAGGCCTTAGAACCAATTTCTAGGCAAATTGGTTTCATTTAAGAATGAGATCACAGAGTAAGCAAACCTCTTTCAGGGCAAGTTCATGCATCTGTAGCCATTTATTTCAGTTTTATATGCATTGCCTGGCACTGGATGTTTGTAGGTAGAATATGCATAATCTTAGCCATGGGCACCGTACTGTAGTCACATGATCACATTTACCTGTTATTATGAAATTAAATAGTTTCTTCCATTTTATTGCAATCTGTCTAAAAAAAGCTTCAACAGTCATTTAGCATTTTGTTTTCTATATTCCTTCCAGCACTGTTGTGGAATCAGTACTAATCAAAGCCACATGCAACTAATTGCCCTCTCCAGTCCTTTGCACAGAGCACAAGCAGGCCCATTAGGCATCAATGGAACATATGTTGAGTTTTTGAGTGGGTGTGAAAATCAGTTTATTTTCAAGGGGAATAATAGTCACTTGACCACAGTTACCACATCTGTTCATATTTTCATTTGTTTCAGGTAACCACTCACTCCATTTTAAAACAAATGCCATAGCTTCGTCTCTGAGGCTGTGAGGTCACAGCTGTCTATCTGAAGGACACCATCGTGGTTCATGAGTGGCAATATAGATTATCATTTCAAATAATTATTTCATGAACAATAAGCATACAGATACAAAAAATGCACAAGGTCACCGCATTGTCATCAACATCAGTTGTTTTTACAGTAAGAGGCCAAATCTCACTTATGCCACTTAACCATTATTATTGTGAATTGTTCTGAATAATTCCAAACAAAAAAAAATGAACCGCAGTTGTTTTTTATTCAGTGTCAAAGGATGAATCCTTCTGGCAAGGACAAACATGTTCGAAAAGTCATTCATTCCAACTTCCATTAATATGATAAACATGAAGGACTTTGTACTCAAACACACATATTTGCACTTTAGCCCTCACTTTTTTATTTTTCATTTTTTTAGGGACATCAGTGTTGTGGTGATAATGCAAACTGTTTTAACGCCACCATCATTTTTGGTCCCATTAACAACATGTGCTTGCCTCACCTGTAGTTTGTCACTCTAACATTAAGGTAGATGGGAATGGCAGCTTGATTTTCAAAAGCTGTCAGACAAGACCAAAGTTATTTACTGTCGATGTAAACCAAGTCACTACCACCAGAGAACATCTAGTTTTAAATACCAACAAAATAAAGGACACATTTGAATAACATGTTTTTTCAGAAGACCACATTATAGTGGTAGGGTTATTTTCTATTATTTGTATTATATATTAGGATTTTTATACCTTGACAGAATTATGTCCTTTGATTTGTAAAGAGATTTCAAAACACATTTAAAAAAGCTACAAACTTTCTGTCCAGTTCATGAAAGTAGTGTAGTGTTGCAGAATAATTATTGTCCAGAGCTGTTATGCAGATAATGATTCAAATTTCCCACATGGCAATAATGAGGTTGATTCCTCGCCAGGAGTTGGACACCACGCCGATTTACAAAATATACTGGCAAGAGGATACTTTGAGTATTACCTGCAGTAATCAAAATGCATAGCTTACCATCAGGTTATTCTCCCAAAAAACTCTCATCCATAAAATTAAAGTCAGTATAATTAGAGCTGCTGCAGTGTTGATGAACTCATAAACACAGAATCACAAGTTTCACTTAGAATTTTGGCAACCTTTCCACTTATCAGCCTTCCTTGTGGTTTTTATCCTACGTGCACCCTTTATGACCATGCTCTGCTGACAGCTGTCCCTATGTCAATATGAATGTCTGTCAAGAGAGATTATACATCACATGAATCGAGGCAGATAATGAGCAAGAGGGAAGGGTACTTTTTAACACCCCCTTGTGTGCAACATATGACACGAGCCAAGCTAATTAAGCAGATGCCATAATGCAGTAATCAGGAACACAGAGGAGGTTGGAGAATTCACAAACTTGAATCATAACAGCGCAACATTTGGTGCTTAAGAACTTCTCCACAAACACAAGCAGATGGGAATGCCAAGCTGCAGTGCATGTGTATTTATGTGTGTGAGCATGTACTTGAATGTGTGTGTCGTGTTTTGTAATTCTGGGTGAGTGTGTATGTGCCTCAGTAGTATCTGTGTGCATATTTGTTTCACTCTATCTTATGTTTTACTATGTGATTACCGTGTGTTGGTGGGCATTTACAGTTGTGTAAGCTGCATTTATTGGTGCATGTGTGTGTATGATACACATCATTTGTCTGTGTGTGTGTGTCTCTGTCTGTGTGTGTGTGTATGTGTGTGTGTAGTGTGTGTGTATGAATTTACAGCTGGGGACAGTGTTACCTGGTGAGGTGTTTTTCTCATTATTTTCCCAGAAAATGAGCAATCAGCCATATTGCATGGTACCTGATTGTTTCTCTCTGTAAATCAATCCAGGAATTGCAATTAAAATGTTCTCTTATGTGGTATAATTGATGTCTACCTAATCCTTTATTTGTACCTCACCTGCCGATGAGTCTGAATTTTTAATGAATTTCTAATTAATGCTCATTGCACACTTTGATTTATGTGTTAGCAAATTATATTGCTGTTTGTGTCCTGCTGGTGGAAACGTACCTACAGAATGTCACACTCAGGAGGGAATCTGAAGTTTGCTTTGCTTTTGCCAAAATAGAAGAAAAGCACTGAAAAGTGGACTAAGAATGACTGAATGGAAAAAAGTACTGAAAGAAAACAACAGTGTAGGTTAGACATATTGAATGTTTATGATTATTCTGTACTTTTTGTAGGCTCCAGCCAACATATTAATTCAAACATCAGCTGAGCCACATTCAGAATACAATATGCCTAGTTATGTCTATATGCACCTGTGTAAACTCTGACACAGCTCGCCTATTTTATTATGATTGTGCAGCTTTATTTGGGGCATCAAGCAAAGTTTTATTGAGCATTTACACAGGTGGGCATGACATGCAACAAGCAGTGACCTAATCCAAGAAGCATTTTGTTTATTTTCTCTCTAAGAGTAATACTTATTTTTCTTCAACATTGATTCATTATGTAAAAACATTTAATTTTATGAAATAGTAACATGGCAGGAGTGTTGAGGTTTTAATATGGCAGAAATCATTTTAAATAGACCCAAAGTGGCTCTAATATGCCAAACATAAAAAAACTAATTATATAAATGGCTTAGCCCCTTGTAGCCCAAATATACTATAAATTACCTGCATAAACGTTAAAATAAAAATATCCTATATATTTTATTTTTATTTTAGACAAATGTTTAATCATTGTGATAATGCACAAAGAAATGACATACTGTGTTGTCTCATATATTTATAATCATCACCTATATATTTACATTCTACCACTGTGGTGAGTCAATGCAACAAAATTGTGTTCGTTCAGTTTTCATTCTCTTATGTATACCTGAATGACAATAAAGTCTGTCAAAGTCTAAGTCAATATCAGTTTTGATTGGAGACACACTTGGCAATGTCAACATGAAATGATAACTTGATTAAGTCTCGCAACTCTCTATTATATGCAAATTTATATATTTGACAGCTCCGCCAGAGTTGGTCTATTGTCGGCTTTTGGTGTGTCTCAGAAATAACCTCATGAGATAAACAGACAATGTAACACTGCTCCATTAACAGAGTCTTCTGGGAAGTACTTTTCAAAATAGCACCTCTGTTGCTGATGGGTTTAAATGAACTTAATGAGCATTTATTTTCTCTCTAATTTATTTGCTGTTGCGTTTCATTTCCAGGCCAATTCACCCCTATAATCAGATGGCAATTAGTGAAGCATGAATCACAGAGAGCAGTCCAGCTTAACTCAGTCCCTTTCATGACACCTGCAAGTCCACAACAACACAGTTTGGAGAAGCATTCTTTTATTCCAAATAAAATTGTATTTAGTTCATTTTAAACAGCATCTCTAATTCCATCAGAACTCTGTAAAATGTAATAAAACCTGTTTTGTTGCATCATGTTTTAAAGAAGGATTTCAAATATATTTTCCCTTGCAATGCTTTTTATAGCATTGCGGTTTTGGAGACATGATTACATATGAACACATGGGCCAACCTCTTCCAACAACTTTGGTTTAGGTACAAGAGAAAAAACTCACTATGAACATTTAAGAATCTTTAATTCACACTAGTAATAAAATTGCATTACATTTCATAAAATAAATGTTCCAGTTTATATATACAGAGAAAACAGACTGTACATACCCTCCAATGAACCATTTCTAAAAGGAAAAGAAAACAAACCTGAAACAAATATCACAAAACATACAAGCAATACAGTGCTCAGCTAAGCAGGCACAACTGTACATCAAAATTTGTAACTGCTCAGTGTTGGGGTGTGGGAGGGGCAAAAAGTTGAACATTTACAATAGAGTCCTTAGGGACTGATAAAGGGGTCTTAAAAAGTATTGCAGGCAAGCAGACAGACGCTTGTCTTTTTCTAAGTGCAGCAGAACATCCATCTCGTGTGTGAAGTGTGGAGCTGAACGTTGCCGCTACGAGGTTCCAACTATTGAACCTGCGTCTCAAAGCTCCCATTCAGCTGGCCCTCCTCATAGTCCATTTGACACAAAATCATGTTGTTTTTTAGGAAAAACTTGTCTCCCACGCAAAACCTGTTGGCAGAGAAAAACAAAGGCAGAACTGTTGTTAAAAACACAAAGATGATTAGTGCTGGCATTATGTAAGTGGTGTGTGAGTGTGTGTGCGTGTTGACTGGTGGCGGCATCTGCCCCAGCAGTAAAATGCATTTCAGATCAGCAGGTAATGATGATTTTGTTTGATTGCACACATTTGGCTCAAGACATTTTACCTGATACACACAGACACTACGCCATGTCAAAAAACACCTTGTTCAAAGCCTGCTTTTGATCATCATCATAAATATGTTGCTTTGAATAAAAATAGATTAAAAGCCTATCATTTCAAAGAAAGTAGACATGAGCACTGGCGCCCAACGAAAGGAAGGTCAGCTCTCCTCAGCCTGGCAAAAAAGGTGCTGGCATCACAAGAGTTTCCAAGGAAACTCTGCCATGGGGTTAGGTTTTCGCACACCAGTTTGGTTCCAGTGCTCAAGAATGTTTTTTCCTCTAAAGTCACAGAGTCAATTGAAGAGGAAAAATAGCACATAGCAGCCTTCGCCACTGATGTTCTTCTCTATGCTGCTGCTTGTTTGTGTGACACAGTGGAGAAAGCTGCATAATGTGACTGAAGGGGAGTGAAGATAAGCATATAGACGAGCGTAGCCTGGCTTTAGTAATGTGCCAGGCTGGTCAAACAGTCACGGCCATGGCAATGCTGTGCCAGATGAGACCTGGCTTCATGTCTGCCAGCTGAGAAGAGAGCCTGCAGTCATAATTCCCTTACAGCAGGTGTTCACTATGGTAACTGAATCTGGCCTGGAGAAGGTTAATGGGCTTGTGCTGTGTGTAAGAACAGGGTCACAGCACCCCTGACAAGCATGCAAAGGACGTTCTGCTCCCAGAGTGGCGCCATTACCAGCAGTATATTAATGGGGAAAAGCAATATTGGGGAATGTCATATTCTATGTATATCATACCATAGGCTTTATGCTCGCTCCAATTTTATAATAGTTTCTATCACTAGGGAAACACCATTTCACCTATGCATGTCCGGTCTCCCTTGCAGCAGGTTCAGACCGACCGTGAAGAGAAGGGAGGCTCAGTCAGTTTACTTTTAGCACCCATGTTAAACAATTGGACCGCTACAGTCTTGGCATGGAGCTCCACGGCTGGATTTCAATCCCACAGTGATAGTTTTGGCGTCAGGTCTACTTTCGTACATGACGGATCTGTCTTGACATCCGGCCACTACTGTGTGCCTACACCTTTTTTTATATATATTAAATGCTGTTAGCATGAAACCAGTGTTGCCGATTTCCAAATTTTGTTGCTAGATTAAGCATTTTTCAGACTGCTATGGTGATTTAAAATATTTTTAAAGCGGCTAATGACATTTCTAGCAACTTCTTGGCCACACCTGAACCCAATCTACTTGAAGGAAGTCACCAATATTTCTCAGTAATTGATAGATAATGTGGTGTAACTGTGCTCAGAGCAGCAGCACGTTCAGTTGACCATCGGAGATATGAATGAGCATATCTAAGGACCAACAAATTTTTATACTTTACTATGTAAGTTTGATATAACATGTTAAATGGTGAATAGACTGTGTTTAAATAGCATCACACACATTTGAGATGAAAAAGAGAGATTTTAATTTCTGCTGTAAAGTTCTGCATTTTAACCTGAGGGTCTATGGGGCCAGTCTTGGTATTGGAACCAGCCTCAAGTGGCTATTTAAGGAACTGCAGTTTTGGCACTTAATGGCTTAATTTTTCAGCCTTGGAGATTGCCATTATCTTCATTTGCACTGATTGTACACGGATGGATTTGATAACTAAGGTCGTGTAATTTCAATGAATATTTATTTTACTGAATAAAGGTCAGCTCCATCTATAGGTGTGATTAGAAAAGAACAGAATCGCTTGTTGATCTGCATGGAGAAGCAATGCTCCGTGGTGTTTCCATTTCCAGTCTGAACCCGGTGTTATGCAGCAGCACCTCTGGAAGACTTTTTTGTAGCTACCTCTTTGAAAATAAGAGCTCATTTCACATCCCTCTGGCTTAAAAGATTTACAGATCGAGCTACAAACAAGGACAAACTGCTGGCAGTGTGTCACAATAGCAAATAATTAGCAGAGCATTACAGATGCAACATGTAAACCTTTATATATAAGAGACAATCCACGGTTTATTTTTTTCATCTTTTCATACCGCAGTTTGTAATAATGTAATCAGGCAGATGAACTCTGTTACGCCTGAAGAGAAAGCTCTTTCAGCAGATTCTTATATTTAAGCTATTGGCCATTTTAACAAAAAAAAAAGGCAATGTTGTTTTGCAGTTATGATCTCTATTCTTACCTCTGGTTACAAAGCTGACAGGCAAAACAGTCCAAATGGTAAACATTATCTCTGGCTCTCATCACCATTTCAAAGGCTGGGATCAGTTTACTGCAGGCTGCACAGTTCCCCGTTGTACCAAAGAGCCTGAAAGACAGAGCACAGACGGAGATTAACCCACGTCCCCTTTACCTTGATGCAATAAAAGAGTAAACAAAAACATACTGACAGCAAGGACAATAGCAGGGAAAAAATGATGCAACGCAAGAGAAAACAAAGCAGAATCAAAATATGTTGACTGTAATGCACGAATCATTCTTGGCACCCACTTGGTATTTTTGTTAATGAGAGTTACAAACATAGATCTTAATTCTTGGCTAATGATCTAATTAAAATGATCACATGGTTTTAATCTCCTTCTTCAAAGAAATTCTCTCTCTTGCACATTGCAAAAGCAACAAAAACAAGTCTGAGGTAAACCATTTGAGCTGTTGAAAGTTTTCTTTCATATCCTAATGTGTCTATCTCCAAATGAAGCCAGCTGGATTTTACACATGAGGCTGTGCTCTAAATTGAAGTCGTAAATTCAAAAGATTTCTGTTACAAGGATTCACTCTCAATCCCTTCTCTCTCTCTATCTGTCTCTCTCGCGCGTGCGCTCCGTCCTTCTTTTTCATTCAGGGAAGACAATGATGAGATGTACCCTTGAAGAGTTAAATAAATGTTGCTCAGACTCACAACTCAAACCTTGCAGCTGCTTGTTTAGGCAACTGTTTATTAGACTGCAGCCAAACGATAAAGGTCACAAACAGTGCAAGGAGGCACTGGTGTAGATCTCTTTTCTCTTCAAAGGGTCCTCAAATACTTTTCCCCGTCAGATTTACATTTTCATTTTCCAAGCGCCTGCCTTCTATGTTTAATTTGGAGATTCTGAAGCACAGACAGATTTATATATTCTGCAGGAGGAGAAGGACCGTTTCACAGCTTTACAAGAGGGGATAAGGCAACAGCAGATTGCCATTCCAACAGTATGTTAAGCGCTTTTCCCCAAAATTGTTGGACTCAGACAGAAGAGTCACAGTGTTGATATTCGGTCTCGTTTAGGCTAGTCCCATTCAGTTGCTTTCACCTTGTTAAAGAAAATGTCTATCTAGCAGCCCTGCTTCTAATTAGGGGCCACTGCCCCAGAGGAGCAGGAGAGAAAGAAACAGAGGGAGAAGGGCTGTTATGTTCCATGAGAGGGATTCACAGCGTGTTAAACAGAGACATTGTTACAACTGGTTATTGTTTCAGTAAAATACTGCATGTTCTCATACAGCAGACAAGACAATCTGGCATTCTGTAAAAAAGATATTTTTTTTCACCTACTGCAGAGACATATTTACTATAAACACTTGCAGATACAAGTTTTTTTATGACGTATTTGTGAAAAAGAGAAATATCCTAATGCCTGCTTATTTACATCATAGTATGTTATAAACATTTGTTAAATGTTGATATTCTACTTATAAATAATATATAGGGGGAAAGAAAAGTGAAAAGTGTTCCCAAAAAAATATTATTCCAAAATCACACACCTTCAGTCCATGTATCATTTCTTGTATCTATTATATTATTTGCAGCAAAAGAATTTTGGCAACCCTGATTTTTTTTTCTTGTAATTTTGATGAATCAAGTCTCTTCACTTGTGTTCACCATAGCTTTCACCTTGGGGTGTCACTTAGTGCCACTCACCTTCTCAACCTGTGTCATCATGACAGTGGCAACGACTGCTCCAGATACCACACCTGAGCTCTAACTGTAATGAGGGGTCACATACACTCACAATGTCTTTCTCTTTCCCCTCAGGGAACCAAAGCAATAGAAGAGCCTAGAGAGCCTAGGCCACTTCCAAAGTCTGACATGCACGCACCTATAACAGCTCGTAGAATTATTCTAACCCATCTCCATTACACCCCGCTGGGCGGTGCACATGGCGCTCACTTGATGCATAGAGGTTGTGAAAACGCTTGCTGGGGTAGGCCCAGCTTGCTGCCCGCATTAAGTTCCACCTTCAGTCAAAGTTGCGTTTGACATCTTTGGCTCATTTTTTTTTTTTTTTTTACCTTTCAGTTAGACAGTAAATTCTCTCCAAAAATGAACCTGAATACTGTAGGCATAATCTCTTTTTGCCCAGATCTTTTGAAAAAATTTTTTTAACATCAAACTTCTCCAACTATTTCCAGACACAAGCAGGATCTGCTATATCGATAAAAAGATAATAAACAACAATTCTCATTTCCATTAAAATATAAACTGCTAAATATCATAAAATCTTACACTATATATATATATGTCACATATATTAAAAGGGACACTATTGATTCTACACCGTACATCCAGTTCAGTGTTCTCATCATGTTGAGTACTGATCAATCTTAACTTAGAGATCCGGCCTGGTAAACACCCACATTCTTCAAATTCTATGCCCCCCGTTTGATATTATCATGGTGACATTACCCCTTGGAAGGAACACAGACAGCTTGCTTGTACGTTGAGTTTGTTACTTTGGAAGATCCTTGTTTTTCTGAATGCAATAGCAAGAGGCAACACATAACTACTACTGCTGGCTCAGAAATGCTTTGCACCTTCTAGCTGAAAGTACAGTAAGCTGAATGAAGGTTGAGTATTGTGACATGTATCTAGACATTTTTTGTTCAATTTTGCCAAAACTTGAAGACGTAGCCTTTAGGAAATTGTATTGAATGTAACTGTGTGTTATTCACACACTTCTTCCGATAACAATGGATGTGTCTGGGTTATAACATGGCATCGGCATACAGCTGAATCGGGCCTCTCGTGCTAAAAGGAGATTAGAGCCTGAGAGAAATGTTCAAATAGATTGCGCTGTTCTATTCCTGTTCCTAAGTTCTGAGATTTGGATGTACCAGAATAACTAGAATATAAACATAATATAAATACACAAAAAAGCTGTGTTAACACAGTTGCTCGAATCTTTTTTTTCTCTAAATTTGATATGATTTACAGCACTGCGAGACTGCCTTCATAGAACATAAATTGCAGATTACCTTTTGAAAAAACATCAATTAGTTTCATTTACAATAGAATCTTTTGTTTGAACAGGCTATTTTCTGCAGAATTCCCATGTATTGTTCTGACATACATGTCATGTATTGTAAGAGTGCAGTGGCTCATGCACTTCAATTTCCCTGGTAATTTGGATTAAATAAATCAATATTCTCAAAAGGAAAGTGGGGGAAAATCAACATAGTTTTTAGTGCTTTGAATAGAAAATGAATGATGAATTTCTGGAAAATAAGAGAGTACTGTATGATAGCTTCTTATAATACTCTGTGTCCATCAGGCTTTGTTCATCAATCATCAGCATTGTAGCGGGGTTGGAGCCAAAAAAACGCCTTATTTTAAAATAGACACTTCTGTGGTTAATTTAAACAGATAGCACCCTGCAACATGTGAGACATTCTGGAATGACGTTTTGAAAAGGATAATGCATTGTAAAGTGAAAGCAGGCTAGCTATTTATAGTATGACTTTAACATGAGTGAGTATTACGGAACTTGTAATCTGTGTTCAATTATATGTCCCCTTATCCACAAACTGGCAAAGTATCTAAATATACATTTTTCTATAAATGTAGTTATTAAATTCATAAACATACTGACCGAAACTCTCTGCTGTTGTATTTATTGAATTAATTAGGATCAAAGGCGCAATTGTAGCTTAGATGTTGTTACATGTATGCTGTTGTGGTTGGAAATGTATGGTCTTGAAATAAGTTATTAATAACTAATTTCTATTTACTATCATCTTTAAAACAGGAGGACATACCATACAGAATATATTTATATATTATTCATCCCAAATCTATAAAAAAAAATTCTCAGTCATTAACTACAATTTTAACTTTGTGTGCTGTTATAGGGAACAGTATTTGACAGCAGTAAAGAAACCCAGCTCTCCTTCCTCAGTTATTGAGTTATTACAATGGGTCTTTCAAAAGAGGTCCTTCTTTACTCCTTTCAACTTAATGCTTTGCCAACTTCAAACCCTTAAAGTGCATCATCTGCCTCTGCATTGCTTCCCTCAGATTGGACCGTGGCTCTTGAAGTTTACCTGTTCGGTGAGCTCTTTGAGACTCCCCAGTCTGCGCAGGTTTTGTCAGATTTCATAAAAGGGAAAGCTGTTAATGCATGCATCGCATGTTCTTCCCCTTCCCCAACTGTTCTCTTTTTGAAAGTCTGAAACTTTATGTTCAGATTTATCTTGCCCAGAACGGAAGAGCAACTGTTTTACTTATCAATGCAATAATGAGAGGACAATTTTAAAAAAACAGTCACATCCAGATGGAGCTATCACCTCCCCCCCTGCTATTTTGCCAGTTTGTGGATAACATATAATATTCATTATCTTGAAAAGGTTTTCCTCTTAGAGTTAATTATACCCCATTTTGATAAGTGGGTGACTATTATGTCCTCTGTAATATATGAAATAGTAGATTAAATGAGCTTAGTCCAGATGATCACACCATGACTAGATTGTCAACCCTCTGGTAAAGTCATATGATCACGGGCTCTAGACATAAAGGAAATGTCTAATTAATCTATTATTCTCATTTGTAATGGAAAAGTGTGGCCAAATTGTGGAAAAAAAACACTCCCAGTACAGAGAAATTAATGTCAGGGTGATTAGAAATTCTGTTTTTTTGTTAGCGCAATAGTTTGGAGGGCAAGGGAGGACACTGGCTAAGGTGTGTGCGTAGTTTTAGTGTTTGTGTGTGTTGAAGATTCAGCAAAGCGTGAGTTCATTCAATAAGTTGTTAATGCCACTGAAGGACAATCACAGATGGAGTTCCTATAATAATTAATGTGAGCATGGCAGGGTTCCAAACTCTGGGAAATAACCAAAGTGTGTTTGATCCACCCGCGTGTCTTTAATGAAGTGCAGGAGGCTAATTCAGTGCACAGATTTAACTTCATTACTGCAGGTGAGCGGAGCCTTCATCTTACTACACAGTAGAAGGATCGAAAAAGAAACTGGTGCAGTGCTAAGACTGCGTCACCTACTTTCCAATGCTCCCAAACTGCCTCTTTTATACAAGTTAGGTAAGGTTTTTAATTTGTTCCATAATAGAATTTATCTCAAGCATCTCTAGTCATTAAGTGTTGCTGCATTTGTCGCAGGCTGAAGAGCAGGCGAATGGGATGGATTTCATTAGGCAATCCAGGGCAACAGAGGTGCACTGAAAGCTCTCTCCTCATCTTCTTTTTAATTCTTAGTATTTATTTATTTTTTTTAGTATTCCTAACTCTTTATTTCATATGTCATACTCAGATTTTCATTCCATCTCTGACCTCTACATCTTACTGGTCTAATGTGCAAGAAAGCTTTTCCTTTTCCCTTCACTGTGCCAGTTAAGCACTTATGGCTCGGGGGTTGGGGTTGCTGTCCTTTCAGCAGATGTATTTTACCAAGTGAAAGTCTAAGCTTCATCATTTTTGCTTTCTCTTGGTCATTTGCCCATTTATTATTACCTCATATGCACCATCTGCCCCTTCTGGGGGCAACACTGGGTCTTAGTGGACCTCTCACTGCATCTTAAAAGCATTAACTGTGGGTGGAAACTGATGGATGGTAATGGTCTATCTCAATGCAACGTCCCTAAGCTCCTCTCAAGTGGGCTGCAGGCTCCTTCTGGGTCAGAGGAAAAGCTGAGATGTGAGTGAAATATCATGAAGATCCATGGGAGCGGTAGGGAGATAACCAAGTTGATTAAGGTTCTCTTTACTTTGAATTTTACTAGTGATTGAAGTGATGTCTGCTGTTTTAAATGTGTTCCTCTAAATCAAAGTAATGAATGGATCCAAACCCAGCGAATAGCAATAAGCTGGTGATATCAATGAGTGGAGAGACAAGTAGGCAGAAGGCAAATGGAGAAAGGGAAAGGGGGAGGATAGTACAGGTCAGGGAGTTTTAGGATGGGGGGGCCTAGGGCACCGGCATCCTTAAGTCGGCCCCAGGGGGGTTCCCTCTCAGATAAATGGTAGGATCTCATTGGGAATGTGACTTAACGCCCGGGAAATGGTCATGTTTAATTTAACAAGCAGATGGCAGGGGACATCTGAAGGGAGGGGGGGGGTTCTTGTGAAGCAACATGCCTGCCTGGAGGTTTCTTACAGCCTACAGCTCTGGTACAACTGAGACCTACTCTACTCTGTAACAGAAGTCTGCTATGTTCATGTAAACATGGGAAAAAAATACTATGAACGCTATGAAAAGCAAAAATTACGTTATTGTTTAAACTTTACACCATACACCAATAATGGCTTCTAGTTTAATAGGCATATATTTTATCAATAGTACAGAGGTTTATACTGGAGCAGTGACTGATTTACAGTGCTGTGGAGGTAAAATTCCAAAACTGACATCCCATAATGCCCCAAAAGTTTCAAATGTTGCATGGAAAATTAGATTATAGATTTATAGATTAGATTTTTTTAGTAATTAATCAAATCAGTCAAAATTATAAAACAATTATAGATGATTTTTATGAGAACATTCAAATGTGTTTGTGTAAATTACTGTAGGATTGTATGCCACTACGTACTTTCCTTTTTAAAATTTAGAGCTTTTCATATTTTGACAGTTGCACATGATTATTCATAATTCATGCAGATGTAGATTTCTTTAAGGATTCAAAATAAAGAGATGGATTTTGTTAAAAAAAAAAAAATCCCCAAAAATGTAATTTAATTTTTGCCTATGCGATACTCAGAACAGCATTTACATGCTGCTGTTGGCATACGGAAAAATAAAATGACAGCAAACTGTCTGCACTTGGGAGCCATTGTAGAGATTTAGATAATTTTAAATGTTTTGGTTTTTTTTTGTTTTTTTTAAATAGGAGCCACATATCTTATACTTTGGAAAACAAACGCAAAATGGTACCAGAAGGTTAAAAAATTAAAATAAAACATGTTGTGATTCCTTCATGTCACACAGCCCTTGCAATGGCATGGCTTTTGTGTTGTGAGTGGAGAGAGGTGATTGTGTGTCTTGTCTTGCCTCAGGTAGTCCCTGCGACAGAGGATGAGGTTGGCTTTCGTATAGAGGGTGGATCCCACCTCCCCCAGGCGGCAGTCACAGCAGGCACATTTGAGACAGTCCTCATGCCAGTATTTGTCCAGGGCCTTGAGCAGGTAGCGGTCTTTAATCTTGCGATTGCAGCCAGCACACCCCTTCTGTTTCCCTTTGGGCTGGACGGAGAGCATCGGCACACCTGTAGTGATAAGGAGACAAACAGCCATGCGTGATTTACGGCCCAGGAACACGAGTGACTTTTCATGTTCTCTTTTTGATAAGCCGGCTGCTTCTCAAGGCATCTAAGCCTGGCCTTGTGCACGGCCACAGCACACTGCCACAGCACACTGCCTGCCTGCTTCATATGCATTAAAGAAAACATTCTTCCATGTAGATAGACACACAGGTCACATTGGACTACAAAGCCCTGACGTACTCGTTCCACTTACAACATGCTGTATTACAAAAGTTACATGATCACAGAGTATGGGGCATGTCCTGTGTATTTCTGAGGTTAGAAGAGACACTGTTTATTTAGTTTACTGTGGTATTTACAGTGTGTAGTACGTTAGTTACCTACCACTTCATCAAAGCCCATTTCACTCAACTGTCCACAGCTGTAAAAGCTCCTCATGGGCTTTGTTTGGTATAGATTAACATTAACCTTTTAAAAAGCCTCTGACCACAAAAACGCTGCTACCAGACCCCAGTGAGATATGTTATGGCCTAAGTGCCTTTTAGCATACACTCACTCTCTGTGTTTCATACATACACACTCATGCACGGAAACAAACTCTCGCACACACACGTGGGCACGCAGACCACAAACGCACACACACAGCGTTCCCCACTCAGAGCATTACAGCATTTCCTCCTTTTACACTTATCTGTACTCATGTGTCTGCAACGAGCGAGCCTAAGTTACCAAACTCGCAAATTGCCCTACTGTCACGCAGGTCCCCTTTAAGTGCGCCTTTTAGCCTCCTAAAGGACAAATAAAGGCCATTTAATAACTGCACTAAACACTAATAGTGTATGTGTGGTTGACATTTGTGTTTGGACTAAAAGCCCCCCTCAGGCCACTGCTGGTACAGAGGCAGGGGTGCGCAGCTCCCCTCTGTAGCACTAACAGGTCTGCCACAGCTGAAAGCACAAGACAACAGCTCTTAAGACACTCTCTCACACACTGAGCTATTGATCCGTCTAAAAGGACACACAGTGGACGCCACTTGCCACTCTCTTTCAAAACACATTTCTCTCTCTCTCTCTCTCTCTTTAAAAAAAAAAAAACAAAAAAAAAAAAAAAAAAAAAACTGGACACTGCATCACAGGGGGTTAGGCCAGCATTTTGTTTTTGTGGGTATCTATAAAGGCATGGATATAAAAAGCAAGATGCAACTTGTGATAATGACTTGCCATTCTGGGATGGAACCATATGGCAGCCAGCTTACCTGGGTCTAGTAATTGGAACCTATGGCGAAAGAAGCTCTATGTTGTCTCTATAATCCTTGGTAAAAATCCCTATTTTTACCAATACACAAACTGTGTTTTATTCCAAGTAATGAGCATATGACAAGTGTGCTTGTATAGAAGTAACCAAAAAAGACTAAAATTCTATTAGAACTTTGATTATTACAGCTCCAAAAGAACAGCTCATGCTTTCAATCATGAAGATGATCTCATAAATATATATATATATATATATATATATATATATATATATATATATATATATATATTTATGTGGCAGACAATGATTTCATTTTTTCCATTTTTGCTCGAACTCATCAAGCAATTGCCTATGTTTTATGTAGAAATTCAACATATGGCCTTCATTGGCAGGCAAACAGTTAAGAAACACAAGAGAAAAACACACCTAGTGTAAGAATATATTTATTAATATCATGAATTGTACACGGAAAGAAGATAAGTTGAGTTTGAGGTTAGCGCAGAATATGAAATTAGGATGACATCTCCAGAGACAATGATGTTAGCACAGAGTATGAAGTTAGCATGACATTAGAAGAGAGTATTAAGGTAACAGAGCGTATGAAGTTAGCAGAGCATATGAAGTTAGCTCTAGGCTATAGCTGTAAATGTAGCCATCAAGTTTACAGTTTAGGCTATTTGTCCATGAATAAATGCTACAACTCCTCAAGACCCAAGCCAAGTGGCAGTGTCTTGCTTGCCTGCTGTTGATTAAAGTGAAGGGGGTTAGCCCTGAGGTTAGCTCGGCATCTGACCAGGCTCAATTAAGGTGGGCTGACCTTTAAGGTGGACCAGCTATTCCTCATTGGAGGAGAAACTCGGCTGCTCCTGAAAAGAGAATTGAGAAACCTGGCTGCTGTCTCTCTTCTACAGAGTCCATCCCATGAGTTAGACTGTTATGTCACAACTAGAGTTTTATATCCATGTATAAAGGCCTACTTTAAAGGCATGTTGTACAGAGTTTTGTATGAAATGTCACTGTTTTACTGGTGAACTTTAGAGATGTGCGCAGGTGCGTTTTGTCCAGATCAAATGTAGGTTACAATAAACACAACTGCGGCTGGTGACAAGACTGCTTCACTCACTTTTATCTGCTGAGCCTGTCAAGTTTGTTCTTTCACAAAAACCTTACACCAATTTTCTTCGGAAAAGAAAAGCATATTTTCTCTCTCCCTCTGTCTCTCTCACATGCATGCATGTGTGTGCACAGACACACTCACATCTACACACAAATGGACTCACAAAGTACCTTATTGGATCCAGATTTGCTCTGCAATTTTTGGCTATCCACACATCAATAATTCTATGGATGTAATATAATTAGCATTTCCCTTTTTAAAAATGAGGTGAAAGAAATGGGAGAGCTTGTTAGTCAAATTTATAGCTTTGGTTTATATGTCAGTAAGTGCTCTGGTGGTGTTGAGCCGTCTTATTTCTTTATCAGAAGTGGAAAGGAAAGGCTAATTGGTCCAGTTCTGGTGATGGGAGCTATCAATTAGTGTTCTGCCTGCCCTGCAGCTCCTTCACCTCCCTCCCTCACCAAAACAGGCCCCTTGAAGCTGGCACATTAGGATCACAAAACCTGCTATAAATACCAATGTTCAGTGTAAATGAAGCTAAAAAGCTTCAAATTCAAGCCACACTGGCTAAGGGCGGACTCTTCTACCTGCATTTCATGGCTTGTTAGGGGAGCTCTCTGCAGGTATGCCAACAGTGCTCGCCTGACAGGCTTCTACAGAACTAAAAACAGTCTTAATGAGGAGAGAGAAAATGCCTGTGTGTGTTTCTATGTACATGTGTATGTGTTTCTGAGGTTGTGCAAAGAAGAAGACAGGAGTTTTTGCAATTCCCTCAGGGCTCACAAAAACCTTTAATTTTTTATGACATCTAATTAGTTATTCTACTCAAAATCTTTGCTTTAAATAAGAGAACTAATTATACAAAAAGGTCGTTCCTCCACCTCCAGAGAACTACTCCTAATTGGTTGAGACCACCACCCGCCACATATTCCTTAAACATATCACATGTGTGTTTTACATCACGTTTGAAAAGACCTAGTCCTTAACCTATCCTGGAATTACTGTATGCTGCTCAACCCCCTGGTTGGATGTGTACTTTGTTTTAAACCCTGCTCAACATCATCAAAGTGACAACACACTCTGTGTTATAGTGAAACTGAGGTTCTGTTTTCAGTTAGTCTCACATTCATTCCTTCATGCATATGTCGTGGTCCTGCAGGCCTGACTAGAAAGAGAGATGTCTCAAAAGAGAAACGTCTAACGTCTTCCAGGAAACCAGTGTTTCGAATTGAACTGATGCCTCTTCCTTGAAGCCATTGCAGAGAACAAACATGAGTTTGATTCCTTCTACAAAAGCAGCCTTTGGAAACCAGCTATAATAGTAGTGCAGCAAGCAGTGGCTCACTCCTACTAAACAAAGAGCAGTGACAGGAAAAAAAAGATTGTGTAAAGTAAATGTCTTTTCAATCTTAATGCCATGAGACATTTTTGCACCTGTCACCACTCTCGGCGCTCTGTGAAACTGTGGAGTAGAACAGAACCTCCCATGCTTCCCACCTCCCAGGAAGAAAAGCTGCATTATGAAAGGAAGTAGCAGACTAGGAGGCAGCTTCCACTTAATCCAATCCATTTAACAGATACAAGTGTCACTGACCTTCCAGTGTCATTTGATGTCACCAAAAGCATGCCTCTCCACATCACAATTCATTCTCCAACAAGAGATGCATTTTACCCCTCAAAGTCGAGAGACAGCACTTGCCCTGCCAAATATCCTTCCTGAGAAGGAATTTAATGCCATTAGTAGTGTTTGTAAAGGCCTGTCATCTCTCCTTCCATCCGTCTACTTTCTTAAAGATTGTATCTTTCAAGAATATGTACAGTTTCTCAGCCCAAGCAGTCTGTCAGAGCATGTATTTTCCATTATAGAGATAGCATCCGATTTCTATGTTACCCTATTTAGACTTCCGTCTTCACAGCTATCAAAACATCACATCAGTCTGCTAACCTTTTTGATATATTTAAGGTTTTAATAGAAAATACGCTTTTCGGTCAAGGAAATATTTAAAAATAGAGAAATATAATTGTCACATATTCACATTTCCTCAGACTGGACAAAGAATGTGTGAAAAGCAAGATAATTTTCTTTTCTGTGTTGTTAGCAAAAAATAGTGTTTTTAGTGAACGAGCAGGTGCAAAGATACATGCTGCATGGGTTTCCTATGAATCCTGGAGCAATCAACCATGCTTGTGTCATGTCATGCAGAATAAAGGAAGATTGGTTATTGCTTTATAATAATAATCCTAATTGGCTTCGCTTGTGAAATTCTACATCACTGTATGCACAAATTCATGGTATCCTTCTCATACATACAGTGGAACATCTGCTCTCACAGGCACTCACCCTTTATAGCGGAAAGGACAGTTGCATCCGATTCTGCGTTTTGTTAAATGCCATTTCGATCAATTAAAAGAACTGATGCCATGGTGTGATGCAGACTTTGCTAGTTCATGGGGCGGTAAAGGATCTTGATGAGAGCCACTCAGCCTTCCTGACCCATGGGGAGGGAGGCAAGCTTTTTAAGAAGGTGGAAGCTGGCCCTGGGTGGGCCTCCTCTCAGGGGCCCCTATAATTCCTCATCCCAGCTGCAGCAAACATGAGTGTTAGTCACCAGCATGGTAAGTACACCGACTGCGATGTTCAGGGAAATTAGATACTAAATTACCAAATCATTGCCCTTAGCCGAAACAAGTGCATTTGTCATAAACATTTTTACCAGCACCATCTCTTAATTCAAAGCACTCCTGCAGAAGACATCAATAAGGCATTAATGGTTTACAATGAATCTAAAAAACAATGAAAGTTACCAAACCATCGCACAGCATCCCTGCATGATAAAAACAAGGAATCATCTTAAATAAATCTGAAAAGTAATATTATATCATATTACATGTTATTGTGGCGGTAAACAGGAAGAACAAGCAGTATAAAGCAATGTAAAATCCAAAAGTGTCCATGTTGGTTTCCTCAGTGTATGTGCAGTTTAAAAGCAACAGGGGCTGCTTTAAACTCCACGCTTAGGTTTCTGCCACCACTGTGAATGCCGTGGCCATGGAAATCCCAAATAAAATTTGTCCCTGGGCCAAGGTGTCTGCCACTGAGGTTAATAGGGATCTCATGCAGATGTCTTGCCATTGTGTGTATGAATCAGCCCCTTTCATTCAGCTTCCGTCATTGCTGTAATTGAGCCCATAGACACGTTTCTCTGTTGCCAAGACAAAATACAAGACATCTGGTAATAATATCATCTGGAATACACATGCCAGTTAAAAACCTGACTGATGAGTATATTCTGAATGATAAGCAAAATAAAGACCACTGATTCACTGTGTGATTCATGTTCTCATCCTTATTTGGAGCGAGTAAAGGGAGAGATATGCATGAATGCACACACACACACTCACTCACTCACCGAGGGACTCACTGACACACACATTCCCAAATTGGGTAGTTTCTTATAGGGCCCAGGTCAATATTACATTTCATACTAAATGCATTTTTTTCCTTATAGTTCCCTTTAAGAGCCTTCTATGTTACTGTACGGCTTGCTACATTTCCAGATGGTTGTGTGTGAATGCTGGGGTCTGTGAGGTGATTCCTGTGACTGTATGCATGCTATGATTATGACATAATTAACACCCACAGTAAGTGGGAGCGAGAGCAGACAGGGCTGGTGCGGATGAGGTGGGGACTGTTCATTAACAAGATGCACTCTCTCAAACTTTGCAGCTTGCTGTGCCTAATAAGCCCTGGTGAAACGGAGCCCAGCCGTCCCTTGCATTGACCCTGGCACTGCCTGGGATAAGGGAGGGTTTTGTCTCCTGGAATAATTGCTCTTTTCACATGTTACAAGTGTCCTGACCCCCACGGTCGGCAGCCACTTTCCCTAACATAATTACTCCTGATCCGCTCCAAATGAGTCAGCCGCATTAGGGCTGCAATAACACTGGCCCAGCTTCAAGCGCGGCATGGGGAGTCTCAGCAGAGCAGCCTGGAACAGGACTGCCTTTTCTCCCAGCCCACGGTCATTTCCATCACGTCAGAGGTGCATTTCTTACACTTGAAGTCAGCACGAAGGCCGTGGGCCTTTTTCTGAGGCTTACAGAAGGCATTGTTAGCTCCTGGTGCTCACTGCTCACTGTGGTTTGGCTGCAGACTCCGTCCCAATTAACGGAAACTTCATTAGGGTGTTTTTCCACACTTTTCAGACCCCTATTATTTTTAATTTATTCACATGGGGTTAATTAAAAGAAATGTATCACAGAGATATGCAACAGCTTTATAATTAAATTCATTGCTGCCTTTTTTAAAGACATGAAACTGGCAGAGTTTCCAAATTATTTCAGAATGTGACTTGTTTCAATACTTGGTTGCTTAGTAGAAGTGTGAGATTAGAGCTCTGCAAGGTAAGCTGTCAACAGCAGAAACAGTGTGAGAGGGAGAAATGGGGTGAAAAAAGTGAATAAGATAAATGAGGAGAGGGAGTGAAGACACAACACAGTCATGGTTTTATTGTGCAGAGTTAACCCATATAACCCATGCAAAAACCCTTAAAGAAGTGACAGTGTTGTCAGAGCAAAGAGAACATTTGATATTGTATCTGGCCATGTCAAATACGGGCTTAATGTTGGGCTTTGTCTCCTGTTAGTGTGATCTTGAAACCTGCCCTTTTACCATTTTTCACTTAAGTGCAAGCTGTCAATAATCAAGCGGGTGAATGCATCTTCATCTTCAATCCTCACACAGAAGTTGTGAGATTAGCTGACATTTTTAGTGTTCATTTGAAATTGAATAAAGGGAACATTCATCTATTCTCAAGCTACATTTAGACGTAGACAAACGAGGCAATTTTATCTGCCACTTCATGAATCCTGGCAACAACAACAAAAATGAAACCTTTACAGCTGTCACAGCTAGTTTCCACCATTTGGAAACAGAATAACGCACAAGCATGTTTTAGTTCATATTAAAAATACATTTTTAGAGGAATAAATGTAGCCGTCTAAAGTTTGTGTCAATCAGGAGGTCAAGAAGTGATGTACGAAATCCTCCCCACTCCCCGGCAATTACTGCACACTTTTTTTTTCAAAGGATATGCCAGGAGACAGGTGTGCCATTCAGGGTCCTAAGTGTGCTGAAAATGGAGGGGAAGAAGGAACACCATACTGTGGTGCACTGTGTGAGGCTCTTTAATCTTGAATAATGCAAATTCCCCACAGGGGGCAGTTATTTGGCAGCACAGGCCTCTAATGTCATTCAAGCACCTACTCCCACACCTGATGGGGTAAATAATGAGAGAGGTTGGTTGGGTGCACAGTTAAGGAGGAGGTCTCCATAAGGAATGGTCATTACGTCATGTGGGATGGCAAGTTAGTCTCAGAGTGTAATATTTTATATGACATTGGCTAACGGTTGATTATGAAGATGGCTTGCTTATAATGAATTCCTTGTAATACGTTTATATTGCCTCTTAATAGACCAACTTTTTCCTCAAGGAGTCATTCTTGTTACTAGCTAAAATTTAAAAGGCAGTTCAACTTGAGACGACTGGTCAAATGAAATGAAATAAAATGAAATGAAAGAGGTATGAATGGGAGGGGTGAGGGTGTCCAACGTCTTAGAAACAAGTTAAGCTAAATGATGAGCTCAGTGGGAATATGTGTCCAGCGGCTGTCATTTGCCTCTGAATTTGAAGTTGCAAACATCATAGTTAAGCACTGATTAAATCAGCAACTTCAATATCCAAACCCTAATCTACGAGCTTTTTCGAGCGAAAGAACTACCCCCCAATAATCACAGACTTTAATTAGCTATTTGAGATTTGATTTACTGAAGGTCATCCAATAAGAGATTAGTTTTCTCAGTAAGTTGCCTTTTATTTAAGAGAAGACACCCCAGGCTTTTCTATTTACCAACAAGATAGCTGTAATATCTATAAAATGTGTGAAGCCCTCATCCCCCATTACTTGAGATACTTGTACTAAAAAGGAGCTCTAAGATATTTGTTATGTTTGACCCAAATAAATCCATGACATGTTGTTTTTCCTGGAAATAACCAAGTAAAGGTTATTTTAAAGTTGTTTTTAAGTACACAGGTATAGGGCATGAACAGTGTATATCACTACAAAGTTATGTCTAGTAACATTAAAACAACTTATGGGTTAACTGTATAGTGGACCTGTATCATGACACTGGACAGCATCTTCATCCTCTTACTGAGAATGCAAATAGGAAGAAGGGAAACAGGCCTCTGGTGAGGAAGAAAACTGTTTAGGATCAAAATATTATCTCACTTAAGAGCAAAACTACCTTGTAACGCTCGACCTACAGAAAACTGAATATAGCAATGGGAATACAATAGAGCGGCATGGTGTTTGAAAGACATTTACAGTGATGAAAGTCTAAAAGCCCTGCTAGCAGCCCCTAGAGGCTGTTCTGCTCCTTACATCCCCCCAAGAACAAAGTGTCTTTTACTGAACGTCCAACACTGCCATCCTCAGAGCCACAAACTTACACGATGAGAAATCAACACATGAGAAATTCTCAGCAGCAACACTTTAAGAATAGGGGCTATAATGATTGGATAATGATAAATAGGAAGCGATCAGGGCTGTGGTAAATGGAAAATATGACGTTTGCAAGAATTTTTGCCAGCAGTGTGTTGTGCGCACTATAAAGAGAATACAGCAGGTTATTTTTATAACTGACTTGTCCTGAATCTTTTGCATTACAGTAACACAGAATTATTTCTGCAGGTGTAGATGTTAAATATACAGTAGCTCAGTGCTAATTAAACCAATCAACAACTGCTTTACAGGACTTACAAACACATGCTTTCATGTGAGAATTGTCAACTGCTGCTGCAAACCAAAAGCAACACTGATTTACAGGTTAAAAATACAAACTGGAAGTTCCAAAGTCCATCATTTTATACATTATTACACATGTTTACCATTGTCTATACCCTCGAAACATGCAGTTTAAAGAGGTACAATTCACCCCTGCCTTTTACAAATATGCATTAATACGGATTAAACAAAACCTGTCTAATCCTAAAAAAGTATATGAGTGATTATGTTTTTAGATTCAATCTACACAACAATACAATATAGTAATCAAAGACATAAATGTTCATTTAGAGAGAATGTAAAGAGTTCATGTAGAGAGAATCAGCATAGTATACGAATGAATTTTTGAAGCAGTTGCATAATTTTAACGCATGGACATTAATAGACATAAATGTATGGAATTTGCATATTAAATGCAACATTTACCCTGCAGAGATTTTACTTACTAACTAACCCTATCTGAAACTTAACTCTATAAAGTGCTTCTGCTGCCTAAGAGTGTAACGAGTGACACATTATGTTATTAATACAGGTACAATATTAAAATTAAAATGTTCTGTCCATCATAACAGTCTACATCACAGGATGTAGATTGTGGGTATAAGCCTGCCATTGGCTGACTATTCAGTCGGCATTCTTCCCTCTTCCGCTAACTGCTTGTTACTGTTGCTGCATTTTTTTTTCCTTAGCAGAAATGGGAGCTATAGTATTATGGCCAGATCATACTATAAAGGTAATGGCATTAGTTTTGACATCTTGCTAATCTTGCAAACTTTTTGTCATTTTCCCATCTCTCCTGTCTTCTTGGCTGAGGCTACGATGACAGAATGAAGGAAAAATGAATTTCCAGAGAGAAAAGAATACGCCTTACAGAGTGCTTCAGAATGCCAAACAAGTCAGAACAGAGTGTGTGTGATAGGTAAACAGGTGAATAAATAACTTTGTAGGGGGATAAAATGATGAGATGTAGCAGGAAGTGAGTGCGTTTGTGTTTGTAGAAGTACCAATGCAGGAATATTTTTTTCCCCATATCAACATAAGTGTAGTCAACAGCAGCTCGAGATACTCAGTGACAAGTCGCAGTGAGACCTGCTTCCAAAAGGTTCAAACAGATGAATAACTAACAATATATTTAATATGTGTGAGTCATTCCCTGTAATGCTGGATTGCCAGCTGTCGACAAATATCAGGATGTTTTTATAACGGAACAACCATAGATGATTCAGACATCGGTGGGGTTAATGTTTTGTGCAAGAGCATCATCAACATTAGTTGTGAGCATGTCTGCATTTTCCTCATAGCGACCGGTAAGACATTATGGTTTCTCCAAGGTGGTTTTAAGTGACGTTTCAGCTCACCGCATCTGCACAACTGGCTTTTGTGAAAGATTTCATTGCGATGTTTGGAATGACCCTCGTGGCTTTGAGATTCTTATTCATATAGTTTTCAATGTGATAACTCTACTTCCCCCTGCCTTTACTTTCCTCATAAACAACTCTGCAACATAGCCGAAATTCTTCTTGATACTGGGGAAAAAAAAGAAAATCATTTGCAGTGAATAAAAACAGGGTCGAACATTGAAAACGTACCACATGGATCCGTCCCTACATACATGTGGTATGGGGATCTTGTTGTAAGCATTCGTATGACAACTTGGCTAACATGTGGCCTCTGGCAATAATAAATGGGATGTTCTCATAGCTCAAGAGTGCATAATTGAGTTTGTGCGCCACACTGATGAGTGCAGCCATTTACATCGAAGACAGGTGGGCGAGCTGGCAAGCACGTGTCTCTTAAGTCTCAATTCAGTCCCTTTGAATTCCACTAAGATTATGGAAAATGATACACATCTCACACACTCGTAGATGGGAAGCGATCAGGACTGATAGGGATCAAGAGGTTTAGTGGTGACAGATGGAATTATCTCTAGTGAGAATTCTGCATTTGTAAGATGGAATTAAACACTCGCAGCTCAAAATGGTACAAGTGTGATTACCTAAGCAGTTAAAATGAATAATAGGAACAGCTTTAGTATATTGTGGGTGGTCAAAACAGTGAAGGAATAATGTAACCTTTGCTGCTATATTGTATTTTGTATGCAGATAAAAGAAGCTGCATTCATTTATTACACTCCTTTAACTATTACAGTATATACATACATACAAAACTGTCTTCTTCCAATCTGTCTTTAAGACAAAATTGGAAAAGTACAGCAGAGGCAATAAAGGTGCCTGCAATAAAGCTTCATAAAAAACGGTAGTGACTTAAAGAAATATCAAACTAAGCAATGTGTTTGTAATATTGTTCAGAGCCCAGAGCGCAGAAACCAAACGTAATTTCAATATTTGAAATGGGCAAGTTTAATTTTGAAGTAAGAGCAAACCAATAAGCTGAGAAAATAGCAAATACGAGAGAGTAAATTGCATTCCTTTGGAAAAGTGAAAAGACTTAAGGAACATATAAAAGTAATCTCCAACTGGAAATTAGAAATCAACTCTCAGAAACCAAATAACAGAAAAGAAATATTACTGTCCACTTTCTAAATCAATATAACATCGCTACAAGACAGTATTACCATGGTAACACCGGTAAAGAATGAAGTAATTCTTATTATTTCAAAATAAAATCGGAGCCTGAAGCCCAAGTTTTATTACAGCAGCCGACAGATCGCCAGTCTGTATTCATTTGAAGGATTGCTTTTCAATCACATGCTTTATGAAGTACAAATTCACTGGATAGGATGATAACAGGGCCGTAAATTAACAAGCAAAGGTAACCATAAATGTATCAGTAGCTGGAGAATTTTTCCTCCACTTTGCAGTCTTTAGAGTATACAGTTTTGTTAATATTGAGCAAAAACATGCCTTATACAGTGTGGACACACTTTCTTTTCCTGCAGTTGTTCGGTGATAGCGAGAAAATGGCTGAGTTGCTTTTTACTCTCAAATTAGATGCAAATTGGAACCTTCATATGGCGGGGTAAAATAAAATGTTGACAGAATATTTTTGTACATGTGTTGCTGTTCATTGCTAACTAGGACCTGCATATTAGGTCATTTCATGAAGAAGTGTGTGTTTTTCTTGAACAGTCCTCCTCCGTGCTGTTAGACTCTTTGCCAGTTTGTGTTTATCCTCGGTTAATGACTGCACCATATCTCTAAAATGGTGATTAGTTTACACTGTGCATGTGAAATGTGATGGACAAGACAGACAGTGTGAGCAGGTAACTACACACGCAACATAAGACATATTTTAATCCTTTGAAGTTTAAAAGGGGAAATGTAAGTGCAGTCCCTCTAAAAATCTATTTCAAATGTTTTACTTTTAATAGACTGATAGAGTGTGAAATATTTTCTCAATGGAGCTCATTTAAGGGCGCGAACAGATTCATTTCTGGTCGTTGCTTTTGCAGTGCAAATTGGTGCGGACTTTAAGAGTCAAGTCACAGTTCAAAACCGCTGTCTGCCAAACAAGCAGCCTCACTTTGTTGCCAACTAGGATCGCAGACTTTGAACACGGGACCGGACGCGCCGATGATCTGCTTTACAGGCCACATAAAGACTGAAATATGGACACTTAAGCAGCACGCACAAACACGCGCATGGGCTTAACAGCGAATCAATCAAGAGAAACAGACAGTAATCATGCATATGCACCCATGTGGCCGCCCAAAACAGTGGCCCACACCTCCCTCTCTACATACACACACATTTACTTTTGCAGGCACTAAGTGGATACATTAGATAAGAAGGTTGAATTGACAAGCCTATAACTTTAAAGCTAATAAACGCTAAGAGGCACCATGGTGAATGAGACCAGATCCGAGCAGCTCTGTTGACAACCTGGCCAAAATACTGGAGCTGCTGGTTGGGTCCAGCAAATAAAGGGTGAAGCTTTTAGGCAATGAGCAGCAGGTGATCTCAGCTTTTCTGCAAGTCCTAATGCTCCTAAAAGCCACTCTCCCTGGTTCTGTAATTGGGCATCAGTAGTTAATGTAGTATTGACTGCATTACATGCTCCTGTGCATCCTTTCCCACTAATGCCATTTGCATCACCTTGTACATTTACCATATTGCTTAGCCAATAACTGTTAAAAGCAATCTGAATCATGAATCATATAGGGAACTTTTAGCTAGACAGACATCCAAAGGAGACAATTTACAGTTGAGTTAATTTGAGTACATTAGCAGCACAACATGGATTCAGCCAGACAGACCAATTTATGTCTCTGCCGCAAACCTTTTATTGGTTTTTAGATGTGTAAGTGAAAGGATGCTCTACTAAGAGATGAAATATCCATTTTCAAACATAAATAATGGGCTACAAATGCATCCATTATGTTTTGGAAGAGGGCTCGGCGAGCTTTATACAGTACATTGAGAACTAACACACACAAAAAAAATCTTTTTATTTTTGATTTTTTTGTGCAGGCTGTCATAGTGCATGTCAGCAGGTGGTCTTTTTGACAACAAAAACAACCCTCGGCAGACTCTTTAAAAAGTGTCAGAAGAAAGAAAAAGCAGCAGAGAATAACTTTATATCAGACCTCATAAGACCCTTCAGTATGGCGCCCATTTGTATATTATTACCAATTAATAGACGTTAATGCATATACATCACACTGAGCACCATTAGGACCTGCACTCTATGTGATAAATGCACTGCACGTCTCAACATCAGTTTAATCCAAAATGGGACGTCATTAGAGGCGAGTTTGATTTGAATTAAAATTAATTAGATTGCCTCACCCATTAACCTAAATACATTGAAATAGATAAGTAATGCAAGTAGGCCTATTTGGATGGAAAGTGAGTGAACGTTGCACGGCGCTATCCATAATTTGCAATCAAGTTAAAAGCACTCTGCTGTCATCTCCCATCCCGCCGTGATGTCAAAGGCTGCCTCGCTAACTTCACAGACGCAAAAAGCACTTAGAGGAGGAAAGAAAAGAGGAGCCACATGCACTGCAGCGTCTGTGGAGTCTCCTCAAACTCCGGGTTACATATCAGACCCCAAACAGGCGAATCTCGTCTCAATAAACACGCAACTCTTTTTTTCTGAACTAAAAACAGCAGTTTGGCAGTGGATGGATATATGTGTGTGTGTATGTGTATGTGTGTGTGTGTGTGTGTCTAAGCGCAGCTCAACTTCGGGATGCAGAATCTCAATATTCGGGTCCCTTCAGGAGAACAGGGAGTGTGACTGTGGGGAGGAACGGGGGGTTCGAAAACGCCGATATTAAAGCGCGAGCCTGCGGGTGCGCAGAGTCCGGGGCGACGGGGAGACAGCGCGTGCGAAAGCCAGTTAGTTTGTTATGTTATTGTCATCCTATAAGGGTCGGAGGTGTTACTCACCCTCTTCCTTGTCCAACACCATCGTCCTGAGGAACGAGGAGTCCTTCCCCGGGCGATCCGTCCTCGGCTCCGGCAGCAGGCTGCACCGCTCGGTCTGCTCAGAGCTGCTCCTGGAAATGGCTTTAAAACGCGCGGTGGACTAGCCTACGCCTCGATGTCCCCCCCCCCCCAAATAAAACCCTGGAAAGATGAATTGTCGTCTGCACGTTTTTTTTTATTTTATTTATTTTTTTCAATTTATATTCTCCTCCTATAAATAATAATTCATACGCGGAATACGGTGATATTCGCGGCGAGATCCTCCTACCCGGACTAAACTGTGCTGCAAATAAATAGCGATCAAACAGCGTTGGTTGCTCTTGATGAATTCCATGCGAAAAAAAAGAAAGGCAAAAAAATATAATGAAAAGCGATATAAAATCGAGCGTCGCCTATTCTGTAGCGGTGCACACACGCACGCAGAGACGGATCAGACGCTCAGACTGAACGGCTGAGCTCTCCTCCCTGTTATTATTCTCTCTTTCTCGTTCTCATTTGCTCCGAAACGGCAACTATATTCAAACAAATCCAATTGCAAATCTGACAACTGCTGAAAGCAAACTCACGCCGCCTCTCTCCCAGTTCATGTGCCGCGCTCGCCTCTGCTGCTACTGAATAAATGCGCGCAGTTTCCAGAGACCCTCGGATTCCCCTGTTAATTAAATCAATTCATTATGCTCAGATCTGATTAGCAGCCCTTCCCCCCTCTTTGAATCAATTATTCAATACACAAACATAATTGCTTGTGCCAGAGGTGTCTAAGTATTAGCTTATTTAACTCCAAGGACACTAATTACCCCTAGGGCAAGGGAACTTTTCTCATTAATTCTGACAAAACACAAAAGCACAGCTAAGGGAAAGTGTGTGTATGTGTGTGTTTGTGCGTGTGTGTGCGCGCGTGTTTGTCCGTCCGCCTGCCAGTCTGAGTGTGCGTGATAGAGAGAACAGAGAGCGCGCACATGCACGTAAGGTTGTATTTATGCACGTGCACATGCACAGGAGTGTGTCAGAGAGAGAGAGAGAGAGAGAGGAGAGATGCTGCTCCATCAGTGCCTGCCACAGTTTGGGTGAACACAAAAGTGCATTGTTTTTTTTTTTTTTTTTTTTTTTAAATATAATTCTTATTACTTTTTCCTGCAGAATTTAATAGAAATACAGCATCTAATTGTGGGCTGTTTAGCAGTTAATTAGTGTCCAGACACAGTTATCATACATGCTGCAGATAAACAGTCGTTTCAAAAGAGACAGCACAACAGATGGGCTGCGTTTTTGATTAGTGGGTAGATAGAAGGTTCAGTTTCAAATCTGGTAATATAATTGTTGCCTGTTATTGCCAAGATGAAAGTGTTGCTGTTTTATGGTGGAGCCTTAAATAGCACCACTTTCACTTGCCCTGCGGAGACTGTTAACCAATTAAGGGTGAGATCCAACAAAGATTAGCCATTTAGGAGACTGGAGTGGAGTATAGCTACAATAATGCCGGTTCGTCAGCAGCCAGCAGGCTGTCTGTGGTGTGAGCTTGCTCAGTCTGTCCTTGCCTTCTGTTACATTTTGCATTGGATAAGCGCATTATCAAATAATAACACTGGTGCACCCATAAGAACTTATCCTTTACATTATTTACAGGAACAAAAACATGTGCCTCCTTGAAGCTCTACATTATGAACCACAATTTGATTTTGTCCAGTGGAACTTGGTCAAAAATATTTTTTTTATGAAGAGCTGGGTGAAGATTGAGACTTTTGAGTAAAATATTTCACTTAAATTGTGTAAACATCATTGAAAAAACACACATCAGTCAATCATTACTCTTTTTTCTGTTCCTCTGTTGTTTCTGTTATTATATGGACTACACATACTTTTCCGTTGACTAATTATCCCACTCCGCATTTGAAATAACCTTTTAATAGGCCCTGCTAATGTAATCATGCACAACAAATTTAAGATTCTATCGCAGCACCAGTTCAATTTTGGGCCTGTTTGTAATTGGGGACAATTGCTTAAAATTGGTTTTGTTGCTTGCAGCTTCCTCGAGAACCGCTCATCCAAACAACTTCATACTTGACACTGCACTTCCTTTGGTCCTCAGCCATAAGCTCGCCAAGTGTGAAGTCGATCGGATGAGTAGTCATTGAGAAAATTGAAGGACATGCATACATACACAGACAGATACAGTTCTATATCCATTTATAGTTAGATAAAGCTCACTGTACATAGCCCATAGGGATAATTTCAGTTCTCTGGGCAGCAGGCTGTGGTGAGATTGGGTTGGCCCTGAAATCAATGGGCTGATCCCTCTCTGTCCAGCTTCCTGGCTGACATGCTTGACTTTTCATCTCAACGGTCACATAGATTGATGACTTATGACCGAGAATGTATGTTTGCTGACCTCTAGCAAAGTGAGTGACACATAATTAATCCAATCATACAGAAAACTGAAAAGGGATGGAGAAAGAATGGTTCAGTATCATCAGAGCTTTACTTCAAATAGCCATTTGACATCTGAATGCTAGAATTTGAAAACTATATAAAGACCATTCAGAAAGGGAACGGAAACAATGTGTGTGAAACGGTAGGTTAAAAAAGAAAAAGAGACTGGAGTTCACTAGTACACCAAATATAGGAGCGGACATGTTATCAGAGTCTACATTTCATGTATTTCAATCTCAGCGATCCCTCGTTTGGACAAGCAAATTAGCTGCAGAAATGACATAGCTTTCACCATAACAATGATCATAGGTGGTGTCATCATTCTAAATTACTTATGTTACCTTTGTGTAAAGACACAACATTCTCTTACTCTATGGCACATGGCTCATGTAGGCCATGCTACACTCTTGAGCCCCGCTCTTAGTGTCTTGGGTGTAGACCCTCTGCTACTCCACATCCAACAGTGGGGTCACTACTAGAAACAGGCCCCTGAGTGGGCCTCTCTGATACACAGTTAATTAAAATTCATTTCTGAGAATGCATTAACCATGCCCATCTATTTATGGGCGGCTCTCAAATGCAGCCACTACAAAACAGTGCTCTGTAATTAACCCCACCTAATCAGATAGCGCACTAGTGTTGTGTTCCTATTCGTCCTCAGGCACACAGCCATTGGACAGGGGTTTCAGAGAGAGGATGAGCCCATTCTATAGTTCAGAATGGCTAAGCAGATTAAAACCTCATATCAAACATGATATTTACAGGCAAGGCTCTGTGGAGAGTGCTCCTTTTATGTGGGATGGGGGAGGCTTCAGGGCTGGGCTTTTAAAGCCATGTCCCTTAATTGTATTCTGGCTAAGTGGGATGAATGGTGCTTTTTAATCAGACTACTGATGGGGCTCTGTGTTGTAAATGTATAGCATTTGGTGCCTAATATTTAAGATGCTGGATGATATGCTTTTAGCCCAGGTTTCACAGCTTCTAGCAAAATTCAAATGTGTTCTAGCATTAAGATGACACCTGTGAGCATCAGTGTGATTTCCCTTGGTGCATTTGCTGTAGCAGTTTACCAAGTGTTTGGACAAAATCATATATATTAATGTCACCATCTTTGCAATGAGTTTAGACCTGTAACTTAGACAGACATTCATTTACTGTGTGAATGTAAACTGTGCTTTATATGTCATGCTGCTGTTAGAGAAAGAAAGGCATGCCCTTCAACTTGAATGAAGTTTCATTGAACAGTGAGACCCACTTTACTTTTTGTACTCTAAGATTTAAGGTTCGGCTCCTCCTAGTGGCTGATCTTTGCTATGTTTTCCCCTCAGACCTGTACACAAATGGGTTTGATAGCAGGGGTTTAACACATCACATGATAAATTGTAACCACTTTTTATTCTCTTCCTCTGGAGACGGTGGTGGAAAGTAAGAATTATTTGAATCTGTTTGACATAACCTGACAGGCACACTATATAGATAGTAATACAAACGGTGTAAGCCCTGCTGTTCACCTAGTCAATTTGAATTTCATGACCAATCAAATGTAGACAAGGTGTCATTTGGTGGGTAGGGAAGAGGGGAGAGTGAATCCCTTTCCCAAACAGTTAATCCAACTTTAATCCTAGTCATTAGGAATTAGACATGCCGAGCTGTCCGGCCGTGCCTCTAAATTACAATCAAACGGTTACCAATTACACAAATTATTGATGGTAGATTCTCTTTTCAACTGCAAATTAAGGCTATTAAGGAAGGCTCCTTTTTAATGCAAAAGTGACTAATTAACCAGCGGATGGGAAATCTGCTGCCCAGATATCAAAAAAGTTCTCAGCACACATTGCAGAAACACAAGGGAACCAATTAGTTTAATTATCAAAACAGCTAATTAAAATTGCACAGTTCCTAATTAGTTCTTTGCTTTTGCCTCTAATTGACAGCATGGAGATAAATGGGCTGCCGATGAAAATGGGGAGAGGAGAAAAACAGGAGAAACTTCGGTGGAATATTTATGCTGACTTTATCTCCATCTGTGTGGCAGCCCTTGAAAGTGGAAAATTAATGACCTTAATTCCCAAACTGTTTTTCCTCTAACGGTGCTCCCCTCTGCGCTCCTGGTGCATGCTCCTTTGTATGGGCCTGCCACCCTGCCAACTGCTGGAATGGGAAAAAAAAGGGGTACTTGGGGGTGGGAAGGAGCCACGATTCTCCTCCTAATGTGACAGCTCCCATCTAACAATGGAGAAAGATGAAAGAATGGAGCAGATGTAACTGGGAGCGTTGCATCATGGGACTGCAACTCTGTTGGACTGTTTTTTTTTTTTGTTTTTTTTTTTAAAGCGCTTCTGTCATCTATGAGGACACTAATTTGTCCCATGAAAAAGAGGGAACTCCGCCGGGACAGAGATAAAAGACGTTTGATGGCCTAGAAATACTTTTAATACGTTTTTTTTAATTTGAATTTTAGATTGATTACTATGATACCTGGAAAGTGAACTGCTCTTGAAACTTTCTGCAAACCGGTCTTGAAACAAACACATATTTGTTGGTGATACCAAGTGGTCTAAGGGCTGCAATCACAACAGAGAACCTATTGTTATACCCTCCAGATTTATTGTTATGGTTCTCTCTCCTTATTGGTATGATCTGTTTAAAGGTCCTTGAAAATAAAGAAGAAAGATGGATCCTGTTAGACAGAAATGCTACACTAGCAAACCTGAACGACAACCATTTACCCCGCAAGATGACATGTTCAGACTCAGTGTGTTTGATTCTTCTGGCAGGCATTGTCTCTGTCTCTGTTCTTGCAAGGCCAATCTTGTCATGCGTAATCCTGTCCTTCTGCCTGCATGCATGTGACATGTGGGTACTCTTGGCACATTAGTAGATAACTATCAACTAATCAGTTTACTTTTGGGACTGTGTTAAAATGTAAATTACATTAATGCTCAAATTATGCATCAAACTACGCAGATAGGCCAGACCAGAGGCAGCGTAATGCTAGGATCATTCAGTTAGTGCCTTCTACATGCAGTGTTAATGCACTATGATTTCCCCTGCTCTGGTACAAATCAAGTGTTATACGTCAGCCAGTCGGTGTCTGGGAAACTGGAGGACCTTTGTATAAAGTGGAGGCGAAAGCCTTTTTGCAAAACTCCATTAAAAGACAGTGAGTTTATTCAGTTTATTTTGTCTTGTTCAGTGTAAAGAACACCCTGCTACATGTGTATTTTAACGTTTTACTCACCTCTTGGTTGCATATACATAGATATTTATTCACATGTAATCTGTATGAGTAGAAATATGTTGCCTGGAGTGCATCCAGGAACATTAAAAAACATGAGATATCTGAACTCATCCATTTCAAAATTACACTATGAAAAGACAGGTCTGTTGCAAAGCCTTGGCCTGGAGGAACTTGTTGCCCATGACTAACAAACACACGTCTACCACTAATTGATTGTCTTGTGTTTTATTTATGGTGCAGTAGTAATTAGTGGACAGCATAATGTAAGCCATTCATTAGCAACTGGCTACCACTATGGATTTCACTGCTTTGTCTCAGATACACACATCATTAGGGAGAAACAAAGACTGCAATTTATTAGCATGGCTTCTTATAAATATTCTTAAAGTCAGTGTGCCTTTAAGGAAGAACACAGGCCTGTAAAACTTTTGTCAGCATTTGCTCACTGATTCCTTTTGCTGCAGAATATGTTAAGGAAGAGCAGTATAAATTTAATTTTAATTGTTTTGTACACACGCCAGTGAAAAGGAACTGATTGGATACAGTTCAGAGACAGTATATTAATACGTTATTTTCATATGTTAATTGGTTTGCATAATCTCTCCCTTTGCTTGGTTTGGAAGTACCTGGCATTGAGAAGGGGACTGAAGAGAATAGAAGACTCCAATTTACATAAAACCAGCTCCTCTGAACATTAAATAATGATGCATCTGCAAGCTGAAGGTGTGTTCAGTTAGCAGAAAGAACATTTTTATAATTTATAGTCCAGCTGTTTCAGTGCTTTTGAGTCCATTTTCCTCCCTGCCTGCTTTTAATGAAATCTTGTTACTGGAGAATTGACTGGAGTGAATTGAGATTTTAATCCCATTGACTTTCTACCATGGAAATGCACACTGGTGGGAACTTTTAATGGTGGGCCCTCTAATCAGAAGACACTTGTATTCAGCTCCCTACAATAATGAATCTCATCAAATGTTAAAGCCTGGGCCGCGTGCAAGGGGCTCAAATTTCAAGGTTTTTGACCATCCCCATTTGAGAAATTCCTCAGGGAGTGTGTGATTACTCAAGTTTAGCAGTTTATTGCCTCATCTTTCAATAGCCACTGAAGCACAAAATTCTCATCTAGGTTGCTCTTTTTTTTTCTCCACTTGAAGAACAGGCCAATATAGACTGCAGAACAGCTGCTCAGATCCCGAGGAACTACTGTTGGCACCGCAATGTTATTAGCTGCCACCATCATTGTCCACTCACTGTGTCATTTGAAGAATGAAAACTAAATTCTGCGACAGTAATAACTGGTTTGATTTTAATTGGGAACATTGTGTTGTATACAATAGTGTTTGTGTCTGTGTACACATACCGCATGTGCATGGGTTTGATTTTTCCATGTATGACAACACGTTATAAGAAGATAAAAGAACATATTGTGCAATATATATATATATATATATATATATATATATATATATATATATATATATATATATATATATATATATATATATATATATATATATATATATATATATATATATACTGATAAAGTAGAAAGATATACAGTACATAAATGTGTAGTTCTAAGACTTCACATCACATTTAACACCTTTTCGGAGCATTTTCGGAACAATGTCTGTAGAAGTTTCCCATTATTGTCAGTTATTATGACACCGTGCAAGGACAAAGCCTCATCTGGCATCCTAATAAGGCTTATTGTTTGTGTGTGGTATGGGGCCCAACCATCTTAATTGAATATTCTAAAAACCTTACTCACTGGTGGAGATTAAATATCAACAGGGTCATCCCCATAATCTTGACAACCCTGCAAGTCATTTTTTACTAAAAGACAATTGCATTTTGTCGTTATGTGCAAAATGTTTCACAATATTGCGCAGGAACTGTTGTTTTTGTCTGTTTCCTATAAAACCTCGGCCCTGAAGACGACACCAGCAGGTCACAACGGTGAGAGTGATGTGATGCTGTTATATATTTGAATGGCTAAATGTGACCTTTGAGATTAGAGGAGGAGTTGCTTCTCAGGGGGCTGAAGAGAGTCCCTGCTGCTATGAAGCTCATGTCCCTTTGATCCCTCTGTAATGAGACTAACACCAGGCGTTGTGGTCACTGAACACATTGACACACCACTGGAGAGCCGACAGCTCTACTGTCTGCTACTAGAGGCGTACGTGTGTGTGCATATGTGTGTCCTCAGGTACAATAGTGCCTGGAGACATGCAATATATCCAGAGGGATTTATTATTCTGCTATAATACACCGCTCCAAGCAGTAGGTTTACATAGTTTACATACCATATGAATGACGTATGCAAATATAGACAATTTGTAATGCTGATTAGCATTCCTCATCGGGAAATACCCCTTATCTTCTCATATTCTCAAGTGAAATTATGTGTTGGCTTTTTTGTGTTGAGTAACCCAAAGTTTTCAGTTGGTGAGGCCACATATTAAAGTCCGAGGCCACACTCTGACCTGAACACGTCTCTGGTGAAACCCAGTTCTCCGAGACATCTTCAGAGATCCACTGAAGATCAATCATGACCAGGCCCGTCCCCATGAGACCCTTAGTAACAGCCACTGATTGCTTTCTGCTGTGCAGGCCGTTAAGTGGAGTCTGGCAATGGGCTCCTGGACAACACTTAACAATCAATCAGAGGGCACAACCACTTCCCATTGCATGCTGGTTCTTCCCCTGCATTACACACAAACAATAATTCAGGTGGACACAAGTGACACTTAAGAATCACTGCCAGAATGTGCCCCATGATTCAACTGGAGAGGAATATGCTGGACTGTAGACAGAAACATGAGTTGCAGGATTTACATAAACCCAGTGTTTGAGAACTCGGGTGCATTTTCACCCATTGTCATTCGGCCAGTACTGTAATGATATGACAGCATACAGCATTTGAATCATGTTGCGTTTCTTCAGGCTTTGTCTTTGACGATCAAAGACTAATTGTTTGACTTTGACGATGGAATAAGACATTTTCTCACCAATATTTAATCATCATCATTATCTGAAAGGCTCATCAGTGCACCAAGGTTTATGAAACACATTTGTAATAATCTCACAATCTCTTCAGAAATGGAATTTCCCACATTTTGAAACATTAAAATTGGAGCTTTTGAAAAATCCTGTAAAATGTAGCTGTCAATACACAAGCATTAGGAAACATGGTATAAATATCTTGAAAAATAAGACTAAGGGCGTTTAATGCTTTGTGCCTCTACCCTGTAACTAGATATGTATTAGAAAGTTTGCCTATTGATTAAGGATTCCATTGACTTAATGAACCTTCAACCCTCCATCAGATGAGTAGCCAATATATGTTCTAATCTCTAAAACGGATGTCTGGCGGTGGTTCCTTTTAAATGAATTGATCTACTCTGCTCTCTTCAAATGGGGAAATGGGCAAGTATTGATATGATTCTTGACGCGTGATGGATGTGTGTGATGGTATAACACGAGCTACATGGGCCAGCGTGCTGTAGGGTAAGCACAAATTCAGAGAAAAGCTTTCCCAGAGCTCTTCAAAGACAAAGCAATATCATTTGTGTCATTGCCAATACTCAGCCCACCTGTTTTGCTCTTGTGGTTTTTTTAAAATGGAAATAAATCCTTTTCACAAGGCTTTGGTCTTAAAGCTTATTTAAAGCTTAAAGAAAATTTGAATGTCAGGAATATTTATCTATAATATATCCATATGTTTAAGAAATTATTCAAGATGGTTACTTTTATTTTTCCATCGATTTTCATTTTGTTGTCAGCTGCATGTTACATTGGTAAATATTTTTTTTAGAAAAGAAGGGCCATTTTAAGTAAAAGTCACTTAAAGGCTAAAACCAATCTCTGCAGAGGACTAAAGCAATCTCAGAAAGCTTCACAAGAGCATCACAATGGTTTTATTTGATGTTCAGACTGCATGGCAAATATTTATCTGAGTCAGATTACACCCAAGGGAGACAGAGATGTCTGCATCCCTCTAGCCCTCTGTGGTTTCGCTGCTGAAAGAATTGCATAGGGCGATTGTTTTGACAGTGGTTAGAACTTCTAACTGTTCGCATCTAACCATTGTTCAATCTCTCTAGGATAATAGGCGTGCAGTGCCATGAATAATCACCAGTGTGTCAACTAGCTCTTTTATGATCCTCAGCACTGGTGAGCCTCAGATGGCATCAAATAATTTTGTCTGTCTTCCCTCTGAAAGCCATGCAGCTCAGAATGTTTGATGTCCCCACACTTCATTTCAATAGCAGAACGGCATTTTGAGAAAATTGAAACAACCTATTTCTCCCTCTGATCTTCCTTTACTGTACACGGTTGTCAGAAACATTCAGCTGTTCTTTGACATGAATTAATGAGTGAGCTGTGCAGGTCAAAGGGCCTGATCATTTGAGCTCCTATTTTATAAACTCATAACTGCTGTGATGAAGGCAGAAATAATAAATCAAAAATGTGTTTCCAAAGACCTTAGGATTGAATTGTAAATGTCAGCTAAGAAGGAAATTGTAATTAAAACAGGAAATTGTTTCAGTGAAGCACTTGAATGTTAAAATGAGCCATCAAATTATGTAAACATTTAATTATAGGCCAATTTTCCAAGATTGTTCCTTGTCTGTCTCTTTTGCTGACCCCATTCTCTCCTTGTCACTGAAGCAATTGAAGAGATCAGGTAGAAAACATATAGTAATTACTTTTGGTCACAACCAAGGTAATTATCTCACATAGCTCCCTCTCCTTTGAGTTGATACACACTTGACTAAGATCACAAAAAATATATACATTTTCAAGATAATACCTCAAATGGTAATGTCCCAATACATTGACCTCTTATTACGTATTACCAATGAAGGTATAAGTGACTGTAGTGCTAAAATCCAATCTGGATTCTGCTATGCCCTGCTCATGGGCTTTTGCCGCATATGTGCACCTACAATCATCTGCAATCATGTAATTGCAGCCGGCATTTGCACCATGCATGTGCTACTTAAAATATGGTGGTGGTGCTCGATTGACTATGATATATCCCTAAGCCAATCACTTCTTCTTCCTGCTCAGTTGAATTTATACAGGCAACCACAGAAACATGGTAGCAGGCAGAATAAAACAAAAACACATGCAATGGTGACAATGATGACTTGCAGCCATTGTCAAAGTTTTAACAAAGAGGAATCATATGCAGTATTTGCTGCTTTTGTTCGCTTAAAGTAGCTCAGTGTCCCGCTCACTAGAATTGTGTCGCTGTGACACCATCATGACATGAGATACATAGGTACCTTTCTGTCCCTATTGTGACAGGAAGGGAAGATAAAATCCACTTGACCGTATGCTTTACAAAGGAGGAAACTCAGAGCGTCACTCATGTATGGCTCTACAAAAAAAATAATACCTATGTGGAAGTATGCACAATGCAGGATAGCCCACAATATCAAACCCTCAGAGAGAGGGTATTCCAGCAGCTCCTCAGATATGAATCAGATTTTTTGATAATGACGTGAATGTTTAAAATATTTGTATGGCACTGTGTATATCCCTACCACTGCAAAGTTACGTTTCCTAATCCACTAATGCATCAGAGTATGTCTACTAGCAAAGGTTTTTTATGCTAAATCAAAACACAAAGCTCATGTGTTGGTCTAAGCAGCTTCCAGAGGATCTGGCACATGAATTATACCCTTTGGTTTCAGGGACTTCAAAGGCGTTGGACTTAACAATCCAATGCCATTCCATCAAAAGCTCCACTTCCTAATAAAGCTCCTGCTTTATCACCTCAGAGTGATGTAAAAATGAATATTTCCAAGGCCCTTGAGAAAGTCTCACAACATATCCCTTTAGATTAGTGGTTGCCAAACTTTTTCAGCTTTAAACCCCAGAGAGACTAAAACTTAGTACATCAAGTACAAGGTACATTATCAAACTTATCTTTCATTAGAGAGATGCTCACGTTCTGCAAAGTTGGTCAGCTGAAGCACAGGGATTCCCTCTCTGTTCCAACATTCCATAACATGTACATTCATAAACTACTGATAAAGAAGACATCATATCATGAATTTAAAATCTCTATTCAATGTGGGCCTATTTATTTCATCATAAAAGTTCATGTCAGAAATACTCAAATGACCTGTTTCTCGCCACCTTAGAAAATATCAACATACAATTTTGTGTTACTTTTAAATGAACAAACAATGATTACTATTTACCTCCTTTCTCCTTTGCATTTATTGCACTGTATATATTATTATCGTTGTGGTTTTCTGATAGGAGTGACCAGCGAGGAGTGAGGAAAGGGAAGGGAGAGAGGGAGTGATGATGCTGTCAGCATCTGTGTTGGTTTCCCTGAAACAACAACAGTATGAGTGCCACAGACAGCATGAGCGACACCGAAGCAGCCATTAGGACAGAGGACAGGAGGAGGCACCTGCAATTTGACTCGCTCTCTCCTGCTATCCACATCAGGTAAATAGCCACACACATAATATCTGAGCTGAACAGATGAGCGTTTTTTTTTTTCGTCCCGCTTCTTCCTGTTTACAGTTCAGGATGACCTTTTGGCCTCTCACCAAGCTGTCATTGTAAATATCAATTTCTTTTGAATTGACCTGTGTGATTATATGATAGTAAAATGATTAAATACAAAATTGGTACCCTAATAAAAAAGAGAACTGTTTGTGAGTTGCAACCCTGAATTTGAAAATAATATGTTCTCTCTCCTTTGGAACAATGGAGATGGTCCCATCTATTGCTATTATCTTAAGTTTGTCTTTAAAGTATATGTGAGCCTTCCTTGACATGTCTGCAGCAGGTTCAAAATGATGCAGACCTCACTGGTTCTAAGGTCAACACCTGTCTGTTGTTTTTAGAAGTACTCTAAATTAATTTGTCACGACTTGCTTGATAATAGGTAGCTCTCCTTTTTGGTGGATAAACCCTAACTTGGTAAAGTGCAGCATCATCTGTGTTGGTGATGGTGATGCATGGCCAACACAGGCCAAAACGATCGAAGTCATTTATGTAGAAAAAGGCTATAGTACCCTTATAGAGACCTTGGCACCTAGAAATATCTGTCAAGCAGTGTGCTGTATTTCTAAGCCACTTCCTGAGAAAACTACACAGAGGAACTTTTCATCTCAGGGCACCACTGCATTTTAAACCTAAACATCTTTCAAGTTTGGTGGTGAACCACCTGGCTCTTGCGGCCCTTTTTATTTGAGTGAGCAGAAAGGCATATAGCAGAGGCATATCCAGAATTGGTCTCTTGCCACGTTTACTTAGGAACCAGGAAATAACCAGACTAAACACCTCTCTCTCTTGGTCCTCCATTGGAACCATTGCGATAACCGTCCCAAACAGCAGTTACTGAATTTTATTGGGAGGAGTAAAAAATTCTTTTTGAGAAATTCCTGTAACATAAAAGGATGTGGGACACAGCGGAACTGGAGTGAATAGCCATGATGTTGCAGTTCATCCATAACCTTAGCATGTAGCAGTCCTGGCACTCCTGACAAACTCTGCAGTGGTCTACAGAGAAATTAAAATGCGATGCAATACTATTCGGTTATCAAGAGTACAACCAGAATAGCTGCAGTCATTGTTTTATGTAACATCATACAAAATAAATTGTTAAAGTGGCCCTATTATGAAAATAGTTCCAAAGCACCTTTTTCTTGTGTGTAATGTCTTTGGTGTTTCTGCTAACACGCAAACTATGATTTTATGATCTTGTTTCTTCTGTAGTGTTGCTGAAACACAGCTGAGCACAAGCCGTTTAGAAACGGCTCCCATTGTGATGTCAAACTGGCCCCAGCTCTCTGAGGGGTCTGACATTTCCGACAGGACTTGGCCAATCACAGAGGGGGCGTTTCAGTAGGGAGGGGAGGAGGCAAACAGGGTTTTCAGAGTGAGTGTCTGAGATGGCAGACTGTATTGCAGCTACAAGTCTAATTAGGTGCTACTAAAACTATAAATATTACTCCAGGAACTGGCAAAATAAGGCCCCTTTATATTAAATATCCATAAATCAAGTGCAAGTAAAAGGAATTATGAATAATATGTGCAGAATTTAGGAAGAGCTGCAATATACATACACTGTAAGGATGGCTAGTGTGTGTGTGTATGTGCGTGCGTGCGTGCGTGTGCATGTTTTCCATTGAGGGTATGAGGGGGTACAAGCCCCGTTCACAGTGATGTCACGCAGCCTCTCAGCAGACTGGCTGAGTAAGAGGAACAACAGAATTTCAACTGGAGAGATCAATTATAGATAGAAGAAAATGAATGGGAAAAGTAATTTAATAAATTATTGACTTGATGTCTTATATCATGTACAAAAGCAAATGAAAAATTAGATTGTGCATTTGGATGAAGTTGGATTTAAAGAGCTTCAAAATTATATTTAATTAGACAAAGAAAAATGTGTCATGGGTATATGAAGTTTCACTGGGAAGGGTAAATTAATGATCACATTTGTGGTAATAGCAAATGATGTGCCAACTATGAGTGTGACTGGAAAGACAAGGATTGGGTGGGGGTGGCATTTGAAAGAGTCAACACCACAGTGGTCTTCTCGCTTCCCTTTTTCTCATTAAATGGCCAGATTGGAGGGAGTGTTTCTCTGCTCTGTGGACTCTCTACTGTTAACAGCTTACCAGCTGCTAATACAATTATACAACCTCTGTAAAAGATGATAGCTTAGTATGTTGAACACACAACTACAGAGGGGCCGAAAAAAGCATCTAAATAAGGTGGCGGGCCACCATCGGCCAACAGAACAGTTTTAATATGTTCTACAAATCTCCAGGACTCTACTAAAGGGATGAGCAGCAAAATATTTTCTTTATATGTGGTGTGTTGATGGTGGTGGATGGGGCTGTCTAAACACTGGTTTAAAAATTACCATAGCTATTAATTTTGGTTGAGGCCTGGTTTCTAAATGCCATAGCATGTGATTCACATTAATTTTATGAAAGTATTCATTGACCCCTTCTTCCATGTGTGACTGAATATGCATTACTTATGTTTTTGCCATTTATTCAGGTATTCCCTTTCATTTGTTTTCCCTCTATGTCTTGTTGATGGTTCATAGTTTTTTATATGCAGTGTTTTATCAAAAATGTATAGTTGTTGGACGTTTGGTTATAAGCTTTAACAGCATTCATAATCAATATTATAAATTATCATCAACATATATACACAGACAGACAACCATTCACATCTATGGGCAATTAAAGTGCCTGTGCAATGTACATTTATGGATGCATGAGAAAAACATGGAAACTGCACATAGAGACGCCCAGTCAGCTGTGGATTCAAACTCGTGATCTTTTTCTCATGATGCAAAATTCCAAACCATTATGTAAGCTTAGTCAATCAGTAAAGTAAAGTAAAAAAAATGGTGTTAGTTAGTTGTGATTTATTCTTGTTGTGGTATAACACGTTCAAAGAATTCTTTTGTTATTTTGTGAAGAAGAATGGAATCTTTTAGCAATCACATGAAAGACAGGCTATGGCACGACTTGGTTTTAGGCTCCACCTCAATTGTTCTGTATATGTGCGTGCGGGCATGCATTTGAATTCGAGATGAACTTTATTTTACACTGTTGTTTTATTATTCCAAAGGACATGTTGAATGCTGAATTAAACATTGGTTTCAAGACTTAAAAAGCAGATATACTGGCTCACAGAGCAGCCCCAGGAAAGTAAATACAGATTGTAATTAGATGAAGAAACTTTAAAGTTGAATTTTCACTTTCTCCCTTATATGAACTCTGATAGGATGGAAGCCATGGGACAAATAAGGGGGAGAGAAGAGGAGCAGCAGAGGAAAAAGAGAGGTGGAAGAGATGGGGGAATAAAGACTAATTTATGTGTGTGCCATCTCTGGGATGCTGTATCCCCACAGATTCTGTCGCTTGGTGTCTGGAGAGGCAGAATGCAAATGGGGCAGGTTTCTAGGTGAAGTTGGGCACAGTCGCAGGTCCATGTTGGGACCCGGTTATGCAGTTGCTAAACAAGTGTTCTTTGTCATGCTGTACCCCTGGGGCTGAGCCAAACGAATCCCATCATCTGCAGTGTTGTGTTACTTAAGCAAAAATACTCAAGTTTGCAGCCACTATTTATAAGATGAAAGACCCTCTTCAGGGAATGTCAGAATTAGTTGTTTTTTCCCCAATTAATTTGTGTTGTGAGTATAGCTTCATGGTCCCTGCATGTGTTCCCCAGTGGATTGGTTCGGTGTGCTGTGTATTTGCTCGAAAGTCAATGTATAAACCTCAAGGACTGAGGGAATGTTTACCGGCTTCGCTTTGTTTGCTGCTATGAACCCAGTTCACCCAATCATTCTCAAATAACAGACAATCATCTTCAACACAATGTAGATCATTAGTTTACTTGGAATTATTTTAACAGATAAATCCATGTCATCTGATGTGTTTTCTCTCTCTCTCTCTGTCCCCCTCCTCCTGCCTTTCCAGATCTAACTTGTGCTTATGCACTGATTCATACTAGAATCAGAATCCTTGATAAATTAAGAAACCTTGTATTCTGTAGACTAAATAGTAATATTATTGAAAGGTAAAGATAAACTGTAATTGAATGGGGAGCATCGTTTATGTATAGATTTGTAACAACTACTTGGATTGCTTTCCTGGCCCTGAAATATACTTTAGAAATTGACCTAAATGATGAAAATGATGATATGAAACAATATGCCCTCTTAGTACTTAAAATTTCTAGTCTTCATTATGGAAAAGGGGAAAGCTGCATGTCTCTTGGCATTGCTGTAGCCCTGGAACAGAATAAGGTGCTAATAAAAAATGTGTGACTCTACTAATGAATCCGATTCTGCAATTCTGCAACTCAAGCACTTAATTATCATAAGACATTTGCTAATGTGCTCATTCAAATGGGCAACACTTTGCTTGGAATAAACTGTATGGCTTAATGACTTGAGAAAAGAGTCTGATGACATCCTGCTCTCTTATCAACACTTCTCCAAGACTGGCAGAGATTGTGGGTGGATATGATCAAACTGGCCTATAAATGAAGCCGCTAAATATTCATTGGTGTCTAATATGGTCACTATGCCACTGAAATGCACAATTTATCAGTCAACTCTCAACATTTTTACGCATTGATCTGGATTCAAGCGGAGACTGAGGACCAGAAATCTGATTGGTAGTCATACATTGAGATCTAAGGGTGAGGAAGTGATGCCATCGCTCTTTGTTCTAACATCTGCTAGTGAAAAGAGATAAAAAGAATGGAAGCATTACAGGGTATTTTCAAGCGCCTTTTGCTCAGCGTCTAAAATAGGTCTACTTTGACAGCCCAAATCAAAGTAAATCATTATGGCTGTATATGATCCATCCATTAGCTGCACACTGAACTTCTGTGCCATTAATTGCACTTTGTGCGAGCGCCCTTGTTTCGATGTGTGTGTGAGTGGTTCATACATGTTCCCCAACACACACACACTCACAAAGCCAGACAAGTAGAGGTGTAAAATTAAATCCCTCAGTGCAGTTGCATGCAGATGATGTGCTTCAATGGCCTAGCTGCTCTTTGCAGCATTGTAATTGAATAACCTACAAAAAAGTCATCACATTCCCACTTTTCTCTTCCCTTTCTATGTAACATGTAAAAAGTCCTCTTGTAACTACCTGGGAGAGCAACCCATCAACAGCTGTTAGAGCTGACTTGAAGGTTAAATATTAGGAAGGAATCCAATTTCTCTTGTCTATTCAGCTCAGCGGTGTGTTAGATTGCAGCTGGACTGTGCTTACGGAGTGTGGGATATGAAGTGGGCTAATCAATCCCCTCTGCTTCATTCTCAAATTCCTCTCATATCAGGTCCCTGCCCCCCGGGCAGGCCTTCTGCTTTCCGAAAGCCAATTCCACACGAAATAAGAACTGTGACCTGCAGCTAGAGGGTGAAGTTGAGTTTTCCCTTCATGATTAATCTCTTCTTGGGTGGTTTTCAGAAAAAAAGCGAGGGGGAGGATAGAGCGAGAGGGTGAAAAAAATAAGAAAACATGCAAGTCGCTGCCTTGTGACCTGCAAGTTTTTTTCCTCTGAATGAGCCCGGTGCACTGGAGCCTGCTTATCTCCCGAGAGAAAGACAGAATTCATTTTTTGACAAGGTTTCATGTTGACATTGAGAAAATGAACTACCCGATTCTATGATTAAACCTGGGCTGTCATAATTGTCATCTGAACTGTGGCAACGATGGAAATTTAAGTATCATGGCTTCTTTTTGGAGGAGTTGGAGCTCAAGAAATGGAGTCTTGATTCAAAGCTTTAGGAGCTATATGACTCAGGAACAGGGAAAAATAGATTTAGCTTTGTTGTGAGAGGATAGTATCCTTATACGCTATATGGAAAAATAATATAACACAGAGAAAGTCATTACAAACTGACAAACACACTGACCAACAGATTTACAACCTAAAAATATTCCTCAGCATCTCACTTCAGAAGGGATTTTAAAATGTTGTTTTGATAAAGTCAAAATGTAATGGATGTAGACTACATTGGCTATATGACCTAAAACAAAGGAACATGCCTTTATTATCAAGCATATTGGCTGCCAGAATTGAAGGGGAAAAAAAGATATAACCTTAAAATGCCAGTATCACATTTTACAGGTTATAATGGCATCTGTCACTGAGAGTGGACCTGTCAGACACTACTTTCATGCAGCTGAATTGCTCTTAATGGCTGTTTCTCCTGGTTCAGACCCACTTTTTGATGCAGGCAGGCTGATGTCTGTCTAAGGAACAGTGACGTTAAAAGCATTGGGCCAGAATGAGATGGACTAACGGGCCATTTCTGCTTTGCCATTGTCCTTTGTACAATGTTTTTGAACTAGCTTATCCTCTTTGTCATAGAAAACCTCCCTGGAGGACAGTTCAGCATTAAATGGTCAACATCGAAAGCATCAGTGTAGAAGAAATGCGCTCACACAGGGACTCTAAAAGGCCTCCAGAAATGTTTACATTTTTAATGCCATAATGATGATCCTGCATTCAATGTACATGTTTTACTCAACCATCTTGTAAATTTTTTAAGTGTGTAAAGCATTCCATTTGGAAAAACAGCCCATTTGCCCACTACCACCTACTAAACAAATTGGCTGAGAACATCAAAGTTCAATCACATGTCTGGATATTTCTTTGTTTGTGTGTTTTCCCTCTACAGCAGGGCACTTATGAAAGTGTTCTTTTGCATCAAAGATAAGATATGCCGGCCCACTGGGAAGCAAGTGAAAGTGGGTTTTAGAATATGTGGGAGACCAAGTTCCTACAGCTAGATGTACCTCTGCGCCAGGCTAAACAGTGGGCATGGGCCTCAACACACACCCTAATGGATAACTGAAGTAGCATACAATGTTGGAGTGCAGGTTTGGGCTGAGGTAAACAAAGCTCTACCTACCACTGGTCCAAGGGCCTGTAAGTTATTCATTAAAGAAATGTCAAAGCAGGTCTCACTACCTATTCCCACAGAAACTGCCCCCTGTGTTTGTTGCAGTTTAGGCTCGTCTGGTTTACAGTCAGACAAATGAATTATTTGGATATTGCAATTTAAATTTTTTTTCCCCCAAAACTGCAATTAAGTGTTTTCTAATCAGCTTAATCGCCAATTCATCTAAACTTTGCTACTGCTTCATAGAATGAAGTAGAAAAGACAAAAAAAGAAAAGTTAAAAATTGGTGAAAGCTGTGATTTATTGATTCTAATTTGAGGCCCTGCCATCAGTTAATTAAACAAAATCTTACTGCTGTTTTAATATAAAAATATTATATAATTATTAAATTATTATTATTATAAATTAGTGCAAAAACAGGATTCCTTTAATTCATGAAATAAAATTATCAATCTTGTATTGGACAGATTGCAGCATATGTTGTCTTCAAAGGGTCAGTTGCATTGATGTATACGAATAATGAAAGTAAACTACAAATGAAACTCATTATGACAAATAGTAATTCCTAAATCAATAAAAACTTAAAATTCAGTATAATATTTACATTTTGAAAGTAGTTTATAAGTTGTATTATAAGCTAAAGAAGTGTAGCAGGCTTTAGATAAAATGGGACAGGATCAGGCTTTGGAAACGGAGGAAAGAAATTAAATTTACTTTTCAGGGACCACATCTATTTAAGTCAGGCAAAACTTTGGCTCTCGTAGGGGAATGTTATTTTAAATCGGGTCAGACCCTTTTGTATCAAGAAGAACTCATCTAAGATGGATTGTTGGGTATGGACCCTCAGGAAGTAATGTACTCGATAATTATATATTACTCACCTAAAATAATATGCAATGACTAATCATTATTCAGTAAAGGTAATTACATTATGCTTATCTTTTATAGCTTTATAAAAGTCAATTCTTTCCTCTGGTTGGTATATGAATTATAATTACAAAAAAAAACATCAACCCTTGCTACCAGGAGTTTAAATGCAATATAAACATTTTCTTTTAGGTGGAGCACAATTTTCAGCAGGCCAGAATATGTAATGTAATTACTGAAACCCAAACAGAGCATACACCTATTGCAATACTGGGGAAAGTAAGTCAAAGTAAGTGTGAATACAATAACATTTCTACCAAAACTGGTAAATAGATACTAACAAAATACCCATACAGGAAATACAGCACAGCAGTACAATATCACCTACCTGAACCAATAAGTGAATCTGATCATTCTGTTAAATAAAGCTGTAGTTTGTCCCATTATTGCATACATAATGTCATAGTGAGCTTTAACAGACATGCAAAAACTAGGGTTCTAGGCCAAAAGACACCAAAAGTACATACGTAAGCAAAAAGGGGAAACTTTAGTGCAATTTTAAAAGAGACTCCACTTTTTTAGGGAGCTGGGCCATAAGGTGCTAAGTCAGTTGAGATGTGTAGAGTGACGGTTGACGTCAGGACCGGCAGCTTGAGTGCAGTTAAAATAAATATAATCTGAAGCTCACATCAGCGGCTCAGAACCCTCTTAACTATATTTTATATTTAGCATTTCGTATAACCCCTGAAAATGTGGTAATCTACAATTCAGACCCAAACATCTATACTTGATGAGTTTATCATCTAACCTGAAAATAACGTAACAACATGAATCATTTTTACTATGATAGTTAAGATATTATAAATACAGTACATAGAATGTACCCTTATCACATGTCATCACCCTCTCTTCTCATGTTTAATGTTACTATCTACACTCACCTCTGGGGGTTTGCCTTCATCCTGAGTGGGAATAATTGATAACAGACAATATTTAAAAAAAAAAATCTTAATTGTGGGTACCATTTAAAGTTGACATAGCTATCATTTCTTGATCCTATCATTGTTTTTAAATACAAAAACATTTCATAATTGGATTGTTCAATGTTGGTGAGTGGCAATATGGAGTTTTGCACAGATTCATGACCTTTCTGCACAAGTAGCATAAAAGTTCAGTGCCAGCTCTTAATGATGGGAATGATGATGTGGAAGACTGACACTTTGTCAGATGCTTTTACCACAAGGGTGAAGCTGCTGGGCGAGTAATGCAGAGAGTCCTCCTCACCTCATTGTCCTTTTGCAGGATGGAGGATGGAGTGCCGATGCCCTCTCTTTGCACCAGCTACAACTGTCATCTCAGGCTCATTCAGAGCTCCGCAGCACTTAGGCCCCATTTGCTTTTAAGGATGTCTGACAGGACAGCAGCCACGTATGATCAAACTTTACTTTCACTGTGCACTTGTGACAGTTCATTGAGAGAGGCTCTAATGTGCTGTCAGCAGTGCTCTCCACTCAGCTGCCTTGATTTACCTTCCCCATCTGTCTCAGTCAAACAGCACTAAGTTGAGGATGAAAGGAAGGAAGGTGGCCTGTTAATTCTTGATCCTTATATTTAACAATCTACTCACTTCCTATGAACCAAATACAATGTTTCATCATTGAACACTGACACAATTATCCATATTACATATGGCATAGTAAAATGTAAATCCAGTATGTAGAGAATCAGGAATCATTTACCTCTTTAAAATTTTTTAACTTCTATAATTTACCTATTAATCATCAATATTTTAATATTAACATTGAATCTCAGCTGCATTGTAGATTTCATCGGACACACTTGTTCATGTTTGTATTACTATCATTTATTATTTCAGTCCATCCAGTCAAGTGCAGAGGTGTTTACAAAAGAAATGGGTTTTTAGCCTTTAGCTAGAGAAAATTCTAGCTAGTGACTTAGGGGCCCTGTTGTGATGGTAGTAATAGGCACCTCTGATTGACAGAGTGAGGTTAGTAGGAGGGAGTCCAGATCTCAAAGAAGGAGTTCAGTTAGGTGGGTGCTGCCCAGCTACCTGCCCTTGAATTTGATGCAGGTAGCAACTAAGAGCCAATGAAGGCTTATGAACAGTGAGGTAACTTATGCTTTTTTGGGTTGGTTGAAGACCAGAGATTTGAAAGTACATACGAGGAGACCTGCCAGTAGGGAGTTACAGTAGTCAAGGTGTGATATGATGAGATCCAGTTCCAGGGGTCGAGCTGCATGCTCAGACAGGTTGGGTCTGTCCTTCCTGATGTTGTAAAAGGCAAATCAACATGACTGAGCAATTAATGCAACATGACCCTGAAAGGTCAGTTGCTCATCAATCATGACACCCAGGTTTTTGGGCAGATTTTGTGGATATGAGTTGGGTTGATTTGAGCTGGATATTGATTTGTTGTTGGATAGAGGGACTGACTGAGATGACAAGCAGCTCAGTCTTAGTTCTTTTATCCATGTCATGATATACCAAGATCCGAGCCAAAACTATGTGTTCTTTTAGTGGGAATGATAGGAAGGATATCATTGGCATAACAGTAGCATAGAAGCTATGAGGATGGATATTTGCACCAGGTGAGGGGGTGATTATTGAAAAGAGAAGGGCATCCAGCACTGACCCCAGAGGTATTCCTATAGATAAACTATGTAGTTTGGATACTTCCCCCTCCAAGATACCCTGAAAGATCTCCCTGAGAGGTAGAACATGAACCAGCAAGAAAGAACCTGAGATGGCAAGCTCAGTGAGTGTAGAAATCTATTTGCAAGTCCTGTGTTCACTCATAATACAGTCTAAAATTTTAATTAAAGGCCCTTAAAAACACATTTCCCCTGAGCCTCCCTGCATTACTGACACAAAACCTAGCTACCTGTGCTGAGTATTTAGAAAAGAGTACACTGGCTACCGCTAAGGTAATTATATAAGTCTTACTAGTAATGTTACTTTTGACAATACATAATGTCATTGTCTGCCACTGGTTACCTGCTGCTCTTGCTATAGGCTACTGCACTAAATTGTTTTGTCATTCCAAGAAAGTTCTTGACACATATCGTCAGTTGTCTTAAGGTCATGTGTCTTATTTTTCTTCATTTTTAATCATGTTTCCTGTTTTATTTTGACACTTACCTCTCCCCTCATTTCAGACCGCCTCACTTCCTGCCCCTTGTTTTTCCCACCTGTTTGATTGCGTACCCCGCCCTCATTGGATTCACCTGTGTCTCGGTACCTCTTGTGTATTTAGTCTCTGTTTTCCCTCCTCTCTGTGCCAGTTTGTTTTGTACCCCAGTGCCTTACGTCCCAGCCTTTGTTACCCCTTGTGATCAGATTCTCTTGGTGTTTTTGGATTTTGTCTGTTGGCTGACCTCTGCCTTTGCCTAGCCCTTTTTTGGAATTGTTTGCCTTGTCTGACTGATTACCATGTACCAAACCTTCCTTTTGGAAAGTAAACTAAGATTCATCTAAACCTTGAACTGTTTTCGAGTCGTGCTTTTGGCTCCAACCTTCTGTGGAGCACCAGTCTTAACAGTTCTGACCAACCCAGCCACAAAAATAATTATCTAAGAATAAACTATGAGGAAGAAACAATATTTTGACACAAACAATTGTTGGTAATGTAGATACACCCACAATAAATGAGACCAAAAATAATAAAAACAAAAATAATGTCCTTTTGCTAACTTTAACAAAATATGTGAGTGTGAATAGTTTTTTTTTAACCATATCATTCTTCTATTAGTTTCATGTATTCATAGTTCTTATGTATGTTTGTGTTCCAAAATCAAAATATTTTAGTGAATATATTGCATTTCAGTTATTTAAGATCACAGGATGTGAATAGAATCCCCACTCTGCTTGTATGCTTAAGATAATTATGTCCATAACCATTCAATGTAGAACCCTCAAGCTATAGGTATATGCAGCCTCTTGCAAATGTTATTCACATAATGATTCATTGTCCATAATGAACTGAACCAAAGGAAGGGAGTTAGGGATCATTCAGTGTTTGGAGGCTTTAAGATCTCTCTGTTACATTATTTCACTGGAGAACTCATCAGAAGGTGTGCATCATTTTATTCACTTTATTCTATGGCCTTCATTTTGCCTTTTTCAAGATTTAAGCTCCATTTTTAGGAAGAGGTTACATTTAAAAGCTGCAATACAAGTCTCTTGAAGGCCCAATAAATATGAAATTGAATGATATATTTTTTTTATTTCTCTCTCTGTTTCTCTTTTTCCTTTTGCTTTGATCATACCATCCCATGACATATCTATCGTCTGCTTTTCTGCTTCTCCAGGAGTGGGCCTGGCCTAATTGGTGCTACAAGGAATAAATCAAAGCAGGAAACAGGACTGCTTCCAAACGGAGCTCATAATGCACTAAAAACCTCTCATGTTTCCTGCAACTGTCCAGTGAGTTTACATGTCACCTCATGTAACATTTTTTCAATTCTGCTCCGGCTGATGTATAGCTGTTAAAGAGTAACTGTGGTTCGACATTACACAGCCATCCTGCGAGCTACCTGTGCTGCTCTCTTGGTCCTTATTCTAATCTTATTTAACAGTCTCTGCCTGACACGCAATTCAATGCAGGCCCCCAGATTGGAGAGTTTCCAAACAATCCTGAGCTCACCCAAGCTTGGAATTGGTTTTCCGTGGAACATCTCCCTCCTCCCTTTGGGCACTTTACCAATTTGACCAAATTTGTTCCATCACTGGTTCTAAGTACCAGAAGTGTTTTCTGCCCACACTTGGACTAGTTTCTGCAATTTGCACATTCTTTGCAGAACATTAACAGCTTTGTCAGGGGCTGAGCTACCAGCTGCCGTGGTGTGGGGGCCCAACTTCCAGGGGATACTCGCCTGAGAATTGCCACAAAGCAGAAACAACATTTCAAATCAACTCCCTTCCTAAACACACTAATATACAGGTTAATACTTTATTTGAACACCCTCCCCCATTTAGCATTCATAAGAAGATTATAAACACTCAAGAACACGCTGTAATCTAATTGTAAGATGATATAAATACTTTCATAAAATCATAATTCATTTTAACTCCTCATATGAAAGATAGAATATACTTAAACTGTGTATTGTTTATAGTTAATAAAGGATTGACAACACGGTATAGCATATCTGCCACCATGCTTAATACAGTATTACACACATTTAATATATTTCAAATATTTAAAGTGTCATAACAAGCATTTTACTATTGATGCAGATTTGCAAATCAAACAGATAAATATGCCCCAGAGGCATATTATAATACATTTAAAACTGTTATACTATGACATCAATCATTCATTATTATCAACACCTACCTCAATAAACATTTACGATCATCATTGTATCTTGTAACAATGATGGTATATTGTATTGTAATCCATTTACTGAGAATGTAAACTTGTAGAAAAAAAATGGTAAATAGGGGTTAAAATAAAGCGTATCGTTAAAGTTAAGCATAAGCCTTTTATATTTTGCCCAAACCCCATCTTTATATGCCTGTTTATATTTTAGTGTCACCATGCTAATAATGTTGGTGTCATTGAGCTGCTTTACTTTGTGTCTGTATGCTAATGTGACCCCTGAGTCACAGATGGAGGGTAAAACCTGCGTGTCACTTTTTGACAACAAGGCCACACTCATGCTGTTCTGGCTCACTGTGATTGAGTAAAGAGAATGCACCAAAGCAAGAATATGATTATTAATAAATATTAATACTAATTTACTTTAAATCTGTACAGTATGTTCACGATCATATAGATATAAAACACTGCTTGCGACAAAAGTTTAACCTCAATGCCTTCTAATTTGTGATAACTATTTAGTGTCATGAAGGCATCTGTCCAGTTGATGCATATCAGGGATACAATCAACCGCTAAAAGTTGATATACTGTAATGGGCTAAGATAATTAGAGTTATAAAACCCTCCATAAATGCCCCATTGAGATCAGGAGTATTAGATTATGCCCACAGAAATGCACGCCCACTGCTTTTTTAATTTAAGGGATGAGTGTTAGCAGAAATATCATTTAGCCATGTGATCACATTGGAGGTGTATATACAGATAAAGACCGGGATGCTTCATAAAGCACTGCTTCAGAGTCGGGTGATAAGTGCTTGAATTATAAGTTAGCTAATGTGACCGCATGACTGTAAACTTTCCGGCAGTTCTGAGGCATGAGCTATTGCAGCAAGTAGCTTCAGGCTCCAAAAGTAATTAACAAAAACTTAAAATAATTTGAGCTAATTCTTCTCGTGCTATCTGGTAGAAAATGATGCATTACTGTATATGTTGATTATGAGTGGAAAAAGCCTTTATCTGCAAAGTGAATACCTTATGCTGAGCCTGCTTCTTGAGGAGGCAGCTTGAGGGGATATTTGTAATGTAATTTTTCCCTCCCATTTTCATTTGTGACTATCCTCTTTACATCCGCATTTCAAATGAAAACACTTTGTCATTACATGCCAGTCTTCACCTGCTGTCTCCGCTTCTGTTTGGCAGTTTCTGGATATAGTCAAACATAATAAATAGAAACAAAATGCGGCGTATTGTTGTGACTTCACAATACATTACACTGTAAATTGGGCACAAAGCGCACCTTAAATAGCAATGTTGCTCCTAATTGAAGAACAACTGAGGACTGCTTCCTGATGGATGTAAATAACACAAGCTACTTTAGATGGGATGCGTAGAGATTTACTCGTCATATTTTGTTCTTGTGTCAGTTGTTTTTGTTTTAATTTCCTTGGTAAGACTTTGTTTATATATGATGTGAGCACAGTTTTATTATCAACAGTGCAGCATATGAGTTTGGTAGCAATTTATTTGTGTAATTCCGAGGGCCTTGTGTGATCCCGGCCTGCTGTATCAGTCTTCTCTGTGAAAGCAGAGGAGAGAGCGAGAACTGGTCCCATTTAATGTCCTCTGATGAGCTCAGCCTGTTCTTTATCTCTCTCTGCATCATACTGTTCTGAGTGGCTGTAATGGGATAATAGACTCATCTGTATGTGTTTTTAGACCATTGACTTGAAACCTTGTTGATATATTTATTTCAGCAAATACAGTAAATGATGTTTACTTTATACCCTTTATTTACCCTGAAATATGTTTTGTTTGAGAAGTTTGGGTAAATGCAGTTCATTAAAAGCAAGAAAGATTAGTAGATTGCATTAGATTAAATATCTATCTATCTATCTGTCTATCTATCTATCTATCTGTCTGTCTGTCTGTCTGTCTGTCTCAAAACAAAGAGACAGACTAAAATACAGAAGCTGTGTTTGCCTCATCCTGTGTGTTTGATGTAATTATTTAGAAATGATGAATTGAGTAATGATGTCATAATTTACAGCTTTCATTAATCTGGTGACTGGCTGTGTTAATCAGTTAAGCTCCACAGTCAGGATGGTGCATATCCAATAAAAAAGCTCTGCTACCCTGCTACCTGCAGTATAGGAGAGTTGAAGTAAAACAGCAGGAAGTGGACACCGGCTCCTTGATGATTGTTTTTTTTTTTTTAAATAAACTGTTCATCATCACATCTTAATTTGAGCTGTTCACGTTGTTCGCTACTGTAATATGTCCAGTTAAAAGATTCCACATGTACAGTATGTACTTATTGAGACTTCCAACTTTGATGACAAAATGCTTTCCAAAACGTCCTATAGCTAATGATATGTTCTTAGGGACACCAAGCAATATCAATATAATTACACTTACACTACATCACACATATTTTTTGGAAGAACCTTCATTTTGAAGAATAAAAAGTGTGGTAGAAAATGGAATTAATTAAATCCCTTTCCAAAAATGGGTGGATACGCCTGTCCTTACGTGACAGTATTATAGGCTGATGCAAGCTGAGTTGAGTTCCTTTCTTCCACTTTATTTTGTTATGAAATTATCAGCATTAGAAGTTTCAAACAATGTCTGTGAGCTTCAAAGCCTACGACAAATGAAAAAATTGGGGTGCTCAGGTGTTCAATCATTTGAGCTAAAGGGCGAGCACGGTGCCCTACTAATGCAGCACTTTATACAGAAGGAGTGGGCTACAATGCATATGCAGGTAACACCCACTCCAGTGTCCCAGCAGCCTTTTAGTGGGGATGTCATGTTTGCTTCCTGGGGATATAGATGCCCAACTCAACACAGCAAACCCTACTTAAAATCAGAGCATATTCAGGCCAGTGGAAGATAACAGGATTGCACACGAGACCTGTGCTAATGTCTTCTGAAGGGCATTGGGATAAACAGGCACTTGTCTGTGCAGCGGAGGGAGGGGAGGGAAAGTGGGGACTGGGGATGGGAGATAGCCAGGCTCTTCCAGGCAGATGGCCTCCCCAGCTACGACACAGCTGAACCCAGCCCCCACCTCCCGCCACCCAACTTTGTGGCCTCATTCCCTCTCATATTGTTTTGTATGAAGGCCAATGTCCTTATTTATGATTTTTTTTCTGTAATATGTGTGCGCTTAGAGACTCCAGTGGTGGTGAAGTTGCCATGACTTTCATTAAAGCCGAGGCCAAATGAAATATGGATGTGAAGGGAGTGAATTAGAGTGATGGAACGGGCCAAATATTGCCTTCGTGGTGTCTTGGCAATACTGTCTTGAGGGGATAGATACTCAGGCCTGAGGAAAGTAAATCCCCATTCCAAGTTCAGTGTATTCATCAGCAAGCTAAAAAAGTTTGCCTTCATGCAATGTTGATGACTGTTGTACTGCAAAATAAAGACTGGAATCAGTGGGAATTTCTGTAACCTTTACCTGTGATGAGGGTTTGACCTTAAGAAGAGGATTCTAACAACTTCAATGTTACTTCAACAAATCTATTATGCCTCTGACATTCAAATACCACTGGTGCTTAAAATGTAATTTGCTTTTAATGATTTAATGAAATGAGTCAGAACAGGAAGAATAGAAGAAGGCAAAGTATATCATAAAATCTTTTGACATAATTTCTGTGCATTAAAACGTTAAAGACATGCACGTCCCTGAACCATGTAGGCTGTGTGCTGGATCAAAAAAAAACAACACAGATAAAGAAAGGATCCACACACCAAAAAGCTCATTTGCTGCATCCATATCACCGCAGTTCCGATATATATATATATATATATATGGGGAAAACATTATGTAATGGAAGAGTGACATTTTTATTCACATTTTGCACAATTAATTAGAGAAAACTGGCACTGATTGTGGTTATCTGAACTACAGTGCAGAACCTTAAATCCATCTGAACTGCCTGACCTCTTTCTTAGTTGTATTTTAAATGTATATTGTATTATAAATAATATTGCATCAGAAATTAGGAACTGCATATCTCAGATTCCAGATGAAACACACTCTTTTCACACATAAATAAGAACATGTTTTTGCAAATACTGTACAGATGGAAGCTTTGAAAGTACTATTTCAACACATGAATAATTGGCTATTGACACCAAGTTGGATCCACTTGGTCCCAGCTTGTTCTCTTACTGCATAAATACAATGCAGTCAACAATATGAATTTATTTCATTCAGCTCCTATAATCCTGAATAGGCCTTCGTGTGGAAAAGTTACCAATGTGAAGTGAATTCACCTCATGAGTTTATTCAACAGCACCAGCAGACAGCTGGTTCTTTGAATGCTGTTACAGTAGAATATAAACTAGAACTAGTCTCCTTGTCATCTGGTGTAAGGTTTCTAAGGGTGGTTCTGTTTTCAAGGATTTTTCAGATACTGTATGTTCATATTAAATCAGTTTAGACTCTAAGTTCCCTATTTAGACAATTCTAAAATGGTTGTAGCACCCAAACACAACACTATTTTCCACCTGTGCAAGTCTCAGTTTTATACCTAGCAACCACATCTTCTAATTATTAAATGCAGTTGCACTTTTTTACTTGCGCCGGTAGGTGTGTTGCAGTTATGGTCCAGTTTAGGCAGATGCACAATGCGTGTTCACTCTGCACATGGGACAGAGAAGAAACATGCTCAAAGAACTAAAACCAATGTGAAAGATTATTAATGTCTATGCATTGGAAATGTTTGGATAAATCCAATTTTTAGTAATGTGCAGATCAAAGTTATGTCCAGTAATCCTCTGCAGCTAGAGGAGTGTGTCTCCCTATTAAAAGAGACTCATGTACCTCATTTGAACCAGCATGACACAGTAAATCTGGTTTCAAAGTTAAACTACTACTACTGAAGAACCACAGACGTTACCATGCCTAGATTAATTTCTATTTCCATTGGACCTTTGTGTACCCAAAAAGATTTAATGGACAAAGCACATTTTACAACTTTAATATCTCTGCCTTGTATATATTCTTACAACTTATTTACCATTAAATATAACAGTGTACTCTCAGCTGTAGGAGAGTACTCATCAATTTGTGCTTAAAAAAAAGAGAAAAAAATTCACAAATTTGTTAACAGGTCATATAAGCATGGTTGAGTCGGGGAAGTGACGGTAAGGGTTTTCTGGTGACATTGAAAGTTGAAACTGAGAAATCTGTAGAAAATTGTGGATTTTAAAGTAGTTTGAATATTTATTTAAGCACTGTAAAATCTTCCAGTGACACCTCATTCTATATGAGGTGTATTCCTTTAGATCAATTAAATTGGGCCGTTCATCTTATTTGGATCAGATACAAACTGATATGGATTTTAAAAGCTTCCACCTTTACTGTAGTGTACATTGAACATCTGTTTAAGCGGAACAACCTTTTTACTGTACCAAAATGTGTATTCATGTCATTGTGGTGATGTGGGGAGGGAAGGCTGAAGTGGGAAAAGAAAGCTTAATTGAACAAACTAATGAGTAGTTCTTATTTCCATTGGGAATGTGCCAGTGAGATTGTTTGACAGTTTATCTGTGATAAATAAATGCTTTAGGAGCTAATTAGCTTTTAGGGCCTCAGGGGAGGGGGGGTGTTGAGTGTCCGAGTGTGTGTGTGAGTGAGAAAGGGAGTGTCTGTATATTGCTATATCTTCAAGTCGACGCTAGTTTACTTCCTGTTCATTCTTACTCCACCCCCTCACTCATATGTACACACACACACACACACACACACACACACACACACTAAAAAACATCCCTATGTTTACCTACCCTAAAGCAACAACCATGGAGATACTTAATGAACTCAAATTAAACTAAATGCAAAGACTTGATTATTAATCTCTTCCTTAAGTGAAATTCACTTCATAAGATAATGCAAAGTCACCCTCCTCTCACCATAATTGTTATAAGACAGACATCTACAATAAAATCAAGCCTCTTAAAAACAAACTCAAAGGCAATTGCTGCACAGGGCCATAATATTCCAGCAAAGCTCCCCATAAAACTACAATCTGTCATTTTTACACTTTAGTTTTTGTATGGATTAAATGCACAAAATTTAATATATAATATTTAATTTAGATCGTTTGCCTTCTGACAGAGTCAGGCTACCTGTTAGTGCCAAGTTAACAGGCTATTGGCTGTAGCCTTATATTGAATGGATCTACAGTATATGTATGTAAGAGCTTTCAACCTTTCATCTAACCTCTTAGATGAGGATGAAGAGAATAAGCATTTGTCATGCCATTCCTTTAAGGCTACTTCATGCAAAGCATGAATTAAGGAAATTACGGATTAAAATGGAGACTCTATTCCCATATTACTTATCAAATGTGTAATCGTAATGATTGATCTGAAGTGATAAAGCCACCACATATCTACCTTTTTGTCTACTGTAGTCTGAATTTGACTTTATTTTAATGGTTCATGCACATCAGTCACTTGAGTTAAGAATTTCACCTATCACACTATTTAAAGTCTTTTTTTGTTTTGGTGTTAGAAGATGTATGCTACAGCCTGCCCTGATAACAGCATATCTGCCAGTGGGACCACGTTGACGAGTCAGAGGTTAGCCCTATCTCCGTCTCTGGGCAGGCAGTGCATCTGGACGTCAGGTCCTGGGATCTCCAGGGTGAAGCATATTCTGTGAAGCGAGATCAAGCCATCACTTATAGGATGATTTTTACATTCTTGAACTCCTTGAGTGGCAATAATTAAACAACACTGTTTTGTGTCCCTTGTGGGTTTTATGGAGTTCTTGCTGGGTGCCAGTCAGACACCTTCACACTGTCCTCTTATTAAGATATGTGCATATAAAATGTTTTATAGACGCATTAGAAATGGCTGAAAAGAAGCTCTTCATACGAGTTGCACATTTGAGGAGAATCATTGCTTGTCAAATGCTCAATTTCAAATGAACCTTTAGAAATACAAGAAGCACTGTTGAGTTTGCCAAGGCAATTTTAATTAATGTAGCAACTTTTATGGATTCTCAGATCTTTACCATTACAGACACATTTTACTTTAACTACAACCTACAAAGAATTAAAAGGAACAGTCATCAAATTAAAACTTGTCTCAAATATTCTAATACGAGCAGAAAACTCTCTTTCGGTTCTTATAACACGACAGCCATAAATGGCTTCTGACATCTTAGACATTTACGAAATTGAGAAGATAACAATTTTTGTTGAAATACATTAACACAAACAGGGTTATGTATGTTATATTCCTGTGGCTAATTGTTTTGCATGAATGATTATGTTGGAAAGGAAAGAGGCTCTTTTTCATTACAGAAATAGTAGAAAAAACAAAACACAAGATGCTGGAGTGGATTTCATGTTGTACAGTGCTTTTAATATAATATACATGAGGTAGGTATTGCACAGTCTTATTAATATTTTATTATTATTATTATTAAGGTGGGTAATGTACTACCTGTATAAATAGCAATATGTTTAATGAATACATTAATGAATCATATATTGTACTTGTGAATATGATATTGCACAAAGTATACAATTTGGTTTTTAAAAAAGTAACAGTAACAATACTAAAGAGTTCACATCAGATTTGCATTCTTTTCCTCCAAGAGGGTGAAGGAAATGTCAGGAAATGTGCAGTTGGTTATTTATGGGTGAGTGGTGGGAAAAAGAAAGGCGTAGGGAGGACGGCAAGGAAATTTTCCTGACCCAGGCCATTCACACCTGCAGTTATCTTCCCATTTAATTGTGTATTTGCGTTTGGTATGCATCCTTATCTGTGTGTAATCTTCTGAAAAGTATTTTTTTGAGATTCGTGCAAACATAAATATTTACATTAAATTGATATAATTGTTAAGAGAATGTTTGTATTCAAAGGAAATATTACATCTCTCTTCCTGTCTTGTTACCTTCACTCAATACTTTGACTGGCTCACTTTCCTCTGGAGAAGGCTGTGTAGAGTTGGCCTTGAGCGAATGCTGGCTGAGAAAGGTAGATGCCAACTTGGCCATTCTCTTGGCTCTGACCTTTTTGATTGAAGCAGAGAAAGTCCGCCTGATTGGAAACTGGTGCCTGACAAAGGTGAAGGGAAGCTCATAATTTCTGTTATGGTGTGGAATTCTTGGCAAAAATAACCCTTCTCCCATGTTTGTCCCTATAGAAATCTCACATTCGACCACCTTATCTATCATTTGCACCAGTACCATCCTGGTTCTGTTCTTGTTACCTAAACAACCTGATTGGAGCTCCAATATATAGACTCCAGAAGGTGTAAGGATTAAGAATGCTGTATTGAGAGCCATGGCCATTGTGAGGCAGTTGAGTCTCCTGACAGAAGGTTTAGGGAAGGGTTGACTGTCCCACAGGGTCCATGCAGCATGAACTGAGACACCAGTTTGTAAAGCTCTGGCTCCTTCTCTTTGTCAGGTGTATCTGCTCTAATGATCTGAACAATGTTTGGAATGGTCCGTCTCATGCAGGAGTTGGAGGGTGTGGGCATGCTTCCCTCCCCTTATCTGTCCCTCAGTGGTGTATACTCTAGCCTGCAACGCACCCAACTTGATATTATTGAGAAGTTCATTCAGACTCCCCTTTAAAGACAATATTGACAATATCTGATCTGTCACTGGGCTATTGTTCTGCGAAAAAGGTTCCTGAACACACTTCATTGTTTGTATTACAGACATGGTGATGAAGCAATCAAATTTTCTGTATCTAATTGCTATTGCAAGGGCATCTAGATCAGTGCAATCGGTGAGCATACATTAAATCAATACACAGAATATGTCACTTGAAGAAGTGTTTGTCAATGTTTACAGGGTAAAAGGCTTTTAGACCAACTCAATAACAGGAACATTGTCCATTTAAAAGAAAATTGAAATGCGTTTATTAATGGACATAAGCATGCATCTACAATGAAGACTCCTTAAGAAATTATATCGAAAGACCTTGAATAGCAAGGTATAAGGTCTGAGAAAGTTTTTTGAATAAGCTTTTCGGTTATATTGCAAACATTCTTTGTATTTTCAAGGAATCTGCTTTTGTTAATCCAGTAAGCAAAAGGCTCACTCTGTATGCCATGGTCAAACATTCAAGAGGGTGACTATGAATTTCTACACAATCAGAGTGAGTTAAGTTAGAGGTAAGAATTTGAAGAATAAAAGGTGGAATACAATATGCACTGATAGACTAGAGTGAACATGATAATTATGCTAAATTATAAAGTGTTGCTGACATCTGTCACCCCAGAATTTCATTCAACAAATGAAGAGAAATAAACACAGAACATTCCTCTGTTGTGAAGAAGTGTAATCCTCTTGCCTCCCTGTGCTCTTTTCTTTTCTACTGACAATGATAATTACATTTTTTGTTGGACGGCTTTCAAGGATTTATCTCCTTTTTGTATTAATGGGTTTCTGAAGCTTTTAAATCCAAAAAGTTTAATTCGTTGGTTCTGTGTGCCCATTGTGAGTTTTCAATTTTCCATACTTCTATTTGAAATACCTTCAAGTTATGATGTGACATTCCTCTTGATGTTCCGTCATAAAATTATTTCCATAGTTCAGCTGCTCCTCTAAACCTATAGACAGTATTCCATTTATGATTAAAAATGTGGAGTGCACTTTAGGTTTGCACTGGGGTCAATCTGTTTGTGCAACTAAATGAGTCAATCTGTTTGTGCAACTAAATGGGTCCAATTCAAAACCCACTCAAACTCAACAAGTCCTCCAAATACACGTCCTCCAAAACAAAGCATAAGCTCTTAAGTATTTTCTAAACCGGACAGAACTTTTTTTCCTATACCTTCCAAAAACATTTTCTGATCTGACCTTGCTTTGGTTAAAGTTTAATTAGGTTTATATATATATATATGTATATATATATATATATGTATATATATATATATATATATATATATATATATATATATATATATATATAGCAATTAGCAAATTTTAGTGAACAATTGTGGCCATGGTTAAAAGGAACCAACAGTGATAAAGTATGAAATGGGAAGTAAAGTCTATTATTTTGCTGACTCCTTCAACCACCCTCTTCCACTTCCTCTGCCAACAATATTAACAACCCAATACTATTTCTGTATTTACTCTAAAGGGAGAAGAGTTATAATACCTATTGTTGCTAGAGGACATTGTACAGAAAGGGCAGTGCAATTAGATGAAAATAATCAGAAATCACAGGTGTGTAGTTGTTTTTTGACTTATAAGTTAGTTTCTAAATGCTTTGCTCTACTAGAAACTGAAAACCTAGCCCCTGGGTTGCTAAACTAAGTGGTAACAGAAAAGAATTTTTGAAAATAAAATGCATTGCGAAGCCAATTAAAGTCTTTAGGGTCAACATTATGTGATATGCAGAAATTGATTCACTACAAAGGAGAAGGTAGAAAGCAGGGAAAGCAACATTTCCAGTTTTATAAAGGCCGTAGGTTTGTTAGGGGCTACTAAACTGTGGGATAAAACATCAACCATAAAGAGGCATTAAACTACAACAAGCCATCTGGATTTAAATCAAAGAAAACTCCCTGCCACCAAACCCTTGTTGGGCCAGCTTTTCAAACTATCCACCATGTTGCAATTTCAAGACAATGACAGACAGACCACAAAGTGTTTCCCCTCATTCAAAGCCTCATCCTTATAACCAAGCTGGGTTTTAATCTGACCGTGCCACCTGTGAGGCTCATCAGAACTTGAGCCCACAGGGGTAGTGCTGGGCTTCATTACTGAGTCGTGGTTCTGGCCCAGTTCTCCCTTTCTCTATCTCTCTGTCTCTGTTCTTTAGTACCTTGCAGGCATGGTACAGAAATGAGAGCCGGCTGCTTGGTCCTCCACATCACTCCATGGCCGCAATTTGTCATTTTTCACACAAGATGAAGCCTTTTATGAAACGAAATGAGTTTCCCCAAAATGAAGCGCCACAAAAGCTCCATGATTAATTTGCTTGTTAGGCTATTGCAGCTGTCACCTGTGGAAGACATCTGGACAGCAGATTGACTAATGCCAGCAGTAGGGCTGAAACATGCCTCTCTCTCTCTCATAACCTACCCTGTAGTCAGCCTTTCAGTGGGCTTTTAAAGGCACTACTCCCTGTTTGAAATACCCCTTTTCTGAGGGGCAATTAATAAGCATTACTTGTGATTGACATGGTAATTAGTTGCATTAATGTGTCCATAAGAGGCTTTGTATGGGGGTGGGGGGTGCAGGGAGCTGATGAGAGGTGGGCAGTAGAAACGAAGAATGAGCACTACGACCTCACTTAAAAACTAATTGGCCATTTGATTACCTCCTTTTTGACAGCGATTTTGTCCTAAATGGCATGGCTAAAGTAACAAAGTATAATTTCAGCTTTGAGATTAGGTTGAATATAATCATGTGAATCATGTATGATTGCGACAGAGAATATAACAATTGGTTTTCAGTTGAGTTTTAGTGATGTGTTTTGAGAATGCTATCCTTATAATTTCCTTTTGGTGCACATATACAATGTGCGTGCAAGAGCACGTTTTGACCATAGAATTTAAAAAGACATTCTAAAGGACACATGGAAATCACTTTCTAATTCTGACATTTTTATGTCAACGTCGGACATTTTTACCTCATTTAAGTGATCATTTTAACCCACATTTTAACCAACAGTCACCATATTTATCCTCATTTGAAATGATGACTTTAATCCAATACATGATCTTTCTATCCTTACCAAGTGGTTTTGTGCCTAACTAAACATTAAGCAGAACATTGTCACATCATAACATCATTAACTTGTACTTCCATGCACATGCTGCTTCTATCCTTTTATCCTGTTTTTTGCTGCTGACTCAGTTTAACAACCTGGATATATCGTTCAAATGCATATTATAGACCCTTCTGTCTGCTTCTTTCTGAAATAATTGTGTGGGAGTGAGTGCAGTAAGTGCTAGTGTGGGTTCCATGCTATCTCCAATTGATTGATGGAGTAGCAGCTCACAACAAAGGAGCTTATCGAAGGGTCAATTTTGTCCAGTATTTCTAAAAACTGACAACAATGTTAAAGGGCTGCTATAACTGTTGATCCCACTAAGTAACAATCTCTGTGTGGAATTCTGTGCACATTTAAATGTTGTTTGGACATAACATCAACTCAACCCAGAGTTTCTTCTCCCAATCCCTTTAAGGCCCATTTATTCTCAACAGTAAATATGGATCAAATGGGGCCTTTTGTCCATACTCTGCATTATTTTTGTTCGTTTTTTATCCATTTCCACAAAGCTTACTAATTTGGACCAGATGGAGTAGTACCTCCGGAAACCATTGGGGCAGTGTTGCTGTCACTATACAATACGTAGCCTAGATCCAGTGTGAGATAAAGAAGAAGAAGACAAAATAGCTGAACTTTTCAACGAAAATCTGTTAGAGTTGGCAAGGAACTACAACCATATTTACGATGCCAGTTCACCAGGACACAGAGACAAACAATCACTCCAAGATCTGGTAGGAAATTGAAAAATGTAACGTAGATGGCTGATCACAGTTGAAGAACCCAGCTTGAAACTTGCTGCCAAAGCTTGCTTGCTGATTCCTGCAATGAGAAAGAGCAGAGTGACAGCTAGCCTCTCTGCCACACTCACAGGCTGTGTCAGTTTTTGTGCTGGATGTGAGGCGCCACCCAGCACAGCAAGTCATCAAATGCTCCAGCCGACATCCGGAAATATTGGAAATGGAGCTCAGTGTCAATAGATTGCATTAGGAAGGACGAGAGGAAAAAAAGTTCTCTGTCCTACAGCCATGATAAATTTAACAGCCTTACTGACCGCCGGCTCTTACATTGGCTTGGTTTTCTTATTTTATTTAAGATGTACGTTATCAAGACCTCCTCCATAGTTTAAGTTGCCATAAACTTTTGACTCTGAGCTGCCCCCTGGTGGATATATTAGATAACATCCATGCCGACGAAAATGATGTATGAAAGTATGTGGTCGGTGACGGTAACAATGTTTGAAACAGTCACATACAATTCGGTACATGGAGTATAAATGAGGCTTTAAGCCAGGTTGAAGAAGATTTGTCATGACACAGGGGCACATCATCCATTTAACAGATGTTTACTGATCTTCTAGATCATCTTATTTCCCTGTTTTTGGACTTCTTGAAATTCTGTGTAGCACAAAACAGCCATAAACAGCATCAATAAACATTTCTGTAGATCATAAAGACATCTCTGTTCTTACTGCACCCTGCAGAAGACAGATCATTGTTAAGTAGTTTCAAAGTCTAAAGTACAATAGACACTATATTCATTTATATTTCTGTCCAAAATTTTGCATATAGATGTTTCTCTAATTTACAAATAGTGGAGGAAGGAGGAAGATGCACCCAAAAACTAGGCTATATGAAAACTAAAGCAGGACTTGTTGTGTATGTACAGACAGTAAAGGATATTATTTCATCTGTCACATCCTGACATCCACTTCAACAGGGTTTCTTGTTCTCTTTTTTTTACTCATTGCTTCCATTTTCCCATGTCAGAAAAAAGAGATGACACACCCGACTAACCAATTTGTTACCTTGATTTGGCATAGGAATAATCACTCATGGTCATTAACAATTAGTTATCTAACATTACAGCAGATAATATTCATATGCTATTTAGCTATTTAATGGCATATAATGGTTGTGTGTAATGATTAGTAATGTACCGATCCAGGTTTTTCCGATCCAATCCGATACCGATCCATTAGCTGAACATATCGGCCGATGTCCGATACCGATCCGATACTACTGTTGAGGCGGAATCACCTTTCACGTTGTAAATATGGCGCATAGCGGTCGGATTTGTTATCTTATTAAGTTTCAAATGCTTCCAAATGACTTGGTCCAGTGGTTGCGCCATGTTACTGTTTGTTTGAATGTCGTGCTGCTCTGCGTGATGATGTATCCAGCTTGCAAACACAACTGGATCAGAACACTGGAACAGCCTCTTCCGATATTGGATCCAGCTGATCGGTTTCAGTTTCGGAACCGATATCTGATCCGGGTATCGGATCGGTACATCTCTAGTAATCATGCATAATAAATAAGGTATTATGTCAATTCAAACTGCTCTAAAATCCCAAATATTCAACCAATTTCACAGATTAAAATTTTCGCATCAGGAAAGCCTCACTTTAAATTTCCAAATCTAATGCCACAACCTAAAATGTAAATGTCAGCAGTCACAGGGTCTAGACTTATTCATCAATTTCAAACACCTACGCAATAGCTGACTCTTTTACATTGTTTTTAGTTTTTTGCAATGTTTCTGCACCTGCACCTGTCAGCCATCTGTCAAGCGCCTCTTACTAATTGCTCCACTCTAAATAACACAACGTGATGTGCTGCACCTTAGACACCCTCTTGACCAGTCTTAGACCATGGCATTTAACCCGTTCAGTAGATATCACTCTGCTTTCTTTGCATCTGACCACACTTGGAATGCTCCCACTGGGCTATCTACAGGACACAGGTGCTGGGCATAAAATTGACTCTTGGGTCGTGGGAAACTAGAAAATGCATCTGTGTTTCAGTAGTTCCACCATTTTTGTGCCATCTAAATTTGGCCTAATATATTATATTCTAAAACACTATATAAGATATTTACACTGCCAATTCAAATAGTTTCATTTTTCCCTTTATGTGAGTCAGTGAGGTCTTCAGCTCCATTGAAGTACATTGAGTCATGTCATGGTGAGCACAGGCTTATTTTTTAATTATTGAGGATTTAGCGGGTAGGATTTGTTTATTAGTATATCCCGTCTAATACGGAAACCTTTCTTAGAAAATTGAGGCTTTGTTGGTATAACTGGTGTTCAGTAAATTCAAAAACACAACACAATAGATTCAAAGACCAGGGATTTGATTAGGCTATTTTGAATGGCATCGGATGGATGCTATCTTATTACTGTGACCATTTTTTTCTCTGTACAAGTATGAGAGAGAAAGAGAGAGAGGGAGAGAGATAAACAACTACTGAGAGAGACGATTGAAACAATAAATACTACAAAAACATCACTGAAAGATCATATTTAGTGCAAACAGAGATACAATGCAAATTTGTCAGCCAAATTATTTGAACATAAACTAAAGTCTGAGGTACATGTACCAAGAATAATGCTGATATTGAGGTTCTGCAAAAAAATCATCAACATTTTGATTATATCTGCCTCAGGCTTGAAAAAATTATATCTAAACACTATATTGGACACTATATTGTATTGAACAAGTGGAGGTTAGTGACCTTTTAGGGTGCTCAGATCCTACTTTCACTCCTCACTCATTCACTCATTTCGTTTGCAAAAAAAAAAAAGTTCTTTTATACCAATATATCACCCATTATATATGGTGGATCACTTGAAATACCAACAATTGAATCACTGGACTGTTTATATTGTTTAACATTTATGTTTATATGTATGTGTATGTGATATATTTGCTTATGGTCAGTTTAATCCTGCTGAATACTTTAATTTGTGCAGGAGACAAGGACAAACACTAAATTGCAAGTGGACTGAAGGGCATTGTTCAGGGTAAATGCACTCCTTGGCTAAATTTCTGCTGTATCTCAGTTGCTATAGCCTCAAAGCCATTTTAGACAGAACTGACTAATCTTGCCCCTCCCAGGCACTCAGTTAAATGATGCCTCCTCCTAAGACTTCAGATCCCAGCCTTACTACCTCTCTGTCCTAATATCTCTCCTCTTATAACAGCACAACCAGAAATACAAACACACCGTGGCATATTGCCATGGCGCCGGTGTTTTTAAGATCAAATGCCTGGCCACATAAAAGCAGCATTTCCAGATAAAACACATACCTGTGCAAGCTCATACACAGCCTCACAGAAAGACACACACACACTACAGTACAATAGCTGTCGCAGGGCTATTTCAATAATCCCCAGCATGTATGTTTAATGATGAGGGCCCAACAGGAAATGATCGTCAAATGAAACGAAGCAGCGGGTTATTACGTAGCACTCTGGTGTCAGCCCAGGCCTCCCCGCCATTAATTTTATTGTAACTCATTTCTGCGGCCAGAGTGGAGCAGGATTTAATGTTTCCATTCCCCACTCCTGTTCTGCATGACAAATTGTTTTAATAAACATATACTGGGTCATAATAAAGTAATAATAATCCTACCAGTCACCTTATATCACTGCAGTTAAATTTTCCCATAAGCCAACACTGGTTACAATGACAATTACATGGTAGCCAATCCTTAGCAAGGCAAACACAATGGGTAGATTTAATATAGTTTGTAAATATGATTAGTGTGCTGTCGTGTTATTGGACTCTAGTATTTACATTTCTCTTCGGGCCTTTTTTACAGTACAGGATCAGCATTAAATAAAGCTTTTGCTCTTTTTTCTTCCTGCTCTCTTTCTACTGCTAAAATGACTCCCCTTGCTCCCCTTCACAACTTAATGAAAAACATTGTTGACTGTTAATATTCCACGGATCAATCACCATTTTTAATTTTGCGGATAAATGTGCTATTGTAAAACCCCTAAAGGTCTCTCCCACCTTGTGTATATGCGTTTGTGTGTGTTTATTTGTGTTCATGCATGCATACTGTTTTTGTGAGGTTTACTTTCTCATTGAAAGGATAGAAAGTGTTCACATAATGGCTTATGGTTATTTGTGAGGCCAATTTTATGCTACATTTCAATTATTGCCTAAATTTGTTTTTAACTCCTCAAGTCATTGCTTTTACCTGCAATTTACTCACAAACAGTAACATTATACACACAACATCAGTGTGCTTTTAAATACAAGGGTTACTGCAACCTTTTGAACTTGTACATGTTATCTGGGAAAGAAATAAAAGTATGTCCTGCGGATACAGACAACTGTGACTGGATTGCCTGATGATGTTATAGAGTAATACATTGTGGCAGAGATGGTTAATAAATCAAACAGTAATTACTCGTTCATTTTGCATGGCAGTGTACAATATTGTTTGTGGCCAAAAGTATGTGGAATACAGCTATTTGAATATTACTATAGCAGAATTATTTGCACTCTGTAACTATAGCTCAATCCCCGTTTGTGAATAATCTGATTTGCAAATGTGTAAAAGAATCTCTACATGCATTCTGTGATTTGTGAATGAGTATAGGAATCTTCAAGTGTGTATATAGTACCTGTGTGCATAATTAGATTTGTAAAAGTGTACAAAAAATCTCCAAATCGGATTTTTAAATGTGCAGACGAATCTGTAAATAAATACAAAGAGCAGTAAATGCATCCACAGATCTGTAATTGCATACATAGATGGAAATGTCATGGATCAGGAAATGTCAAGCAAATTATAAGTAAGCAATTTTTTGGGAAGATTTTTCTAATTTTGTCCTTTTTTTTAACCTTTTCTAATATAATCCAATTTTCCAAAATGTGTCGATAGAGACGTGCCCAGTGAGAGCTGCCAGTATCTAACCAAGCAGGTTGCATGTTGTTGACAAAGAACACCACAGACAGAAGTGATGTGCAGAAGTAATGAAATCAATATTAATAAGAAACCTGCAGATGTTTACTCACACTAGGCCTCATTCACTAATATGTGCACAGAAATGCTCTTACTTTACACACCAAATAAGTGTGTACCCCATCAGATTCATCGCGTTTGTTAGTGAATCAGAATCTTTTTAAATTATCATATTATAATCATTCCAACATGAGAGACAAACATTCTTATGTGGGATTATTCCAAGAAATGAAGGTAAATGTACAGTAATGGCATCCAGCAGGGACTTTCAACCAGAGGTAATTTATTTTATGATTGTAAGATCATATTTACAATTAACTTTGTTTCTTCTATTAACAAGCACAATGCAATGCTAATTACATTTTCATTTTATTCATATAAATAATATCAGTAGCTATAATAGTTGTTACATTTCAATATGGAGATTTTTATATACTCTATTGTAAGCCAGAACACAAATTTATAGTTGAATATTTGAATCGTGACTGAATTGCTAAGGATGAAAGGGCATCAATTTCATGGTTATTTAATACATTTGGCCAATGCATTAGTCAATTAGCTGTTGTTAATGTTGTTTTACTGTATATTCAAGCCTTTATTGATGAATGTGGTGTTCCTATGCTATGAGTCTATTTTAAAAATGTGTTATTTTTTAACATAGCCAGGCTTTCGTCATATATACCCATGTATAGACTGAGGCAGTTTAAACCTCATATGCAGAGTAAGAACTAATTCAGGTAAGAAAATATTGATGAATCCAGGAATGGTGCATGAAATGTTTGCACTCGTGGTTTCAGCACAGATTTGTGAATAAGGCCAGTGGCCACCAAATCTGGGATGCATTCCAGAAAGTGGGTTTAGTTTGTTAACTTTGAGATGAGGTATTCTCTGGGTCTTCTGTTCCAGAAAGAGAGATGAGTTAAACTCTGGGTGAGTTACCGTGGTAACTGACTCTGCCTAACCTGCTTGCTGCAACGTTTACTTCAATAAACACTGAGTTTCTTTCTCTCTCTCCTCCTGCAGAGTCATCAGACATGTTTCATTTCCTCATTCATTTAGTTGATATCAAAGCATGTATAAAAGTGCATTAATTAGGCAAGGTTTATTGTAAGTCAGAATCAAAACATTACCCTTTAATGTACATCAGTCATTTCTTTGAACACCTCTGCATTACCTTCTTTAAGAACACTGTGACTCTATGCATATTCAGCGGCAGGTTGTAACAGCAGCTCATGCACTAACATGTTTATAATCTGGTAATTTCTCCTAAATAAAAGGAGATTTAGAAATATAAGAGCAACAATCATCTCATGTCTCAAGATGTAATTGGTATCACTATAAGAGGAATATTCCTCTTATAGTTTTATATGTCATCTTGGAAATTATTAATATATCTGAGTGAAAAGGATTGTGGTTCCTCTGCAGACTGCAAATTATCTGATGTACAGTCTTAACATGTTTTAACAGCATTTCAGTGACTGTTTAAATTTACAGTATTTCTTGCATTTGTTGAAATTTAGTCACTGTTGGGCTAAGATCCAAATGAACATCCAAATGTTATCGCTCACTTTGAACTTCGACATCTTTTCAACTGAAAATCGGCAAACTGAGCTTACAATCAAGTCTCCATGTAACATAGCTATTATCTGTATTCTATATAGGACCCTATTTGTTTTTAATCTTCAGCTATGGTTTTCATCTACAATTGCTGCCCCTATGTTTTGTCCACATCAGATTATACCTATAATATATGTGTAAAAATGTAATAGCCTAACACACAGTAAGAGCATACTCATACTAGGCAGTCTGTACTGGGCACTAGCATGTTTTTCTCTAAAAGTCCATGTTGGCAACAGATGACCTTTCGTGAGCACATATACAAATCTATATATGCGTTTACAGATGTGTGTATGCATATACAGATTTATCTACACATACACAGATCTGTGTACACATTTACAGATTTTACATTTACTGATCCATGTGCAGATATACGGATCTATGTACACATTTACAGGTTTGTCTACACATATAAAAATCTCAAAACACTTGCAGATTTGGAGATTTTGTTTATTTACAAATCTGATTACACACACTTAAAATTGAGGTTTAATTACACAACTCTCCACACACAAATAATTAAAAATAATTCTAATACAGTAATACCCTTTGATTTCTTTGCCACTGTCTCCAAGTGTTCGTTCATAGGCATGTTGGATCTCTATAAATATTATTTTAAAGAGTGCGGCCTTGACCTGTTCTATATGAAAGGTGCCCTCACATAAATTCTGTTATGACTTGGTACTACATAATGAAAAAAATTACTTAACATGACAAACTTTAACAACCGCGGTGTCAGATTGGTCAGTTTCAGAATTTATTTGCAACTGATGTGTAATGGTTTTGGAAAGACGTCATGAGCAATGTTATAATGCAGATAGGGGCGAATCAGAACATATTTAGTCTTTTAGTTAGGACGACATGTTTGCTACATTAGTAGAAATTAGTATAGCGTTTGTGTGCTGTGCAGCTGGACAGGCAGACATAATGTAAGTTTTCTATTCTTGTGGTTCTTACTGAACCTGAATATGTTTGACTTGCCTCCCACTATCAGTCTTGTCTCTTGGAGATGTGATGCGACTTGTATGTGTGGAGGTCTGATCTGCTGTGAAGTTTGGGGCAAGAGTCGGCGTTGTGTTCTATAGGCCTGCCTGTCACAGCTCAAAGCAGCACCACTAATTATTGTCAAACATCACTCCAGTCCTGCTGGACACCCTCAGCAATCATATCAGGAAAAAAACATTTCTACACTTTGCCTTTCATTCAAATGGATGTTTCTTTTCTGGCTCAATCCTTTAATCCTTTAGTAGCCTCAATTTTCTTGCACATATACCACCGACCCATCCAAGAACCAGAGTGACATGAAAGGGCTCTCTTCCACCACATACATGCCATTGACAGTTTGAATGAAATATTTATTTATGAAATCTAAAAACATGTATTCACCCTTGACACTAGATTCTTGGAACATTGACTTCTGAAGCACCTCACCGCCACCAGAGCCTGGCCCTCCAGTGAGTCAATTATGATGGCTTAAAGGAATGTCTGCCTCTCTCTTCATGTGTCTACTTGGCCCTAATTTTTCATCTCAGACTCTTTTCATCTGATTCTGTGCTGAAAACATGAAAACAGTTGAGGCCAGTACTTTTTAACCTGCCCAGGAAACTGAAGTCAAGATTGACATTTGAGGATTTTTGATGTAGTCACTTCAGGGCTGATTCCTCCTTGGCTTTTCTGTGGATGAATTACATCTAAGTCATCCATGGTATAGTCAGGTTATTGTTGATACTATAAAGTCTGGATTATTGCATGCCTCATAAAGAGTTGTTTAGATTATTTGTCCTACAGGTCTGATCTAACCTTTAGTAACTTTAATAATATTTGGGTTGGGAAAGGAGGTTTGTGCTTCCAGTAGTTTTTGCTCTCATCACCCAGACCTTCAAAGGATGTATTGTATTGGTGGTTTGGCTTGTGATATACTGTAAGTGTAAGTCTATAGAAGCAAGCCAGAGATTTGATATGTGAATTCAAATTCTAACAAAAACTAATGTTGGGATTGTAGGATTTCTGGAATAAATATGTGTGGCCTTTTGCTAATGGTTAATTTGTCAGTTACATTCTTCATAGAAAAGTTTTTTCCAAGATTATTACCATGAAATAAGATGACTTGTTTTTTATTCATCAGCACATATAGTCAATTAAACAGTCAAATATGAAATACAAGAGGTAGATTATTGTTTGATTTTACAGCTTGTTGTCTGTCCACTAGATTTCACTCTGGTCATGAATAGTTGTAGCACCAGGGAACCTTGGTGCTTGCTGCAATACACAGTATCACACCTACAGAAACCGTTTTGGATGGATTGTGTCACCCAGGTAGCCTCACCCTGGATGATACTATAGTCATCTGAAATGTTAAAATTAGTCGCCACCATCCCAGAGGAATAGAAGAAAATAAAAAGACTCTGCTCTGTAGGTTGGAAAGCATTGTGACATTGAAAACCTTTGCATGAAATTACCTAGTTCTTTCATTAGACGCAGAATAAACTCAACACTCCCATTTAATCTGCAGGACTTTAAACTCAGCATCTTGACATTCAAGAAAAGAAGTGGAGGAGAGAGGCTTTAGAGACCTCCCTGAAGGGCAGGCATGAGGAGAGACAACCAGAGATGGTAATGTTGGGAGGGGGGTGCAGAGGTACTTGAGGCAGTTGAGAACTAATTTCAGACCCAATCCTAACCCCTCTCAGTCACTCAGTCATCTCTCCTTACAACTCAATACTAAGGACCTGTGTGTCTCTCGGTCTGACACTCTATGTAACTCTTCATTATCCTCCAGCCAAATTCAACACGGCCCCACTCCCCCTTCCCCGACATGGCACAGCAGTGAGGGTCCTCTTTGTCAGCCCAGAGTCAAACAAGCTGCCCCCACCATGTGCTTTCCAACATGGCTGGAATGTTTTCCTGTTAGTTTAAGTCTCATCTCAACTAATTAATATTTTTGCTTATAGCTGCTGTAGTTCCCATGAGAGGCCCCTAATTAATCATTTATAAATCTACACAGCCTCCTAGTTTATTAGTCTCTGCCTTTGGCGTTGGCTGACTGCATTGGGAAACCGCAAATGATTAGTTACAGGAATGAAAGCTTTTTTCGCCCCCCTTCTCTCCCTCCCTTGTTTGCAACTGATTAGGGCCTCACACAGAGGTATTTCCTCTCCCCCCTCCCCTGCTCTGCACTTTAATTCATTGGGAGCACCTGACACATTATTCACTCTCCCACCTCTCTGATCCTCTCCTTATATTTTGAACCAGTGTTTTTCCTCAGCTGCGTTGACGCATGGCAATCAGTTGAAGCTCGCTCCCAACCTGGTCAAAACAAAGCCACAAAGCCAAACATGGAAGAAGGGAATTATTACACTGAATGAGATCACTCAACCGCAGGCTGGGCTTGGGCTGGGCGGCCATGGAGACAGGGTGATTTCTGGTCATCCTTTTAGGATCAGACTAAGGGCAGGGCTGGTGACGGGAGCAAAATGCATTCACAGTTAATTCCTTAGAGCTGAGGACTTCAATCCATGTCATAGTGCTAAAGCTGTCAGGGGTTTTATTGGAAAAGAGGCAATATTTCCATCAGTTTAACAGAAAAATAAATTAATTGAATCAACTGAAAGCAGCGTGGGAGGTTTTCATAATGTCTTTGCACTCTCAGAGAAGAGAACGCCTCGTGCAACAGGGTTCCTTCATCCAATTAGACCTCTGCTGGCTCACACCAGCCTCGCTCTGCTCAACATTCCACCTTATCGCTGCCTTTTTATCCCTTTTATCATCAAAGTGACTGCACTTTGCTTTGGCATATAGGTAAAGCTACCAAAACCCTCCTAGAGAGATGGACTAATTACGTTATGAGAGTCGTACTGTGCCGCGCTGGATAGCCTGCTACACATTCACCAGTGATGGTTGATCCTTATTTTGGAGGGATGTGAGTGGAGGTTCATTATTAAACCATATCGCAAAGGAAACATGCCATGAAATACATTGTATAATAATGAAACCTGGCCCTCTAGCTGTAAAGACATATGACTATATTAACAGTTTTTCTATTCCCAGAAGGCCTCTGCTCTCTGTCCAAACTGGGCACTATGGGGCTCATCACGGAGTTATTTGTTAATCAGCACAGCAGCACACTTTTCTCACAGATAGCACAGGCAGAAAACCATAATCATACAAGAGTACGGGAGGGAGAGAGGCAGAGCCGCTTCACACGCATCATAATTACAATCGCATTTGTATACATAGTGACAGCAAATGTGCGGCTGTTTTGTCTGCGTGAGGACCAATTACTTTTATTGAAATGTGCTGCAATCTCCTTTTTTTTCCCCAATAGTGATGTGTCTATTACCAATGCCTAGGAGACTAACTAGATCAAAGGCAAGAAGTGTGGACAGTATAGCTTCATCTACACTGCCTTGAGCATTGAATGTATACATATAATATTACTTTTCTTGATAGTGTCATTGTTCCAGTGCAGAAGAAGTATCCGAAAGGATCAATTCTAAAAGGAAGACATTATAAGCAACACCTCTCAATAATGAATTGTGAAACTGGAAAAGAAATTAGGAAATAAAACATCATCATTGATAAACAGCGTAAGCAAGATGGTGGTAGAAATAAAACAAACAATAATTAAATGTGATGAAGGAAAATATTCTAACACTCAAAAATATGTTTTCACAATTTGAGCTATTAAGGACCTAATAACATTTTTTTTTGTATTATTTCATATCATTCATTTGTGCAGGGAGTCTGCCAGACCGGCCATAGAAGGCCTCTAATGAGTATACCCAAAATGCAGGAGCCATGTTAACAACCCTGTCTCACGGAAATTACATTTATATACTACTAATTTGTTTTGCCAAATATGTTTGGCAAGAAATTTAATTGCTGCCTCAATATGTGGCAAGGTTTTTTCCAGTGTAGGAAGCACTATATTTACTGTAGGCCTATGCAACTTGTAAGGGAGTGGGTTGGGTGCACATGGCACTGGCGTTTTATGCGTGGTTAGGCTTTGGCAACAAAAGCACTTTGGATAATGCTAGGAAAAGATTGTGGTCTTGTTAAATGTTAAAAAGATAAACACATTATGTCTCATGCTTCAAGTTACTTTTTCAACGTTAACCATGATCACAGTCTACTTGGCCTTCACTCAGTGCTACAAGAGCCCACACATAACCATAAAACATGCTTTAGTTGCTATAAGCAGATGTTGTATTACAGGAGTGTTTTTATAAAACAAATAATATATATTGTCATTGAACGTCTTTCAAATCTGTTAACATTTTGCAACTTGTCAGATACATTCATTACAATACTTCCTTTGTATGGAAAAATAACATATCTTCTCTTAGTTGTGTATAAATATATTTTTTAGGAGACGTTTTCTGGTAAATGGCTTTCATTTGAATCAGCAGGGTTTCATTGTGGAATATGACATCCAGTTCCCTTAATATATCCATGTTTGCAACGGGACCTTCGTGCTGTGCTTAATCCGCCGCTGCCCCAGTGATACCCCTGACCTTAACAAAAATTGAAAACAACAATTTTTGTTTGTGATCATACCAGGGGCAGTCTTCCTTGATCTTTTTATATTTTCATCAATTGAACATCATTGCTTACTCTTTTGTAAGTTTCAGTGCTTTGTGCCTGTGTGAGTACAAGGCTGAATGATGAATGGAAAAGGAGCAGGCACCCAAAGAAAATAAAATGTCTGATTTGTGTTATTTTTTGGCTTCTTTTGTATAACTCTGCATTTAACTGCTGTTTCGAGGCAGTTTTTGAGGCAATGGCTTAATAGATAATTAAAACACACCATAGCTGTTATTTAGATGCTCTGTATTGACAAAAATGAAAGTTATGACCTAAAATAACAGGATTCATTGTCAAGATGTTTGCATTGTTATAAAGCAAATCATCGATGTGTTGTTTATGTGTTCACCCCATATATTTATGGTCAAGTTTATCAAATTGTTAAATTGACAAAAACGTATTTGATACCGTTTGACGACTTTGAGAATATAAAACTAAAGTCTTGAATTGTGTTACAGAATAGATCATAATAAGCAAAATTATTATTATTCTTCCATTTTTCTCTTGTCCTGCACTTAGAGTTAATATTTGATATGAATTTAGCTGAGGCCATTATGGTTCACTTCAAAGCTTGAACTAACTTAGAAATATTGTTTTCAGCTGAAGTGTAAGACGGAGCCTTAGGGCAGGTCTTTATCCTCGCATTTTTGTTTTGATTGTATTTTATTTTCGAAATGACTACTCAAAACTACTGAGCACAGACGTTAGCACATAACTAGAATAACTAAAAGCAATATCCTTTGGAGTGCTGCTTTCTTTGTGTACTTATACCATACCTCCATTATTTCTTGCTCCATGTTCCATCTCTCCTTCCCTTTGTTGAACACCTAAATTAAAACAGGTGAAATATTGAAATTTGTTTTATGAATGATGCTGCTTGTTGCCTTTGATTTGTTCAGGCAATAATGAAACTCTTATCGCTCCTGTGAGCTATTTGGTTGTGAAATTGCTGCACCACAAACCTGACACATTAGAAGCCATGATGTGTTATGGAGGAAACACAGTGAAATTATTTAACTCAAAATATACATGGATGCAATATAAATAGTTGATAGCAATACAATAATTGCCATCTCCAATAGGACAGAAAAATCAGACAGATATAGACTGTGCAGCAATATTATTTCAGCGACACCTATATTATTTAAACAATATACAGGTAATATTGTCTATGTCTACAAGTTCACTTATTTTTACCTGATATGTACGTTGATAGAAAAGAATCAATAATCACTTAATCGTCATTTTTAGGCAAAATTAAATATTACTGGATTTCTCAAATTACAGGATTTGATACGTTTCTCTGTCATATGAATTAGCTAAATGTATATCTGGAAAATTCCAAAAAATGCCATTAGACCCATTATAGAACATTCCCACAGTTTTTTTAAATGATTATTAATCAAGAAAGTAATCAGATTAATCACTAAATAAAACTTAATTTTAGCCCTAATATGCATTAACATAGGTAATCCTGTCTCCTACAAATGATGTTTGTATACTTTGTGAGAGCAAGTTAGATTATAAGGAAATTATAACCTGCATTTTGTTTTCTGATGACATTTTGACCCCAAATGGTTGATGCCATAAAAAAGTAAAGGATGGATTGTGTATCACTGATGAAAATGCCATCTGCTGACTTGCTGAACATTGTAATCACAAATGACAAAACACTCCTTTCTCTTACATATGTCTGTACTTCTTTTTCTATAACACTACATCAGGATGAGAGATGAATCAATATTTGAGATAACTACTAAATTATGCATTTAAAAGGATGGTGAGCCATTTTGCACTGAGAGCTTCTACATGTAAAGAAGGGCCCATTCACAGGACCTTCAATGGTTTTCGTGGTGTCATTGTGGTCCATTACAGTGAAATCAGACCATTTTGATAATGGGTTTCTATTAGTGACCTTGGATAAAGAATCACAGATAATCTACATCTAAACTAATGTATTTCGTCCTTGCAAGGACAAAGAATTTGGTTTGGAAACTGGCACTTCCCCAAATAGAGGCATCCATTCATCAGTGACATTCACATGCACACACACACACAGACACAGACACGAACCGACACTCACGCACACTTAGACACGGACACATACAATATATACACACACTCACTGCGATGTGAGCGAACAGTGAGAGGCCAGCAAATCACCCTCTGACACCAGAGAAAGAGAGGGAGCCTATAGTAACCTTGTAAAAGACAATCGCTGGGGCCACAAATTAAATGAAATGGCTAATAAAATTACTTGGCATACCGTCCACTTAATAAGAAACAGTCATGTCCCAACTTTAATGCTATTTACCCACCTGACTAAAGTATAACACTGATTTGGCACCTATGTCCAGATTGAACTGGAAAATGACTTGCTAATCTGTTTAGGTATTTGGAGTAATTGGGTCTGGTGCCAGTGAGGGGGATTTCCTTGACTGTTGAAAGTCTCTGCTAGTAGTCCATTCCCAGCTCCTTGGTATAATTACTCTGACAGAGCTGTGGCCACAGGGCCTGTGAGCAGGGCTGCTTTTTAAACTGTAAATTATGAAGGATTAGCATTTATGAATTTTAAATCAGGACTGTGGTAGGAGACACTAAAGCTGCTTAGTGATTGCAAACGGCAGCGTCTAAGCAGGCGGCTCTACACCCCTCACTCTCCAAGCTGTTCACTGTGCGTACATGCGTGTGTGTGTGCGTGTGTGGCTGTTTATTCAAATGTGGCCCCGCATAAACACAAAATGCTCAGACTGGACTCCCACTATTCACTTAAAGCGAATAAGGACCTGACATCTTAACATCAGCCCCATCCCAGCCGATACTGTGTGTGTGTGTTTGCCAACTCATGCGGGGTGCATTTCCCCTGTCACTCCTTCTCAGACTGGGGTTCTGCTCCTCACTAGCGTGTCACACTATGCAGAATATCCAATGGGTGATTATGTTAATGTGGGACTTGATCCATGTTAAATTATGCATAATGGATTGATGTGGCACAAAGTCATCAATTAGACGGATATCAGCACTAAAAAAGTGTGACACAGCATAATATTCTTTCTTTCTGCTGTTTTTTTTTTTTTTTGGTTTACAATGCAGCAGCAAACGACAACTCCAGGACGTCACACCCACACACACACACTTTGAGTGTGTTCCGTTACCTAGTCTAGCAGTGCGTGTATGTGCCTATCTGGTTGTGTGTCCATCTGTCTGTGTCAGAGTTGACCTTGCTTTGTTTCAGATTTACAGTCATCATGCTCTTCAGTCGAGGTGTGAGTCCATGACTGGCATGTATTGATATTCAGCAGTGGGTCAGGCTGTGGCACAGACATCACCAGAGGCCTCATATCACACCTCTAGGAGCTGTCTGCACCAGGGTCGCTGAGCCATGACCTCAAGCCCGCGGTGTTAACTGGTTTAGCCAGGTGGCAATAGCAGGGGGTGGAGAATTTGGTGGGTTGAGCATTAAAAAACCCTATGAGCTGATGAACCCCAGAGTATATGGACAACACTTCTACTCGTCGGGCTTACACATACACATACACACTTTTCTCTGAAAAAAAAGCCTGCTACATTCTGATACCTTCAAAAATACCACTGTGTTCACATGTCTATCTGGTGTTTTACTGAACTGTTTCTGTCAACACAGTGCCCACCCCAAAAAACAATTCAGCAAAGTTCTTCCCAGATATGAACGTGGAAGTTTGAAATGCCTTGTGAATTTGCCTAAATAGCATCAAGAGCCTTCCCAAACAGCAAGAGAATCAGGTTAAAATATCACTAATCTTTTCTGGTGTGGTGGAAATTAAATATTGGGTGATATTACATTGATAATAATATAACCACAGATTTACTGAATATATACAAAAAATAATTACGTACAACTACTTAAATATTGGATAAATTAAGTACACCTCCAGTTCAGTAAGTCATTTTCTATACCCAGTTTTTCTTACTAGGGTCACAAGGGTCAGCCAGAGCTAATCCCAGGGTACTTCAGGTGAGAGGCAGGGATACACCCCAGTCAGGTCGGCAGTCTATCGTGGGGCACACACACCATTCACTCACACTCACACATACGGGTAATTTAGAGTCTCCATTTAACTTAAGCATGTCTTTGGACTGTGGGAGAAAGCCAGAGAACCCAGAGAAAGCCCACGCACACACAGGGAAGACTCCACACGGAAAGGTTCCAGCTCAAGCTCTTGCTGTGAGGCAACAGCGCTACCCACTGTGGCACCGTGTCGCCCCACCTCCAATTCAGAATGTGCCTATTGTTACTGCACTTGTGCAACAACAGTTACTCACTGTGCAGAATGACATAGGTGCAGAGTGTAACACTAGCAGGTTGTTCTCATGTTCATCTGGTGAACGAATGAGAGGATGTTATGAGCACAATTTTGTGATGTAACAACTTGTTGGTGCCAATTAGAGGCTAGTTTTCAAATTATACAAGTTTAATGTCGGAACTTGAACACTCCAGTGCATATATACTTTTCAATAAAATATGTAAGACACATCTTGCATCTTTATGTATGTAATTTTCTTTGATTTGTTTTGAAAAAACTGGAGGGAAATCTGCAGGGAGTATTTTGACTTTAAAAATATTTTATTTATGTTGTTTAAAAGTTGCTTCTGCGCTCAACTTTCCTCTTCAGGTTGCCCTCAAAGTCCATTATTTATGCAAAGTATGATTGGATCCAATGTCCATGGGGAAATGATGACCTTAAGGGGGCACTAGTCTGTAACTGTTTGTCATTAGTGCTAAATTACTTCCAGTCTCCATTAGGCCAACAATGCATGAAGATTTTGACCTGGCTTACGTATGCAAGCTGTCAATGAACATGTCCTCCAAACTAAAAGCCAAAACGCATCATTTGTTTTTCTGGCAAGACATTCATTCAGTCAGTATATCTTCTCTTTTGCAATACAACAACAAATGTCTTCATTGTCATGTTATCAAAGAAAAGTTTTGAAATTTCCTTTCCCTGCAGTCTTGGAGGACTCTATTACTGTCCCTTATATACCTCAGAAGTTTTCTTGGATAAAGACAAATATGAGAACTTTCTGCATGATCTGGCTCGACTATCTCTTAAAAGACAGATGGACTAGGAAGATCCCTCTCTTTAAATGAAATACACATGATGAAAACAGACAAACTCTTGGTTGACTGTTATAGCTCCTGAGTTTTACATTACCAGTTGGAATGAATTGGGACAGCTCTTCCTGGAAATGATTTTATCTTTTTGAATCCTTTATTAATGATGCAAATTCAGTCATAATAGCTTCATACCCTGTGTAGTAATTGCAGACATTTGTCAATCTTGGCTAACAGTATTGAATTATATATAACTAAGACTACATTAGTCCATTCTAACCAGACAGGATTTATCAAGACATGTTGTCATCTGAAAATATGCATGGTCTGTTGCATATTATACATGCATCTACAGACATTGCTTCACCCTGTGCCATCTAGAGATAAGATACAGAAAAGCCTTTGATCAGCTTGAATTGGACTATTTATGGATGGTCCTGAATCATTTTAAATTGGGTGGAGAATTCATCAAAATATTACATATCCTTTATCTTAACCCCTCAGCTATAATTATCACAGGAAACATAAACTAACTAACTCCACTTAATTCCTGATTTCACACTCCTGCAAAGAAGTTTGTCCTTTCAGTCCTCTTTTATTTGCACTTTTGCATTTTTATTTGTTCATTGGAACCCCTTGCTCCTAAAATAAGAAAACATCTCTTTATTGGCCCTTAAGTTTTCACCAATACATATATCATGGTTCTCTTTATGCTGATGATAATTTACTTTATGTAGCAAAATCACCTACTTACATACCCCACATCTTACACACTTTTAATAACAATTCTGGTTATTAAAGAAACATTTCCAAATCTCCTCCATTCCCAATAAATTCCCAACTGGTCCTATTCACTTTATCTGCACATATACTGCTGTAAAATAATTACAGTTAACACATTTTTGGGGTTGGACGTGTCTCCTCCTCTTAAAGATATTGTATCAAATATTTATTAGGACAATTATTATTGCATGTTTACACATAACATTATGTAAACCTATTTTCCTCTGTTACGATTAGCTCAACCCAACAATTATTGGAAAAAGGTTCGCTCTTTAATTACTGATTCATATGGTTGTAGTGACCAAATATGAGATTATCCACATAGCAGTTTACATATAAATCATCATGAGGTCTCTCTGTACCCAACCTCAAACATTCAGTATGTTTACATGACACTAATCTGAGTATAATTGGACAACTGAAGTACATGTAAACATGTTACTCTGAATAATATCAAAGTTCTCCAACTCTGATTAAGACACCCATATGATATGATTGGACTTTGGTTTTCTCTGGCATGTATACGTTTATGTATACATGCCTATACATAAATGCATATGCATATACATATATGTTTAAAGAGTTAAACTAGACAATGCATGTTTGCAACTCCACTTGACCACTAGATGCTCAGAGAAACATCCATTTTTGGAAAGATGAGTTTGCACTCATGCTAACCCTGCTGAAGGAGCTAAATATTGAACCCCAGTTGTTTTTTTTATAATGTGACAACATAATATCCTGACATTAATTCTGTTTTCTTTGTTGCATTTAAGACAAGGACAGAAGTCTGATTAGACGCCAAAACCAAATTTTTAACATAGCTCAATTAAGCTATGCATGCACAGAGTATGTCTGGTAATTTTATTAATACCTCTTTCGCCCTGGTTCAACCCTAATGCTGGAAGCATAAAAAAACACACTCATAGATTAGTAGACCTAGTTTACTCTTCTTTACCACTTTAATATCCCAAAACTGTCATTGCCCTTTCATTATGTTCCTCATGTCAGTATTGCATAGTGCAGAAATAGAATCAAACACAACTCTGAAGCATCAGTTAAAAGATCCAAAATTTCATTATTATTTAATTTCATGATGAGCTGTTCCATTTTTATTTCTAATGTGGAGAGGCACTGTAAATACAATGAGAAAAGATGATGAGATGTATAATTCGCCTGCAATGTCTTTTTTCCATTATTCTCTATGTACGCTTCCTTGGGACACATCTCTTTCTAGTCCTAAAATGCCTAAAATGGTAAACAAATGAGGTCAAACGATCATCTTAGTGTCTGAACCTCTTTCTATTTCTATTGACAAACCTTGGTACTGTCACTGTGGTCTAGGGTTTTGGGGGTTCCAGTGGAGGATGACGGTAACAATATATGGAAGACTATTGTAAAATCATAACCTTGTTCTCCTTCTATTCTACTTCTTAATGATTTGTCAACATTAACTTTAAAATACTCACAAAAATGCATCTTGTAAGCTGGACTGACTGTGGCGAAATAGACATTGGCTCTCCCCTGGCAACCTCTTCAGATTCACAGTGGATTAACACTCACGTTGAAATGCATTAATGACAATGAAAATGCTATTTCTTCATGGACAGAGCCCCTTGCTTTTTCTATTATTCCTATACGTCTATTACTGTTTTCTGTTTATCCTCAACATTTCCAATAATATATATTTGTTGTAATGTATAGCATTTTAAATATATAGGAATCAAATCAAATAAGATGTCTCTCAATATAAGATGAATGCTTGATATAATTTCAAAATATGAATGAATGTGGAGAACCACACCACTTCAGGAACAACTCAGAAAACATTGTATGAAGCCTTGTGTTGGTTTTATAGCCTTTCTCCAGCAAAGGATCCTCTCCTACACTCTGAGGCATAAGTGGACACATCTTATTGATTTTCTTTCAAGCTGGATTGCATTGATTACTGTGAATATGGCGGACGAATCCAGCTGGTGTGTGTCCACTGGGACAAAGTGGGGAGGCAGACAGGGAGCTGCTGCTGGGCGTGCCACAGCGGGGGGCCAGGCTTCATTACACCAACTAAGAGCCCACTGGCCTGACACAACCCAAGACCCCCCCACCCTACAGTCTCCATCCTCTACTTACCCCCCCAAATTAAACTGAGAGCTTTTTAATTATTTATCAATACCATGCACTCATCATGGATCAATCAGTGTGAATGGTTTTTAAACATATGAAAGACCCTGCTTCATTGGGCTTGTGAAAATTGATTGTGATCTTTGTCATTATGCCTCGAAGTTATAATCTTGAAAATTTTCATTTAAATAAATGTCTGTTAAATCTCTATATATTGTTGAATGAGGTAACACAATGGTGATTGAGCCTGCTGAGGCATTTGCAGTATTACAATTGGGTGTCATTGGTGACATTCCCAGGAAAAAAATCACAAGCAGTGTGCAGTTAGTTATGCTTTTTCCATCACCCAGCAGTGGTGGGTTCACCAGAGGGGCTGCAGAGCTAAACGGACACAGACTCAATCTTCAGCTAACTGACATCACTGTAATCGCTATGATCTCTTGGAGTGAAGGCCGAAATCACACCTGCAATTACCACTTCTTACCATAGGTGCCGCCAAAGAGAAAAGAAAGGAAGGCTGTTGGTAATTTGGGGTTTGGGCGAAGATGGAGTGGAGCACCCAGGAGCTTTCTCCTGCCTCAACAGAAGTGTGCTTCAGTAAAGGCAAACAGTGTCTGTGATGAGAGGCCAGCTCATCCTCCGCCATTAATCAAGCCCTTAAACAGGACACCTCATCTTATCATCACATCGCACCATACTCACAGAAGAGGGCAGGCCTCTTCCTGGGGCCAGAAGTACCACACACCTCCTCAGAGGACACTTCTCAGAGCAAATTACACAGGTCCTCACCACTCCCAAGGTTTAGTAAAGCTTGATTCATTGTGCTTCTCAGGCCTCTGGATGAACCTTAGCAACCTTAACTTTCCCTCTCTGCCTCCATATTTCTTCCTGGGTGCATCATGTCAAGCAGAGTGAGGAGCTATTCCGACTGGAATTATTAGCCAGAGACACACAATGCAATCTAATTTCATACCTCCACATTAAATCACTATGGATTCAGTGTCGCAGGGCAGTAAGTAAGACATGGGGTTCAGATATTTCAAAAATGAATGAATGCTTTGGAGACAAATTTCATACCTGAATTATATGAAATTAGAAAAATATCACCTGTCGTTCTCTTACATTTCTGTCCATTCAAGAGCTGTGAGTAAACATGCTGATATTGAATTCATAAGATTGTTTGTGGGTGAACAAGCCAACATAAAGCAGGACAGTATAATGAGATTCTTATTTCATCCTTTTTTTTCTGGTGGGGGTGGAATTGGATTATAGGGGAATTTATTTGTATGTGATATTGAGCACTGCAAAATAAATTCACACCTATTCAAATTGAAATCAGACCTAGGTGCATCAGATAATCCTTTTTAAGATAGTATGAACTGACAGTCCAAGCCCACACACTGGAAGGAAATAATCTTTCTCTAACAAAACAGATATATAGCCTACCTTGCCAAAAGCATTCCGAGAAATTTTACAAATATTTACCAGTCAAGAATGTGCTTGATTTTTTTTTCTTTCCTGGAGGCATAAACAGTTGCATCCATATTCATAGGGAATTTGAGCCTGTCTCCCAATCATCATGTCACAAAGAGTCTTAGCAAAAGCGCCTTCCCAATAGCTCAGTTTGTCGCTGGATCAGAAAACCTGATTTTGTTTTGAATCCCGGAGCCTTTTGAGACGTCAGGCTGTATCAGCGTAGAAGCCTGTGATGGCTGCAGTTATACAGCATGGCGGCTCCAGCTGCTCATGAATCTTTTTGAAATGGCTTATTTCTAAGGGAGTGTTGAGACGTAAGCCTGAAAGAAGGACAAGGTTTAGTGTGAAGATGAGCAGTGGGTTGCTGCTGCGAGGATGTGATGTGCTGGTGGTGGTGTCAGTGGCTGTGGTGAGACTGTGAGAGGCTCTAATGTGAGAAGGGATGAAGCAGAGACACACAGAAAGAGAGAGGGTGGTGTTGGTGCTAGTGATGGGAGGGTGGGTGGGTGTAATGCAACCTTGACATGAACCCAAACTAGATGTGAGCGTCAGACACATTTCTTCTGATGCTGCCGGCATTCATATGAGCAGCTTAGTGCTTTATCTACCCGCTGGCTGGAAGAAAGTGGGCTTGCGTGATGTCCACTCTGAGGGCCATGTCTACTCTAAGCCTGTGGGTCAAGAGGTGTGAGGTCATATCTGTTGCACTGAACTTTGAGCTAATGAAGACCCTCGCAGTGCATAGTTCTTCCTTCATCTCCACCATCCGTGTCCTTACTGGGAGCAAGTGTGGATTGTAAATTCTAGGCCCTTCATGATAGAGATTTCATCCTATTCCTTGTTCTTCCGTGCCAAACCTTTGTACATTATGCAGTGTGTTGAATTTTTTAGACCGGCCTCACACCTATTATTTGTCCAAAAAGAGAAGGCCTGTAAACACAGGGAGGAGGATGTTGTCCGAGAGTTTAAACATCACAGCCTTCGCCCTTATTAATATTTCAGTTTCTATGTGTTTATTACAGGTCGTCTCAGTCCTCCTCTTGATTTTTCTATTTCCTTTCTGTGCTTCGTTCTGTTTCTGTTTATCTGTCTCTTTTCCTCTCGCTATCAACCCTTTCGCCAAAAATTGCGCTTTATGTACAGATAATCTGCATAAGAAACAATACTCTCCCTGGATAATGAAACATTTATTTATAACTCTTCATTGCTAACTCATCATGCTGGAGAACAATGGTTAAATATGTTTGTTGATTTATTTTAGCCTGACAACATGTGATACACAAGCCTCACACCCATGGTTCAATGGTCTTTGTGGTTTGTACCCCCAACATCCACCACAACCTCTACACCTCTTTGCCGTATGTGTATATCACACCTGCCAGCAAAATTATCCAGGCAGCAATCACGTTCACGCCAAAATGTAAAAAAAACCAAACCAGTCACACGTTTATATATTTTTAAATGACAAGCCCTCTCATACACATGCATTAACACAACCATAGACTGTATATCAAGGAAGACATAGTGCAATGTGACACAACCCACTACACTGAATGCTGTATTCTCTTGCAATGAGAACTCTGAAAGGCCCGAGTTGGAAAGTCTGACTTCTGAGGAAAATGTGTTCCATTGTGCAAACTTGGAAAACATGGCCAACCACAGTAAGGTGATGTCTGTTTGGATGTCTTTTGAGCATCAAAGAGTACTGCCAGGGAGGTATATTATCTACTTGAGGGACAGAGAGAAAGAGAAACGCCATATGCATGTAAGTCAGGGGAATCCTGCAAGCTGTGCAGGTGTCAACTTTACCATAATTCCATAATTCCCCACTCTTTCCCCTTGCTTACACATTGAGTGTGTAAAATAAGAAGCCTTGTGTGATGCCATCTCGCTTTGACGTCATTCCTTCCATCTCTGGCTGCTTCGAACCCGCCCTAGTTCCTGAGTTCAAGAGCCATTGTACCTTTCTGATTCTGAGGTTGTATCTTTCCGTGTTACGAGAGCAATTGAAAGCAGCAGAAGCCCAGACTTGCTGTTTATAGTCAGCGCCATCTTCTCTGGCTGGAGCCAATGCCTCCCATATATGGAGATAGGGGTGTCATCTTTTACTCTCTAGAAAGAAGCGAACACTTCCCTACTGGGAATACCAGGCAGCACACATCTGGACTAACTCTAGCTACTTCAGCTAAATTGTGCTAACTAGGGCAGGTATTGAAATCAAGTAACATTAAATATTGTGACAACAGTCGGCCTAAGTGTGAGTCTCGGAGCCAAAGGGAGCAGCAGGAGAGCTAATTGTTAATCACATCCGTCAATCAACACCCACACAGAGCTACTGTTTTTTCAGCGATAATTCCCAAAATGACCAAACTTATTAGAGGGTTTGAATTTAGTGAATGAAACCATAATGACTCAGTATTTCTAGAGAGAAGTCGATGCTTTTTGAGTGAGAGGCAATTGTGGCCAGGATTTTTTTGGAACCAGCATCTAACAGCTGTCAGTGTCATGGCATGTTAAGGTGCTTCCATATTGGCTTAAGCCTCAAGCCGTGGTAGTTGCCGCTCTAACACAACATTGTCACCTTCCCAGGGTATTAATGATGACATGTGTTATGAGTATCTGTACTATCAAAATTAGGAAGGGGCTTTATTAGTGTGAATGAATGACATGCTACAGGAAGCTAGAGAAAAAATAAGTGAATGGAACTAACATCCATATGGGTAGGCTCAAATACAGAGAGAGGGAGACAGAGAGAGAATGAGTTCACATCAGAAAGAGGGCAACAGTTGTAATCCCCTGGAGCCTGATACTCAAACCTTGTTCCATCTCCCAGTTTGAAATAGCCCACAAACACTTTGAGGAGCCCATTCTGACAGAGAAAAAGTTATTTGGGTTGTAATGAGTGACCTTTCCATGAAGCAGCAAACATGCATTTTCATGCCATGGCATAAATAGCTGAGCTACATAACAATTAAGGTAACCTTTCTGTTTGAATAAGAGGCAATTGCTCAGAGAACTGAAATAACATGAATGATAAATTATTTTTGTAACCCAGTGCACACACGGTGAAGAAGAAGGAACAATGAAGTGGGGGAGGGAGAAGTAGTGTCTTGTCTCAATTGTAAATCCCAGTTATAATGCCTCGTTAAAAAGATTTGGGAAGGCGAAACAGAAGCAGACACAGTCTCTCTTTCTTAAAGGTAGACAGGTCTCAGTGGGATTCATTAATGTGTGTCCCAGTGGTAGTCATCCTCTTACAGCACAATCGCCTGGGTTAGCACCAATCCTGAAATTACACCTAATTGGACAATTACTCAAACTCAGAAACCTCCTGCAATAAGCCAACAAGGCCCCTAATAAACACCTTGTCTTCTAATAAAAACAAGGAAGTCATTTGCGTCACCCAAGAGGCCCAATTTTTTTTTTCTTGTGCTAAATTTATTTTTAAAATAATTGCATGTGCTATGAATGAGAATATTAAAAAAGGTGGCTAAGAAAGTGTGTGAGAAAAAGCGGGGTGGAGGAAAGAAAGACAGCATTGCGAACCCTTCTGTACCTTAGGCTCAGTGTTGCAGCCTGCTCTCCCGGGGAAGAGCTCATTTGTTCCACAGATAAGCGCACTGCACACTTCTGTAATATTATTGCTGTCATGCCATAATGAAATAATTACTATTTTGTCTCCCTTTAAACCAGCCAAGCCCCCCCAACCTCATTTCCTCTGATCTGACCCCTCCCCCAGCTACAATGGTCAGAGAAATATCTCCTTCTTATTCAGTATGACACATTAATTAAACAAGACAGAGATTATTCATTATTAGCTTTGTCCTGTATCCGTTCTGTCACCTATATTGATTTGTGGTTGTTTGCTGAAAGCTTGTAAAGAAAATGTACACCTGTGAAACCTATTTCTCTGAAATCCTTTGTTTCGTTTTTCCTAATCATCATGTAGGTAAGGTTTACTGTGGCCTTTGAAGATGTAACGCCATCTTTTTCATCACTTGACAATGAGGCCCTTCATTCACAGATGATGTTAAACCTATCTGTCCCCACTCTGACCTCTCTATGGTGTGCACGACTCTGGGAAGTTAGCAGCCATTTACACATCTTGCTTCTCGCGTTAAACAAATAGATGAATAAATAATCAGCGGCTGACCTCGCACAACCAGGGACAGCGGTCTAACACCTCCACTGGCAAGGGTTCACCAAAATGCCACTCTCCTGCCATGTAATGAAAGAAGGGGAAAAATAGAAAAACAACAGAAAGAGGGGGGATGAGAATCCACAAGAGGTGGACAGTGACAAATGGTGTGAAAAAAACTACACAGGCAGCCATCTGAAGGGAAGACAAGAGTAATACTCACAAATAATTAACTGGATAAATATTGGAGAGCAGACTGACTAATTACTTCACACGTCTCACTGCGCTCTCATTATTGTTGCTGTTGCTGTTAACCCTTTCCCACAAGGTGTGGCTGTGCAATGAGCTAGACTCTTTACAGGAGAGTGGATGAATCACTTACTTTTCTGTATTTTTATTTAATCATTCAGTTGGGGACTAAAACAGAAGAATACACAGGAGAGAAACTCCCAGCAGGATTTAAGCCAGGGTCTGCATAGAGAGACATGTGGGGGAAATGTTTTAAAAGGATCCTGCTGGGAGTTTTGCATGTTTTTGCTTTAAATCGTGTGAGGTATATTAGTGCTGATGAGTCGAAAAACACACCATACAAGGGAGGAAGTAAAGGTACAAAAGTTAGGATATGACAAACTCCAAATTTCTTATTTTTTGCCATGTTGACGAAACATGACACACTACGCACACAGGAGTAGTAAGAGATGTTTCTATGGATGATTTGATACGCCACACACAATAAGAATTTATGAGAACTCAGGTAGACTGCAGCCAGTCAAAGTCTGTGAGGTACATAACCAGAACTGTAAACATTATACAACCACTTCCCAAGCCTACATGGAGACATGTTTGACACTCAAAAGAAAAGCAGTGAGACGAATATCACTTTAAGATTGGAGGATGGCGTGTATTAGTCGTTTTTTAGCTCAGCACTGGTTCATCTTACATTGGAGTTCCAACCGACAGTCTTCGGGTAAACTGGTGAATCTGCTCACACAAGGACGTTTCTCCAATAATCTGCAAGGCGGTGGTTAATGACAGCAGCTGTGAGGCAGGCATGCACCACTTCCAAGCTGATTTAAGTTTAACGAGCCACTCCAGAGTGCTATTGATTCAAATCTATATTTGACAGTGAGCATATATTAAAAGGATAAGAATACCTCTTGGACACTCAGAGAGCCTTGCCAAATGGAAGAGAAGGCATTAAGCAAAGATTGGGTGTCTTTTGTTGAGTGATCAGAATTATGTCAGAGTGGAGTGTTTGTATGGATCAGGTTCCATGTTATACCTTGTTTTTGACATTTTCTTCTCAAAAAAAGGGAAAGAAAACACATTTACTGTAACTACTAGCACTATAATAATTACTGTCCCCATACCTGACTGGCAGCATGTTTTCAAAGGACATAAAATGTTGTTTTCTTTCTCCTTATAATTACACTCCTATCAATTTTAAAGAAAGTGCTAGATTTGTAATGATTGCTATGTTTGCAATATCAGTCTTTTTAACTGACTGATAACATCTCAGAGATAAATATAAGCTTACAAAATGTTGATTTAGCATATTACCTTTTTAACTTCTTAACTACACAATTATGACTATTGTGAGTTGTGCGATACATTACATTACACATTACATTACACAGGTGGATATTGATTCACTGGCTAACAGCAGCTGAAACACCCCCTTATCTCTACTCTGCCTGTCTGTTCTTCCAACAGTATATACAGTGTATTATACTGTAGATATTCATGAAATCATATAAGTGGCTGATGTTATCTTTTTCAGCCTTACCTGTTTTTACATTCTAGTAATGAGACCAATTAATGGATCCTGACAGCATATATTTCTGTTTTCAAACATAGAAAGTGGGCCCATTAGTCATTATACTGTTTATTACATAATTAGCATTTCATTTGAATTTGAATCTGGCTCGCACCCAAAAGCACAAGCTGTTCAACCTATCTTTGACCAAATGTGCATTGCAAATGTGGATCTATATTGTTAAAAGAGCAATAATGTCCTTTTTAATGTTATTGAAACTGAGGCTAACATACAATAATTGTGTAACTTTAAAGAAATACTGGTGGAGAAAAAAAAAGATATTTGATGGCTTTTCAAGTGGTATCAATCACACAGAGTTTATACATGCAAATCTATCATTAAACCTCAAAATATATGATATAACAGACTACAGATGACTGTTTATATAAGTAAAATATATGCAGCCCTGTATTATCAGATAAAAGAAACTGTACATGCTTGCATATATGCGATTATGGGTTTAATACCTGGAACATGTGAGAGAATTAACATTAAATTAGTTGGTATGTATTGTTTTTCATGTTTGTTAATATGATTTATGTATTCATCAATGCTGCCAAGACATTACTTTTTTGTTATTTATAAATAATGTCAGGGTAGTTTGATTCTTTACCTTTTATACATTTGCAATTAGAGATCAACATATATGATAAACCAGCATAAATACAACTAGCCAACCATCCATGTTACATTTATTTACATGTTAACAAGTAAAGCCGGTTGAGATCTTACTCGGGGTACATATGAAATGTATCCTCTTAATGAAAGTGGTGTTTGAGAAACAGCTTCATCATATCAAGCTTCAAAAAGACTATTTATATTTTTCTGCTTTACCGTTGACAAGGAAAGCCTTAGTGTGATTAGCAGCAGCTATAAGTAGCACTAATTTTAAGTAGCACTTAGAGAAATTGCACAGATGGGTCAATAATGTGAGAGTACTACTGAATACATACAATGAACACTACCTGAATCATAACAGCTGAAACTCACAACCTGCTGCATTTCTGTATAGCATGATCTCCTCGATCCCCACGACTGAGCAAGAGGAGCAGAGGGTTGGAAAGAAGAGCGGAAGCATGGCAATTTTCTGTTCTGTGTCCTCGCTTTTATGATCTTTAAACCTTTTTTTCCTCATGGTAAGCTGTGTGAAATGAAATTAAAAACGCTTCCTTGATTATATGCATTTTTGAAGAGGGGATAACAAATGTTTTCAAAATCCACGATGAGTTGGAATCTGTTTTCCCCACCAACCCAACTGACTGCTTCCTAATGCTGCCACATTAAAGTGGTTTTCCAGCGCGTGTGATGCAGCTTTAACTAGGTCCCGGGGGCATTGTTAGTTATCATTGCCTACTACTGGAGTGAGCCCCAGTGAAAGCAATTTTAGCTTTCCTTCCAATCAGTGGTGCAACATGAGAGATGGCCAACAAGAACAAACGGCCCAGCTCACCACTTCCCTCCGCCGATCTTATCTGAAATGCTGCTCCCATCCCGAAAGGGACAGGAGCAACCCACCCCCCTCCCTTAAAAAGACATGAGATGGTTGCCCCAGGCCCTCCCAATTCATGCAGATATCCGTAAATTAGACTCATAGAGACGGACCAAAACGTCCTCTGAGGGTGTTAGACATGAGCACTTATGCCGCAGTACATGTGGAGGCTTTATCGGGAGTACAGAGGGTATGATCAAAATAATCCCACCACAGCCATGGGTTTACAGGTTTCTATTTTGGCCTGTTGTGCATGTTCTATGGCATCAATACCACTCATACCTACAGGCAAGGTAAATTCAAATCAAAAGTAATGATTTTTCTACTTGCTGCCTGTGATGTATTTATTTCCTGTGATGAGAAGTCAGATAAAGACAGTGCTGCCATTAGCCTTGTGTAAGTTCGAAGAGCAAAAGTGATGTTTTAAAAGTTGTTTATATAGTGTTCTCTATGTTTTACAAGTTTTTTTGGTAATCATTATATCAGTAGTGAGTGAGTGAACGAGTGAAGGAGTGAGTAACACATCATTTTCAAAACAACCAATTTCTCTGGTTCTATGAACTGAATCCAAATGTGAAGGAATCAGTTAATCTCAGGGAGGCTAGCCTTATATATTTATTTTTTATATATATATTTTATCAACCAGCAAGCAGGCAGCAAACTACTGCTGATATCCTAAAAACTAGAACACATGCATTAACATTAAAGGACCATACCTTGCTTTTCATGTTATAGGTCTTTTACTATAAATTGTACTTAATTGGACATTTTAGAAAACATAGCATTTAGATGGATTTTTTAAAGTCTGAGTAGTCATTACAGTGTTAAAATTCAACTCACAGCATAATTTTGTGGTAATGCAGCTATAGGCAAGCCACTTTAGCTTGTGCTTGTGCTAATGGGAAGCACATTTCAGACATTCAAGCTTCCTGTTAAGAGTCAGGTACTGTCCATCTGTAATTCTGAGTGCAGGGTTTATTTTCTGGAAATGTACAGTGCCTTTTAAAAGTATTTATACCCCTTGATCTATAACACAGTCTTGTCATGTTACAACCACAAATTTAAATGTATTTTATTGGGATTTTATGTGATAGACCAATACAAAATATAATTGAGAAGTAGAAAGATAATGATACGCGTTTGATTTGTTTGAAGATTTTGTACAATCAAATCAATTGCTGTAATTACAGTTGCAAGTCTTTTTGGGAAATGTCTCTACCAGCTTTTCACACATAGAGACTGTAATTTGTCCATTCTTCTTTGCAAAGCTGTTCGGTTCAGTCAGATTGGCTGGAGAGCGTCTATATTTTCATATTTGTATTTGTAAGAAATTTTGAACACCACGTATCATTTTCCTTCCACTTCACAATCATGTACTACTTTGTGTTGGTATATCACATAAAATTCCAATAAAATAGATTTAAGTTTGTAGTTGTAATGCGACAAGAATGTGGAAAAACAGGTATGAATACTTTTGCAAGGTACTGTAGCTCATGTAGCTCAGTGTTGTATATTTCTGTATTTACATCATATATTTGTAAAAGAAACAATAGAGATATAGACAAATATACATAATTGTCTAGGGGAATGGGGGCTTGAATGTGGATTATGTTTTAAAGAGTTATTGTGTGCGGTATCCTCATTAAATAAATGAGTAAAGAATATATTAAATGTCATATTGGATTGCTCGAGTAAGGATCTGTACGTGTAGATGTGTTTGGTGTCTGTGTGTTTGTTGTGTTCAAAATAAGAAAAACTAATAGGAGAATTGAAAAAAAAAGAATATGTTAGATGACAGGCAAAGAGAATCTAAAGCGGGGTCCTTTGGCTCCAATCAAATGCTGTTCTAACTTTGACATTTCTGTGTTTCTCAACAACATGTCACATGAGCATGAATATATAACCCATGAGACTTTTCAAAACATAATACAGTGACCAAAGATTATATAAAATTACAGACAAAAATGTGATTTGTAGTAAAATATAAATGACAAAAACACCAGACAAGACCAACATTTAATCTCTGTACTCTACATGTTGGCAATTATGCAGCTAAAAGCAGTTTGGTGACTTCATGGTGAATGAAGCTCTAATTACTTCTACCTCGGTCATCGTAGCTTTCCTCTGCCGTTTAAGGCTCCTTCTTTCGTTCATTCGCTAATATCAGATGTCAGATAGCCCAGGTGGAGGAAAAAGAGAGTGGTTGTACAGACAGGCTGAGTTATGTGGCTGTCTGGGGTCTTATTACCACTGCACTGCCTACAGACAGCTTACCCATTAGGAATACATTGACCATCACTCATACATTAACTCAACTTAAACAGCTGATCAATACTGGAGATTTGGTGGGTTCTCCCAAATAGGAATCACTACATGACACTTTCCTTGTTGTACATCCTGCTACTCTGCTCGTAGTCACTATTTTTTCACCTCATCTGATAAGTTCATTGCACTCCTGCAGCACATTTTGTCTTTATTTGACTGCTTTTATGTTATTGTTTTGTTTTTTTGAGGAACTACTTACAGGTACACAGGTACATGTTCTGTTTTCCATGAAAAGTCACACTTTTATTTACCACCATGAGTTGTAAAATGAACAGAAATCAAGACATTTATAAGGTTACAAATAATGATTTGTATTAGAAATAATATTTTTTTCCTTTAAACTTTGTTTTAGTCAAAGGAAGGTCGGTTTTATAGCTTCTCTAACCAACTAAACTGTTTTCACATGTGCTAACATGATTGCACAAGGATTTTCTAATCATCCATTAGCCTTCTGACGCAATGAGCAAACACATTGTACCATTAGAACACTGGAGTGATAGTTGCTGGAAATGGGCCTCTATACACCTATGTAGATATTACATCAAAAACAGACATTTTCACCTAGAATAGTCATTTACCATATTAGTAATGTATAGAGTGTACTTCTGATTAATTTAAAGTTATCATCGAAAAAAAAAACTGCTTTTCTTTCAAAAATAAGGAGATTTCTAAGTGACCCCAAACTTTTGAACAGTAGTGTACAGTGTGTAGTTTCTGAGAGAATCTCGTGGTGAGGTTGCATATAGGAGAACCTACGGTGGTCACATCAAAGACAAAAGGCTATCTCTAGCCATTGTTTTGTTTGTCCATTCTGAGCTACTATAGAAACATGGCTGTGCAACATGACGAGCTTCGTGGAGGAAAATTGGCTTCCCATCTAGATATAAACTGCTTAATCTAAGGTTATGAGAACACAGCAATTCTTATTTTGATGGAATTATGTATAATTAATTAAATAATTGAATATTATATATTATTTCTGCCACTAAATACTGGTAAATACCACTAAATCCTATACACTGTACCTTTAAAGACACTTTAATAGCTGGTGAATTCAGAATGTCTGTCTGTATATATTGCTGATTTTATGCATCAGAAAATAATCATTTCTTGGCACAGTGGGTCACAATTGAGTTTGTGGAGGTTGATGATTAAGATAAAAACACATTGTGGTGTGTTGAGGTAAGTGACCTGCCGCTCTGTTCAGATAAGACTCCAATTAATCCTGGCTGAATTGCAGTAATGTAAAATAAAGATAATTACTAAATCACCAGGCTACATTGCTTTGATAGATTTTTGTTACTCAATGTTATTGCTGCAAGGAATAAGAAATTAAATGGATTATATCACAGCATTTTCAGATGGATTACAACTGCTTTTAAATAACCGCAAGAGCAATTTCATCAGCCCTGCAATTCGAGAAGCCACTGACAGGCACTGCATGATTCAAATTGAACTTGCTCTCATCATTTTAATAAAGCGCTTCAGTCTTCAGGCAGCAGGCACACACACACATGCATACACACAGATTATACAAACAGTTCACACTATAGGAGCACACAATATCCAATCAAGAAAAGCACGTTTATAAAATCTACAGAAAGCTGCTCCTGTTTTCAAAACTCCACAAAAGACCATACGAATTAAATTCTTGGTGACAATCCAGCATGTGGTTTTCATTTTTTTGTGCCTCCAAATTGTCTTGCTAGATAGCACAACATTGGGACAATTTGTAGACAGACATCTTCAATAAACATGGCCCTATGAGGAAGGAGATGTCATAGGAATTGTGTTTTATTTGCTGCGTTTGAAGTTCAGGGTTTAAAAACAGTAAATAGTGGACAAGTAATCAAAGGCATGTGATGAGAGATTTCACGGGTGGTTATCTCCAGGTCCTTGCTGCCATTTCTCTGTATGCCGGGAGATTGCGGAGAACTCGCCGTGCCAAGCGCCCAGGGCTGCTGCAGTGACTGCTCTCCTTTAAAACCATGCTGGCACAGAGCCCCCTATCGAAGCCAAGGCCTGACTCCGTAAGCATTCATTATGGCATCCATTAGAATAAACATCTCAACCTCCCCCAAGACCGGCTCCCTCTCTTTTAAGTGCCGTTTGACAAGGCTGCATCCAAGCTGCAAAATGAGAACAGTGCCCACATTTTATTGTATTTATTTATTCATTTCTGTATTTAGACTTTTTTTTTCACATAGAGTTCTACTGTTTTTACACGAAGAGCTTTTAAACATTTGTCTCTGAGTGTTCCTGTCTCTGTGGAAAGCTGGCAGTCATGCCAACAAAGAGTGGAAGAGGGCCTAATTGCGAGTCTGTGCTCCTCTTACTGTAAGTGCAGGGACAGAATATATAAGGTGCATTTGTGTCAACACTTAAAGAAATTTAAAATGCACAATGTTTACAGTCCGTTTTATGTGTGGCCCAGGAAATATGTGCAAACCTATTTGATCTGATACTTTAAAAACACATAAATTCAAAGGGTCCAAATAGTCTTTGTTTCACTCTGAAGGACATTTCGAGTAACTCATTTTATTCAGAGTAGGCTACAGAATGCCATTATCTTATTGATAAAGCACACAAAAGGAATCAATACAGACAGGCTGATCGTAAATTTTCTCATGAAAGAGGTTGCCAGTTTAGAAAAATCATTAATAATGCAAAGTCAAGGGATCTATTGTGTTCATTGCCCAGTGCAAGATACATTTTAAATACTGAAGATGCCCAGAGTATGGTTGCTAAAAAAAGATAACATCAAAGTCAAATGCAGTTAAAGACGGATGAACTTGGGTTTTAATCTCCGGTTTTAAATTCAGAAAGAGAGGATCACAATAACAAAGTGGAATCCTCGATGTGAGGAATGTGTCTGTTCCCTGCTGCAGCAGCTCTTCTGCCAACAAGCCGTGTTTGGGTAGAACAACAAAAGCGCGCACTGAAACAAAACACCAGGCATTATCATCACCATTATTGACAATAGCAACAGCAGTAATAACAACAACAACAAAAGGCATCCTGGGATATCAAGTCACATTTGTTTCCCCATTTGCCGTATGAAACATGCTGTAATAAGGCTGCCTTTCCACTTTCATTTGGCGTGCCGGAGTTGTCAGTGGGCCGCAGACAGGAGGGTTTCATCAGCTCGCGTTTCACACAGCCAACTTCACACTCACCCTAACTAGGCCAACAGACCTGACACTTTGTGTTGAGTGCTGAGTCGCACATAAATGAAATGCAGATGATTGGGAAAATGATATGATACACAAAAGCAAGTGTCACCGGGCTGTCATGTCTGCCTTGTTCCCCTTTGGTGTGTAGTTGGATGCCTTGGACCACGTTGACTCTCCTCCCCTCCCTCCACATGCAGTCCAGGGACACTGTCCGTCTGGCTGAGTGACGGGCAGAGGGAGAGACGAGCTGGAATGGGCTGCATGCACCCCTAAATGCAGATCTAGAAATAAAGAGAGACCGGCAGTCAATAACTCATGAGCAAATCTCTTTGGAAAAGAAAGTGAGCCAGACAGCGTGATGGTGACAATAAAACTTTAGGGGGAGAGAAGGAAGAGAGAAAACGGAAAGCCACACCGTGTTTGAGTGTGTGAAAAAGACGAGAGAAGATAAAGAACGAGTGGGTTACAGATTAGGAGGCTATTTGGCCTTTTTGCCGCCCCTCAGGCCAGTGCCTGAGTTTCAGATTAGTATTTAAAAGTTGATATCTTCCACCAATAGCGAAGAACAGCATGTGCGTCTGAGGGTTTATTTCTGCCTTGATACTGATGCACCAGCAATCGCATGTGCCTCGCTCCATTTATAAATGAATGTCATTTTCTAATTAAGTAAACAACTCTGCGGCACTGAAGGCTAGACGCTCTATTAGATCAAATGTGGCTGCTTCGGAAATATTAAACAATGACACTAGTTCATTTGAATAGAGGCTGATTTCAGTCAGACTTCTGCATTTTGATTGAAGTCAGATATGGAGCCAGACAAATCTGATGAAATTCTTACCGTTCATTGCTCTGTCCATGAATAAACACTACTGTAACTTTCTATTTAAATATGAATGTATGTGTATGTTCCTCTTATCACTGGAATAATTTTCAACTAATCGCTGAGTTAAACATCTGAATCTCTCCTCTCTAGTTAAGTGCTCCTCTGTTATTTGACTTAAACAATAGGGGGAGCAGTAAGGGGAAAACAGACTGGTGGTGTTTCTTGGAAATTAAGCAAATTGGATCATTTGCTGCTTGGATGCAGTAGAATGATATTCCTCCTCTTCAAATTTACAAGTAAAGTACCTAATAATGCCAAGCAATTAGGAAGGACTGCCACCACACAACAGGGACTGGAGTGATTGCTAATGTGGATTAGGCTGCATTATCCAGCCGGTGGAAGGAGAGGGGTCGGCACTGGAAGGTGGTGTCATACGAGCACCAAGGACAATGCCTTAAATGCCATACTTCAGCGGCGAGGAGGGATTTGTCTCTAATTAATTTCCAAAGATTTCTCTCATCCAGGTTCTAGAGGCCAGCCGGGTGGAAACAGTGGAGTGCCCTCCAGTAGTTAAAGCCCCGAACAAATGTTCAACATCGTTAAAAATATCAAGTATCTTTAGCTTCCTCTTCTCCACCACTACACTCGCTAGAGTAGTTATACTTTTTTATCAAAGACAAACACCTCACTGTTGGATTTAAAAGTTTCACAGTTACGAAACGAAAGTGCGAGTTGAACACAGTGGTTTTTTGGTTCAATAATATCTCTTTCATCAGTTGAATAATGTGACAGTTGAACTCCTTTTTGTCCTTTTCCACATTTACTTAAAGTCCCTCCACTTGAAAATGTGTTTTTCATCTTGTTTCTAGTTGAATGTTGGAGCTTCACACTATAGAATGATGTTCAGAGTTTGACACTAGAAAGATGTTTTCACCTTCATCTGCTGAAAGTGGGAACTTTTTCTGAGCTCATTGAGAATTCAGATTTAAAGGGACGGGCCTACTAGCATGATTTGTGACATCACAAATTGTGTGGAGCCAATCGATGGCCAGTATTCAACTTATTAAAATGTAATGTAACAGTAAAGTAGGAGACATAAACATGTAAGAAACAGCACTTTTTAAATGAGATATATTTGCATATTTATAGATTCTGGAATATTTAATGAGGAGAAAGGAGGATGTGTTATATATCTTTACTTGGAAAAATAATGTCAGATGAAGAAGTTATTAGTAAAGTATTTTATATACTAAAAAACATGTATGGGGAGGATTTTTGGGTTCCAAAACTTTGCACCACAAATGTGCCATTCTTTCATCAGAGAAATAGCTGCAGGACAGTTTATCTGAGCCATCTGATCAAAGGGTTTAGTGGCGATGAGGGATGTGGTTCTGGATGACAGATTTTAATTACAGGAACACAGGCTAGTGACACTCGAATGACCAGTTGCAGCTTACCATCAGCCAATCACCACTGATAACCAGATGATGAGCGCAGAGCGACCAATTAGCTGTGAAAGGGCAACAGTGCCACATCAGCTATAGTGCTGCTATGCCGCATGATCTTCATTGTAGGTGCAAATCTCAGAAGACAGACTTGTCATGTCAAAGTGTTTAAATCTGTGGACTTTCGTGTCTGTAAACAGGAGTAAGTATATTAAAAGCCTGTGTAACAGGTCTGCAACATGGCCCGAGGTGTGCTTCCTCATTTCCACATGTGAATTAGTTTCATCCTTATTTTATTGCCCTGTGACAAGATTTCAAGATGTGTGAATTACTTTTCATGAACTATTGTAGAAATGTATTTTAATGTATAATGTATTTCTCTATTTTTCTTCACATATTATATTCTTGCTTTGATGAAACTAAACCCCAAATAACACACATGAAAATAAAAAAACATCTACCTCCTGTTGATAGCAGAAGAAAAGTCACTGGATCACAAAGTCTTAAGGTTCATCATCTGGGAACCAGATCAGTCTGGACTGACTGAATGATGGGCATTGTCTTTCATAGAGAGTATAAAAAACTGGCTTTTAAATCCTGTTAAAATGACATACAGTAACATATACATCTAAAATTCCTGTTCAACCAGGTTAAGTCCAGGTTTAATGTATATGCCAGAATAATTAGTGGGGGTTCATTGGCGGTGGACATTAATTGATTTAATTGAGGCCATACCATTAATTTGATGCATTTCTAAAACATTGGAAAAATACATATTGTGCTTTTAAGGTTTGTATTTTTTATTAGAGCAAAACTTGATTTATTTTAACATGTTTGATACTCTGTCTGTTATGAATGTGCATAACAGTGAGAATTATTTTTCTTTTTTTATTTGCCATACACACAACAGCTTTCCACAACTGACTCCACTGCTTGACTGCACATGTGTGTAGTTGTTGTAGTGAGTGTAGTTAATATCGTTAACTGCGATCATATTTGCTGTAGACCAGTGGTTGCTCCAGCACAGGAGCCATGCAGGGCTGTGAGCATAGGCCTTTCCTGCTTCACACGGAGCATAGAGTAGAACCTGAACAGCTACATTCTCATTATTCAGTAGTCGCAGCCTGCTGGTCTGTAGGTACATAGGCATTTGGGCGAGTGGCTGGGAGTAGTGCAGTGTGAATGGTAACACCCAGGACAAATTACATGACGCGAGAAGAGGGGCCTTTCCGCCTTTGAGCCATGGTGGCATCACAGGGGCGGAAAATGACAATTCCTTGAAAAGGTCATACAAGACGCCTGCACTGTGATACGAGCTTACAGCCAATCTGACAATCTTAATTCAAATCATGACGAAAAGTAGAACGTTTTCATCTCCCATGTCAGAACAGCAGTCTGACCTTTAGCATGTAAGAACTTCACTGAGTTTTAACAAATGCTAATCAGAGCCCTTCATTAACAGGTCTCTTTCACGTTCCACAGATATCCTCCTTTGCAATTTATGTATTTCACACTGAGATTCAAAAGAGTAATAGGTTCTCTGTTACTACACCTATATCCTCTATGAATTGAGCCATCCAAAATGAAGTGGTGGTATTTATTATGATGCAGTTGGTCATGATTAAACAAGAATCCTTTTGTAAGACACTGTCGCATTTCATATTCTATGTTTTAAATTGGCTTGTGATTGGACATTTCTCAGCAAGTACTGATTTATTTTCTGTTGTTCTCACTATATCTGGATTGTTTTGTGAGTCAAACTAGAAGAAAATCCTTGACAATGAATTTCATGCTTCAACCAACCACCTACCCGCATGGCCAGTATCGCCCCACACCTTAATACCACTGGAGATGAAATGTCATGGAATATTCACCTGCAGAGGTACAGACCCTATTTTTAGTCATGTTAGCAGCATAGCTCCTGGGATGACATTGTCTGTCCTCCACCAGACTAAAATATAAAAATATTTAACGTAATAAATAACTCTTGATTGTCATGACATTCATTGTTCCCAGAGGAAGAAGCATACTGACTTTGGTAATCTTGACTTTTCATCTATTACAGGTATTTCCACCGAATGCCTGCAAGACTAATGAAACTCCCGTCAGCCTAAAATATACTTTATGTATAATGTGAATTAGCAAGTGTTAGCAAGCTAACTTGTGATTGTCAATATGAAACATCACTATGTTATGCTAATATATTATATATTATATTAGCATACTGGTGTTCACATTAGGGGCTGGGATTCATTATGTAAGAGCTCTATTTAGATGAAGCAAATGAATGGCAAAAGTGCAAGGCCCATTGTGTGTCCACATCATGTTGCTAGTTAGAAGCCATCGCAAAGCACAGCACCTGAAAAACTCCCTCCGGTGCAACTTCCCACGCCGCTTTCATTGCTGTGTAGACGATGCAGGCAGTGGATGTGAAATTAGCAATTTCAATATTTCAGCACTTGGTCCATTTTTATGCCTTCTGAATAGGGCCCTAGGTGTTTTGTTTATACTAGATTGTGCCTTTTTATTTTACCCGTAATACAAGTCGAGTTCACAGCATTAAACTATAGAATATCTACTGCATATCACACTATCCACAACCATTTCTGCATTACATTTGTGAAATTTGTTTTTCTCATGAGCCTCGATTTAACACATTTTTGACAACTTGTCATTCCCTCCTTTTTGTTCCTGCTTTTATTGGCCATTGTTACCTCTAAAGTGGTTTGGACCAGCTGATAAAATGACAGTACACTTGAATAACAGTCCATGAAGTACCTTGCTGCATTCATGTCAACCCTAGATTACCAGAAAGTGACAGCTGTACCACTCTAAAATTTGGACAGGCAATGTCGGGAGACAGTCCAACATTCTTCTACGGATTATAATAATGTACTTATTTGTGTTATTCAGATTCCCCAGGTTTTAAATATGTAACTTACATTAAAGTTGAACTGTAATTGAAATTATTCCCCTTTTTCTGTATGCACACATTTACACTGATTTGTACTGGAAATACATTTTTACTCTTGATTCGAATGCTATTCACACGGTGGTATATTTTTCCCAGTTCTTAATAATAAAACATTACTGTAGATTCTGTCCATCTTTTATTAATCCAGCTGTGCTGATGGCAAATTACCATCATGTCAAAGTCAGAACAGATTGTTGGAAATAAAGTGATATTTTGAACTAAATATCAAATATCCTCACATTAAAAAGTGCCCCTCCTCACATATTTCATTTCCTCAGTCCCAAAAGAACACTTTCCAACATTTTTTCATTAAATAGTTTGTATGATTTTACAAAAAGTTTTGCTCAGTTTTTCATGCATAACCCTGCGCATGTCCAGCAACAGAAGCAATCAAGTACCACTGTGCAAGCCCCTGCAGTGAGGACCTCAAGCAAAATGGCTAAAATTGCTATTATTTTCAGTGGAAAATGCAATATTTTCAGATAGTGTCTGCACTAAACTGTGTATCGATTCTGATGTGTGCATTTTATTCTCAGAATCCTCATCCAGCATACAACTCACAGCCCACTTGAAAATCTCAAAAATGTTGGCAGCCCACATCCGACCCTGTAAACAATACAGAGGCCAAATAATATGTTCTCAGAGCACTTATTTTATTATTTTTCAAAATAATGATCCAGGACTGAACTGAGTGCAACACATACAGATAATAACTTAAAGTCAATTTGCAGTGTCAGATTTCCTTATTGCAGAACTTCCAAATAGATGTTTTAATGTTTTTTGTTTTGTTTTTTATTAATTAAAATTCTTCACAAAAACATTGGCGGCCCTCTTGCAGTAACTTCTCGGCTCACCAGGGAACGGTGGATCTATACTACAGTTAACACCTTATTTACGAATATGACTAAGTGCGAACAGTAAATGAGAGCGGCCTGCTAATGCAGAGGATGCAGTCATCATAAATAAACACAACAATAGCGTTCTTCTTTTTGATAATTACATATCAAGTAAAGTAAAAACAAACACAAAGAATATAAACTGATTTCATGATAAATTGTAATAATAACAGATTTGTGATTTGTTTCCCCCCATGCTTTCTGTTTGAGCTGCTTTGTTTCACTGCAAACATGAAGGTAATTCATCTCCCTGCATCATTTAATCTACCTCTCTTCCCTTCTCTGCACGATAAATTGCTCATATTCCAGATCTACAAGAATATTCGTAGAAATAGACACAATTCATCCACTGGTGTGCTCTGATCTGTGTTGCAGTGAAATGATCCCAAGGTTCTCAATGAAATCCAAACACGGGCAGCAATACCAACGGGCTACTGTGTGGACCGGAGGAGATAGGGCAGCAAATCCTTCCTCACAGCTGGGTGCCCAGATTAATAGGCAAGATACACATAGTGTATGTGTTTACTCATCACTCTGATTGTGGCTGTCTGGTAGAAAGACTTTATTTGAACAGGTCAAGATTGTAGATGACTGTATGAGAAGCATTATAAATTAAGATATGCTGAGAGGCACGGTAATGGTATAATGACACATAGCCGGCTCAAACCTCACGTCAGCCACCTCTGTCTCTGAATATTTAAAATCTACTTACAGTAGCAGACATAATTCCCTATTCTCCTCTCAAAAACTATCCCGCCACATCAGAGGAAAAGGCCTTTAATATATGAGATGCCGATGCTGCTGTGTCAGTTTGTGAGGGTTCAGGTTTTACAAGGTGCTGCACTTCAGGATGTGACCCGGTGCCACGCACATCTTCTGTCTCATTGTAGCATTTCTCTTGCCGGGGTTAATGAGCTTGACACCGGGTGCCCTCCCTCAGTCGGCTAACAGTCAGAGCTACCACGCATTCCTCCCCCTTTGCTTTCCGTACGCCACCAACCTGCAGCTGAACATCTCCATGGTTGAAAACAGCGATTTCATTTGGCTTGCACATGCAGTCAGGGAAAAGTTGTCAAGTAGCAGAGTGGTCACCTGTGCTTTCGAGGCTGTTCAGCAAGGTCATTCACTCAGCAATTAGCTGCATCTTTGGTTTGTCAGCCAGAGCCTCCAAGGGATTCAATGTCCTCATTCTGCCTCAGTCACGGTCTTTGACAAACTGATCCATGATTTTCTCCTCGATTTCAGTCACATGCTAATCGATAGAAGCATTTCTAACATTGTGCTATTTTTTTTAACCAATCCATTATATTTACAGTTTGGCTCAATTCGTGAAAGACAGTTGAAAACAACAGGTGATGTGAAAATCTTCACAGCATGTTGTTACTTTTACACAACAGTGCATTTCTCATTCCGTGTTGCCATTATTCATGTTTTAGCACATTTAGGCAAGTGGCTAAGTACAATTTGATCAACTACAACTATTTACATATAGACCAATATAGCTTATTTATTCTGAGTCTAATAGTTTTATCTCCAAGTATATTTGATTATTGTTTAAGTCATCACATGCTTATAGATAGATCTAAATGGAGGCCTACATAGATAATGCAATACTATGAGTTGTTACTGTGACAAATTAAATTCTGTGAGACAAGATATTATTATGCATCTATGTTTGTGACTTATGCCATTATTGACATGATTTAAAGGTGTTGGGTGAGTTACTGCCTTTTCCAGAGTAACTATAGTGTTTCACTGTACGTATGAGCTGTTTTGTTAAATGTATCTTCAGTGCTGAGGTTTTAAAAATGTTTCATGCCAAAGCAATTGAGAAAAACTGTAATGACGAGCAAAACACAAGCCGATTCGAAAGGACCTATCTTTAAATCTGTAGGTTCATGCATTTTTAATTGAACATGATTGTAGCATTAACAGCTGAATATGCAGCCAGCCTTTTCTCACATTTGTCTGGGCCTTAAGTGAAAGTGCCTTAAATTAAAAGGCTATAGAAATCAATACAAGTGGCATCCATGAAAGAGCACATATCTTCGACAGGCTCCTAATGCATCACTCACCACATGCTCTGCTCTTGTATCTAAAAGCACTTAATGTGCAATAAGAAGCCGCCCACCTCAGTTGTTGCCAAATACTGGGGATTGCCTGTCTGGAGGAGCTTTAAAGTTTGGTCTAATGCTACATTAATGGATTATGTAACCCGTCTATATGTAAGAGTGAAATTGATCATGCAGAACAGTGCTGTCAAAAGATATTTTGAGCAAGCAACAAATTCAAATCTGAGATTTAGCTTTTCATTTGATCCAAAAAAACAATTTGTCAAACAGGATACAAACATGCAATAACTGCTTTCAGAATGTGTTGACATTTAGCAAATTTTTTCACATTAATTAAATATAGTAAGTCCATGACATGCTTGGATTACTTTCTGTTACCTGGATGTGATAGGTGGTTTTAATAATATATTTTTAAACCACATCAAATAAAATTCATTTCAGTGTGAGCAGAGGGGATGATTGGGAGACTCAGAGTTTAAGCTTTCTCACTGTCAGAGATGGAGGTCTAAGCTGCCCACTGTAGGTCATTTCCACAAAACAATTTGATACAGATTTTTTTTTTTTTACTTGAGGGAGATTGTCTGTGTTCTTCCTCTTAAAGGTGTATTTCCTTTGTTGGTTTGTGTCTCTCATCATCCTTCAATTGGAATCTTTATCCTACACTTGAACACACACATTTGTCCGAGCAAAAGAGAATGAATCTGCAGCGGCTGCGAGTGCGGCTGCGAAGGACTTCGTGAAAAGAACTCATTAAAACTGCGAGTTGCACACAAAGACATTCCAGTTTGCATTTATTTGAGATAATTTGCACATAAATCCAATGCTGGTGTCCAACAACATATTTTCTAATCACCCCTTGCAAATTCACACACCCTCATCCACATTTCCAGACACCTGTGCGCACACACATACACACCATGGCATGTAAGATTTCCCCTCATACAGTGAAAGTCAAAACTGAAAAATAGATGAGATCTTTGTCACTCAAATGGCTGTAGGTTTCTTAAGTGCTGTCAGAGTACGGATGAGGCCAACATGCATTATGGAAGACAGTGCCTTGCTAAGCGCCTCGGCTCTCTGCCTGTGCACAGCACAAAACTGTCTAATGGAGTTGAAGACATGGTAATTTCTGTGGCAACCTAAGATTCTTTAATAATATCTAAAGTTGGAAGCTAATTAATCTCAGAGGTATATCACAGGCTTAAGGCCTTTATGCACTGTCTGGGGCTGCTAATTCCTTCCATCTGGGGTGTTGAGGAGCATAAATGAGAGTTTACCAGATTAGCCCCAGACTCGGGATCTTTAAAGGGAACTGCTTGTTCTCTTCAGATTGGAGATCTGTCCTCGTTGCATGGCGATGTGGGGGGATAGGCTAATAAAGCCCAGTGTATGCTTATGTGACTGGTTTGACTGGAAAGCTAAAAATGGAATCCAATGCACAAGAGAAAGCCTTTTTTTTTTTTTTTTTTTACTGATGTGTAAAGCGGGACACGTGTAGTATTCTTTTAAATCCATGCAAAGTGCATGCCTTTCCAATTACACTTGTAGAGGACTTTCTTCCAGAACATGCACTTACAAAAGTAGCTTATGGTCCTTCTGTGGTAGATATGCATCTGTATAGATCAACCAAAAGCTACAGTATTGCACATTTTGAAATTAGACTTTTCTAAAAGTATTGTTGCAGCTGATTAGATGGAGGAGATCACTGACTTCTCATTACCGCTTCCACGCACTGTGGTTTATAGTGACCAAATTGGAACGCCTGATATTTGTCTAATATACAATTCCACATCCGATATTTAATAGTAATATTATGTCTTGCCCGGTTGGGTGAGATCTAGACCTGTCCTTATAAGACCAAGGTCATCTGTTAGGAGTGTGTGAATTGGAAATGAGTGCAAGCTCCCAGCAGACTCAGCGGGGAGGCTGCAGAGATGAGTTAATAGTCACCGCTCTAGTTTTAAATTCTGTCTGCAGCCCTAGTTGAGTTTCTCAGCCTCTGTCTATGCGGTGGTAGAGAGAGTGTTTAAGAAAGAGCAGGAAGACAAAATTGATAGTGAGAGAGACACAACAACAGAGAATAAGGGAGTGTTCACGTGGCACCGTTATCTGCCCCTTTCCCCTAATCATTTTCAAATTCATGTCCCCTCTGTAAAGCACAAGTTTCACTCTTTATTCACACACCAGAAATTCAAATTACCCACAGTGCTGGAGAGTGGATCCAGAGTCGACTACATTAGTTAAGTGAATTTTCCCATGTGCCATTTTGGGTGGGCACAAGAAGCCGTCTCACCTACAGTTTGTGTCAGTCACTGCTGGCAATGTAGAATTATTAAGGTGGATTTGACATGAAATGCTGGACGTAGTCACCCTCTACCTTTTCTCCACCCATTAGACTCTGAGAGGGGTACTTGACAGGGAGTGCCATCAACTAGCATCAGCTCAGGCAGCACAGCTCTCTCCTCCCCCGCAGATGCACCTTGGGCCTGCAGTGGTCCCCTCCTCTTCTTTGTTCAGTGCATCTGTTCAGCGTTAGATGACAACACTGATTAGCCTCACTCAGGGTCTTAATAAGACAACCAGAGTACAGAAAGGCAGCACAAGCCAGACAGAAACACACTGGATCACCTGGTTGTAATCACCACATAAACCAGCCTTTATGCTTACTTAATCTGATTATGACCTGTCCTCATTGTTAGGTTAAGGGTTTTGTCCTTAACCCTAATGAGGCCTGGAAAATCACAACATAGTGGTGATTTATAAAGAGGAGCAAACCAGATCCCATCTCTGCTCCTTTTCCACAATGCATGGAACAAAACACCATAAGCCAGTTTTTCTAATTCCCTTCATCATATCTGTAATTTTCCCTTAATGTTGAGCTCAGGATTAAATCCAAATACACGTAAGCATGAATTTCCTCGTTTAATGTTTCTCCATCCTTTGTTGTCTCCATTACGTTGTTAGTTTATTGAGTGTTCACCTGAATTGCAGACAGTTTCAAAGGATGCCATGAAGCTTAAAAAAAGAGTTTTTTTTTCTTGTCTCTTCGACGATTCATTAATTCCAAAATGAAATACAGTTTTCCAAAACTGGTATGACATGCATAGTTTAGAGCAGCGCAGAAGAAATAAACATTTAGATGTTGTTTTTAGTTGTTGTCGGTTGTTTCTAGTCAGCCATGTGTGTAGGTAGGGGTGGGTGTGCAGCTCTCTGTAGGGATTCGTACTTGCAGGGTGAACTTCTCCCACTCGTCTTCACCGTCTCCCCCACTGCCTCCTGGCGGATGCTCCTCACTCTGATATGTGTGTCCCAGCCCACCTGTTCAGGCCTCATTACTGTCAGGCCTGTGTTAATAAATATCCAGGTGTAGAGCGCTCCTCTGTGCCTGTACTTCATCACCGAGGAGCTCAGTCTGCTGGGCGCCCCCTCCTCTCCTGCAGCAAGGCTGACAGGAACCATGATTACACTGTAAGCACTGTAGTTATTCACCTTCTGCCCAAACTCCGACACTGCACTCCATCTTACACACCGGCACAGAGGCACACACACACACACTGTTCATGCACATCAACACACATCCGCACAGCAACAACACACACACGCATACACACGCACGCTGACAAACAAATACTTACAGATATTTGTGCTTTCATTCCCATTATTTTCCCCCTTCAGCGCAACCATGGGTGTGCAGTTGACATGTGTGATACTTTGCCATTTGCACTATAGGAACATCCCTACAATAACGTTTGGTGACGGCTCCCCTGCTCAATCCTTATTGTAGCGGTGCTTCACAACACTGAGGAATAAATTATGCATAGCATTCAAAACACGATGTTTTGAAATGGTCCTTTTGACGCTATACCGTTATGTAACATGTCAACTAAAATACAAAAAAGTTCAGTTTGTAACGCAGTACGACGTTTGAAGTCGCACAGACCAAAAAAACAAAACAGGTTTCTGACAAACTGAGGCGATATATTCATTGTGTCATGAAGTCTTAACTCTGCTGAAAGTTTCATGAATCAACTTTTTTTGTGTGATTATTCCCTCTGTTCTTCAACCTTTTGCACTCAAATGTCACAACGACAGCTTTTTTTTTTTTTTTTACCTCCTTCACTGCATGTTATCAAGTCATTTTTATGCCTCCGCTCCACGACAGCTGTGCTCTGATCTGTCACCTACAAATTTCATTACATCTGGCACAAACCTCCTCTTGGACTCAAGCATGACCTGATTACAATTTGGTGGTCAAAGGTATCAGCGCCAAGTATCTACAAGAAAGACAGTAAGAATGATTGCAGCCTTCCATTTAAAAAAAAAAATTCTTAAAACTTGTTGAAACAAGAAGAATTTGACCAGAAATAATTTAACATGTATTTCACCGTATGGACAGATTGTTTATAGACACAATCTGATGACTCAGTAAAAAAAAAAAAAGGGAGTATAAATGCTAATTTCAGTGCATAATAGCCTGATGTTTGTTGATTTATGTGTCTTCTGATGTAAATAATAGTAATATGATTAAACATATTTCAGCAGTATTTGTAATACACAGTTCAATAATTAATTACTGTATTGGGGCTAAGCACACCAGGACACCGGTTTCCTAGTATGTACTTTTTACCTAAAGCATATACTTCTAGACTCCTGTGCAATCTGAAAAACAATTCAGAGATGCTATCGAAATGTCAGCCTTCTAAAACAGGCCTATTCAACTGTGACTCGCCTGTGATATGATAAATACAACTAAAGCATATATCTGAGCTGGAAGATGAAAGAATGGAATCACTGCAGGACCTTTGTGGTGGTCACATAGATACTTTGGTTCTGCTGTGTTTATTCCATCTTGTGAAGGGCTCATTGCATGGGTGGAATATGGTCTCTTAAAAAAAAACTGTATAATCTCCTTCAAAAACACTGTAGGGTTTATATAAAATTAAAATGCCTTTATTTTCACAGAAATATGTTATAAAAGTGGCCAAAGCATTGTGATTCACATAGGTCTTCATATTGTGTTATACTAATTGGGTGGGTGAGAGGATGGCTCGCCTGCAATGTGCAAGCCTAGGGAAAGAGGAAAGATAATGGAGAGGTAAAGAGAATGAAGGGGAAAAGTTCCATCAACCCATAACCCTATATATATACATACGCATGTTCATGAAACGCATATTGTCTACAAAATCACCATAGCCATGAATAGTCCCACATACTAAAATACAATTGTTTCATTAGTTCTTGCAGTAATATTTTCCAGAAAAAGAGAAGATTTCAGTCATTGAGACCAGGGTATTCTGATGCTTTCAGTTGTACAACGCGGTCATTCCTGGAGAGGTCATGTTAGGCGGTCACCTCTTCTAATGTCCTTCCAACAACTTCTAACACCTTGACTTTCAATGTAATGGGGTTGATGTGTTCTATTCATTCATATAATGATGCTGTAGCATAATCAGCATTGTTTGGAAGGAAATTCCAAGTTCTGCAGCACGCTCTTTTCTTTTTGTTGGTACAGTGAATCATCCACTGGGGCAAACCGATCTACAAACAAGATATGTGATGTTCCAATTGGGTCTCATTTGTGAGATGTGCTCCCATGTTGTGGGGGGGGGGTCCACAGTGCTTTTGTAGCCAGGTTATTCGTGTGGGAGGGAGAAGTGCTGTACCACCTCGCCGCTTAGGGTCGGTGCACGTCTGAATGATAACACAGACGATTCTGCGAACAGTGTTTGGAAGAAGATCTTCGCTCTGAAGAATACTCCGATTGCGTTTAATGATGTTTCTTATTTGTGATGCTCGCCTGCTGTATTGCATCATAAATTATGTCTTTTGAAGACCGGTGTGGTTTGGAGTAACTGTTTTCTATTCAAGGACATGGCCTTTTGAAGCGGTTTACCATATGTAGCCTTGTCATCAAACTCTTCGTCTGTATCACTTGCATGAAGTGAAATCCTCCTTCTATAACAGCACTTGCAATCTGAGGGTGCAGTGGAATTTCGGTCTAACCATGTTAGGCAACATCGGAAACCCACAATCAGGAGAGTGGCCTTGCTAATACTGATGTAATGTTTGGATTCATCTAGTGAGTCAGGGGCATTTTGTTCCATGACCGACGAGTACTTGCATGAGTGTCTCAGGATTACCTTTGCTACTTATGAGCCAAACTATTATTATGTTTGCATGGTAGTTCTATAGTAGTAAATCATCTGATTGAGGCATGTAATGCTATTTCTACATATCTGTTTTCCTGATGATTCAAACAGGCCTATTTATTGTTAATCTGGATACTGATTTACTCTTTTCCCTTTTAACTAATATGGTTATTGACCTTTATACCATCTATGGTTAGCCAGAACTGCTGTTTCTTTAGCATTAGCATTTAGCATTTATGGATATCGACCTATTTTCAAAGCTCCTCCTCCTGAGAATATTATGAACAGGCCTACCTTTTGTTAGTCAGATGGATACTGTTTTACCACCTTTTGTATGGACTGATTGCTGTCTGGAATTGATTTTAATGAGATCATTAATGGAAAGGAAAAGGGAACCACATAATGTCTTTAATCCATGTAATAATATATCCATTAATATAATAGTGTAAATTGTAAAGTATCCTGCTTGGCCCACGAACCTCCAGTATGTGACCCACTTTCTGTTGACATTAGAGGCCTTGTTCTAAAATCACAATAATCAGAAATTATGTTCAGTCTCTTAGGTTTCAGGTAGTTATTTCTCAGGATTTTATGCAATATTTTGATGCAGGTGAATCAAAAAGTGCCGTAAAAATTAAATTAAATAAAGTTTGTTTTAATCTGAGTGCTCAGTAAAAGATTATAAGGACTGTAATTGCTTACTTATTTAGGTTTGGAGGCAATCAATGCAACTCTAAACATCCAGACAGACGTCCCACCAATTACAGTAGTAGGATAACTAAAACAATCCATAAAAAAAGCTAAGCTTTCACAGTAAAATATTTTAATTAATGAAAAACAACAGAACCTTTTTTCTCTGTTTGTTGTTTTCCTACTTTTTTCATTCATTTGACTTTTAAACAAATACATTTTTAGTGAAGTGCATTTTCCTTGAGCGTCAAGCATGGATGCCATTAACAGTGAGCAGATGATGAAACAGTTTTATTGCATTTGTGGCTTATTTTACTATTTCATGTTTTTTGTTTTTTTATATCAAAACAATATCATTTGAACTCTTTCTTCTTGAAGCCCAACGTTCCCAGCACTTAAGCTCAAGGCTTTATAGTAAATCTACAGATAATTCTTTCATCACACAGGTCATCTTCAACATCTTCTATATTCAATTCATTTTGCTTAAAAACAATCTCGGCAGCCTTCGGTAAAAATCACCCCCATTGTATCTTGTTGTGCGAGCTCCCGCCTCATTGCGTGTATGAGGTCAGAGTGTATGGGGTGAGTGGGTCTACCAGGCCGGCGTGAGGGCTCTCAACTCAGCGGCTACGAGCAGCCGAGGCGGCGATGAGCAGTGGCCAGGGGAATGACAGGGAGGACACAACCACTTGACTCTGGAGAAGCAATCAGACACTAAGGGGTTTAATGCACTGCCTTGGGTCTGAGCCACAGCAATTGGGTTTGATAGCCGTGTCATTATGAGAGGAGGGCGTCTGGAGGTCTTTAGCGGCCGGGGATTAGAGGAGAAGAGGGGGACGTGGAGATGGAACAGAGAAGAGCTGGAGAGCGGGCGGTGGGAATCTTGGGCACCCGCCGTTTTGGACACAGGCCTTTCTCACCTCCTCAACTCGCTGTCATCATCACACTCCTGCTGCTCTCACTGATTTCCTTTCACATAAGTGACAACAAGAGCAAGCCTTGAAAAGACAATACTAGAGGTCACTCCCACAGTGTGTCTGTAGAGCTCCTAGTGTTTCTGAGCTTGTTTTACACCCAACGTTTTAATTTGCTGCCATGCAAACATTATAGAGTCTTTCTTCAACAACAGCTAATTAAGAGGATATATCTGTGACACGGTCTAAGCGTGTTCTGTTTCGGGGTTTTCTGTACCTCCTCCTCCCTCTGTAGCCTCTAATCAGTGTAAGTGGGAGGCAATCTCACCATATCTAAGACATAAAATAAAACGGCAATTACAGGACGTTCTGCAAACAAATCTAATGCTCAACAGTAATTCTGCTTCATTCTTTGCCAGACATATTTAGTGCCTTTACTGGAAGATGTGACTTCCTCCATTCGCTGGACTCCTAGAAACGCGAAGGTTGTTGTGTTGAGTGAGAGCTCATAGTGCAGTGTGTGCACTCATGTGTCTATGAGAGAGAGATATAGAGAGTGAGAGTGAAGGAAGTCAACCTGTGATGGATGCGATGGCAGATGCTAGGGTAAGAGTTGTCATCAGCGTTCCCGGAGCCTTATGGAAGGGAGCCAGGTACACAGCTTTGATTGGGCCTACTGTGGCTGTGCTGTTTGCCACAGCACAGCTTTGATTAGTGCCTCCATGAAAATGTATGCCCTATGCTCAAAGAAAACTGGGGGAGTAACTACCTGTCAGGAAATTCACAAACAAGGCTACCTAGAGCACAGGGAACTGTATATTATAAAGTCTAATATTCCCTGCCATTTCGTTTCATTTCATTGTGGGGGTCTTGCCAAATCCCTGCTGATACCCCATCCCACTGCAGCATTGCAAAAGGTCCCCAGATTAGGAGTTGGTACACCGCTTGCTAACCCCCCACCACCACCACCCACTCCCAAAAGACAGTTGTGGGAGAACGTGCTCTCGCTCAGCCACACAACAAAGGCTCTCCGCCAGATGCTGTGAATACAAAAAAAAAATCCCCTGCATCACAAACACAAAATATATAAATTAATCAGAGTGCAGGTAAATAAATAAATAATGTATATGAGGAGCTAATTAAATGTGTTTATTCCTGTTATCATATGCTGCCCTCATTTCCACCACTTGAAGTCATGAATCATTAAGTGGCTGCTAAATTGGTCTCTGGGGCCGTCCTAGTGGCAGGGGGCGGTCAAATCCTGTCTGGCAGAAGGCAGGTGTGCAGCGGACGGACGGATGGCCTGTGCTCCCGTAGTTCTCGGACAGCGGCGCCTGACAGAGGGGAAGCAGGCGTCATGCTGGGAGGTGAGTGGCCAGAGGAGAGCCTGTAGCAGAGCGGCTGACAGGACCGCCCGTCACCGGGCCAGCGCCGCTTTGATTAATGAGGGCATTTGAAAGACAATTAGTGGGAGCAGATTTGCCTTCAACTACCTTATCAATCAGAACTCTTTTAATTCAATGTGTAGCACCCACTGCACCAAAATGAGTGTGTAAGCATTGTGTATCGGGGCAGGAACAGCCTGTCAGTCAGAAGGAGGTGGGAGAGCAGGGCCAGTTTATAAGATACAAACATCATTTCTTCTCAGGACTTCAGATAGATAGTGAAGCAGCCAATTCCTCATAAACTGGATGTAAAGGAGAAACATCATAATTTGCTAAAATAAGACAAACTATAATGTTTTACTCTTCGACTTAATGCATGCAGTAACTTACTAATTTACTTACTACTTGTCGTTAATATACTTTTTATAACACGTTAAAAACAATGATGTGGAATATATTCAGCAATTATTATTGCATGTATTCACATATTTGTATGCATGTACAGAATAACAATACAAACATACTACCAGATAAAACAATGACCGGACAAATCTGTAAAAGCTTGCAATACGTTCATAGCAACAACTTTTAACAACAATGCTTAAAATTAAACAGTGACTGCTGGATCGTGATAGGGCACAAACTTCCAAATGAAAGTTGAACATGTTATACACTTGTTCACCTATCCATTCTCTTGCCATCTCTTGCCGTTTTATTACCTAAAGGGCGTGCTGCTTCATGTATTTACACTGAACATAAATTATGTGCTGCCGAATTGATCCATATGAACAACATTCCCAGGGATATTGAGAAAACAAAACAACTATTTTCACAATAAAATGAGTTGCAAAGCTTTTTCAAGTCTGTATTATAGAGTTATATAGGATATAGGAGTATATATCCTATAATCTTATAGGAGTATAAGATTATAGTTACTTTATAAAATGAAGGAAAGCCTATTCAGATAATCTCTTATCATTAAGAATAATCAAATAATAATCAAATCAATAAATCAAATAATCAAATTTGTATCAATGACTAAAGATGGTGGCATAGAGGACTACACCAACTTTTACCAATATTGGTAATTTAGTAATATATCCTGTAAATAAATACTTAATAGCATCAACCAGGTTTCCGACCAGGGTTTCCTGCTTTTGTTGAGATTATGAAATGCTGGATGTCTAAATAAACCCATAATCTTATTCAACTGACTATTGGTGATCATTGGTTTCTTTAATAGTTTCAAACAATCTTGCAGAAAATCTTTTTCAGTTTCCAGTTTTACCTACTGAAGTCCTCATGACACATTTATAGTTTCTCTTAAGAAATGACAGCTGCAAATGTCGATATTCAGGAGATACTTTTTCAACTTCATGACAGCTCAGAAGAGTGCTCAACAAATACATATTAACAGTTCACTTGAGTGTTGCAGCATTTCATCATCTTGTTCTATGCAGCAGCCTTCTTGCACAATTACACTTGTCAATCATTTGAGCACAAATAATGTGAACCACCGGAAAAATGATGTAGATCTGCCAGTGTGCGTACGAGTGTTTTCATAAAGCTGGAAACAAGCGAGTGAGGAAGTGTCTCTATTGATCCTACTCCCTGTAAATAAAACAGGGGCAATGGGCAAAAAGAAACAAACAACTCTGGCAGAGAGAACATGGGGAGAAAATAAATCAATAGGTTCCCTCACTGGTGGGCCTTCTCTGGTCAGATTATTCTCTCTGGGTTCGGCTGTCTGCAGGCAGTAAGGAGGGAAAAAAAACATTCAACCTGCTCCTGATTTTCAAATTTCTTTTATAATGGGCCTCCTCTGCAAGTACAGCTCATGTGCATTTAACCCACACAGCTACCTGAGAAAAAGAAGTACAAAAATGGTTGCAGGGTTTGTCTCAGAAAAAGATAATAACTTTGAGCAAAAGATGCATGGTACTTTGATTGCAGACAAAATTCACACCGTGTTCACTTTGTTAAAAATGGAACTAGGCAGTCTCTTATAGCTGGAGGAGCTTTGTCAACCTGGAGAAAATTATTGAGGGAAGAGTCGATTGTGGTAATTTTAAGATTTGGTATTTTTGGAGCTTGGCCACCATACCAGGGTCTTAAGGTCAGAAAATCTCTGCTGCAAATGATTTTGACCGATTCTCTTCTTAATCTCCCTGTGTTATGCAAAGTGATTAATTGGTGTGTGTGGATCATGCATAGATCATCGGAAAAGTCTTCCAACCACACAAAGCGCTTCACACTACAAGTGTACATTCACCTATTCCCACACTGATGGCACTGGCTGCCATATAAGGTGCCAACAGCTCATTAGGACATAACCTAATCATTCACACACATATGGCACAGCAATTTGAGGTTAAGTATCTTGCCCAATGACACATCGACATGTGGAATGGAATCAAACTGCCGATTGGTGCATGATTGCGCTGCCTCTGAACCACAGCCACCACATAAAAATATTCTATACAATATTGCAAGCATGAGGATATTTTTTCATTTTGTATGTAAATATGAGTGGTTTTAGCTTGTTTTGAGCATAACAATAACTATGAGAACCAGTGTTGTCATCAGTGTGTGTCATACAGATAATTTTATGGATTTGAATCCAACCCAGAACCTTTTAATAATTTTCCACATCTATATCTTATATGTGTGTGTTGGCTCACAGTTTCCTTTCAGTTGTTTGGGTACAAAAACTAAATGAAAACTTTACCCCATGTAGCTTTTTAACCTCAACATTGATACTAATTTTGAATACAGAAATAATATATACCATGCTAGTATATGGTCTTACAGTATATGCAGAGAAATGTCATCATCTTGAGGACAAACATATTTAACTGCCCCATTTCTGAAGGCCCATGATGTATTCGGCTCCAATGTGGTTAAAACCAGGCCAAGTTGTGGACATTCCGCAGCTCCGCCTGCCTCCTCTCCTTGTTCCAGTTTAGCGGGCAGTAAGGAATGCTGTCTGCCGCCCTCCATTTCCCATTAGCTGTTTTATTTCACGGGAAATTTGCTTCCTGCTTGCTGTAATTGGTATGTAGGCACCTCCTGATGTGGGCATTAAGATTTTTAATACAATCTTTTACGCAGGTGAGAATGCGCATATATTACCCTTTCAGAAGCACATTATTTGATTGTCATTTACAATTATTTATCCATGCACTGTGTGAAACAAAGTTAAAGATTGGAGCTAATGTCATTAGTTAAATAGACATACTTACTGCACAATGTTGATAATAACATCATCTGAGAACGAAAAATTTTGGTGATGTTTTTCATCTTTTCATCAACAGTTTTTTTTCATCTTTTCTTCAACAATGTTGCACTAAAAGACTTTAACATTGATGTAACCCAGTACAGATTGGGTTAGATTATTTGATCTCCAGTATTATTTCTCCTTTCCTAAACAATATATCACTTACATTATTCAGACTTGGCTCTTACTCTTTATATCAGGCAATGCAGACTTGTGATTGGGGAAGGGAAATCAATCCCATCCCTCCCGTTAGAGGTTTGACAGAATAACGCAAACAGACTTAGCGCCTGATCTACATAAGATCCCAAATAAAGAGTAGTAAATTGCATGTGGTTGATGAATGTTTTTTAGGTGACTGGCAGGTGTAAACATGGTGGAGATAGCAGTATTTAAAGGCGAGTTTAAGTGGTCTAATGGTTTCAGAAGGAGTTTTGGACGGGGAACAGTTATATGATTGCATATCACCACAAATCTGCAGACAAAGGCAGACGGAGGAGTTGTTTCCATCATTTAGCTACTCTAATAACGATAGAAATAAAAAAAAAAAAAAGATTTTGTGAAAGCCTTTTAAATTATACCAGACAGACAGTGTTTCAGCAATAATTAGAATGTGTCTCCTCTGCTACATGTTCACATAGTTTAGTAATAATGTTACACAACAGCGTTTTCACTGCAAAGTGGTTCAAGGATAAAACATGAGACGCTACTTTTATTAAAAAGGAAGTTATAAAAGAGGCTGACTGATTTTGGTTGGAGAGTTTTTAATTGAAATGCACCTCTCCACCTGTGAACTCGATTAGGAATATGTTAGTAAGGTATATTGATGAAATTGAATAGAGGATACAAAATCTTCTTTCATTGTGCCTACATGTCTCCGGGGGCGTTTGCACCTTCTCTTGAAACGTATTAAATTGAATCGCAGTCTACATCATAGAAATCGCGCCCAGGCTTAGTAGATTAGTGACGTGTCGTCATGAACGAGTCGGCTTTGTGAGCGTGAGCCAGCTCCAACTGAGAGACGGTTTCTTTTTATTTTATTCTTTATTCTTTTTTTTACATTGATTGGCCATGCACTGATTGAATCTTGTGTTGATGCGTGTGTGGGTGCCGCCAATTCCGTCTGATGAGAGAACATCAGGATATAAGCGGCAGGGGGCTGACAGTCTACATTTCTGAAGGACAGTAGTTGGCCTATGTTGTTTTTCTCTTTAATTTACCCATTTAGTCAGAAATGTCACAAAATGAAGAACCCTCCTACCCTGTAATTATCCTAGTGATTATTTTGCAGATAATAAACCTAGTAACCCCCGCCCTTAAAAAAAAAATGATGAACTGTTCTTTTGAACAACCCTTAGAAAGGAACGGAGCCATAAGATCTGGTTCATTTCAGAGATGTAATTCTCTTCACTCTAGTAGATGATAGTGTGTGTGCAATATTAATCTATTTACATTTTCTCCTCCCAGTATTTTGAACAGTATTGTGTAAACGCCCCAGCTTGCATATAACCTTCAGTAGATTAGGCTCAGAGTGCTAATCCAGTTAGAAAATACTTAAACTAACACAAGTAACTTTGTTATCAATGCTAATCACACCTTGAGAAAACACTTATGAGAGGTGATAGATGCAATCCAACGATCCATCTGATTTTGTTGTCTTGCCTTGTTTACACACAGGCTAGGTTTTGCAATTCCCCGAAAATACCCTTTGGATTTTACATTTTAGGAGTTCACGAGCCACCATTTAACCCATACAACTCCTTAACTCAAGGTAATGGACAGACATCTCCTGTCTTGCCCTTTTCCCAAAAGAGAAGACCACTCATTCCTTCATTCCCACTTGTATACACCTGTGGTAAAATGTTCAAGCCCCACATCCTACTACTTTTATGACAAACCTAAGAGCACTTTGCAACTGAAACTGATGATCAATATCATGTCTGGCTGAAACTAGCTGAACTGACCACAACAAATATACAAAGGTAAATGTAAATGAACAAACCAAACTCTGTTAGACTTCAGACGCATTTTCTTCCATTACAAATGAAATGCATTAAGTAACTAATTTGATTGGATTTATTCAAACTGTGAAGCACTGTTAAAACAGTTTATTGTTGTACTGAATGCATTAATTTCTGTGTTCACTGGTTAATTAACACAAGACTGAGGAAACTTTAGTGGTTTTTTTCGTTTTCTATAGAAGTCTTTGCTATATATTAAGTTAAAAGTACCCTTGGGCTCCAGTTGCTTATTGTGTCTGTCATCCTCTCTTTCAACGCCTCCAACCAAGATAGACAATGGGCCTAAATACATTTAAGTACTCTGTGAACACTAGGTGAGTTACATCAGCATAAGTAGACCAGTATTGAAAGGAAACGCATTAATAAAAGGCAGCACATTAAGTCAGGAAAACCAACATAGAATGATTTTTATCCGTGTCCTGAAAGAAAAAAAACACGTGGTCACAAAATTTGAAACGACAAATGTGACCATGTTCTTTAAGAATATTTATTCATGTATCAAGACAAAAAGAAGTCACTTTTTTAGAAATTAACTCCACCTTTGCACTTTTAATTCATAACATTTCTAAAGGCTTGGTTACTGCAAATTGGTAGTCAATTGTGTGTCATTCAAGACACATGTGCTATTGAATGATGAAATTGCAGCAAGTCTTTCTCCAGCAGAGGCCAGAAATAGGTGCCATAATGATATTCATTTTCAAACAGGAGAACATTCTAATGGGCAATTAAGATGATCAAGCCTGCCAAGATACACGTGAAGAACGGAGTGCTGGTGCCAGTGATTACGTGTCCTCCGCCCCTGCCTCCTTCCTGCGCTGGCCCAGGCTTTGTCTTATGTGTGTGCATAAGTAGCAGGGAGGGAAAGAGGGAAAAGGCTCCAAAAGCACAATATAATTGAACTTTCCACATTATTTCTCACTAATATGTGCTGCCACTTGGTCTCATTAGTGGAATGATGTGCTCTGCCATTCTGGAATGAACTCTTTGCCCGAGTAATTAAGGCTCCTAAAGTTTCTAGTCCTTTGTTTAAAGAATTCGTCCTTGTGCTCTCCATGCCCCATCAGCTGCCTAATTAGCAGGGCCTTTGTGTGATTAAAAATTCTCACAGAGATTCCGTTGGATATTTTCCTCTGTTAATGAGTGTTTGTGGACAGTTGGGAACAGGCGCAGGCTCCCTCCTCGTAGGACCTCCTGTGCATTGAGCAGACCTCTGTCAGGGCCCAAGAGTGAAAGCTGTCATTTCCGTAATGGGGATGGAAATTGGTCAGAACCTATCAAGGCCCCCGCAGGAATGGAAATGCCTTGAAATATAAATGAGGATGAATATTCATATTTCTTCCACTTCGATAAAAAAGTGCTGAGTATTAATATACATATCTGTCAGTTTAAGCAGCACATGGAACTCAATGAGCCCTTGGCTTAATTTGCTATTATCCTCAGGTTCTTTTCTCCCTAAACTTGGGGTCACCCTCTCCACTGAGAATTGCACATTGGAGGCTTTCCTTTTGTTACAATTCTCCCACTTAGTGAGTGTCTCAGAGAGCGAGAGAAGGCCCTGAAAGAGCCAGAAAGACATTTAATGAAGCCCACTCGGAAGTAAGGTAAGCAGGGGTCAAATCCAAATGAAACGAACAAGCCTGCTATGTGTGCAGCTGGAGGACAGCAGAAATCCAGAGGGAGAAAGAGAGTGACGCCAGGGGGGGAGGCCTGGAGAAGAAGAGAAAGTCCAGATTGGTTTAGCTGCCTGGGATAGATGCCCTTCAGCCTTGCAGCCGATTCCTTGCCTCAACTTTGTCTTCATTTGTCTCCTGTTGCAAATTTACTTGTTCGCATAGTACGTCATATCTATATTTCAATAATGAGCTGAAGCACTTTCACATGAAAAATCTGCACAATGTCCACCGCTAAAACAAACGCCTGCTCTGATGAAAGACGACCCCCATTAAAAGGCGGATGTATGAGCCTGGAGGGAGAGAGAAAATCTAAGTAATGATATGACTTGGCTTACACAAGGAGAAACTGTTGGACCGAGTGATTGAGGGATGGATAGTTTTTTTAGGACATCATTATAACCACAGACAGGCATTGTATTTCTATGTTAAAGAAAAAAAAACACCTATGATCTACATCTCACACAACAATTTATCACTAAATTACACCTTCTTGTACTGGAGATAACTGTCCATAGTGAAGGTTAAATAGATAAGATTCATTATTAAATTATAAATCAGCCAGTGATTAATTCTTAGATTTCTTGAAGTAATTAAATTTAGTTTCTGCACTAGCTTATCATATGCCATTTGCATGTTCCTTTGATGTATGAGCTCCACTCTCAACATTTATAGATATTCTGTTTTTTTTTTAACAGTGTACCTATAAACCTCCTCACAAAAATCATTCCATAGTTAAAAGTTAGGCCCTATTTGGATGGAGTTAAATTTTCTGGATGCATGCAGCTCTGGGTAATTTGTTTGTTTTTAATTAAAATCTAATGTAGCTTTCTCAGGGCCTGGCAACTCTGTAGCCCTGCCCAGTGACTGGGGGATATTTAATAAGCTGCACTGCTGAAAGTTGTTTCATTAGGTGTGAAAAGGGCTGATAACTCAATAGCCAACAGCCAAACATCCTCTCTGTGTCGGTTTCCTGCCTCTTTAATCTGTTTTTCATTCTGTCTGGCATGCTGTAGCAGTACAGGGGACTTCACAAAAAGGAAAAGACATTCATCACCATCGGGCCTCCAGCAAACCAGGGTGACAGAGCGAGCCAGAGCGGTTTGGCTGAAGAAGGAGACGATCAAACTGCAGAGGTCATATTGTGGCTATAGCTTAGTAACACATGGGAACCATTGGCTGTATATAAAGATGGATGTAATAAGGTTTGATGTCGCTCGTTGGTGTGCATTGGGATCAGTTTGAATTGTAGCTTACTGCGCTATCTTTCTGTTTGGGACCTACAATTATCTATTTCAGCTAAATTGTACAGATACTGTAATCAGGCATCATGAAATTTACCAAAATATTGCGGGAACAATCAGACTCAGTGTGAGTCCCTGAGCTGAGGATCAATCACAGCTGTCAACCAATGCCCACACACACATCAAAGCTACTATAAGTCTTTAAATCTTATTAACAAAGCAGTCATTTCCAAAATGACCATTTAGTGATTGAGACCATAATGACTCTCTCAAAAAATGATTGACTTGGTAGTTCTAGAAAGATGTTGATGCTTTGTGAATGGAAGTCAATTGGCTTTATTCTTGCTTAAGCTGACAATGAGCGCGGATGAAGGTCTGAGCTGAATATCCGATGGTTGATGGTGAGAAAACATTTGCTAGCTAGCTTGAAGCTAAAAACAAGCCGGTGCTAGCATCAAATCCACTTGTGAGAGGCTCTCCCAACCAGAAGTCAGTTGAAACAAACAAGACACAGACATGGAGAAGCGCCAGAAATTAACTTTGACACCTTTGTAAAGTGATCTATCCGACCAACCACGCCCCAGTGCTCTGCAGTGATCATTTAAGGAGTCTGGTGTATTTTTTTGTCAAGCTGCACTGAGAAGATCACCCAAGACAGAAGGTCTTGGGCAATAACTGCATGAAGCATCTGTTTAATTTTCAAAGTAAAACATTTTTTTTTTTTACAAAAGCTTTGCAACACTTCTGCCTCCTGTGTACATGGCCTATCATCCTGCACAGCCATACATGAGGCATAATTGGCCAAATAATGTGACTATAAGTCTTTCAGTCAACTATTAACACCAAATAAATACAAACATTTGCAGTTTAGAATTTGTGTGCAAACATTTTACAGACCTGTTTAATCACGGTAACGAATTACATTTTTCCTATAAATTCTTTCTTACTTATCTTTACAAGGGCCTGAGACTAACTGTGCATGACCCGGGGGATGCCTTTAGTTAGCCAATAATATGGACATAAAACCCAGAAACTGCATCCCTCTAATGAACAGAGGTGTCATTTAAACATGCCAGTGTAAATACGTATCACTCCTTGACTGCAGAGTTGCCTGGTTGTGTTGAGGCAGTAACGTTCCGGGCATATCATTAAAGTAAAAATCCACCACCGAGTTATTTTCTTCTACCTGAAAAATGTGACAGGCCAAGTATCTCGTAGTCTCTTTTTTCCCATGCTGAATAGATAACACAGTCCCTAATTTGCTGCCAGAGATCTGTGGCATAGTTGAGTGTTCTTCCTCCCTCACTCACTCCTTCAGGGAGGACTTCTGAAGCTCTTACAGTAATAAGGCGACAAGTATTCCTTCACGTGTTGAACTACATCAAGACCACTAATCCTTGTAGATTGAAGCCGCCCACTGATTTAGATTGCCATTATGTGTTTCATAAACGTTCCACTCTGAGATTTTATATTCAAAAAATCTGAAGAGAGAGAGGGGGGAGAGAGGGTGTAAATGGTTCTTTCATTACCGTTCATCCCTTTATATGCAGAGTTTAAACAGGCCAACGTGGATGTGCTCGCTCAGTGGTTCTGTTCCACCTGAGATGAAAGGCTATTTACATCCAGCGATGATGATGATGGCTGTGGGGGCCGGTGACGTTTCCAGACGACTAGGTTTCTCTTTCCGCCGTCATTTGACAGGCTTTAAGGAGCACACTGTTATATCTCTGCAGACATTGTGACCATCACGCCTAATTGATCAGAGGGCTGTGCCTTAAGCGAAACAGAAGTATAACAACTGAAGAAATGAACCTCTTTCTCCACATTACCAGACGGACGAGACAGTGCAGACAAATTACAGGTCACCACTTGTAACGTGTGAAGCCATATAATTGTCTTATTTGAGATACACTAAGCCTGATCTTTCAATATGTGAACTATAAGAAACTGGACTATAAGAATGACTGTAAAGCCAGAGGGAACTTTTTTTTTTTCTTCTTCTTGTCCTGCTCATTCTTGTTTCATGCAGCTTTGATAAGTTGATTGCTGATAAGTGTTATTCATTTCAATGAGTAAGCCAATTAAAAATGGAGTTTTATCTAATTTAATAGTTAGGCATAATTTGCAAGAGTTTAGACTGAAAATTCACAGTTAGTCGTGTGGTTTAATTTAATTTTCCACTTTTTTTCTGGAATATTGGATTAAAAGGATTGAAACTTCTTGTCTTCCCATTACACAACTCTATTGGGCTATTTAATTAGCAATCTTTACTGCTCAGACATGTGCAGAAAAATAAATGAATAATTAAATGAATGTATGCTTAAAGGCAACTAAAGTGGTAACTGCTTTAGCAGCTACATTTATATCACTTGTCTTGGAAAATGTCTGTGCGGAAATGAAAATGTGCACAATACTGACTTCAGGTGGAAAACGGCTCCACAGCAAACTTGAAATAAGAAAATGGAGCAACTGAAACAGGCACCTCTATTTTTTATGAATAAGGTCACTTATCAGTGAATGTAATGTCACCAAGTTCTCTTCATCAATTCAATAACAGTGTGCAAAAGTGGAAAAAAAATAGTTGGGTCATTTCTTTGTAATACACCCCTGGGCTTTTTATTATGACTTCATTTCCCGTTGTAATATTGGAACGTCTCTATAATTGTAAAAGTGTAATAGACTCTAATATAATTTCATTTTGAACCCTGAATGGTCTATGCCATCTCTGCTCAATTTGAGTAGAATAATGATTTTTAATGTCCCCACATGGCTTCCTTACCTTCCATGACCTTATTCAATCTCTGGGCTGATCAGGAAATATATTGATTCAATTACAGTGCTGATGACAAGTGAACAGAGGAGTGGAGGGAAAAAAAGGTCAGCATATATTTGAAAATGTAAATCTTAACAATGTCTTTTGGGTTTGCTGAAAAAAGCCATTATCAAATGTCATTTGGCTCCAGTGGCATCTAGCCCTCTGCCTTTTCCCCCACACCAATGGGAATAGTTAGAATATTTAGGATATCCATAGTGGATTTTCCCTTTGTCAGCGTGTGAGATGAATTCAAAGCATATGCCTCTATTTTGCTATTTGCTATGATTCTGTGGAATATAATGGCTCACATTATTTCTTTAGCATAACGTGTCCAGCACTGGTCTTTTGCAGACTTCCTAACGACCTTGACATAATGACTTTCCAATGCTTTTGCATGTACCACACAGTTCATAAGATTATTAAATATATTATTAAATTAGCCTCGTCTGTACTCAAACATTGAACAAAGCTCTCAAATGCATTCCTTCTCAAATTACATGCATGCCACACCGGGCTCTACTAATTATTTGTTTGGTCATTAAAAACTCATTAAATTTAAATTGGTCATTTGCATATCACTGTGTGTTGCATCATAAATTATTAATTGAAGATAAATAAATGAATTCAATTAGAAAAAATAAGTAATGCAACATATGCATCAACAGAGATCTTGTGCTTGTCTTTTTGTTTTGACATTGAGGTTTTGGATTTGAAAAAAAAACCAAACTGCTATTGCCCCGTGTTTAATTGTCTTCATAAAGAACTTGCACAAAGAAAGAGATCCTTGTTACGACTGTTGAAATGAGAGCAGATTCGGGGTCGTGCTGATGAGTGTGGATCACAGACAAAATGAACGTACTGTTAAAATCTTCCTATGGACAAAAGTACAATATATTTTCTTCTCTTCTGTTTTAAAGTTCACTGATTAACTCCCCCCTTCCCTGTTGTCACCACTTGTTTTTTATAAATTTGAATGAATTGACTTTTCCTCTTGCTGACAAATATTTAAGCAATACAGCCGGAGAAAGACAATTTTCCTTAACCCAACTCATTACTTCACATCTGTATGCGTTTTGTGGTTGGGGCATCTTGTCTCAGGGCTGGAAATATATTCCATCTCAATGCAAACAATTATTCAGCAACCTAACTCTTGTGCTTTTACTCTGTGCAGGGTATTTGTTTTCTGACTGCTGCTCTAGTTGCTTGTGTTGTTTCAGTTACTTTATACGCCCACTGTTTTCCAGTTCCAGTGATTGGTAAATGTTCACCCTTTTTCAAATCACTTCATTAATTAAATGGGATTGGGAAAGGTTCTGAGCTAATGGATTAGACTGGGGCTGGCTGGTTCAGGCCTTTTACCAGAGGTCACATTTCATTTGCTGCCTATGTCAAGCGACCAGCAGCAGGGCCTCAGAGGCAATCTAATCAATGTCTGTGTGCCGTAGCCCTTGAATGAATCCATTAAAGTTATGTGGATGCATCCTGCACAGAGGAAAAAAAAGTCTCCTGATACCTCTGATAGAAATTAGCCATGAATTAGGAGAGAGGCTGGGTTCATTCTGGATGCCGGCCAAAGCAGAATTAATAGGCCATCAGAGCCTCTTGTGTGTTAAATCCCATTTGTTCACCCATGGTTTATGAAAGCTCCTCCTCTGTTGCGCCAGGCCCGGCATGAGACCCCCGAACACCCACCACAAAACTTCACTCATTAAATAAAGTTCTGGGAGGAGACAAAGCAGGGAGGGCTGGAGATCGGAGAAAGAGCCGCAGTTTAGGCTGGTGTTGTTGGAGATGATGATTCTGAGGGGCCGGACTGAGCTGGGGTTGTGATTGCATTTGGGGTTTGGGTGGGCTTATTCTGCGGCCAGGAATGGAGCTAAGAGGACTTTAGCGGGACACTGGGGGGATGATAGTCACGTGGGCCTCTTCAGCACCAACTTTATCTCAACAGTGTCCACTAATCCCACAAATTGATCCTCAGTGTTTCTGTGTTTAAGTGGAGGAAAAGCTCTGACCAAATCTCTTTGGAAAATGATGTCTGAAATGCCTAAACCTATCAGAGGAAGCGGGCTCATCACTGACATTTTCCAAGCAGTTTGTGGCACACAATCATTATTTTCTGTATGCCTGAAAACACGCAGCGTCATATGAGATAATTATTGGATATATACTTTACTTAAAGAGTAATAGCTTTTGGCATGCCTGACTCTGAAAGTCAAAATGTCAGCGCTTATAAACACACTATGTTCTCCTGTAAGATTTTCTTCAATACTATACACCTGATTTTCCACATAATAGTTTTCTATAGGATTTTTCAGCTTCAGTTGTACCGGTAAATCAACAATTTAATTGTAGCACTCAGCTATGCTAGCAGCATCCATTAGCCATTACGTTAGTCCAACTTTTATTGGACTGTGAACTGGTCACCAGAGGATGAAGCCTAATGTCTTTGATGCCCTGACTTTCCACAATGAGGTTAACATTATTAATAATCATTTTAACTATTATATGGATCACCATGTAATTTATTACTAACATTCATCCAAACAGCCGGTATAACAATTCACTATTAGAAATGTAATGTATTTCATACATTTTAAAAATCTATCTTTAAAAGTCCTCCTGACATGTAAAATGTCTTTGTTATCCCAGGTCATGTTGTTCACTTATTTAATTATGTTTGCCAGAAAAATATATTGGATTTTTATATCAAAATTAAATTACATTTTCTTCCAGTAAAAATAACGTGACATTTGTCATCTTGTCCAGAGCAGTTTCAACCAATAGTATCATTACATCCCCTTGTCAATCAGGCAGAGCGGTACTCCATGATAGAACCAGCTGCTGCTTGATACGTCCTGCACAATCACTTACATCTGCTTTTTACTGGTCCAATCAAACGCTTTCTCCCATCTGTATCTGTTTATGCTGGAAGATATGTACAATACAAAGTCCCAGTTGTCAGGTGGACTTTAACATCATTTAAAAGTTATAACTGTGCCTCAATGTGTGCTGGCGTTGCAAGAAGACACAACGTGGCAAAGATGAACTTGGATAGACATTGACGCTTCATTTGTGCAACAAATGCAACAAAAGCACTGACTCACCTTGACAGAAGCAGTTAACTTCTAACTGCACTGGTCCCATGCAAATCCAGCAGCAAACCAGAAGGGAGGCCTCGAACTGCTGCTGCACAGACAAGTTTGCATACTGAACCCACTGGAGGGCCATTACAGCTCAACCATTATTTTTACTGAGCTGATAAACAACAATTCCCAGAGTCCCTGAGTCCACTGTCCAAATTTACATGTGAGTGTTAGAGGTCAGAGCAAATGTGTGGATTCACAAACACGTGCAACACAAGGAGGATGAGACAGGGAGCATAATAATATATCATTATTCGCCTTAAATCCCACCATGTAAAGCTTAAAGAACAAACCTTTAAAATGCTTGAATGCACAAATGCACCTGTACACATAATGCATTCATGCCTCCATATACACATGCACACTCACAATACTTTATACTATACAAATGCATGATGCTATAGACACACTGTATGTAAATGAGATCTAAAATGGCTCTCATGCTTGCCCTCTTCCTCCGGTGCCAGAGTCACGCATCATTGTCAGCAGCCAGCAAAACAAGATGAAATAAAATTCTAAGCCGTCCTGGCAGTCAAGGACACCATTCCCTCACCGTAATAGCCTGTATCGCCTAGCCACTCCATGTGTAGCTTTTCTTCATTGCTCTGGGCTTTTATTCCTGGCAATAAGCTCTTTATCACTCCTCAACACAATTCATTTAAAACCACCGTCAAGAAGCAATCAAACCTTAAGTAAGAGGATTCAAAGTCAGTGTGTTATTGTTAAGCAAAGTAGCATTACTTCATTTCCATAATGCACCCAGACAGAGATGCCAAATAGGTAATAATAAAGCGCAGTTTCAGAGAAAATAAACAGTTAATATTTTTGTTCTCATTTTTGGGTCACCAAATGTAAATGCAATTCTTTATCTGTCCGCGCTGTTTCCTCTTTCTTTCTTGCATTTACCTCTTTTCTGCCTCCTGAATGACATTATGTTTGGGTTAGTTGTCTTTCTGTCTTGGGCGCCTATGATTTAGCAATTCTTGACATATCCATTACACCTCACAGATTGGCTGGTCTCCTTTTCCCTGTGTCTTGGCAACCTATAGAAATGACATGTACCCTTCCATCCCTCCTCCCCCCCCTTCAGATGTCCTCGTTTCACAGGTGGTGCATTTAGGAAGAAGTGGATTCTAATTTCAGGAGTGTTCCCTTACTATTAACTATAGCTACAGGAGAGACATCAATCTTGACAAGGTCTTTTTGAACCATGTCTAAAAATGCAATACCATTGTGTATTTTTCACCTGCTCTCCACAGCCTGACCATAGATGGGTATTTCTGCTGCAGGTTTTATGATTTACTATCTACATTATTTTTTGCCTCTATAGCAGTGTTTAGGAAATGGTTCACATGTCACCATTTTGTATATTTTATATGTTGATTGCTTAGGTAGAATACATAAACTGATAAGCCTGCTTCAGCTTCCAGAGGCGCTTTGTCATCTTACATGGATGTTTACTTTTATATTGATTTTCATTCTGATGTATTTGTATATTCTATTGAATCTTGATTTTTACATTCTTGACTGTCGCCATTAATTGATCCAATCAAAGGGGAAGTTCATCAGCTCCTGACTGCATCAATTGGTGAATGGATTCAGTAAAACCACAAGGTCACTATATCACCCCACAGCATTGAGTCTGGTGTACAAAATAACTACCTTATGATTTCCAATACAGAGGAAATATGTTCTGTCTGGATGTTGCTGGGTCTGTTAAAATTGAACTTTCATTCAGATTTAGCAAAGCGATATTTTGAATTACAATACTAATCTTTATTTGTTCATAAATATCTCTTCAGACAGCAAAGTGTCAACTCATAATCCATCACTATATACTTGTGTTATTAAACTACTGTTGATAAAATGGGGGCTCACTCCACAAACGCATTTAACAGAAAGGTATTTGCAGTCATTACCAAATAGCTCGATAATAAGTGAGTTTCCCGCTGGTTTGTTGAACATGGTTATAAGTATGATTGTTTAATTCCATGTCCACTCTGCCCTCCCTCTCGTGCTCTCTATTTAATACACCAACTTCATCACCAGGGAGATTAAGGCTAATGCCTAAAGGAGCACACCCCAAAATTGAAAAGAATTAACTGTAATTAGCGAGCTAACAAATGGCTACTATAATGGCAGGTTTTTTTTATTATTATTATATAACCTGTAATATTGAGAACCTCGTTTTATATTATGCTGAAATTTGATAGTTACTCTAATATCAATCAGTTAATCAGGTAAAATCCATAGAGGACCTGTCCTCTGTTCTCACCAGGGTCTTATACCTTTTACTCTTCATCCTTTTGCAAATGTGGCAGAACAGTGCTAAAAACAGGTATGCCAACATGAAGTGCAGCATCATTACAGTAACAGCTCAGCCACAGCAGGAAGTACAGCACATAAATAACCCTACTAACTGTTCTTTCAGCCTGTAAAGTCAGCTAATTAACAGTAGCTCTGTGCTTTTTGTATGTTGCCAGCTCTGTGTGTTTCTTCAAGGCCACACGATGTAAGCTGCAATCGCCAAACCAATTGTCACAGAAGGAAAATGTGAGATGGACAGTTGTGAGCAGGGATTTGTTGGTTCTGATAGTTATTAGATTCAAGTGTTTTTTTCCCCTTTTCTCACCTTCTGTTTGTGGCTCCTGCTGCCATCACTAGTGTCTTTCCCCACCAATAGTAATGAAAATAATAATAGTGATAAGAATAGCATCACTTCAATCTCACTTTCAGTGATTACATTGTTCCACCCGTTTCCGTTTCTGCTTAAATTATATTTAACTTCATCTGCTGTGGTCCACAAACAGGATTACTGGTACTTATCTGAAATGAAAGTGCATTTTTAACACAGTTTAATAACGAGAGTGGAAAATCCAGTCCGTGGCAATAAAGCTGAAACTAATTCATTTCAATGGATGTCAGCACGGAGTGTTTCTATTCTTCTTCACATGACCATTCCCACTGTTAATAACTGTAAAAATAAAGAAGGCAGAAGGCCATTTGTGTAATCTGCTGCGGCCTGACATGAGTGTGGTGATCACAGAAACACTGAAGAATCTTCATCCAGCTTTCAAGAGCCTCTTCAAAGAGCCATTTAGAGGCCAACTTAAAAGCAACCAAGATCATGAAACTCTGCAACTTTTCTTAAGAGTCTTGAGCAGAGTGGAGGGTGAAGGGGTGGACTGTAGGATGGAGGAGAGATACTGCTGCATGTCCTCATGCATCTAAAGTGGTCAGCAGTTTGAACCTGTCCGTGCCTCCTGTTCCATTATGGAATAGTAACACAGGGGCCTGTTTGTTCGCCAAACACAATTAACAAGGTTTCTGCTGCACATCAATACTGCTATTTGCATAGGGTATTGATCTGAAGTCCTTATAATCACAAAATGTTAATTGCACCAATTAATTCTCAATCTGTTTGTGCCCTTGTCTGGCCGCCTTGAGCCCTGAAGGTCAGTGTGAAAATGAACTGCTCTTTGATTCTCCTCCAGGAAAAGATTTTTTCCCAAGACAACACAGTTCGCTACTGCGAAATCAAAAGGCCCTACCATCCTTTATCATTATTATCATTCCCTGTGAGTAGCAGCTAATGGGTTTGAAATCTTGTGATCTGATTTGTCCTTTTAAACAAGGTTTTTCTTGTCTCGTTCATTAACCAGGGCTGCCTCCTCTCCTCTGCAGAGCTGTGGCTATTTACACCTCAAAGACACAGTATCCCCCCTTTATATTGACTAATAAGTCATTTTCTGAGACAATGCGTTGCCCGTTTGATTCATAGCCCATACGCGGCATCTGTGAGTTTCCATGTTATTACATGCTGAAACATGACCCTCCTGTCCTGTTTATTGTCTGTTTGAGATGATCAGAATAATAAGTCAGGGCTGTCTCTGCTGCTCTTCTGTCTTTGATATGTAGGTATGCTTTTTTCTATTGTCGTCACTTATTTTTTGAGTGAAAACATGATACTGTTTTGCTGTAGTTGTCACAGTATGCATAGACTGTATATAATTTTATGTATAGTCGAGAGTAATAGTCTTTTTAACTGTAGTTTATATCTAAATGTTATACTACTTTAAGTGGTGAGAACAAATTATATTTTTACACTGGCTATATTTACCAGTATTGATTGGAGTCTGTGTTAATTGCTTTTCTCTCTATCTTGATACGATCAACAACAGGAACACAATTACATGTTTTGCAATGCATTTCTCCCCAGTATGTGTACATATCAGTGCAAGAGGACCTCTCTTCCAATCCCCGTCACCCATGCCTGAACACAGCCAAATGACAAATGAGCCACCCTGTGTGAAAGATGAATTTCAATCCACTACACCTGTGCCACCCCACCAAATGAAAGGACTGATTGCCTCCAATTGCATATTTAAAATGCTTAATTCCTCCATTAAGAAACCTATTTACATGAATTAGGGACAATTAGCATTTTCAGACCCACTTCAACTTTGTTCGCCCCCATCCATTAACATTTGAAAGTGTCGGCTGCCAGACACAAGAAAGCCCCTCCATCTGATTTGTGCTGACCCCCTATGATGGCTGCCTTGAAGGACTTTTTTATTCTTTTTTTTTTTTTATCTCTACCACATTACTAAGGAAAGGGGCTGGTCCTGGGTCTAGAGTAAGTCACCTCATTATGGCTAATCAACAAAAGCCAGTGAATGAAAGACAACAGAGTGAAGGGCAAAGGGATGTGTAATGGAGGAAAAACTGAGGTGTGGGTCTTAAACCTCACTCACCTTTTATCCAAGCGGTATGTGATGTAGTCGAGACTGAAAAGGAACAATCTGCGGCCTCTAAGCCTGTCAGTACTTAAGTGGAAATAATGAAGACAAAAGTTGATAAAAGCAGAGGAACAGTATGCAACTATCAGGTTTTTGAAGTTATTGGACCTTGTAGTCCATCCAATCTACACAACAGAAAAAGAGGCCTCGGTGAAAACTCTTTGTGCACAGCCTTGAGTATTTTCATTGGTCAGTAATTACAGCATCTGATTCAAAGCACTTACACATCTTTTGGATGAGCTTTTTGATGGAGAAAAGTGTCATCTTCTAATGAAGATGACAGAGAGGCTGACTCACTGGCGAATTTATTAGAAAAAGGAGACTCACATCACGTGAGTCATATGTAATGCTTTTTATTGCCATAGTCACAGGCAATGGAGGGACGGAGAGCTTGTTTTGATGATTATATTCACTCTTGAAAATATTTTAATATCTCTTTGAGTTGCATAAATCATTGTGTGTGTAATCATGTTTGTGTGTGTGTGAGAGAGAAATACCACCCTGAAAAAAGTGTGTAAATTGTATATGTAATTTTAATCTTTTGTGCTGCTCTAAACATTATAATTATAGTTATATTATTTAATTAATGTCGGTATGTTTGACTTGAATTATGAAAGTCTTCTTAGGTCCCTTTCAGGTATTTAAATGTAGGTAGATGAATTTAAATCAAGCTAATGAAATATGAACTACAGAATTACAGTTTTAGACCAATCACACAAGAGCAAATACTTTGTGTGAGGTAGAGTGCAAATGGAAGAGAAACACATAATCCTACAAACAACTAACTACATAGGAAGGTATATATATATATATATATATATATATATATATATATATATATATATATATATATATATATATATATATATATATATATATATATATATATACCTTCCTATGTTTTTTTACCCATTTTTAATAGTAGAGAAAAGGTTTACATGACTTCAAGTTCCAAATTAATTTTTTTTCTTTTTTCTGCACAGAAAAATTATTATCACCATGAAATGTGCCTTCTATCAAGGCCAGAATTCCATTGGACATGTTTTATGGAGAATTTGCAGTCAAAGAATATTCAATTGCAGTTAAGGTGTAAATCCTAGAGGATATAGTCTCACATCATGTACACAAGCCTATAAAGAGACCCAGACCCGGGAAATACCTGCATTTTTAAGAACTAAACATATGAAGGCATACTGGTGCACTACCCAGGCTACAACACATGGGTTATACACTTTCTTAATAAATTACATTTTAAAGTGGAAGTATGTTGATCGCAAAATGTAAGAGCTTTGCAGTAATGACACCATCAGTGTTTGTTGTTCTGTATAAGTCTCGCTTTCACTCTGCAATTCTCTCTTCAATCAGGTGGGATCTCCTGGGAAAATGAAAATTAGGGTATGCCAACACTGTTGTAGTTACTGTTTGTGGAGCAAAATGTTACTCAAACTATGTTATTACTACACAGTACACATCACTACAGTGCTTTTGACCGTTCCCAAATTCAATATAAAATTGTGACAATTTCAGTTTGGTCTGCCTCCTCAGTAAACCTGCTGCTTTTTTTCTCTTGCATCTCAAAAGGGCTGTTTATAATTTTTACAGAGCTAGGCTGTCAGGAAAATAGGCAGCAATCAGGACCAGTTGTGTCAAAGTTTCTCCCCCTGTCAAATAATGCGTTCCTCTTCCTCCTCTTTTTTTTTTATATATAGACGTGTAGCTTTGCTAGATTTAATCTATTATAAATAGAATATAAAATCGGTCCAGAGATAGATCCTTGAGGAACCCCCGTCTTTAGAGATTTAGAGTTAATTGTCTAAGGGCGCACACTGAGTTCTTCCAGTCAAATAGTTTGAAAACCAATTCAGTCCAGGGTTACTAAAATCTACATTTTAATTTATTCAAGTGAAGACCATGATTCACTGAATCAAATGCTTTGAGTAGATCAGCACATATTCCAACATAGGAAATAGGTCAAATGTATGCAAATGTGGAAAATTCAGCATTGGATGTTGGACATAATTTGTAGATGTACATAATATGTACAAAACATCCAAAATAGCAGCAAACCATACAGAGATATTATATGCAGAATGGTAACAATGACCATTCATAAAATGTCAACACAGTGTAAACAGTATACAACACAAATATGAGGAAAAATATGACACAGTTTATCTACAGGCTGTGGAAAGAAAGTGTAGTTATTCACATAACCCCACTATAGGAGGTCATACATATGTACGAAGGTTATTAGGCATGTAGGCATGTGTAGATACCTGTCCACCTCCCAGATATATTCTCTTGATTTGCTGCTCTATAACATGCCAGCTCACATTTTACAATCCCTAGCTTCCCTCAACTCGCTGCCTGTCTGCTCAACAATAATTTCCTCCTGACTCATTTAAAATGACATATAGAGTGAATCTGAAAGGCAGGGCTCTCTTTCTGATTAGAGAGAAGGAGAAGTCGTATCTGTTTGTTTTTACTGGTCAACGCAACCTTACACCAACAGCAATCATTCTACAATGATTATACGACAGCCGTTCTGGACATGCACCTGAACACTGTGAACATATGTAATCATCAGTGCTACAGTAGATACACTCATATAGGGTAGGTCTAACTAACTGGACACAATTTATCATTTTCACCACTTCATTATCTGCACTATTCCTGCTGTGCTCTTTCCACCTTAAAAAAAACTCCCCTTTAATGAGAAGAGACCTCGAGCAGAACCTGGCTATAGGTGGCTCTTCTAAGCTACTCTACCCTTAAGGTTGTTGCTTTATTCAGTGCAGGATTACTTGTACCAAATTTGTAATTTCTACCTATTTGCTATGTTATTTTTTTAGGTGGTCCACTCTTACATGCAACTTCACTTTCAGAAGAATTAACAAATTTGTTCAAGAAATAATAAGGAATCAATTTCCCACTCATCTCGAGATCCTAACTTACTTACATTTTCATAGTTTTACTCTAATAATGATTATCATTGGTTTAACTGTTAGATCCCCAACAACAGTAGCTGCTCTGAAACATCTTGCAATCCTTCCAAAGGACAATCAAATGCCATCGTCTCACTGGATTTAGCAGCCTTATTGTGCTCTCCTCCTGACTCCTCCCTCTAACATATTTCAGAACAAAAGTGGTCACGTCCATAGTTTCCAACAATTTATGTTAGTGTATGATTTATCTCTTAGAGTTGCACACGTTGCAATGAGAGGGGCACTGGTATATTAGTGTTTTTGACCTTTGTTGATTAACTGTGTAGGTAAATCATCAAATAATTTGCCAGAGACAATGTATGATACTGTAAATAACTGAAGAGCATGAGTGCATGTACACATCTACGTGCTCAAGCTGTATTAAACACAATGCATTCTGTTTGAATGCATTTATCGTCTGCATCGCAAGGACAAGTCCTACGTACTATCATAATTGTGCTATTGATTATACATAACTCACTTTGTCTGATTATGATTACAATTTAATATTGACTGCAATGAATTCACTGCGCCGGTGTCAGTCTTGTTGACTTGTATGATCTATGATTCATCAATACCATTGATTCTCCCAAAGTTCATCCATCCATTTGTGACTGGCACATCAGTATTTTACATAAAAAAGATTGAGGGGAGGCAATCTGCATGTCAGCAAGATGTCACCATAATTGAGCAGGGCTGATGTTATTGTCCCTTAACGAAGTTCTGACTGTTTTATAAACAGGGCTGGGACAAGAGACATCAGTCACAAGGGAGACTGTTAACATTACCAAGGACAAGAACATCTCCCATTAAACAGCAGCGGCAGATGGGCTGCACTCTCCCTCATATCTGATACTCTGCTTTAGTATCTACTTTATGTATACATGACATCTACTTATCAATCTCTGTGTTTGTTTGTTGAAAACACCATAGTGATGGCAGCAGTGTTCACACTTTACAGAACAAAAAAGGAGAACATGCAGTCCTACAGTGGCACACAAGGATATCAGCACACTGCGGCTAATTAGAAAACATGTTTGCCTTGTGTGGGTGCATGGCTATTCAGTCCAGACACACACCTGTGTATTTCTGGCAACGGCACTTCTACTGGACACCACTGTGACAGAGGGCTGCCCTCAGAGGTCTCTAGATATCCAGTGTAAATCCAGCCCAGTGAAGCTGTGAAAAAAAAAGCTAATAATAATATGTTATTGCAGTCTAGGTCCCCCTGTCGCCTCTCCTTTAGAGCCCCATTGTCACCTCACACAGGGACCACAGTGTGATAATGGACAATAATGTGGAGTAGCTGAGAGTGAGAAGTCCAATCTGACTCCTGAGTGGTAAAAGGTTTGGGGGGAAAGGACACCCCATATGCTGCCTAATAGTTTCTGACTCCGAGGCCACGTGTCATGCCATCATGAACCGCTTGGCATCCTCTCCCAAAAGGTGAGCCTACTTTTGATTGATTATTATCTTATTCCATAAAGCATGAAGTTTCCGTCTTTCCAAGCGAGGGCCTGTGTGAGTTTTCTCAGGAAAACTCACTAATTACATTTCGTTCCAGTGAGAAGAGAGGCTAATTTCTGAATACACCACAGCTTTGTTTTTATTATTACAGTTTTTAGGCACCCAAATATATAATCCAGCTACACAGAATACTGTTGCCTAATTGTTTCATCATGATGTGTTTATTCATATTTAATGTAGATGCATTTTCTCCCCCAAAAAACATGGTCATTAGTGGGAGCTTTGCAAAAGAATAAACGCATAGATTTGTTGTGAGAGTGTTTAAATCTCTCAAAGAGAATCTGAAATCGTGTTATCAGTAGTGACTGCAGGCATGTTTGCAGTTAATGAAGCACTGCCACACATATGCTGCCGAGGCATTGTTCGGCTTTCTTTGTTTAGAACAAAGTTTCATAAAATAACCTTCAGAACATAAGTAACAACTCCATTTTCAAACCTAAACATATTAAATATGCTTCCTTTGATCAACCAAATGTTTCCAGTTTTGCTAAGTTACATTTTCCCGCTAGAGTTATGTAAAAACACAGCAAAACATAAGCAGCAGCAAAACAGTGCATGTAAAAACAAAGTGGTGCAACTTTAAGCCCGACTGAGGCCTCTAGCGGCAGCTGAAGAATATCTTTATTACATTTTTGCAAAGGAAGAATTTACAAATAAGTTGAAAAGGACAGCAATCATACTCTACACTTACAGCAACATATGTGACTACACTTCTTCTCCCTTACTGAAGTATGTAAGGGTGATTGTTAAATTTAATAAACAGCAAATATATTTTATAGATTGTACAAACACTATATGTAGCCATAGCATCTCTGAGAGTAAAATATGCTATTTAATTTACAGTGTGACTTCTAATTTCTAAATGTTTCCACTTGTCACATTGCAGCACTCTCTAAAGTCACCGGGGTGAGTGTAAATGTAAGAAGGTAAATTGCAGTCTGGCTCTCTAATTGTAATTATTGTGATGTTGAGAGGGCACGGGGGCATTTTATTTTCTGTCTGATGATTGAATTTCTGCCCCTCTTCTACGCCGACTTGTATTTTGGTGCGTGACCACAGGCTTTGTGGTTTTCTGAGCCTCATGGGACCAATTCCCATTATTTACTTGACTGTGACCCCGTATCATGACCCCTCAAGTCTCTCATTCTCCAGAAGCCTACTTTTAAATTGCCCATCTAATGGCAACCTGCATTTTTACTGAACTGTAATGAATGCTCCAATTACGCTGAAGGTGATGGAGGTGATTTTCCTATGATAGAAGGGGTGATTGGATCCCCCACACTCCATTTCACTATCTCTCTGCTCTTCAGGCATTCCCACAGACCTGTGGTCAGCACTGGCTGTTGGGAGGAAACTAAGCCTCCACTTGTGTTAATGCACCCTCTCAGTGCTCTGCCAAGGCGTGCACCAATGAGGTGACTACAGAATTAAGTGCTTGAAATAAATGAATTCATTCTGGCAGAAATGTGTCAAATGACCTTTCCGCTGCTCATTACACGTGGTGCGCATTACACCAGAGAAATGCGCCTGTTGTCTGGGGTCCGTTTGTTTCCCCCTTCTTCTCTTTGTGTCGTCAAAAGAGAATGGTAATTAATTGAAATCATTTCCATGTGTAAGGTTGCGCAGATCCCTCTTCAGGGTGTGTCAATGGGTCGATAGATATTTGGAGTGCATAGTGGAGTCAGGTGATAAGAACTCCAGTCATACTGTGCTAAATGACTGCCAAAGCTCCATAAAACCAATTCAAGGGCAGAGGAGTTTGAGGGGGGGGGGCGCATTGTCCCCAGTGGACGATATTCTGACAGCAGTGATGGTGGTCACTATCCACAGAAATTGAAATGTTTTGGATCATTCAAGGCTGGGCATTTTTCATTTTCCTCCCTCTTCTTCTCCCTGTGATTAAAAGGTTGTTTGTGAGAACTGAACAGTCTCCTTGGAGGTGGTATCCTCCTGCTTGACTGAATGCGGGCATTTCACCCAGCTCCGTGCACAAGAGAGCAGAGCTTATCCTAATGCAGAGGCTGCCTGTCTGTCTGTCTGCCAAGAAGAGATGTGGCTTTAAGAGGCCCATACATGGTGTTGATTAGTTTTACTGAGCGGGTATGCAGAGACCAATAAATTAAATATGAATAAATTAAAAATGTACTCTAGCAGAAAATTGTTTGGAAAACAACCACCTCCCCATTAAAATATGTATAGTAATGCCTTTTATGTGAAGTAACCTGGGATTAGATATCACTGTAAATTAACACGCCATCCAACCATAGTCAAGAACTTTTCACTTTTAACAAGGACTTATAAAAGAGGTATTTACTCCAGTGTGTTTTGTAATTAATTTGATATTCAAATGAGCTTACAGTATGTATTATAATTGCAAATATTCCAAATAAGTGTAGTTTAAAAAAAAAGGGAGGGGGGGGTAGTGTCAACAAAGATTGATGAGGCTTGCTTTGAAATTGCCATCTGTTTCAAATGTTTACTTGAGGCGGGGTTTACCCCCCTCTCTCTTCCTCTGTGGAAATACAGGCTTTATGGTTTCCTCCCGCCATTTGGCCATATGTATGTTTTTTTGTTTTTTTTTTTGTTGTGTTTTTTTTTAAGGGGGGTGGGGTTGCGGCACACACACACACACACACACACATACACACACAAGGTAACGCAAACATTGAAGGGGATCAGGAACATCAGCATGTGTGATGAGCTCCCACAGATAACGTCTCCGCAACATTTCCATGACATTGTAGCTGTGTTACCTCATTACCACAATGTCACAGCAGCAGTGTGAGGATGTTGTGTTTGGGGTGAGGACGGAGGGGAGTACAGGAGGTGGGGGGGGGATTCAGCTGTAGGTATCGGGCCTCTGCAGATGAGCTGGTTAATTAAAGGGAGCTCTATTAAGGTTATTGAGATGCACCCCCCTCTCCGCTCTTAGCAGCCCCCTCCACACTCCTCATTGGATAAAATTGGATGGATGAGAGGGGGGGGACTCAGGGCAGTGGAAGCATCCTTGCCTCTTTTGACATTAGCGTGCATGCACCTACTTCAGGAGCCCCGCGACTCTCGCCACAAGTGCCTCTCGGCGCCCCACCTTAACAGGAGTGACGCTCTCTTCAGGCTCCAAAATGGGGCTTGCAGAGTTTTAATCCCTCCAACCCGTCAACCCACCCACCCTCACTTCCATCTGTCAGGAGCACTGCTGCTGGAAGAAGGGGGGGGGGGTAGCTGTGGGGGGCGGCAGGGGGCGCATCCCTTGTTCCATCTCGCCGAATTTTCTAATTTCCTTTGCCTCCATGCTTTGTCCCAAATTCACGCCCCTAACCTATCCACCATACAGCCTCTCTCGTTCTGTCCCCCCTCGCCTCCCACAGCTCTCTGCCTTTTGTTTTGACCAAAACAGCAAAAAGTAAAACCGGAGGATCCTGATGGCTCACAGCAATATAAACTGACAGCATTTTCAATTTACCCGAACCTACTTCTATTATATAGAAGGCGCCGATTTGTACCTATTTTCTTGATGTTTTTCAGTGTCAATTTGTTCCACCTTGAGGTATATATAAGCAGTCATATTCGACCTACAGCAAATTATAGGATTTGATGTAGGTCATATTCTACTTCAAGTAGAATCAATTTAGACGTTTTTGGTTTTGTTTTCCTATAATTAATTAAAAATCTGGCACCAGACAATGGGGACCATATGCTGAAATCCCATCTCCTCTTCTGTGAAAAAAAATTAGCCATACAGGAGGTTGTCTAAACAGACTTTATGCAAATCTAGTTTGATATTCTAAAGGGAAAATAGGTTTATTTAACTGGATGAATCATGTGTGTGTTTTTGTTTTTTTAATTTCTGAAATTATCTACAAACAAAATCACATGTAAAATAAAATGGCAGCCAAAAAGAAGCATGTCTTAACCATTTATTTTGTTTGAATGGACCATCAAGACATAACCATACAGCATATTAATTAGTGACGCATTACATGGACATCACAGTTTTTAATGGGCATTGACTCAAGCAATCAATTCTAATTACACATCTTCATGCATAAAACCAGGTAGTAAGCTTCAAGGAAAGCACTCTCTCAAATTTACTCCAGGAAATGAATTCAGCAACTTACTACAGCTCCATCTGCTGTTTATACCAGCCCGAGTACACCGAAGGCATACAGTATGATAATAACGTTGCAGTCTTTTTGGCAAGCAGCTTGAATCAAAGATAATTTGTGTGTCATTTGTTTATTTTCTCTCTCTCTTTTTTTTAAATCACGCTTCATAGATCAGGAAGTGAAAAACAATTTTGCATACCTACTCACTATATTAAGACACACCACCCGCAGACTACCTGGACAAAAGGCAAACATATCGTGTCCCCACTTTTATGACCATAACCTCTACTGTGAAATAAAGAAAACACTTTTAACAAATGCGCACTACATTTATACTCACGCACTGAAACACAGAGCTTGTGCATGAACGGGTGGGGGGTGAGTATGGGAGGCCCATTGTTGGCACTCATTCACTTCAAGATGCAAATGGGTGGATTTGAAATTCAGCCTCTGTGTGTTATGCTTGGCTACTTTAATGTTGTATCTATGCTGGGGATTATTCTCTCTACAGCGGAAAAAACCTGTGCTTGAATGGCAGTGCCCTCAAAGTAGCTCCTACTGCTTTCAAAGGCCTCCAAACGAGATTAGACCCGTGGCTGCCCTCAGTCCCAATCCTCTGCATTCAGATGGAGCGTAACCAGCCTGTGTGACAGTTTTTCTGTTTTGACACTGAGTGGGTGCAGTCACTGCGTATAGGGTGTTGTGGAATTGAGAGGTCAGGAGAGAGAAAAGAAAATCCCTATTGCTCACTGCGGTGTTGTGAAATGATATACGGTGAAATCTTCTGTCCTCTTTGAGTAGTCTGGGGAGTTCAGCATATAATTACAAAACAACAAAAAATATCTTGATATTCCATAATAAGATATATTTTAATACAATTGGTGTAGAGTGTTTTGTGATATTTGGCACATTGTTTTGAGGGTTTTCTCACAACAGAAACAACATAAACCATACATGTTTGAATTATCCCTTTGCTACTAAAATATCACTGATTTAAAAAAAAAAATCTTAAAGTCATGATCACAATTCTGACAAATGCTAATTCTTTGGGAATATATTTCTATACTTCGTTTTACAAATATCCATTGAGATATTGAAAACACTCTCACAATGGAAAGATTTTATCAATGTACATCCCTGTATAACTAATTCTTCCCAATGTCATAAATTAGAATTCCCTTTTAACAGCACAGTTTTTAATTATTTTCAAGTGACATTTACTTCCTGTATGGACAAGGCATACATTCACAGTGTATATAAAGAGATGGCATTAATAATTAGAATAATGATATGCTGCTAGGTAGTGAGTAAATTACCTAATAGTAATACCACTGCTCAAATCTCCAGGGTGCCTCCAGTTTGCTGCTTTAAAAGGAAAACATTCATGTGCCGTCAGTAATATGTGACAAACTCAGGGAATCTCTATGTTTACTGGTCACTCTAAAGAAAAATGTGAGTCTGTGTTTGTGCTGCTTGGCATTCTCAAACAGTTGGCGGTGTAACAGTAACATTTGTGCATAGCTTTGCCCCATCCAGGGAAACACCTCAGACCGGGGCCCTTTTCCTTTGGCACGCGGAACAGCTGAGGCTGGAGCTTCATCTAAAGTCGACTTCTATCAGTCTCACACAGTGCGTGTGTATATACTGTATAAGCCGCATCATTTGACACTGCTGCCACTGCTTAATCTCAGGTCATCACCATACAGGAGGCACCATTCACAGTAGTTACATTCACATCACTCTTAAACCACAGAATAACATACACTTACTGGAATAACATTAAATAAAATGTACATTGAATGAAGTAGTTTTTTTCCTCTCTTTTATGATCACTTTCTCTTGCTCACCCATTTGTGCTCTGTTTCATGCTTACTTGTGTGATCTGACTTTTTATTTGTCTCATTCTGCATTGGTAGCGGTGGTCTTACAGCCGGCAGGTGGTTTGCGGTAACCAGTCTTAAATTTAACGGAGGTAGATGGCCCTGGGTCGTCTGCTTTACTCAAGTCAAAGGCTGGTTTCTGTACTGTAGCGACATCCCTCTTGTCCGGAGCCTTGCGCTGCTTTGCGCTCTGCAGTCTTGCAGTTTTCACACCAACATGAACCTGTAGGAATAAGATTCATATTCATCTTACATAACAGAATTAACTATCACCTTCACCTTTTTTAACTATTTTTTTTTATAAGGGTTAATCTGGCACCATCTAGTGGTGACTGAATATGAAAGACAGTATGAAAACACAAATCAATAAGATAGGTGGTGTTTAAAATCTGGAATGTACAGTTATACATATTCTTTATGTGAAATATTATATAAACAGTAAAAACTACATTATATGGAAAGTATAGTTATGTTACTGGTGATACAATGAAAAATATATATAAATTAAAGAATAAATTGTTTCAACAATAAGTTGAAAAGAAACGGCCAGAGTTAGAAGAGATTCAACAGACCTGTGTGGTGCTGGGCTGAGGTAGTCCCTGGTTTTCGGGAACATTCTTGCGCTTGTCCTGCTGGAGAGAGCCACTGACCTCTTTACACTTCATACCAACATACAAGTATAACCCAGAGAAACCTGAGAGATCTATACCTAGACTCCCGACCATAAATAATAGATAATGGCTGACCTATAGAGTGGAATATTCAGTATTATGTTGTTCAGGAGACAGGTTAGAAACAAAACAAGAGTGAGAGTTCTAATTAGTGTTTGGATATTGACTTGATTGATATTTACAAATCAGAAACTGATAAATAAATTCACTTTGAAGTATGCAGCATAAGGACCCCCAAAATATTTCATGGAGAAAAAGGACAGTGCAGAGTAGCTTTGTAAAATATAATAGAAGATTGTGAAATAACCTTAATAATTCTCTTATATTTTCCCCCCCAATATGACACGGTTATTAAGATTATACTGTCCTGACCATTCGACCACTGTCGCTCACCTTGTAAGGTCTGTAAATTGGTCATTAAAAAATGATCATTATGCGTAATAAAAAAAAAAAAAAAAAATTAACAAGTCGTAAAGGAATCTGGGCAGAAGTTTTGAGTTTTCTAAAGTCCTTAATAACATAAATTGCTGTGTATAAGAAAACTCACAGACAGGTCAGGTCAACAATGTTGTGATGGAGCTGTGCTAATCAGACATGGTACCTGTTTGGTTGTTGTGGTGGGTTGGCAGATGTTGTCTCTCTCACGGTTGAGATTAGAGGGGCTCCTGCGGCCGTCGTCTTTTTCTGTTAAAGCTGCATTCCGGAGCAGGGATGAGTCCAATATGTCCTCAGGACTGGTAAGGGACAGGTCCTCCAGCGGTTTGGTTACTATTGTGGAACATTTTTAACAACATCAACATCATTTCATGTGGATTTGGCTTATCACTTTCTCATTGCTAAAATGAGACCCAGCATTCCCTGAGTTAAATACTCACAAATATATTTAAAACTTCCTATTTTTTTTCCTCAATTCATCCCTTGTTTTCATATAACAGAAAAAAATTATATTATTATGCCTTTCACATGGATTCTTCAAATAATCAATCATCACCTGAAAGATTTGAAGAAAATTATGAATTCATTATTTTAATTCATTGATTGTATTAATGAACTAAGTTACATCTTTATCGTTGTCTTACTCTCTTCGTTTTCCTGGTGATGATGCATCATGTCCAGCACATTGGCCGGTATAGCAGGCATATTAGTATCACCCTGTGGACAAAGCATCCCATTAGAGCTCCTTGTATGACTCATTTTGTAAAGTTTCTGAATGCAGCTCTTAGAATCAGTGGTTTACTGTAATCCAGGGGTTTTCGAGTAGCTGTTTGGCTGACATGCGGTAGGCAGGGTCTACCCTCAGGAGGCAAGTCAATACATTTTTTGCTGTTGAGACAAAGTCAAGTCAATGAGTGAATTTGTTCTGCTCAATAAAACTGAAAGTTTGCATCATCCTGTACTGCTCATCATTGAAAAAAAAAAACATTTTCATGCCATATCACAAACTGGTTCTTCTGTTTTTGCAGGATTATATTTATTTAAGAATGAGAATGGAGATGATGTATCACCTGCATCGCTGACTGTGACCCAGGCACCTTGAGTATATTTGACTTCTTTCCTCATAATCTTCTCAAGTAGGGATGCCTTTGTTTTGGACACAAATGGAGGCTCCCCACACAGCCTACAGGAACACATAAAGACACATATTCCATACAGTATACCACTGTGTGTGTGTGTGTGCGCGCATGCATGTGTGTTACTTACAACATATACATAATGATTCCTATGCTCCAAACGTCACAACAACGGCTGTAACCACGACCGCTCATCATTTCAGGAGCTAAAAATTCAGACACACACACAGACACTATGGTGATGAAAAATTTGGGGCTTAAAACAACTACTACAAAACAAGTAACTTGTTTCTGTGACACACTAGTGACACTGCCATTGAGCAATGTTTCAGAGAACAAATTAAATGTAATTGCATTAACATTTGTAAAACTTTTATATCCATGTTTTTTATATCCAACATAGAAATCTTCTTCTTCTTTTTCAGAACATTTTGGTGTGTTACCTAGAATTGTAAACCAATTGTCAAACGGTAAAATAGCTTGAAAACAAGGAATGCCACATTGTAGCTTGCATTCACTACTTGTATCATGATCATGTGAATGTTAGTAGAGCACAAGATACAGATAAAACAGGGACCTGCTCCTATAAGCAATGTTCAATATTCCCCACTATTAGTCTAAAACTGAACAGGACACATTTGACACTACATTAAAATATAATCTAAATAAAATAAGAAGATAAAAGAATATACATGATATAGCCAAGATTCACTATTTATGAAAATCCACTGTGAGCAGGATTTTAAATGTTCCAACCAAATTTACAACAAAACAGTAATGTATACACATTCAAATATAAAGTTCCACCCTATTCTTCTCATCTGTGCGGTCTATATGTATGTTGTAGAAGAAACAGGTGCTATACCCATATAGATAAGTGTCCCACAAGCATCCGTCATCATGTTTTCGATCCCAACACCACCTGTCATCACTGATAATCCAAAGTCTGTCACCTAGGTAGAAAATAACACAAAAATATATTTATATGAGTAGAATTTAGATTTTGTTTTTATATTAAAGATATTTTTTCAGAAAAAAAGCTATAGCTTGGCAACAAAATAGCTGCTTTACAGGTCCACACAACAGGATATCACATAATTACAAAAGCAAAAAACAAGAAAGAACAGACTCCTGTAAAACAGAATTCATGCTGTGCCATGACAACATTTTGTTACAACATAGGTGCATGTATGTGTATGTGTGGCCGAGCCACATTTCAGCTTGCACACCAGGTATTTCTTTGGCTGGCTCGTTGTTAGTGCACTTAACATGCTGCGCTCAGCTGGTAATTTGTTGTCTCTCTTTGTACAGATGTACTAGACTGTACAGGAAGACTATGTAGCCCTTTTTAGACGGCGCAAAAATGGTCAAAGCACCAAACGCACCTGTCATTGCTCAGTTCCATGGGGCGCAAGAGTCAATTTCACGCCCAGCGCTTGTGTCCTGTGGGGTAGCAACAACAGCTGTGCTGAATGTTGCGCCAGAGAGTGCGTTCCAGGTGTGTTCAGGTGCAAAGAAACGCAGTGATATTTTGAGGGCAGGTTAACGCCATGCGCCAAGACTGGATGAGAGGTGGTCTAACATGGAGCGCATCATTCTGTGCTATTTAGAGTGGAGCAATCAAGAAGATGCGCTTGACAGATGGCTGACAGGCGGGTGCACAAAGTGCTGTTTCACTCTGCTTCTGAGCAGAAACATTACCAAGAAACAAAAACCACATAAAAGAGTATTGTTTATACAAGAGAAAGAGATCATGCAGTTTAAGCCCTTTATTTAAGGTGCAGACGATCGTCACGCGTCAAGCAATCTGGTCAAATGGTAACATTTTTACCAAATGAAAATATTCCGCTTTGTTATTTTTGTTGAGAATAGCTTTTTATAAATTATTTTCAAAGTGTGGACAACCTGAAAAAACTGAAAGGAACGATGCATAAAGTCCATTCACGACATTCACTTTGAATCGTAGAATTTGATTGACGGGAACTAGAAGCCTGATGGGCATGGGAGATTTAAGGCGAGGCTTTCCTGAAAACATGGTTAAGTTACATTGGTTGAAAATTCTGGATTTTAGACCATTTTAATAGTCATATAGTTTGTGTGTGATACAGCTGTTGACACACAGAACTGAGATATCATACACCTCACTGCATCTTCCGTCTGCACTCATATATGGACTGTGGGTACATTAGAGAAACACCTATATGATGGATTTTTGGAGAAAATATAAAACCCCCAAAGTGCGCTTTGGGCCTCAGTCCAAAAGATATTGGAAAAGAAGCAATGATGGAAGTTTTACAGTTTATGTCATCATCTTACCTTGATATTAATCTGGCCATCAGAGGAATCGTTTTTCACAAGAATGTTTTCAAGTTTCAAATCCCGATGCACAATGTCTGTAGATGGAGGAAACAAATCTTTTACACAGACATAATGGGTTTGAATACAATTTCAAGATATATTTAACAATTCAATTCACTGTACGTTATAAGAGGAAAACTCTCTTAATAAATAACATATCAAAAATCTGTTAAATAAATATTGCCTGTAATAATTAATTGCAACATTATTTGCTAATGTCACCAAAATAAACTATTTTTCACACAAATGTAAAGAGCCTTGTTAAAAAACTTGGTAGAGTGAGAGATGGCAGGTGGAAAAATACAATTTGCCCTGGGCAGTCTTTTTCACTGCACTGTTTGAAGTAACCAATTATACAACGAAACAGTGTTGATGGTGTGTAAAAGAAAAGTTAGACCACCTGGTGCGCACAAAACACCTGAAAATGTTCTTTTTTCCATCTCAAGATATTTTTCCTTCATTAAATTCCTTTCTGTCAACTGCCTGCTGGCAGCAGAAATGTCAATTTCCTATGAATAACTGTCTTTATTTAATAAATAATAGTTCTTTTAGATATTTAATAAAATAATTATGAGATGAGAAATCACTAAATAACCAATCATGACACCTTTTGGGGAGCATCATATTTTAGTACTCATCCTGTTAATTTAGAAATTAGGCATCTAATTTTCAGGGATTATATAATTTTCAGGGATTTTCTGCGTGTGCGACGCTCAGAAAAATCGAGAAATGCACACATTCTGGATTTAGAAACTGCTGTTTTACAGCTCATTCCTTAACTTCATGATTTCATGGAGTAGCTCCCTCAACTTGGAGAGCTTCCCACCTGCACCACCGTCACACCCACTTTTTCAGTATTCTAAGCGAAAATCAGACAGAAAATCACCAGGCTCATGAATATTTATGAGACAGACCAAAAACAACCTGTGTTTTCTGGACCTCCAGCAAGATGCTTGAGAGATTTTTTTTTTTACTTTAAAATTGCAAATATATCATGATAGGGGCATCAAGACTCATATAAAACCCAGAAAAGTCAATGATAAAAGTGCCTCGTATAGGATCTTTAAAGTTTAAAGCACAGTTGAGCCTAAGTGTCGCTAAGACTAACCTGATTGTCAAATGACAAATGGGATCTAAAGCTGACAATGGACAACAAGAATTTGATAATCTGAAGAAACCTTAACAAAATCAAGTTATGAGACTTTCATGATCATAATTATTCATACAACACAAAGGGCCCAGGCTACCTGATTTAAAGCCAACACTTTCTCATGAATATAATTAGTATTTGCAAAAAAGAAATAAAACATTACAGAGGGACTTTAATTTTGAAAACAGACCTAGAATTCAGGATTGATTCCAAGCTTCCAAGCACAGATTTCACCATTAACTTTTAATGGAAGCTGCATTTCCAAATGAAATAGGTAGATATAATTAAAATGATTATTGTGTTTTTTCCCAAGCAGTTGTTTATTATTACTTTTATTGAAAGGAGATGCTTTTATTAGGAAGGCCAATGCAATTTGAGTGGAATAATGGTACCATCTTGTTGTTAGAACTTACAGTAACCAAAGCATTTTACTCGTACACTCTGAAATGGGAGTAAGTTTAATTAAAAAAATCCCAAACAGAAAAACACTCACATTCATACAACTAGTTCTACACGACAGTGTAATAAGGGTAATATAGGCAAGAATATATATGTATAAAAAATAAACATGTACACCAAACTGAAAAGTGCTATAAAGGTAATACAGTATGTACAAGTATCAAAATGTCAATCTGTAGAATGTCATTACCTCTTTTGTGAAGGTAGCTGATGGCGTCAGCTAAGCTGCAGATGATGTGTCTTGCCTCATCTTCTTGAAAGACAAGTTTCTTCTGCAGCACCTTCTTCAGTTCACCTCCAACACACAGCTCAGTAACCAAGTAAATCGTCTAGAAACAATTAGAGATAATACGTCTCACCATAGAGCCAATTTGTGTGCGCGTATCACAGATATTTTTGCAGCGTTGCACAGTAATAATAGATTAGGTTTGTTACTTTGAAGACAGTGAGACTCACCTTAGTTGTTTCGTAGGATTCCTTGAGATGAATTATATGAGGATGGTCCACTTGTCTGAGAATCTTTAATTCCTGTTCCAGCAGCTCGACTTTTGAACTTCCTGCCTTTAACAGGAAGTCAAATCGTAGTCAGTGGGGATTTTAGTGTTGTTATGGCCGTTTATTTCTCTCCAAACATTAAATCGACTTTTCCATCACATCTGCTTCCCAGATGTTTACTGCACTCACCTCTGGTCTGCAAACCTCCTTGATAGCCCATTGTGTTTGTGTCTTAATGTGGGTGGCTTCATAAACAACTCCAAAGCTACCTTGACCCAGTTTATTCCCAAATGTATATATTCCCTATGGGGAAGATAACATAACATTAATATATTTGCAATCTTCACCTGCTTGCTGCCAGAGACAGCAGAGGTTATCCCTTGAGCTTGTGTTTAACATTTAAGGATCATTTCACTGCTTTGTATTACAAAAAAAACATTACGTCTTAGTTCAAGATATGAATTCTGAAGTACATCCTAATTTTAAGCTCTCTAAAGAAACTGAAAGTTTTCAGGTCTCCAGAGCTGCAGAATATAGTATTTCTAATCAAGTTACAAATGATTAAGTTGCTGCTGCATTTCGTTCAATCTCAGGTCTAATTAACTTGATCATTATCTGTGTGCATGCAAGGCTGAGCACTGGCTGCTTTGGATTTGGCAAAGAGAGCAGTAAAATTCCCCAGTTAAGGGGGGGGAGCTATACAGCAGCAACATGAAGTTTGATCCTCTACTGGTGCAGACGGAGCACTGCAGAGTTCACCAGTGTGTGAGTGTGACTTATTCAGTACTGGGCCCAAAGCACAACACAGGTCTGTAGTGGATTGATGTGTCGAAGCTCTCCATACCTTCAGGTCAGCATCATCATTCAGACGTATGTGAGGTGCATCGCTCTCCACTGTGTCCCTGCGGGTCCACTGGGACACCATGTTCATGCCTAGTCAACTAGCATCTGCTTGTGTCATCTAGAGATGGAAGGAGAAGCCACTCATTATCTCTCTGTAATGGTCTGCAAAGCCATGGGATAATAAGCTATGTGCAGGTAACTGAAGGAATCTTTAGCAAATAAACAATAACTGCATTTCTTTTGACAAATCGCATCACAACAGTCAGTCAGTCATTTTCTATACCTGCATATTCCTCATTAGGGTCACAGGGGTCTGCTGGAGCCTATGCCAGCGTGTTACGGCAAGAGGCAGGGATACACCCCAGATGGTCGCCAGCCAATCGTGGGGCACACACACCATTCACTCACACACTCACACCTACGGGCAATTTAGAGTCGCCAATTAACCTCAGCATGTTTTTGGACTGTGGGAGGAAGCCGGAGTACCTGGTGAAAACCCACACAGACACGGGGAGAACATGCAAACTCCACACAGAAAGGTCCCAGACCCAGGACCCCCTCTTGAACCTGCGACCTTCTTGCTGTGAGGCAACAGTGCTAACCCCTGCGCCACCGTGTCACCCCGTAATACAACAACTGGTAAAATTATTTTATAAATAATGGTTTTATTACAAATGAATGCTGTCATGTAGAAGAAAACATACAGACCAACATATCCTCGTAGACCATGAAAATATGCACCAAACCTGCTTCAATTATTTCATTACCCAATGTATTGTCATTCCTAATCATTAGAGCCCAACTAATAGACAACTAGATTTTTGGCATCTCGATTTTAAAAGATACACTTCTGATGGCATCTAGTGATGAGGTTACAGATTGCAACTGACTTATTACCCCCAAGCATGTAGGAGAAGCTGCAGTGACTGTAAAATGTGAAAAAGCCTTTGTCGAGCTATTGTTGTGACTGTCCTCTTTAAACACACAGTTGCTGCTATGGGTCTAACTAAAGATATCATAAGGTATTGTGGGATCACGGCAGTTGCAACTAATATTAATTCAACCTATAGCTCTAATTACTTAAGATCCAGATGTTTAGTAGATTTTTGCAGGAATTAAAAGTCCAAGATCTAAAAAAAAAAAAGTGTATCATAAAAAAGCAGCATAAAACTGTATGAATAGTAAATTAATAATATCTTCTAGGTAACTGACACTTTGACAGGCAGTCATGTACCATCACTCTATTAGATTCAAATAATAATAATAATATTAAAATAAAAAATATATATATATATCTGTTTTAAAATGAATGGACACATTTGGTATAATAGAATATACAACTTTACAAACTATATAACAATAATCTAGTTATTTTATACATTTTAATCTGGATATATTGGGTGGTATCTGTAGTAAATTCTGACATTTGAGAAAATGTACCATTTTCACAGCAGCCATACTGACATGAAATAGTAGGTAAACACAGGTGTCACCAATGATACTGGTTAAGATTCCATTTATTGTAGCAGAGCCAACATGCACAATAGCAGCAGCCTGACTCTGACATGAATAGAACGGAAACGTAATTAGTATCGCTGGTGACACCTGTGTTAAGATACTATATCATGTCAATGTGGCTGCTGTGAAAAAGGTCTGTTGTACCTGTTGGCTCTGCTACACTCAGTGGAACACAACTTTGATTAGTATTATTAACAAAAGTACTGTCAATTGTCTCGCCTTTTTTTCGATGATACATTTTCATTTGACCAATTGTTGTAGCACTAACTGAAAGGATAAATATTACAGAAACATTATATATGCCAAATGAATTCTGATTTGATAAATATAATACCTATACTTAAGACTAAAACATTAAATATAAACAATATACTGTTGTCTAATAGAAGCATTAAGCGATAAACATATTATTAATTTCACTGATTTTTAACAGTATTTTAAGATAGTGGAGTTAGATCACTGACTCTTAGTCCTTATACTATCTTTTCTTTTTTTTTAATCCCTGGTTTATGACCAAACTGCTGTCTCTGTCTGAGCCCATATTAACTTTAAGCACAATTTACCCAGCTTGAAAAACAGTCTCCAAAGCCAAATTAAATGTAAAGCAATTATCAAGTGATGACTGGGAGCGATGAAGTGGATCCACCACACGCACAGCAATTAATTATTAACAAGGAAGCAGTGTCTTTAACCTCTTCACTCTGATGCATTATTTTAGCCCTGACAGGGCTCTCATAACAGGCCTGTCTCTCCCATTAACTCCTGTCTATTTTCCAATCAAAATGATTTTGACAGCCTCTGGAAATTCCAATCACCTCAATCATAGCTCATTTGCAGAAGACAGAGGCATGTGATGAGTGTATCACTGGGGAACTGAAGGACTGGAAGACGAGGATCCTTGTGCACATCAGGTCTCAGAGACAGAGGTGTCTGATCCTTTAGCCCCAAAATCCCAATGGAAAGGAAACAGGATGTGGAAGTCAGGTCAGGGTGAGAAGTCTGACCTTAAAAAGGGTCATTAAACATACACAAGGGTTTAATGTTCACAAGCCACCTGTTTTTTCTACATCTACAGGTCTAACTTCAAACACAAACACACTGCAGCCTGCACTGAACAACAAACTGAAGAATTGAAGGGCTGGAGGAAGAAGATGATGCCCAGAAAATATCAGCCTAGGGCCTGAATGCAGCCACGAATTACTGCATTTGAACCCTCATAAATCATACACAGCACCTGTGCCTCCACTAACAAGTAAAAAACCTCTTGTACATTGTAAATGCCACTGACAAATACTTCCAATTATTTTTACCTACCGGTAAGGAACACACAGACAGTTCCTGCTATTCCTCCTGTAAACCACCAGTCTTCGGGGCAGCAGCTAACACGGTGACAAGGAAATGATCCTTTCCTGGCTTCCTACACGCGCACGCTGGCAGCTGTGTTTGTTGAAATGCATGACCGATTGCTAGAAACACGACCAGGAAATAAACCTCCTGCAACCATGGAGGAGCATTTTAGCGTTGTGCCAACTTCACACCTAAAAAGCTTTCCATTGAGGCCAATTCTCTGTCCAGGTACTGTACCTGTACATTATAAACTATGCTTATTCTCCTTTTACTGCTTTTATCATAATCAGACAGCTACACTATTACCTAATCCTTTGTATGGATTTCTTTTCGAAGTCAAAGTGTCAAAATATAATGGTCATTTTTCACACAGAAAGTTGAGTAAACATCTGCATGCAGCCCCGACCACAAGGAGACCCTGACTCTGATCCACCTTTTACACTGAGAGTTTGCCTCATCTCCAGTTTCAACAGGAAGTAATTAGAGCTAGGTTCACAAGTCAAGAACACACTTGTCTCATCTCTCCATCATTCTGTCAGACAGCAATTTCTCTTTATTTACACAACTGAGTAGAAAACAATAGGACCCAGTGACTGTGAATGTGGGGGAAATTGTCGAAGAACTAAGCAAAACAAAATCAATGTCACTTTAGAACAAAGAGAGCATGAACATACAAAGGATGTCTCCAATCCTGTGTAACCATTCTTCCCCAAAACCTTCCTGTTTTTCATTAACTCAAGATTATGTATTTATTTTCTCTCCCACCCTTAATGTCAGTAAGACTGAAAATAGCCCTTAAAGGCTGCAGTAGTTCTTTATATCCCAGAATATGATGTGCTGAACTCTGCCTCCTTTAAAATTATCATGTAGTCCTTCAATTTATTAGTCAGTCATTTTCTATACCTGCTTATTCCTCATTAGGGTCACAGGGGTCTGCTGGAGCCTATCCCAGTGCTTTACGGCGAGAGGCAGGGATACACCCCAGATGGTCACCAGCTAATCGTGGGGCACAGACACCAGTCACTCACACAATCACACCTATGGGCAATTTAGAGTCGCCAATTATCCTCGGCATGTTTTTGGACTGTGGGAGGAAGCTGGAGTACCCGGTGAAAACCCACGCAGACACAGGGAGAACATGCAAACTTCACACAGGAAGGTCCCAGACCCAGTACCAAGGAGGTCTTGAACCTGTGACCTTCTTGGTGTGAGGCAACAGCGCTAACCCCTGCTCCACCATATCACCCCCTTCAATTTATTATTTTTTTCTTAATCAATGAATCTACGGATTATTTTCTCAATTCATTGATAAATTGTCTATAAAACGTCAACTGAAAAAATTGTGAAAAAAGTTGATCAGTGTTTCCAAAAGCCCAAGGTACGATCTCATGTTTTGTTTTGTCTCAATCAATCGTCCACAGAAAATATTCACTTTTAAGAAGTTGTAATAAGAGAAATCATCAAAATAATAGATTAATTCTATTTTCTGTTTATCAACTAATTGATTCATTGACTAATAATTGCAGGTCTAATACTGTAATGATAGAAACCTTTTTTATTATTATTATTATTAGAGAGATAAAAGCCTTGTGATAAACCATCTTGTTGTCAAGGGGATCCTTAAGGGATTATAATTTATTGTGGAAAATGATGTATTGCAGTCTGTCTAATCATACAAAAACGATTGAGAGAATGATAAAAAAAAATTGTTGTACTTGTAAATCTAGTGCTATTCATAAATCCTGTGGAACAACACAGCAGTGGTATTGTATTCCAGTATGAATTGGCCTATATATAGTGAAACCACAGTGTCAAACCAGTTCCCACTTTTCCATCTGGTCCACATCACCGCGTTACTCCACATTTCAATTATTGCACAGGGCCTTCAGAAGTTTGTTTTCGTTAATGGCACAGGCGGTTGAATAAATTAGACTTAAGCAGCTCTCTAATGACAGTGCCTCAAGCTGTAACAAGCAGCCACTAAAATATAGCCTGAAAATCAAACAAAAAACAGAGTCTTACTAACTGCAATTAAATTGTACACTCTATCCGTTTTGCTTGAGCCCAAATATTACATTTTCCTCATGTGAAACTTAATCATTTATTGACAGCTTGGCTTTGATGACAAATGATAAACTTCACAGTCCTAATGAAGCGTGGAATTACATTACCTGATGAGGCAAGAAATTGCATGTTTAGAATGCAAATATAGAGCCCATCTACTTCACTAAGTTATGGGGTGAATCCTAATATTATGCAGAGAGATTATCAAAGCTTGGTTTAAATGTAATATATCAAGAACACATCAACATTAAGGCTTTACTAAAGAGCTGTGAAAATATACTGTACCTGACAGCTGAAGGACCAAATGACTGACAAAACTGCAAGTACTTCAAAAGGGGGGGTTCACAATTTTCCAAGTCATTCGGAAAAGAATACTCAGGTACCCAAATGAACATCGAAATAGGTTTTTCTTGCCATATTAGTTCATCCTATTTAAATGGACCATTAGAAGACTCCTTTATAAATGCACCTACAATAAAAATGATCAGGGCCAAAATCCACAAGCCTCCTCCTGTGCAAAAATGTATTTAAAAGTTGAAGCTAATATGAAGCTTCGTCCACATGAGTCGAATCAATATCTTTCCACATTACAGTCTTTTTAGTGTGAAACTGCCTATTTTTGTACTAGTGCAATGCCCATTTGGAACGGGCTGATTGCCTGGCTCCTGGTATTGCTGCTTGCAGCGTTGCTGGGGGAGAGCCTGTTTGGAACACAATAGCCCAAAGTGTTCAGGAGATATGGCTTCTTTCATAATAAAAGCCCTGCCCAGAACATTTAGGAAAACTTTAGGGCCAGCTATATTATTATGGAATATTATATAATTATAATATTATAATAATATTATTATTATGGAATATGGAATATCAAGCAATTTTTTCTTGCTTGATCCAAGCCAGAAACATTTTGGTGACGATTGCTCAAAATATGTAGGAGTGAAAAAAATGATTCAGACAAAATTCAAAATTGGAAAGACCGTAGAAGGAAACAAAGAAGATGGAATTTTATGCTATAAAAAATGTAAATGTGGCACATATCCACTTTATGATGAACTCGGACTACTGAATCCCCATATAAGCTATAAACAACTGTGTGGACACTGTATAGTGTAGCTGCCATCAGTTCCATTGATAGCACTTTTGAATGATGATGATGATTATTTTTCTGTGTTAAATAAGTGTTGCTTCTTCAGAAGAAAACACTGACAGTTTATATTTCTGCAAAACTTAACAACACCTTAACTACCAGCTTTGTCACACCATAAAACATATGTGAAAACATGCACATATCAAAAAACAGTGATATGACATCAGTTTATCTATTGCAGTATTGCAGAGGGTTGGTTTTAAGCCAGATTTGATAACCCTGTTAAAATACCTATGCACAAGCAAAGCTTTAATACACTCTCTGCATCATCATCATTTAATTTACTTTATATTTGGTTTTATTGCATGTTTTTGTACCTTTGGTTTACTTTTTGTCTCTCCTATTCCATATTATAGAATGTTCAATGTTGACCCAATGGTTGATTTGTATTTTGTGTCTATATTGAAAAAAAAAAAAATTCTAATCATAAAAAAGACAGACCTGAGGAATTGTGAACCTACCCTTTAAGGTCCTATTCCTACACTGTGCCAACAAGTAATGCTTGTAGTTTACCAATACATCATTTATATCCCCTTCAGGAATTCCCTCTGTCTTCAATGGTCATGTTTGATAAGTGTCAATTGGCCCGAAAGCATGTTTTCGCCAAAAGGAAGCAAAAGATCAAATTCTGCCATTTGCTCAGAGCACTCCACATGTTGCTAGTAGATAAGGGCCAACAAATTCAAATTTTCTCATTGGTTTAATCCTGGTTAATCTCTGCCCTTGCTGGGCTCAGCCTTGGGAAGTTAGGAAGCCAGACATCTAGAAAAATGTAGGCCATAGCAGAAACAAGAACAAATCTAATTCATTTCACCACATGCATATCAGAACCCACAGCTGTCCACACCTTCACTTATAAATCATTCACTGTCAACTGCCAAACTGATAAATGTTTGTTAGACTACAACAAACCTTCGTAAACACGTATATATTCAGTATATACGTTTTCCACAGCTATTCTAGCTCTTATCAGGTAGACTATTATATCTTATATAGTAATACTGCAATGTGTATCCCATTCTTCTTAGATTTATCTTATTATTATTCATGATTTAATGCCTATTTCATGGCTGCTAAAACATTTTGTAAAAATTGTATATACAAGGTGTTTTCATGCTCCGTAAATGTTCAAGATACTATTTGCAATTCAATTTAGTCCACGACAATATTAACATTCACCAACTGAGCTAGTGCGTTAGCTAATAAATTAGTACGCTATAACAACACATTTTTAAATTAATTTAGCTATTTTTAATTTAAGTAACCAGATGTGGAAGATAATCCGCACTTTCTGACGTTTTAGACAAAATAGCGTTCACCAGGATACGCGTTGTCATGGCAACGGCATATAAAGTTGGAAAAACGACTCCTCGCGGTGGCGTTAAATGCGTTAAATGACACCGGCATGTTTCTCGACAGAGTGGTAGCTGTCTTTTTGTCCAAATCCAAAATAAAGTTTCTTACCTCTTCGAAAGCGTCATTTTTTTTAAGTCCGCAGGTTTTTTTAACCACCAAACTTTTGTTTTTTTTCCGCGAGCGACTACGGGAGGAGAAAAGGGATAAAATTCAAATAAGCGAACTGAGCGCCCCCGGTGGTTCCTGTCGAATGAAGGTTAAGCTTAGACTAAATAAAGCAGGACTCACTTTAATATCAGCAGCAAGGGCGTAGGTTCGTTTGAACACTAGGGGGAGGGACATTTTAAGTCCTGTATTCTGCTGATTTGTATGCAGCAATTAATTTTTTTTAATGTTATATTTTATTTTTTTGGCTTTATTTATGTAAGGAAAACCATAACATCAAAAGATAATGTAATATAATGCACCAGGGTCTTATTCTATCTGGCTTTTCAATATTTATTTTCCTTTAGATCCACTTTTCTCATTTAATATGATAACTGCTGAGGTCAACAGACATATTATGTAGACATGATTTAGTATTTTTATTTTTTCAAAATAAAAATCCTTTTATTGGTTAGTGTTTTTATTGGGGGAGATAAATTCACATTTTCTAAATGCTGAGGGGGATGTAACACCTATGAGTAACAGGGTAATTGAAACCTTTGACCGAATGTCCAGCTATAACCGTAAATTATTATTATTATCATTACTATTAATGTGATGAGGACAGTTTCATTCAGCTGGAACAAAAACAGACACAGTACAAAAAACAGAATACAAAAAGAGTTGGTACACCCTGGATTTAGTCTGGTCACTAGTCTCCATCTAGTGGAGAAAAATGTTCCTGAAGGTTTGTCTTTGATGGTGATGTTTAGATCAAAATTCACAATATTTTTCAGTTTGTGAACTTTGATCACAAATTAAATTCAATGCAATTAAAATAATAGCTTGATAAAATAATAATTTGAAGTGAAGTATGGATTAGTCAGGAGATTATAGTGTCCTAACCCTAACCCTAACAACGACCGATCTCACAACCATAATAGTTTGTTACTACAATTAAGCCTACAGTCTCACGGTTTTTACTGCAGTACAAAAACTGAACTCAACTGTTTTACAGTTTAAATGTCTAAACTCAGAACAGCAGCCAAATTTTTATCTATTCTCTTCAGAGTTGTTTGGTTTTGATTCCGGCTTTTCAAATACTGCTCAATTACCTAACTGTGGGACAACAGTAATAACAGTAATCACACTGAATCAATGTTTAAATGACTTAGGCCTTTATTTAGATTGAAAATGGAGCTTTCAATCTGTAAATCTTTACCCTTAACTGTTGTTTGGGCAGCCTGTACTTTAATCTGGATGAAGTTCTCCCATTTTCTCTACAGAAAAACAAGCGTGTAAGTTGCATGCTGTCTTTCAGCTAACTGTAAATTAGTGTGTGTGTGTGTGTGTGTATAGTCAAATGAGTGTGTGTGTGTGTGTATATATATATATATATATATATATATATATATATATATATATATATATATATACAGATTCGTACTGTCTGTATGACCTCTGTTAATATCTCCATGACTCCACTGGTGTCTGGAGACTTTGTAAATGTTGTGTCTGAAGATAAACTGTTGCCTGTATGACTTTCACCGTGTTAGAGGCCAGGACAAAATGTTCCTCAGCTATTTTTCTGTCAACAATCGTGTTCTGTGTCCTTTGTCTTTTCCTTGGTACATTTCATTCTACTTCAGAATGTTTCTCATTTGATTGAAGACAACTCATTCATATTCTCATAAGGAAAGCATGAATTTACACCAGAGAAAAATGTATGTGGTGAACAAATAAAAAATCCCATTTAACCTTTGACCCCATTTGCGGCCTCTTATGTTTTGAAAGAGAGGAGAAATTTAAATTCATTGTTTCATTGTATTGTATTATAGCAGAATAACAGCTCATTATAACCCATGATCCTAACCCTAAGCACATAAATGGGAGGTCACTTAATTTAATTTAATGTGGCCCATTTATAATTTTCAGTAAAACATGTCCACATCCAGAATATGTACCTATATGTGGCTTGAGTATTCAGTCTTACAACATAGTTGGTTACATCTGTGAATGTAATACATTTTGTCCATCAGACAGACTTCCGGCTTTTACCAAAGACATTATTGATTAGTTTGGCCACAGACATGGAGGCACTGTTTTGTTGGTGGTCTGCTTGGTTCTTAAGGTTCTCCATCACATGGTAAATGAGTTTCAGAAAGAGGTTGGATAGCTCCAAGTCGTCCTTTGCTGCAGAAACCTCCAGGAAGTGGCGGGGATCTTCCTGAGCCAGGAATCAACATTCTTCCTCCCCCTCCTCCTCCTCCTCCTCCTCCCTAACCTGCCAAGTTTTGCAGAGGTCCTGCTTGTTCCCCACCAGGAAGACAAGGACCTCCACCAATCTGTAACAGTAGATTACACAATAACCAGTGAAACAGATGCTGCTGAAGGTGTCCACTGAGGAGTAAAAAGCTCAGATAATGTGAAATGCTGGGTGTTTATTACACTATGTTACAGTACAACATCCGAATAATGTAAAGCTAAGCTGTTTTAGTATTGTCACTTGACAATGACATTTGATTTTAATCAGTACTTCAGCATGATTTGTGATTATTACTTCATGTGTGTGTCTTTTAAAAAAAAGTCATGACTCACCCATTTTAAAAAAATCGTACTAAAACTCGAAAACTAAAGTACCTGAATATTTTATCACAATTCTGTTATATGGATATAAGGCATTCTGGGATTAATTAACTGAGTGTTTTAATTAATACTCTGCATTAATTAATGCATTCATTCCTAAAAGAAACATCACAAAGACTAAAATGAAAAATGTCCTCCATCCTGTGTGCTTATTTTCATATTGCCTCTGTGAAACTCTACTTTGTACCACTACTCGTCTGTTCATCCCAGTAAAGCATGTCGGCTGTTTAGTCCTTAACCTGCAGCGAACCATATTGATCTTCACCCTGATAGGCTTACACATACCCTCATCTCAGGAATGGGACTCATTAGTTCATCAAAGTAAATCCCTCGGCTCGGCTTCATTCCCAGTAGACAACGGTCACTCACCCCTCACAGCTCTCCTCTCGGGGATCTTTGATCTGCCGCGCGATGCTTCTGGCGTGGAGGAAGGACATTCGGTCACTGATGTTGTACACCACCACAAATCCATCTGCCCAGTTCACAGGCTCCTCCGGGATACATCTGCTGCCTCCACCCTGGCACAGCAAAGGTGGACGTGGAGTTCAAACGCAGCACAGCAACTTCTTTGACTGCAGAAGAAATAAAAAGTAAAAAAAAAAAAAAAAAATCAAATAAAAATGAATAATTTATGTCCATCCCACTGTTGGACATTTTTAAACGAGCCATCTTATTTGCAAGATATAGAAAAAATGTGTTTAAAGAGACTATAAAAGAATAAAAAGAATATATATATATATATATATATATATATATATATATATATATATATATATATATATATAAAAGAAGGAGCAAACATGTTCTGCTGCAATGCTGTAATGATTTCAGACCTCAAACAATGCAAAGAAACAAATCCATTTTAAAACAACATAATGCTAATGTTTGCACTTAAGAAGAGTTCAGAAATCAATACTTGGTGTAAGAATCCTTATTTTTAATCACAGCTTTCATGTGTCTTGGCATGCTCTCTACAAGTCTTTACCATTGTTCTTGGGTGACTTTATTCCACTCCTGGTTCCTCTTTAAGCAGAATGAGGTGTGTATGTGTTGGAATTCAACAGACGCTGGAATGGAATGTCTGGAATACATGTAGAGATGCTGATTTCAGAAAAAAAGATTAATGATCTCTTATTTTTTCCAGAGCTACTTTACTCTCATTTACCTGTGAACATGAATCAAATATTTACAAGGTTAACTGTCTTCCATCAATCTTATACGTTTTATGATATAAGAAATCTGTAGCAAAGCAAGTGAAGACCTATATATGTGTGTGTGTGTGTGTATATATATATATATATATATATATATATATATATAGTGTGTATATATATATATAGTGTATATATATATATATGTGTGTGTGTGTGTGTGTGTGTGTGTATAATTTTTTGTGAAAAATAAGATATGCTATGAACTATGAATCATATTAAAATATTAAAGAATGCTTAGAATAGAAGTGGAGACTTTAGTTAGTTAAAGTATGCAAAGCTTTCTTGAGAGACAATGAACGCAGTGTGGTGCTAGTTTAATCAAACTATGCAACAATGACTATTATAATTACTGTGGTGTATGATTGCTCAGAGGGGCAAACAAGCAAATTAATTTAAGTCAGAAGTGGAAAGGTCTGAAACATTATATCCCTCTGCAAGCTATAATTGAATTATAGTCATTCAGTCTGTAAGATAAACACTGAGTGATGGTGAAATGTGCACTTTGGTGATTTACAACCCATATGAAAAAGACTGAAAAGAAGATTTAATTGAGTCACCTTAAATATAATGCAATTACTGTGATATAATAGCATTACCTTCCTTAGAATATTGACGTAATTGCACTAGAAGCATACTCTCCAATAAAACGTTTTGTCAGGAATCTCACCAGTACAGCTGGAGGGAATATGAGAATAAGAAAGAGAATCAGTATTGGAGGTACTCGCAGGCTATGATACAATCACAGTTAATGTGAAGCCATTTATAACCATACAGCAGGTCAAAGGTCAAAATGAACACCAAATGTCAAAGGCAAAAAACAATGGTCTATTGAAATAGTTTGTAGAGTTTATGTTTGTGTTCTGTCTTATCCTGAAAATACAAAGGAAATTGTACAATGCAGTACATTTAAATGTGTTTTTGCATTTAGATATTCCTATTAAAAAATCACCATCAAAGTTATGGTATTTTTCTGTACTTAATATCTGAGTATAAGAGAAATGTATGTATGATTTCATTTTATTTAACTGCCATTGTATTATTAGTTATATGTTTATATTAATGTACAGTATGTCAGTATTTAAGTCTTTTCTATAAAGGTTAGGAATATTCATCTTTATTGAATAGACTTAGTGGTGGCAAAATAGTCTTAAGCAAAAAAAAAAGATCTGAATCCCTACAATACAATTTTTCTTTCCATCTAATTTCCTCCCAGGTGAATGTTGGAAATCCTCCAGAAAACCTCACGGCACATAATCATATCAAATCACTTCTGTCACCTGAAAGACAAGTGGTTATAAGTCACGATGTCTGTCGCTAATTCCTCTCACGTGTGTTGACAGGTGAGCAAATTATTTTAGGAATGTTATATGCTCTTTCATTTGCATCTGTTTTGGTTTAACATAGCGCAACAAGTTACAGCTCATGTGTTTTACAATAAGCACCATGTCACATTTGACAGACTTTTATTCTTACTTTTATATTGTCTGCATTCATGCATTCTACCATGCATAATCCACAGATAACAGAGACAGATCAACAAAACACTACATAATCAGTCTTCTGTAAAATACTCTTACTTTTCAGAGTGATTTGCTCACCTGTTTTTTCAGCACGCTCACTCCCCGGCAGAGCCTCGATGTCACTCATGATGGTAAGTTAGAAGTGAGCTGTTAAAACTCCTGCTTGTCTCTGTCTCTCTCTACTTTTCTTCAGCTCACTCTATGAACGGCAAGTGTTTGTAAAGAGCTGCTCCACTGCCACAATTCTCCTCCTGTGAGAACTGAAAACATAAAGAGCCTCTGATGCTTCTCAGCCAGTGAAACAATTTTTCCAAGCAGAGGGCATAAAGGTTGCATCATGACTATAAAAATAATATATACATGTTATTAATTCTGGAACAATAAGCAACCTTTCTGGGGGGAAATGGTGTAGTTTTGGGCTAGTTTTCCTGGTACATGAGTGTGAACAAATAAATAAATATGATTATAAGACCACCTCATTAACTAAAGTGGTAAAAGGTCAGTGCAATTAATTAATTGTGAGCACAACATTGAAAGTCCTTTGAGAATATTAGGATGTCTTAAAACTGATTACTTTATAAAGTCTCCTGTTTGTAATATTCATGTGTCTGATCTTATACCTTCAATATGTTTTAATACTCAAGTATTACAACACTGGCAGAACCAAAGTCACAGACTGTTTAAAAAAAAACAACTTCCGAGTGACAAATATCAGCTTCTTCTCAATCATCACCACAGCACAACAATACGTTGATTTCAGCGACTCCTTCAGCAGTCGGCTCTCATTTGTCTCTCAGTTCTCTTTTCTGTCTGCCCTTTTCATTGTTCACTAAAGGTCATAGAAGTGTCTCATTATGATCCTGTAATATGTTACTCCAAGTCTGTTGACTGAAAGGTCACAAACCTTATTCAGGAATAAAATATAGCAAGATGCCTGCCTGACCAAAACAGTGTACATATGGCACCTTTTGACTTATTACTGTATGTCCTCTTGAAAAAAGAAAAGAGGAATAAAAAGAGAAAATCCACACGTAATGTTATTAAAAGTGCCATTTTAACCTAAATAACCGAGAGGTATTCATATTTACGGTAAACTGGACTGATTCAAACTGCCCCTTGAACAGCATTTTCACAGAGTGGGTCTTGTTATTTCATTCACGGCAGTCCTATTGACATGAGATAGTAGATAAAAACAGGTTTTACTGATTAAGATTCCATTCCATTTTAGTGTAACAGAACCTGCCTCCGCCTCTGCTTGATGTGAATTGAACCTTAATTAAACCTGTGTTCACCGACTATTTCATGTCAATATGGCTGCTCTGAGGTTTGCTATAAATGCCATCCTCTGAAATGACTTTACCCATTAACATACATTCCTCATTCTATTATGAATAAACATATAACAGATGTCCAGATACCAAAAGAAATATTGTCCACTTCTGAACTTTTCTCCTTAAATGTGCGCCACAATCACAACATTGTTTTGCATGCAATTAAATGATGTCAGTGAATTTTCAAAGTCCTTCATCCAGAATGTATTGTGAGTGATGTGAGGCAGGAGCCAGCAGTGTCTCGTGGGTAAAAAGCTGCCGGTCCAGGCAGCAGGGTGACATCATGTCTGTATTGAAGCTGGTGCCAGTGAGTTACATCGCTCTTTCTCTCATTGCTTTCCAGCCAAACCAATTCATCATCATGTGTTAGAGATTTCTTTAAAGTGGTGATGAAATAGAATTTTGAGAGCTCTTGCATTCCTAATTGAATGATTGATCTACAGTAGTGTTATATGATTTAAAAGTTTATTTTGGGTTGGAAACAGGCCTCCAACATCTAAAAATTCAGAACAGACAAAAAAATAATAAGCCTCATTCATCTGACTGTTTTTAGGAAGAAACACATATGTGATCCCCGTGTACCAGGGGACCAGATAGCAGATTCTATCCAAGTCTCATAGCAATTATTGCTGGAACATTATTCATAGTTTACAATTAATCTCAAGAAAGAAACATTTAACTTAAAAAAAAAGTCAAACAGGTTTCAGTGCATATATTTATTTATTTTGGTTTGTATTAAAAGAAGTATTTCTTTGAGATGTACAGTCAATTTCTGAAAGAGTTTGGGTCATTAATGTTGGTGATAAAACTGGGTGTTTAAACACTTCAGTGAATCTGATTTTACGCTTTTCTTAGGATCTTTCATAAGAACAAATTTAACAAAACTTTGGTGAATGAGGCCCATTGTTATTAAGATAATCATTTGTATGTTAATTTCAAGTATTTTTGATTGAATCAAACACATGACTCCAGATGTTTTGCTCAGGCTTCAGGAGAATCTTGCAGTTTTATCATAGCTATTAGCTCTTGTGTGTACCCAGAACATTTTTATTGACATTGAGTATTTGACAGATTGCAATGTCACTTTCCTCAATTTATTTTTCAACTACTTTACTCATGTCTTCCTTCAGGTAAATCATATTGTTAATTTTAGCAAGGAAAGCTTGAACTAACTGGGTTTGTATTTACTATATTAACCATATTTTCTGAATTGTTTTTATGCCCTGAGTTAAGACAGTTACCACCACAACCTGCAGGAATGACCCTTACACTAACAAGCCACAGTTTGGCATCTGTTCCACCACTCTGAAACTGAAACCATGTTATATAATCCAACAAGGATTTATTATTCCCATGCCTGTGAAGGATTTCAGCAGTGGATATTTTGATCATCATCATCATTATCATTGAGTTTAATCAGTGCAGACACAGTGGAATTAGACAAGATGATGAAGCCCTGAAGGAGCCAAAAAAGTTGTTTTTTTTTAACTGCTCACCGTAATCTGTCAGTTTTGTTTAAATTCTTATTTGTACCTCCTAGGGCCTTATTTAGAAGGTCCAAAAATGTTCAAAGTGCCCAAACACACCTGTAATTGCTAGTTTCCAGGCGCAAGAGTCAATTTCATGGCCAGTGCACACACCCTGACAGCTGCACTTAAAGTTGTGCCAGAGGTAGTGTTCCATGGTCAAGTACAATGACTTGGACACACCCCCGAACTTCGCCTTGAACCTGCGCCATCCACCATGAGTCGGCATCTTCTAAATAGGGCCCTTAGTGTTGAAATGTATTTAGAAGGATTTATCTTCATAAACATGTGATGTCTCATCATAGACAAGCCTCTTCAAAAGTAAATTAATATGAATTAAAATGTATAGAAACATATATGAGCACCATTTTAATTTGAAGGGACTTAAATGTATTTGTGTTTTAGAAACTTAGCCGAAACAGATCATAATACCCCAAAACTATAAATAGAAACACGTAATTATCTGGAATAGGAAACACTACTTTAAATAACGTGTCTACTGACATAAATCACTTGCTTTCCATTGATACATTTTCTCTAACATAGTGTATTATGATGATGTTAGATGGGAAATAATAAGAAACGTATTTTCTCATGAATGCATTTTTATTGATATTCATATAAGTGCTTTTATGGCTCATAGTTACAGTAAAAAAAGGGGGAAAAATGTAGCTGAAGGTTCTCCTGAAACAGTGACAGCAACTACAGTCCATATAGTTCAAGTATAATAAGTCTTCCCTTATACTGTAGGAAATACTATTATAGCTATTGATTTCAAAGAAAGTAACATTACATACTGTATCATTCACTAATCTTGACAACAATCAAGGAGTGCACAGACAATAATGTGAACAGTAAAACTGTAAAAGTCAAGTAAACTCTATCTTAAGCTGCAGAAAGCAAGAAAAAGTATGTTTAAAAAGAGGAAATGTGCTACAGCAGCAGGTAGTACAAAATAATACAGCAGGTTTTCTCTCTACTGTATGACTACAAATTGCAAGGACGGTTTTATAATTATCAATACTGAATGATATCAATACCGTTCACTCTTATTAGGCCTGAGATACTTACTAGAACAGGGAAACATTTCATTTCTCATATTGGTGGAACAAAATAGTTCACAAACTTAGTTTATATATGTATAATTTCCTAAAATGTTATCGAAACCCTCTAGCTAACAGTTACTGTATTGTACTGTTTTATTTGATCTGGATCCACAGATACTGAATCATATTAGAAACATGTACATTTGTATGACCTGTTGAGGTCTAACACTGGTTGTTATTCGCTCTCTGCATCACTTGGGTCAGCAAAAATATTCAATGCTGCTTTTCAAGAAAGCTACTGAGACAAATAATTCTATATAATTATATCAAATAATCAAATATATGATAATTGCCTGCAATCATTTAGTCACTAAAAGGAAAAGGGCAAATATAATAAAATAAACTTCTATACAGTTCCACATGTATGAATGTGTTGAATATTTACCAGGGTGGCAAATACAATATATTCAAAGTGCTGTGTATAATCAGGGTAGGGCTGGGCAATATATCGCTAGATCCATATTATGATAGGAGACTATTTATCTTAATGTTGTAATATGTCAAAATGTGTTTTACAGCTACAGTAATGTGATGTAATGTCCTGAGCTGTCTATGATTTGTATTTACCCACTTAGTCATTATATCCACATTACTGATTATTTACCAAAAATCTCATTGTGTAAATATTGTGTGAAAGCACCAATACAATATTCCTGCAATATTGATATTGAGGTATTTGGTAAAAACTATTGTGATACTTGATTTTGTCCATATCGCCCAGCCCTAATTCAGGGCTATATTCACCTAAAATAAGTAAAGAAATCTACTTAATAAAGACACATAGTGAGTTTACTAAACATCCAACAACAGCATTCTTTTTGTACAATATAGCATAACGCTTTGTGTATATGATTTTAACTCATTTTAGTCATTTCCAGTGCATCAGGGGCAAATGAGATGCTGCAAGAGCAACCCAACAAACTCTGGAGTTGTTTTTTTTCCCAACAGGATATGCATTCAAATACATCGTATACAGCATGTAACCTAAACGTTTTTTTTCCCACTCTCTGTAATATGCTTGTGTAATTGGTCTCATGTTAGTACTTCAAATGTTAAGATATGGTTTCCTTACGTTCAGCTGCCATCAGATGGCAGCACCGTGATATTATTGCAAAACACAACATATTGTAGGGAAACTATTAGATTACAGGCAGTAAACACAGTTCCAGCCCCCCCAGGCTGCCGCAGCAGAACAGTATAATTACACATAAATACAGCATATTCATGTGTCAGCGGTTGCACCGCATTCAACCTCAGGTTAGAAGTGATGTCTCCTTGACTTGAGCGAGTTTCTCCTCTTCCTCTTCCTGTGACACTGCTCCCTCCTCTCCGGCCAGGGGAAACCACCGTCAGCAGTCCTGTAGGCCTCGTCGTACTCGTCGCTGTCGCTGTCCGCCTCGGCCGCAGGGAAAACTCTGTCTGAGAAAACGTCTTTCAGCTTGGAGGAGAAGAACGCCTCCAGGCTGCGGCCTGCTTGGGCCACCTCAGAATCAGGCTGTGGTCAGAGAGAGAAGGGGCTATTACAGACCGATCAGTGTGTCCATGTATAATTTTAACCGGGATCAATTATAATCATGATAATAACTGTAATTACAGCATGAGAAAAAAAAAGCGTACGTTGAATACACATGTAGGTTATCGAATTTTAACTCACATAATTGAACTTTGCGCAGTTACGGAACATGAGACAGACATCAGCAACAAACTGGTCTGGTGAGTTATAATGTCGGGTGTTCCTCTTGTTGAGTTTGGCCCTGATCACAGACAGGTCCATGGGCCTCTTGATGATCTGGTAGTAATGACGAGCCTGCATGAGAAAGAATCGGTATTTAAGACTTTTGTATAATTCTCACGGCCACTTCTGTCGCCTCAGATCTTTCAGCCTAGAAAATTGACCAAACAAAGTTTTGACTGGATATAAATCGGGCCACTGCAGTTTTAAAGAAAATTACTGTACATGCGCACTAACAGAGACTTAATCTAAATCACTCAACCTGTTTTCCTCCCTCTGCTGAAATACTTTAACCTCACTGGACTCCAGAGGGAGTCAGCTTTCAGAAGATTTTGATAAATACTCTTATTTGCTTATCCTCTTTCACTGGGTTTAACAGGTCACTCTCAGTCAATATCACTCTCATGTCTGTACACTAAAAATGATGCTACGCGACCTTTGTTCCCTCAGCATGTTCCCTGTCTCTCTCAAAACATTTGACTATCAATCAAGGCCAAGATGACAAATATAAATTAAATGAGAATACCACCAGCAGCCAGTACGCTTAGCTTCCTACACCAATTAACAAGCTTTGTGTTGTTTTCTTGGGTGGGACCAGTGACTTCCTGGAGTCTTGCCATCACTGTAAGATTGCCAGAAAACCTGTGGAAACTTCCCGTTTCCAGTCTTTATGCTATGCTAAGCGTATCAGTTACTGGCTGTCACTTCATATTCAAGAAACAGATATGAAGGCGGTATTAATTTTCCCTATCACTATAAATCTCAGTATGGAAATGAATTGGGATATTTCCCAAAATGCTCGCTCAAAGCTTGGTCGTTATCAATCCCTCCTGACCCCAAAATGATTAAAACGTGCATTGACAATAAGCATAAAAACTACTACCACTACTGTTCAAAAGTTTAGGGTCACTTAGAAATGTCCTTATTTTTGAATGAAAAGCACTGTTTTTTCAATGAAGATAACTTTAAACTAATAACAAATACACTTTTTACATTGCTAATATGGTAAATGACTATTCTAGCTGCAAATGTCTGGTTTTTGGTGCAATATCTACATAGGTGTATAGAGGCCCATTTCCACCAACTATCACTCCAGTGTTCTAATGGTACAATATGTTTGTTCATTGCATCAGAAGGCTAATTTATGATTATAAAACCCTTGTGCAATCATGTTAGCACAGCTGAAAACAGTTTAGCTGGTTAGAGAAGCTAGAAAAGTTTGAAGAAAAAAAATATTATTTAAAATGGAAATCATTATTTCTAACCTTGTCAATGTCTTGACTATATTTTCTATTAATTTTACAACTTATGGTGGTAAATAAAAGTGTGACTGTTCATGGGAAACACAAAATAGTTTGAGAGACCCCAAACTTTTGCACAATGGTGTATATTGCTACCTATTATACACTATAAGCAGAGCATAACAAGAGACAAATGAGATAATGGAGGGGAGTTGGCTTTTACTGTAACTGGTCTGTAAGAAAAAGGGCGATCACTCACAAGTGGACTGACAGGCTCATGAAAGGGAGCACTCAGGATGTTGGTGAGGATCAGGAGAGTCAGCCGCTCACATCTCTATAAACAGCAAAACAAACATGAGAGAAGACAGTTATAAAAGCATGACCACCCTCATCACTAATGATGGTTAATATACTGACTTACTCTCTGGTCGCATGCGGACAGTCCATGTGCCGACAAGTGTTCTGCAGACGTTCTCTCGTTCTCACAGTCGTACTGAACCTCCGGCTGCACGACGTCTCTGCACAGGCTGCACACCCAGTCCCCTCTGAGCAGGATAAGACACGTAACAACAAGAGCTTCACGTTAAGGATTTGAGAGAAGGGGAGCGGACAGCAGCAAACACATGTACTTCTGGTGAGAGAATAGGAAGCTTACGAAGGGAAGCTCAGCAGCGACGGGATGTGACAAGACAGATGAAAGACTTTGGGGCAGTGATCGCAGCACAGCAGGTCCCCGCCGATCAGACACACAGCGCAGAAGTCCTCGTTCTCCATCTCTGCGCTGTCCTGCTCGGGCTGGACTTCCTCTGTCCCCCTCTGCGCGACTGGGTTCGCGATCAGAAGCGGCCTCTGTCTGGGTCCCACGTGGGACTCCTCTTCCAGGTCAGAGCGTAGCGGTTGGGGGTCGTCGGTCGTCAGTTCAGGTTCCGAGTCGATGTCGAGTTCAGACTCGGCGGAGCCCTGATAGTCCAGCGGCTGATCGGACACGACGTCAGAATCCGTTTCTGCCTGAAAACCGGGATCACACTCAGGCAGGACGTCTGACTCAGTCTCCACATCGCCTGATTCTGCATCAGTCTCCAGCGCTTGGCCTTCCTCGGATCCCGCTCCTGCGTCTGACTCTGGGTCTGCCTCGTATTCAACACTGGGCTCTGAATCCTCCACGATGTGAGTTTCCTCACAGGACCCCATCACCCCTGCAGCCACCGGCTTGTCCTTGGACAGACTTTCGAGTTCGGCCTCGGATGAATACTCTGCGATTAAATCAGATTCTGGCGATGCATCGGAGTCTAGCTGTGGGGTAGAGTCTGGGTCTAGGCAGGAAACAGCTGCTGCTTCTGAGATTGACCTGGGATCAGAGTCTGAATCCAGATCAAGTGCAGAGTAACTCTGTGGCACATATACAGGGTCTGTGGACGGCAGTGTGGGTGCTTTGCAAGAGCTGAGTCTCACTCTGGTGTCAAACTCTGCGCTGGTCGACTGTGTGTTAGACTGGCTGCAGGTTTGCCTCTCTGCATATGGTAGAGCTGTGACTGAGTGGGTGGTCCTCATGGTCTCAGAGCCCCCAGCTATCCCCTATGTTCACAAAAAGAGGAGAGGAGAGCTATGTGCTATTATCACATTTAACTAGAATATCCAGTGATCCAGATGTATGAAATAAAATAGTAATTAGTAGCAATCATCCAGAGGTGTCATATGGGTCTGGCAAAGTCTGGCAACTCGCCATACCTTGACTATAGTAGACACACTTTTAAAGTTCAATAAAACAGCATTTGAGCATTTTTATAGCAAAAGTGAGGTTTGGCATTACTGAGACTATTTCTCATTGTTCCAATAATCAAAAACAGACACATAAAACTGTCCAATTAATTGACAAGTAGCTCAATCTGAAGGCTGATATTTTGCACAAACAGTGATTATTGATATTCTATAGCTTCTTGATTTTGCTCGCAAATTGCACCAGGAATGCTGCATTTAAATTAGCATTTTTCAAACGTTTCTCACCCTAACCCCCCATACCTCACCTTAAACTGAAATGACGCTGATTCTCTATGAAACTAATGACATATCATCTACATGGTATGAAGATGAATATACATTAAAAAATATGAGGTACTAATTAATGGCGGATTAAGATGATAATAACAGTCTTTTATTTGGTAAATTATCATTATATTGATCTTGCCTCTACCATATAAAAACAACACATACTTCAAGGGTAACATCTTGGTTCCAGGTTCTCTGCTGCAGCAAACGTTCACTCTTCTCCATGGTGCTGGCAGGTAAAGGATCACTCTGCCGTCTTCCGTGTGGGGGGAGTTGAGACACGAGGATTTTGAGACGCTCTAAGCAAACAACAGGAACTCTGGGCCTCCCCAAGTTCTTCTGAACATCTCTGTTGCTTTAGAGGCATACGGACAACAAATGATGAAAATACAACTCGTATGTGTGTTTCTTTTTTTGCAAAGACATGTTTTTACAGCACGTACCTGCTGTGACTGTTTCGTGACACCCTGCACTTTTCCTTGGCTTCATATTCAAATGCTTCATTTACATAAGGAAAAGAATGATCTAATAAAGAGGAAGAGGATGAGCATGTAGTCAAAAACTTTCTTTTTGTATAATCAAGTAATGATGTAAGAAAATAATTGCAAGTCATTTTCCAGCACCTGGCTCTGTCTTATAGGATAGTAACGGAGACAGGTGACCTTTGGACAGGGCCATGTCGGACGAAGTTTCCTTGACAACACAAACCACTCCATCTGAAGCTCTCCTCTGCCTTGAATCCATACCAGCATACTAGGAACAAAAGAAACATCATGCAAAACCTGGCAGTTTTCATCCAAACAATGACTTTTAAAGGGTCTTGTAGAAGCATGTTATCTTTCCAACGGAATTAAAATACAATTATTTCAAAGTCTGAGCCACTACTACTCGTTTTCTCCTGCCTAAGTGCACTATATACTTGAAAGTGATCTGAAGCTAAAGGTTTCGATTTCATTATTGACCTCAGACACAGCAGGTGAGAAAAGAAACTCGCCACAAGTGAGTGCTGTTCTGATGGATAATGATAATGAGAATATGAGATCATCATCATTGGCAAATAGTCTTTGCCCAATTGTCATGAAATTGTATATTTTTCCTGTCTCTTGTTTTTTAATGGACAAGAACACTTTTAAGTGGCCCTATTTTGCCATTGCCCCAGTTTAAAATAAAAATTCTGTGGTCTATTTATAAAAAAAACATTGCTTTTATGGTACAAAAGCACCTAGTTAAACATGCAGCACTAATGCAGTCCATTTTGTCACACACTCTTTCTGAAAAACATCATGTCCTTCAGAGAGGTGCGGTTAGCTGGAGGAACAGCAAAGCAGCCAGATCAAAACAGAACGAGAGGATGTCTTATTTCACAGTTTATGTGTTAGTAGAAAACACCAGAGGCCTAAATATTTACACACAAGCAAAAAAAAAAAGTTTCATAATAGGGCCCGTATACAGAAGTTGGAAAGTATTGAAATTTCAACATCTAAAAGTCTACTACTTGAAGAATATATTCAATTTGCATGAGATTCAAGACATTATCTCTCAGTTCTAATCACCTCTATTCTTCTGACAGTGGATCTTCAGTTGTGCTCAAAGCGTGATTATATTGTGATGCTGGGTTACCTTATGTGCAGCTGTGGGCCTTTCTGTAGGCCTTTCAGTATAAGAGCTGGTGGACGGGGCTGCCAGTTCTGCTGGGATGCTCTGGGAGCGTCTGGTCCTCCTTGCACACACTGAATTAGGGCTGAGCCTGCTGCTCTGTACATCAGATACACACTTGTGGGCTGTCACTGACATCTCCAGGGACGTGGATCTCTGTCAGGAGCACAAAACATACAAAACTGAGCAGCGGTATCAGGCTGTATCACATGCACAGATGCACCTGTTCATGCCCTTAACAGCAGAGAGGAGAGAGAAGGAGCACGGAGGAAACAACCTTTCACACACACAGGTGCAGGTACACACACACACAAAAAAACATCACAGCCTATTCTGAATTCTAATTTAAACATGGCTGCATGTATTACTCTTTTTGTTCAGGCAATGCAAGGATTGGTTACAACACAATTACCATATGTAAATTCACCATGCAGGGTGGACTTTGATTAAGCCAGAAATACAAATCACTTACTACTGCTCCACTCTACTCCTCCTCATTTGAACTAATGCAAAAATCCAGAAAAGCTCCTTTACACACATCAGCTGTGTCTTCAGCTGATACAAGGCAGGAGGTCTGACACACTCACTTCACACCATTTCTTCTTTAAGTGCCCCTCTTTCTTCTTTTTTTATTTTCTAATGCACCATCATACATATTCAGGATAGGCTGACAGAGAACCCATGCTCCTAGGTATGGTGCCATTAAAACACTTATTCAGAGAGGTGGGAGAGCTGCATGAGTGTTACTATGGTGGAAAATAAATATAATCCTTCTCTCTGGGATGATGGGGTGCTGTTAAAATTTATCTTAGCTAGCCAGAACTGAAATCAAACTGGCAGCTTCCACTATTCCCTCAGTGCCTCATTAATGACAGGTTAAGTACATAAATGACTGCACCCAAGTGGTTTCATGTTGTTTTCAGATGCTGTGACTTGAAAACACTACATATTTGTGTTTGTAATAGGACATCTTGAGAATTCTTAGAATGGTGATTATGTGATTACTCAGACTCCTTCTAGAATGCTTTGCTATGAGCAGTCCAACTTTAATTATGAGAGCAGCTCTTTGTTTTCCTGCCATCCTTTCTTCATACAAGCAGGAATATTTTTCTACTGCACCATCTGTCTTTTGTTTTTTAACTAGCTGTCATCTTTGGGAAGTGATTATTCTGACATAAAAAAAAAGTTCTTTCACTTTCAGTCGTTTATAGATGAACACACAATAATAAGTCCTGCATTGGATTCAAATTTCTCTTACAACATTATAGAAATTAATATAATAACTGCTTCCTATGAATATAACATTCTACTAATGTTTGTTTTTTTTACTTGAATGGAATTTGTCACTTATTGTATTATTTCTAAATTAGACTTTGTTGCCTATTGAGCATCCATTTTTTTGTTTTTTGTGTTTTTCTGTTTGTACAGGAAATAGGTTTGAACATGACCAGGACAGTGTGGTTTTGAGAGGTGTGTGAACAAACAGGAGTTGTGTGGTTTACCAAAAACGTTGCAACCATGTGTGAAACGAAAAGTTGAAGAGCGAGGTACAGAAAATAACACCATGCTCACAGCATCTGCTGCAGATAAAAATATAGACGTTCATAACTATACTGCTTCACTATATCTATATCAGTCTAAATAAAAACAATTATAGTTCAGTCATGTATTATAGGCTGAATGTATCCCTCATTTTTCTTGTTAAATGTATTTTTGTTGTATTAATTTTCTAACATTAGTTGTCTATTTATAATTTCATTCAGTTCTTTTGTGCCCGACTGTATATTACTGTTAAATTAATATCCTCTATGTCTTCCAAAATAAACTTGAGAAATCCTTGCCACAACTGATGTTAAAAAAAGATGTATCACCACTATCCAGTATCAGTCAGGATGTTTGTTGAACTTGATTTCTCACCCTGCCATCTCGGTGGTCTCTGGCCATCGGTTCAGGTCTCATCCTCTGCTGCTCTTTTCTCAGCTCTGCTGCCGGAGAAACTCTGAAGTGTTGCTGCTGTTGGGCAGGACTTATCTCCGTCTTGTCCTGCTGCGACTCCTCTTCCAGTAGCTCTCTGCGTTCAACCCCCACTATTTGTCCATGAGTCTCCACCATTCTGCATCTCTCCTCCCAGTTCTCTTCGGTCATCACGTCTCGGTCTACGGCTGTGTGGCTGAGCTCCTGCTGCAGAGTCGTGCTGGTGGACAGCCTCCCCTGACGCTGGTCCAGCCTGCTACGGTCTGCACCTGTCTGGTCCTGGCTCTCCGGACAAGCTTCCCTCTGGTGTTGGTGATAGATATAAGATTTAGCCTGAGATAGTGGCTGGGAGGCAGCAGCTTGTGGCTGCGTCGAGGATCCACGACTACAGTTGAGCTGGATGGGCGCTATGATCGAGACAGACGATGGCTGAGAGGACGGCTGTAAGGCCGAGGAGCCGTTCGGGTCCCAGCACCTCTGGAACTGCTGGCTCTGGTGCAGGGAGCCGGAGAGACGGGCAGGCTGAACGCAGCTGGAGTTGCAAAGCGTGGGTCCTACCTGGCTTTTGTCCAGACTGGGTAGATCTGACTGAGAGGGAATGCCATGCAGGCAACACATCTGGGGCTCACAGCAGGGCTGGTACCCGCAGCCCGACTCGCGTCCTCTGTGGCACACCGACGGCAGAGCCATGCAGGTGATAGGCTGTGGCCTCAGAATACTGGAGCAGGCCAAACTCTGAGGGTAGGTGCATGTTCCTCCCTCAACAGTCAGTTGGCCTGCAGAGAAACGCTCACATTAGGAGCCGAGTTCAAAAACATGGCATGGTCATGCATAAAATATTACTACTAATAATAATAATAACAATGATGATGTTGATGAGGATGATGAAGTGCATTCTATAAATTCTATACATGGTAGTTATCTTGCAAAATACCAATATTAATTGTATAGTATAATAGTATAATGAAAACACATTCAGAAACATTTATAATTTTATAATAAAAAACATTTTAAAAATCTTTTCACAAAATTATTTCACGCAAAACATTACATTTTTCATCTATTGCATTAGGATTGTAAATTTTGGCCTAACTTCCATTTTAACTCCTATTTTGATTGGTAAAAATTAATCCTATTACATTGTAATGTTCAAGCTTTCTTCAATGACATTTATTTTACCTAAAGAGGAAATCTGCTTAGTCCAGTAGCTAGCATCCCAGTTGAATTTGATCTTCACAGGGCTCCAAGAGTCAGGGTGGAGTGACGGTTCAAGCAGTTGCTGCATCTGGAGTGAAATCTGAAAGAAGAACATGTATTTTATATATTTTTTCGGAAACTTCTGTATGCAAACGTCATCATCCATAGTAAAATGGCAGGAAATAGATGTGCACCCAACAGGTAACAATTTATGGTTTTCACTGGAATCAAATAGCCTACCGATAACACAGATGTTCAATTTTAGGTTTGAAATGTTGCCATACTGCACTTCTATGATGTACAAGAAATAACTTCAAAAGATGATTTTTTTTGAATGAGTGAAGAGAGGACATTTTGTCTCTTGTGTGACTCAAGCTCCAAAATCATTGGATAATAGTGCTGCCAACACTGACAACGCTCCCTCAGAGTTATAGACTACATTGTACAACAGGCTGAGTAGAACTATGTGTAACTACTGAACTGACCTTTATGTGCATAAATGCTGGGGTTCCCCTTTTAAAAATAAACCTACTTTAAACTGTGTGAAGACAGCAGGCTTAACAATGCCTTTAACTGGGAAACTACTAGTGAGGGGTTTACAGTAGATCTAAAAAAAAAAAAAAAAGTGAAGTGAATTACTACTTCCTCATAGGACTGTGTGTTACTGTAAGACGTGGGCCATGTGTTGACTGGCCTGTTAGCATACCAGGGGCCGGCTGAAGAGCACCGGGCCTCTGCAATGGTGGGCTGTAGCCCAGGTGATGAACTTCTGCATGTGGTCCAGCTGGCCACATATCTCTATTGCCCCCTGCAGCTGGTCCTCCAGACGCTGCTGGAAGTCCTCTGAGATTTTCTGCAAACAGCCAATAAAATGCATAGAGTTACATGTAAGAATCATCACGCACAGAGTCATGGCTAGACTGTGAGCTAATCAACGGCTCTGTTTTCTCGGCTCTGGCAGATACAGTCCCTGAGATCCTTGGATTAAGCAGGTTTGACAGATTATTTTAGGCTATTGTAGGCTCTCGTTTGCTTGCTTTCAGGACCGATTACATCACAAGGGTTACAGATTCTTTGCATGTAGATTCATGGCTGGCTGAACGATTAGAAGGAAAGAAAAAGAGAAAGTAATTACCTCCAGTTGCTCTATTAATAGGTTGGCTCGTTTGTTAAGCTCGTTCATCATAATCATCTTTGCCATTTTAATCTGGTTCTCTGCCTTTCTGTGTGCAATTTTTGCTCCATGGATTCTACAGAGACGGGAAGGAGAAAGTAAATGTCTCACTACTAGCAAAAAAAAAATCACCCAAACAGACTTTAGCATCATTCCAGACATTAATGAATGCACCATATTTCTATATTCAACACTGGTTCATTTTTGTTTTTCTTTTGCCCCAGAATCTGCCTAGACTTGTGTATTTTTTTGTGTAAACCAACCTGTCCTCTATCTGCTTGGCATTATTCTCCACAGCAGACCTCCTCTCTTCCACCTGCACCATCAGGCTTTCAAACAACCACTGCTGATCCTGTAGGGCCTTCCCAATCTGCACCACCCTGAACACATGAGGCACAAGAACACAGTGTCAGGCGGATAAAAGTTCATTAATTTATTACTCAGACTCAAAGAAAAGCAGAATTAAATTTGCTTCTCCTGGGAATAAGACATTATGCAGGTGACCTTCTGTACTATCACATCACAGAAAACAAAAGCATATGAATACTTGAAAGGCATTAGACGGTCCAAGGGTAGTGTATGCAGATAGCGATGATAAAAGTGACAGGGCGTTTAGCGAGTGCTTTTTCTGAGCGGAGGCTTTGGACCCGTGCTTAGCCCTTCCCTGCAGTGTCCTTGTGCTGGGTGTCAGAGGACTGACCTGTGGTTTTTGTGGGAGGACAGGTGACAGCTGCTACAGCACAGAAGGTCACATGACTCACAAAACAGCTCCAAGGGCTCCTGTCTGTGAGAGTGGCACATGAGGAGGGAACAAGGATACGACCCCGGGCCTAAAAAACAAACAGGGTGGGAGGGAGAGTGTGGAGCATCAGCGACAATCTAAAAGCAACTCACACCCATAGACAGCTCAGTGCAGGATTAAAGCAAACACTCTGCAAGATATTTGCATTTGAACACAACAAATGCTTGTACTGGCACTATTTTAAGCATATTTAAAAAAAAAAAAGGGAAATAAACTGTATATGTTGCTGGTTCTGGGGAGAACTTTCTAAAAAAGTTACGCTGATGATGTCAGGGACAAGGTTATGTGTGCTTAGAACTGGGGACTACAAAAGTGTAACTAAAAGGCTTCTTTACAAATTATGGACAAAGAGTTTAAGTGACAGGGGCATTTTACTTTCACTATTGAGTTGCATTATGGGAAATGTGTGTTTGGGACCTAAAACTGATAGTAAAAGTCAGGCTCTGCTTCTTTGATTTTTGACCCCTTTTCAAACAGTTCTCTTGCATGTCTTAAACTTTATGGGAGTGATATATTTTTTTCATAGTATAAGCAGTGTGACAGCATTCAAAGGTCAGATAGCAAGGGGGGGGTTAACATAAACTGTAATGAGTTATATTTGCATGCAAGTATTATTAAAGTTGACCTTGAACTGTACTTTAATGCAAAAGCAGTACGCAGTACAATTGTGGGAAATTAGGTTGTAGGTTGAGGTTGCAGAGTGTGGGTGAAGAAGAGCGAAGAGGATGCAAGTGAAAAATATTTCAGCGCTAACCAATCTGCCTTTGATGCACCAGCAACCACACACACAAACACAACACACACTCAACAACATCTTTCACACCTTTCTAAATAGGTCACTGACTGCAGCAACTGGTGGCCCACAGAAAGTTAAACTAGCAGTCGCTGGCTGAGGCTAATGAGCGCAGCCCTACTGCTCTCTGCTGGCCGCCTCATCTCAGCCAACCCCCCCCGCTGCCTGTGCATGGCTGCTCAACATAGATCTGTGAGCGGCGCATCATCCTGTGTGCATAAAACCCAGTGTGATTGACCACATCCTGTCAGCACAGTCACACGGCATTGTCTCACAAATACACAGACGAAAAGATTAAGGCGTCTCAGGCCCCTCTCAGTATGATTGCTGAGCATATCTGCAAAAGCAGCTGGGTACAAAGCTGCCACAACACACACTGGATGCTCCTTAAATAGCAGCACACTAATATTAGCAAAAATTAAAATGATGCAGGCCCCTTTAGAATCTGGGCCATGTGTTAAAAAAAAGGTACAATAAAAAATGAGTATCTCCAGGAACGACCATCAACCATCACTGACATCATGCATGGTTCATAGCAATGATTCTTACTGAGGCATCATAAAAAAAAAAAAAAAAGGGCACAAGAAGGAAAACAAAGCAGATGCCTTAGATGACAAGGGGAGAGACAGAGCGTGTAACCTCACTAATAATCTGTCATAGAGGCCCGGAGAGAGAGTGGAGGGAACACGCTCTTGAAATATGTAAATATCCATGCTTGCCTTGTCCAGTCGGAGGCAGGGAGCTGGAGCCTCTCTGGTGCAGGTCAGGACACTGGGCTGCACTCGGCCTTTGCTGCTGGTGCAGTTCTGTGTATGGTGACGTGGACGGAGCTCTCTGATGCTGATGCACATCTGTGCACTGGTAGCACAACCACTTGTTGCAGAGCGTGCACAGGCTCTGTGCAAGTGTCGGCTCTGAACACTCTGAGCAGCTCTGATAAGACACACAAAGCGAAAAAACCTCTAGTGTTGACAAAAACATAAACCCATGTGATGTAAAGATGAGGCGGCATATGTCAGAATGTGTTGCCACCTTACTTCAGGCAAAAATCACACTCCAGAGAGTTGTTTCCTTGCACTCGACTTGTGAATCATCACTGGCATGAGACTTACAGGAGCATAGTTTTGTACTATAGTTATAGACTGATTCCATCTTTCAACCATAAGCATTTAAACATCATGATGTATATACATTTTTTTAAATTAAAGATGATATATATATATATATGAAAAAGCACAGTTTTCACAATGAAAAAAAAAAACATAATAAAACTCCCTTTTAGTCCCTGGTGTTTATATCTGATTCAGTTATAAAAGCATTAAAAAGGATGAGGCACAGTAAAGTTATATTTACCTGAGTTATACTTTATTATTCCCTGTGGAGAAATTCATCCTCTGCAGTGGCAGGGGTATTCCTAATATCTGACTAGTCTATTGTGGCGGCAAGACACCAACATAAACACAGGAAACATACAAACTCGGCCTTGGTTGACCCTGAAGGAGTTCAAGCACGGGACCTACAGTGCAAACTCAAGAAACTGCTGTGCGAAAATTAAACAATCTCTTATTGTGTCAGGATAAAAAGGAATGTTAAAATCAAGATAGGCAACAATGCCAAAAGAAATGCCTTACCTTCTCCATTTCAGTGCCTTTGGAGAGTGGAGTGCTCAGTGGGGAGGGAGAGGAGAGGAGAGCGAGCAGCCTGACGCCTCGGCAGCAGAAACACTGAGGCTTCTACCTGAAGCAGGAAGCAGTGTGCACCGAGAGCTGGCCCCAGAGGAGACGGCTTACATGACAGCCTCACTGTGCTCTCTCCTCCTCCAGTTCATCCATGTGTAGGACCCCCTTGCTGCAGCACAGGAGAGGAGTGTCACGTTCAAATTCATCCCCTGCTTGCAAGTGCAGCCACCAAAAAAAAAAAAAAGAAGGGAGAAAATCTAATCCCTTTTTTTTCTTAAATAAGCCTGTGCATAATAATTGGGAATTAGGGAGATAAGACAATTATTTTTTTGTAGGGCAAAATATCCCCGGAAGCGCTTTCCAAAATGGAGAAAAGGAAGACCAAGTGACCTACAATGAAGGGAAGGAAGGAAGAATTGTACTGTAAGCACTGTTTAGGTCTTTAGAGCAAGCAGCATGAGGCAGAACTAGGTGATGCGGAGCTCGGCTTGTTTTGGGCTATATACCGGGCCGGCTGTGGCCTTCTTCCTCATCCCTTTGTCAGCACGAGGAGGGGACAGGTCCCAGCGGAGCTGCACGCTAACGTAGCACACCAAAACCAGGTCAGGAGCTGATAAGCTCCAGATGGGACTAGGATACACTCCTGTAATTCCCTCTAACGCTGTGAAATCAATTAAGATTTTAACACGGGCACGTAGGATGGAAATGAACGGCAAACGCCGTTAGAGGAAGGAAATGACCTCGAATTTAGATATAGGGAGGATTCTGCTCTGACCGATCCTGATACTACATCTAGAAAGGGTGAAAGTCGAAAAAGGGGGAAACCGGACAACATGATGCCATTAAAACCAAGTGATAATTAAGGTACAAGCCCACCATCGAACAGTGCCCAAAAATGCAGCTGCTGTGACATCTGAAGCTGCGTGCAGGTCTGCCCAACAACAACCCCTGCAGCCTGACCTACAAATCTGACAACTTTCTCATCCTCGGGTGCTCCAGCCAGGGAGCTTTGAGCAATCCCATTCCCCATTGTGCACTCAAAGACCCAATTTGAAACACAATTAGTCAGTCTTGGTGCACCCTGCCTCCTGTTCACTCAGCTCTGTAGCATATTCAGACTGCACCCTCCACACATTTATCTATCAAACAGAAACCTCCCGCCAGCTTCCCTGCACAGCTAAGTGAACCTGGCACCAGTTATGCATGCCATCTTGAGAGATGTCACAATAATAGAATCCTGAGCGGTGATCTCCCCCATGAAAGCACCCGTACGTAACATCTATTAACACTACGTTGATGAGATCACAGAGGAAGCAGGATTATCTTTAACCGGTCTTAAAATATTAAGACACGCTCACCATTTCTCTCCTCAAACAGCTCAATTCCTGTGCTGCCGAGAAATTCACCCGCAGAAAAGAGTCTTCACTAGTCTGCACTTGAAAATAAATAAAACCTTAGTGAGCGATAATAGCTCAGAGATGTATGAATGGAATTGAGTTTCCCCGGTGAAGGACTTGATCCAGGTTGTCAGCTCCAGTTGATGCAACTTAACAGAGAAACGTGACTGTTACAAGATGTTTTCACTGCATATTTCGTACTTTATGAGGTGCTTGAACTGCTACAGCTGATGGGATCTCACTATGATTCCTGTCAATTGGTTTTAAGCATATGCACTTGCTTGTGCTGCTTGCCTGTAGTTGTAGTTTCACTTTCCTTTTGTTGTGCCTCACTCTTCATTTAGAGATCTTCCATTTTAAAACTTGCATCATGTAGTTAGAAGAGCCATTTAATTAACACTTGGCAGAAGAACACAGCTCTAACATTTTTTTTCGCTCCATTAAAGATCCCCTACAGACATCTATTAAGATACATAAAAAATACTCTGCTTTGAAGAAAAATGCGTATTATATGTTTTTTCCTAATTACATCAAATCCCTGTCCCTTAATTACAGTTTTTCTACAGGCCTCGTGTTTCCACATCGCACCTTCATTTTCTGCAGATGAATGTGACAACAGGCTTCAAGTGCTGCACAAACCTCATTCTGCACAGCGAAATTCAAACATCCAACTGAACGACCATGAAGAAAAAATTATTTTTGAGAGACTTTAAGGTATTGTAAAGTTAGTTATTGTGTGAATCAACACTTGCCTATTTACACGTGAGATGAAAATATTGGAAGATTGACAGAGTTGGGTGATTTTTAAGTAATATTTTTCGCAGCTTTAACACCAAGCAATTTACTTCAATATTAGTATGAAAAAGTACTGATTTATTCTGTGTTAAAGCAGCTGTTTGCAAGTTCATTTCTAATAAATCTAAGTGCAATCTGTGCCAACATTTGAAATGTTGCGAAACATTGTCAGTGGAAATGCAAAAAGGGATAGCAGACATTTTGATATTTAATAAACGCACGATTTCAGCTCATCACTGATCAGTATCAACATGTGGGCCAGCAAATAATAACAAATGGCATTACAGACATAACAAATCCAGCACCGAGCACTAGTATGTTAAAATGTCCCGTTCCACATATTATGGTCAAAATGATTTAAATTACAAATCAAAATCATCCTAAATATTTTTTGTTTGTGTTATGTGTCAAGTGTATAATAATTATTGACCAATGTATAATTATCATGTTTTTTTATTTCTCAAGTTATTTGTTTAATTTGATTCTAGAATTTTTTAGACTGAATTTCTTAAAATTTTTAATTTTCAACATTTTCAATTTTTTTTGGACAGCATATTGTATTTATAGAATATAATAAAGTTTTCAAATATTTCTCCAACATAATTATTAAAAGTTCAGATTTTTTTCACAGGGAATTTAGACTCAAAATGCAAAACAAAACATCTAAAATTCATGCTATGCGTTTGGTGCAGCCATTATTAATTAATTAATTAATTAATTAATTAATTAAAAAGTCATTGTAAACTAAAGAAGTTAGAAAAAGAAAAAGTTTTATCCCAGACTCATCAGACTTGTTGCAATCATGTTTATGATGTTACTATCATAGGCTTATTTAAGATGTACTAGAAATATCGCTGCAAAAAAATATATAATCAATATTTTATCAGAATATTAATACTGATTGTTGTTTAAATAGCATTTTGAATTTGTCAACACTGAGCTACAATCTTAACAACTATAACAATGCAATATTATGATCAGTTTTTTTAAAACAAATATTGATCTGAAAAATAATCTAAACTGTCAAATAAATGCGATGGAGTACAAAATGTAATATTTCCCTCTGAAATTTATAGTGGAAGCATAAAGTATCATCATATGGAAGGGGAACATTAAGCTTTTACCTCTCAGTGTCAATAGTGTCCTTCAAATACATAGTTGTGTGTCTTTTATCACACACACAGACACATACACACACACCATGCTCAAAGAAACCTATTCCCTTCCTTATAGTAACAGTTAATGTTCTAATGTTGCCTTCTTAATTCGTTTATAGTACTATAGTAACTTATTTACTTCCCACCACTGTCTGCCATTATGCAGCCTGCTATGACTCAAAACAACAGTTCTGTGTTTGTGTCTTCTTACTCACTGTTATGCTGTGGGAATTTGGGATTTTCCAGTGATTTTCCTTATGGTGCGTTCATGTTCCACCTGTTCATAAACGTGTCAGCCTGGCAAGCACTTTTTTTTTAATGCGTCCTCGTTTAATAAGAACAGGGGTGTCAGTCAGAACTGAGACTGCCCCCGCATCCGCTGCGTTTCACTGGCAGCCTTCAGCCTCACCTCCAGCGCATCACTGAGCGTGACATTATTTTTTAGAAAGTGCGCATGAGATTACGCCCCTATCATGGCATCGTGCGCGCTGCGATCCAAAAAAAAAAAGCACAACAAGAGCACAGCCCCGCACACACGCGCGCACAAAAGTCCGCACACACGCGCATCACGCAGTACACAAAGCATCCAGAAAACTGTGCGCGTGTGCACGAATAGATTCCGCTCTGAAGCGCACGCATCTCACGCGAAACATCCTATCAAGTAGACATCAGTGCGAGGATGTCAGCTGTTCGCAGTCCACGGGAGACGAGACTGTCTGCAGCGCATCATGTCAGTGTCCTGCGCTGCGTGTTTGTCCGCAGCCGCACGTTTCTTTCTCTCTCTCTCTCGCTCTCTTTCCTTTTTTTTCTTTTTCTTTTTTTACCTTGACCCGTTCATCATCTCCGAGTGTCGGTCCGGTCCCCCCCCTCTCGGATGTCGCTCTTTTGGCCCGGCCAAAAATTTTTTTGGAGATTGCAAGTCTCGTAGTTAATCGTGAGATTTTATAGTCGTTCTCATGCAATTCTTCTGACGTTTCTCAAAGCTGTAGCGTGACACTGTTGTTGTGAAGTGTTTCAGGACATGTGTCCTAACACAAAGTTACACACGTTCGTTTAAGATCATTATGTATTTATAATTATCCTGTCAAGTCATTTTCAGTCGTATGATCTCATTTGTAGGCATCAGTGTTCATGATGCTATTTTGTAATGTTTGGCTTTAGAAATAATAGGAGACATTTAGAACGTGTCTTATGTTCATCATATTAACAGTGGTGGAGAGTAACAAAGTATATTAACTCAAGTACAATTTAAGTATTTCTATGATGCACCTTTACAATTTCAGAGGGAAATATTATAGTTTCTAGTCCACTACATTAACCTAACAGCTTCAGTTACTTTTAAGTAAAATGTAAAAACAAAAATGCATGACATAACATATGTATGTTATATATTTATAATATTATGAACTATAAATTAGTGTTAAAGTATCTTGCATCCCCTATCTATAGTTTCTATAGTTGTAGCACTTTCTCATGCTAAAGAGGTCAAAACTGTATTTATTTATTTCCAAAAATACAATATTGGTGTATATATATATATATATATATATATATATATATATATATATATATATATATATATATATATATATATATATATATATATATATACCCCCATGACCTTAATAGGGAATAAGCTGATATAGAAAATGACTGAGTTATTATATTATATTATTGGATTGATATTATTACTGGTGTAAGCAGCATTTTATTGTAGTTGAATGTTCTATTATATTTTCATTGTGTTTAAAAGATCTCTCTGCAAAAGCATCCAGCTGCCATAAAAATAACATGTGGTGAAGTAGCACGAAACAAAAGTACTGTTTGTACTTGAGTACAATAAAAATACAAAAACAACATAGAAATGATTCAAACCAACCATCATGCTTTACAATACCTGACCTAAAACATATATAAAGGAATACAAAACATCTGTAAATGTTTTGTTATTGTATTGTTAATGTACCATAAAGTTTCACAAAGAACAAATAAAGTGCATCTACCGTACTGGTTAATAGTTTTACTTCCCACCACACACTAAAGGTCCTGCAGGATAAGTAATTTCAGTTTGATGTGCAGGTTTTATCCTACACACAGAACACACTTACCTGACATTAATGTCATCCTTGATTGCCATAAAGGGCACAAGCAGAGGAGATGTAATATGGCGTCTGAACTCCAGAGTGAGCCTCTCAGTTAGGAGAGCTAATAACAGCATAGCACTGACAGCCACCAGAGTGATGTGCACAGACGTAATTAGGTTACCAGCAGCATGTGGTAGCTGGTGCTAGACTAACTGTGCCTTTTGGGATCTTACCAGCTTCTCCTAATGCATAGCTTAGGGGGATGCTGTCATTGAGTTGTCACATGTAAAACAGTGCTTTTCTCTCATCTGTCAAAATGTGAGTTACATATTTATCTTTACAAAAGTGATATCTGTATGATTTGGGCCTTGTTTTGGCCAGACGATTGGACATAAGTGCTAAAAGCCTGATTGTTGTTATCGATAACTGGTTCATTTGGCAGGAAAAGTATAACATTCTGCTTCTTTCTGAAGTATTAGTGAAAATAAGAGCAACTTCAGGATGGCAGGCAAGTCGAGTTCTCAGATTCACCTTTAAACAACACAAACATGTCACATATATTATTACAAAACTCAATAGCACACTAGGCCATTTGCTGCAATTGAATGATCTTTTTTTAATAAAAGATTGCAAAAGACTTTCTGAACACTTACAATCATCTTCTTCATTGTCTTGATGCATGTACAATTTCAAATAGGTTCTACACTCCTTAAACAGAGGACAACGCTGTCGTGAAATAATGCAAAATGAAAACATGGAAACTGTACATCTATGCCCATATGAAGTCACATATGCTCATGCATCCTGATAACACTCTTTACAAGCACACGGGACATCAGTGGTTACTCTACGGCTCACTCGTTGTGTACCGTCCTGCTATCACTATCTCATAAGGTAATATAAACATACACTGAAGAGTATCACAGCCAGCTTGCAGTGAAATATGTACAAGTTTACACCAAAAAACTGAGAATCATCAAGATGCAGAGATTCGGGACATCAGGATTTCAGTTTGTGATTTGTGGCTGCTGGTATACGACTGAAAACAGTTCAGTTCTTTTTGTGGAGAAACTTCATTTTGCTTCCTGAAAAGAAAGAAAACAAATACATTCGATCATGTAGTATGGACAACACATCAGAGATATAATGACAGTAATTTATATATTAACAAGTCTTTGTGAGGAAGCTGGACTGAGATTACAGGAGCTTTGGTCTGAATTAACCCTAAATATCTAGTCTATGGAGAAATCAGAATATCTGCTACTATGTGATCAAATCTACACGTGTATGATGTCTTTACTGCAAGATACTTAAGAGATCAAATCTGGATCCTTTGCTTAGCAACAACAAATGGTGATCAGAATAAGACAAAGGGTGAAAGTTAGTTATTGATCCCTGTGGTAAGAATACACTAATAACAAAGAATCATCTGTGATCTAATCACTCTTTATTGTTGTACTATGTTAGACAATGAGTCAACTTGACCACCTGTCTTTTCTTGCAAAACTTGCAAACTAGCTATAGTGAGACAGCCATTAATATTACATTACAGTCTCATGTACATTCTGAACACAGGTACAGGCATGATGGGATGAGTGCTGACTGAAAAATCAAGTTTACAGTTCTAGTTTGGATTTTTTTAAGTTAAGGAAAGTTGAGATAGAATAAGCGGTTAGGAAATGTTTCTGTAATGAGACCATGGAGTCTGAGCGCAGCCTTGAATGAGTCCTGCAGAACTTACCTAGACCTTTAAGGAACTTGTTGACCCCACTCTGCTCTGTGTCTGGCAGCTCCTCCAGATACTGATCGACCCTCTGTTCAAACAGACCTGTCGACAGAACAATACAAGAGGTCAACGGATATTTCTTAATCTCAAAAGGTTGGAGAAACCTTCCCATTCTCTTGAATAAAAAAAATGTCTCCAAACTCATGACTTTTGACTATCTATGCTTCAATGAAGCCACTAGGGGTCAGTGTTAGTGCAGAATCTTCTGTTAGAGCAGGGGTGGGAATCCATAGAGAAAAAAATGCAGCCCATTCATCAAAACTTTTAAGGAAGAAATAAGTGACACTCTGGGCGGGACAGTCTACCTTTAGCCCGGGTCTTCCTCAGCTCCCGATCCTGAATGAACCCCGCAAACATCTGCGACTCCATGAAGACACCCAGGAAGCGACGGATACTCTTGGAGGCCACGGACTTGCGGAAGGCCTCTCTCTGGAAAACGCGTTCCCCTCGTTCATTCTGGGTGATGAAGAGGGAGTAATGGCCGATTGTCTCCAGGAAGAAGCGGATGAAAGCCTCTGACACCAGACTGTTCAGGGAGTTGTACTCTGTGGAGGGAAAGGAGAGGATTCACATTATAAGTATATAGGTATTCACTACAGATAATTCATACTGGATGGCATGTTGACATGTTTCACAGAAATAGCCAAATGAGTCTTTAAGTGGCCTGAGAGAAGTCAGAGTCAGATTAAAGCGGAGACATGGTTTGGCTCAACTCTCAGAGCCACACAAGCAATAAAAACTAGTTGCTTCTCATATAAACTGTGTGGAGACTCATGGATACTACAAAACTACAGCCTGAATCCAATTAGCCAACAAAAAAGGAACAATAATAATAACACTTTTTCGTCTTTATTACAACTGTTTTTGTTACATCGGTGGTGCCAAAGTATTGCTGATGTTAAATGTTGTTACCCTGAAGTTATTTAAATATCTCAGCATGCTTACAGAGGCACAGGGCCAGACCTTCATGACTTCAAAGACACAGTGAATTACAACTCTGAGGTTTCTGACAAAAACTTTCTCAAAGAGTATGAGCTGAATCTGAAGGGACAAAAGAAACCTGACTAGAGCGTCTATACCTGCCAAGAAATATGTTAATATTACAGAAATAGCTTAAATCCATTGGAACAGACTCTCTGGGGCCTTGTGAAGAGTCTGCTGTGACTGACAGGCAGCAACAAAACTGTTAGCTGTTAGGTGAAAGTTTTATGTTGGGAGATATTTGGAAAATAGAAAGACCGAAAGATTTTCTCTCTGGGGGGTGTAAAAGCATAAAATAACATTGCTTTTATGTTATTGTCTCAGGACAATATTCTTTGCTTGATTTTTGCTCTGTGAAGCATTTTGTTGCTCTTGTTTTTGAGAAATGCCTCAAAATTAAAAAGATTATTGATCCCCCTGGGAGGAACTGACAAAAGTTAAGTTCCCATACCGGGAGTCGAACCCGGGCCGCCTGGGTGAAAACCAGGAATCCTAACCGCTAGACCATATGGGAAGTGGCAGAAGGTAGAAAGATATTGATACCTACAGCTGCAACTTTGACAGCTATAAATCACATACCAATCATTCCACATACCAAGTAATTAATCAAAATGGAAACTACACAAAATGGTGTAGGAAAAGTTTGTTGAATCTTTGTTTGTTTTCTTCTCATGATTGAACATGTGGTTGCTATGCGGTTGTTATACGACCACATTATTTAGAATAATGAAGGCCTTGTGGATCACATGTGAATATGTATAATTTACCACCATGCACTATTTCACCTCTCAGGTGAGTGATAGTGACTCACGGTGACGAGACGTCTCTGAGATGACAGCATCAGTTCACCAATGAGTTTCACACGAACATCGCCTGCACATGTTCTGCTACCAAAACAGCTTTAATTAAAGGAGGAAACATCTGTCTCGATAGAGATGATTTGTCATTTATTCACCGTCATCTGACTCGCTGTCAGAATCCTGATTGATGATGTCATTCCGCTGCTCCAGCGCTTGCTCAAGGGCTGCCTGAAGTTTCCGCGGCAACAGCGAAGCCTCGTCGTCCATCTACAAACGGCAGAGAACACCACAGTGACCAATGATAAAAAACAATGTTTGGAGATTCATTTCAAAGGCACATACAGTACTGACATCAGAGAAGTGCATATTTTATAACTTTTTGTGCAATTTTTCCCTGTTAAAAGCTTGTTTGGGTGAGTTTTTCCTTATCCTAGCTAGCTTAGAATGCTCTCCAGAGCCTGAGTCTGAGTCTTCTGATTTGTGATATTTGGCTATAGAATAAAATTCAATTGACTTCAACTCAACATTGTTCAAGTTTTTTTTTTCTCTTTTGTTTCACAAGTTAAAAGACAAACCTGACGGATGAAGCGGTCAGTTCCCAGGTCGACCATTAAAGCCTACAAGAGAAAAGAAAAGGATAAAAAAGTGTATTACTCTTCAGACATCATTAAAAATAACACCTCATGATATTTCTGTATTATTCTGTATGTCCTGATGAAGTGGTCTGTCAAACTCCCCTGACAAACCTGTTTGTGAGAAGGAAGCATGAGGTCTTTGGCTGGAGCTGCCCTACTGCAGCTACTACTGCACTGGCTCTTTCCCAACTGGCCATACCAGAACTACACAAGGTCACTTTCTGTGTCTGCATCAAATGCTTAAACATGCAGTAGCTGAACAATGTCAAAGCTTAAAAGAGGCTTAAAAACAGCTTGAGTTTTTATAGATCTTTACAGGTGAACTAACAAGAAACACTTTGACAGCCAGGTATTGCAAGCACTAAAAAAGAAAATCACCAAGAAACTGTCACATTGGGTCAGGCTAATCTACATCATTTTTTGAATATCAAGCTGTTCCCCAACATGAGATCATATTAATTTTCATTCTCTTCACTAATTTCTATCTAAATTTCTTCCTGATTTCCGAGAGAATCATTGGCACTATTTATGATTTGTGTAAAAGCAGATCTGGATGTTACCATCTAAGCCGGTTAGCAGTTTTGAATCTTTCCCTATGGTTGGAAGTCACCTGCTGGTTCTGATATAATTAGACCAGAGGCAAAGAGGGGTGAAATATATAAAGGATTTACTCAGAACATGTATTGCTTTATTTTATCAGTCGACACAGAGATGTCCACTATCAAGAAAAAAAAACGCTTTCAATCACAGAGAGAAAAAAATAGAGACATTCTGGACAAGTGATAGATAATATAACAGACATCAGAGTGTGGGAAAGAAAACTGCATCCAGATGGTCAGAGAGAATCCAGAGCGAGTGAACTTACCTCTTCTACAGGCAGCTCTTTAAGCTTTGGCAACGAGCTGGACAGCAGCCCCACCAGGAAGGGAGTGGGACAGCAGACGATGTCCAACATGGACCCCGGCAGCACCGGGATGAAGGTGTGTTGCCAGGAGAAGGGGTAGAGCAGCGCCACCACTGCGAGCATGCAGCTGGACAGGGTGCTGGTGACGGGAGACGCACAAAGAGACGACACACAACATCAATCAACGCTGCCCTGCAGAGGCCACACCAGATTCAACTGAGAGCAGGCCAGACGTTTCAAGAGATAATGAAAAAAAAATAGTTTTCCTAAGCCAAACAGGGAGTGGTGAATTTGTGAATTTTTCCTTAAAAAAAAAACAAAAAAACAGCTCACTACAGCAATCGGGAACTTTTTGTCAAGTTCAAAAATATTTAAATCCTTATCATTAAATCATTGACTGGGGGACAAATTGAACTATAAGAGTTGCATTTCACCTCAAAGCTCTTTCCCAAAGTTAAATGCCCATGATCCTCTTTTCCTTGAAACAGTTACTTTTATATGAGCCGTAACAGCACAACTATGTACTCTGGCTTTAACACTTTGCTCCTGCAGCTCTTCTGCGGAGCAGCAGGATCCGACACACAGTTCTGACACTTTGACAAAGAGATCTCTCTGAAGGACTCACACCACAACAGCTTCTGGTGCATTATTATGACATTACTCTACTCTATCTGCAGGGGTGGCGTGACTCTGACATGTTGCTGTAGTTAAACTGGAGGCTTGTTGACGCAATAACCAACAAGCACCATTTTGGTTTAACTCCGACAGCTGTGGTATAACATCGAGATCACAAATAGCAGCCCATCTTTCTCACGATCCATCGCTTGTTGACAGTGGCTGACCCTCCTCCCCTCTGTCCTCTACATACTGTCCAGTCCATGTACACAAAGAGAGTGAAAATAAACTGTGGGTCCAATCACAGACATACACACAGAGACACACACAGTGTAGCAGTAAATCAGTATGGATCAAGAACAAGACCAGGGATAAAACATGGTATGCAAACGCACCCCACTTGAGATATATACACTTTTAATGAGGAATGTTTTCTGCGGTTGCTGTCATCAACAGCAGACAGAACATCCAAGTAAACACAAGCTTCTCCCTTTTATGTGACCTCATTCACGCTGAGTTGCAGCTTCAGCTGGCAAAACCTTTGAAGGACATACAGAGAACAGAGAGGATTTGAATCCATAATGAACGTGCTGAGATAAACAACAAACCGTGGGTATATGTTTGCCTGCAGGCCTTTTCATCTTCGCTTCCCATGAGTCAAATTGCCAAGATTAAAATGTGTTTTCTTGACAGGGTAAAATAGAATTACACCGGTAAAAACCCAAAGGCTACAATAACCACAGCGTTGAGTCTTTTTTAGGCCTCTTCCAGTTCACTTCATAACATGAAGCGCTTTGCTTTGGCTGGTCTGATTTCCATTTGCCTGAGGAGGGCTTGATAATTCCTAACAGATCCCATCTCCTGGGTTTGACGAGTTCCAACAGGGAGTGATGGGGCATGGATCTCTGAAAACCTTCGCCACAGGCTACACGCCGTCCGACACACCACTGATACCAAAAGGATCAATTACACTTATTCCCCAACCACACACTCGTGGGAGAAGATGAACTTGCAACGAAAACACACTGCACTTCCAGAGGTTGCCACTCAACTCTGGAAATAGTGAGGGACATTCCTGTTATATCCAGACCAAGAACACACATGGGCCATAATAAAAGCCATACAAAGAGAGATGGTTTCTAATAGGTGTGGATAATTTTAATAAGAATTAAAGCGGTATGGGTAAGGAACATTTCATGGGATGTCCCTTTTTTACTTCTGCATTTGACACGCCTTTGCTGTTTTGTCATATATGTCCATTGCATTGTGTTGAGGTGTTTTTTTTTGTCACTTAAATCATATATGAGACAGACAGGCTGTAATTACTAGTTTCTAAAAAATCATAGATGGAAGAAAAAGCTTTTATATAAAGGACTCTAGACAGGTTAAGACATTATCCTCCAGTGTGCCTCTCCTCTCTCCCGCTACTGTCGACAAACACCCTACGCCCACCACAACAAAAACAGTGCTGTCTGACTGGAAATACCCTCCAGATATTAGCTCGCCAGCTAATGAGACATTGAGCTGCCTTCATCAACTACTACACATTTTACATCAAATCGCTGCAACAGTGACAAATTGCCCACTCCAAGCTCACACACGATGAAAGCACACAATATTTCCTCAACAAAGGAGCTCCAGAACAATAGTATGACATAGCTAACCCATTTTACAAAAAAATACAGCATTTTTGTTCCTTGGTTGAGTTCAGGTGTTTGATAAATGCATACTTTTTTGGAGGTTAGGCAATTTTGTCTCTCGGGTCACAGGACACAGGAGCCTCTTTGGGTTTGTTAGCGTGATGTACAGCTGTGGAGAGGGACATGTTTTGATGTAGCATGGTGCAAAAAAAAACTTAGTTTATTATTTTATTATGTTATTATAAGAAGCGTAAGCAAGGGAAAAGACATTACCTGCAATATGCTAGCATTGCTGCTTGTGTGCAAGGAAACAGCAATCACCACTGGTGTCACTATTGAGAAGGAATTTCTGAAAGTTACCTAAAAACTCTTAAGCAGATATGGAGCCAAATTAGCATTGATGTGTGTTTCAGGCTACCCGGTGATTATAATTTCATGATTCACTCTCCTTTTAGCTCCCATTTGTAGAAATATTGAGTAGACCACCTTTAATGAAACAAATCCATAACGTAAAACGAGAATTCTACATAACATCACACACAAATAAAGTAAGAGTCAAAGATTATAATACAATAACTCAACTTGATTACAGAATTACATTAATAGAAAAAACAATTATGCCTGAGAATCCCAGGGATATAGAAAAGAAGCAGGTCTGCAGAGGTGAAAACTGTGCAGAGCTGTTATGTGCTGAGGTTTGGGAGCTAATCCTGACATATTAGCTCTCGTAGGTCTGCAAGGACTGGCTCAGTGTGTGTAAGGCTAAACTGGCCGATGCTCCAGGAAACATGGGATCGAGAGGCTTAGTCAGTGAAACCCAGAGGACAAGGGGAAAATTTCTGTGTCAGAGAAGGAGAGTGAGGGAGACAAAAGCCTGCACTGCCACATGCTTCACAGCTCTGGTAAAGCACTGCACTGAGTCAACCAGTCTTGGCTCTGATGCTTCTTGATTCCAAAGAGAGTAGGCTGGGAGAAAACTGAACCACAGCTGTCAGACACCAGCTGTGCTGCAAAGCTCCCCAAAACCTTCTTCAATGTTAAATCTCTTCCCAAACTCAAAATATCACCCAGGAAACATATACAGATGGTAACATATAGTAGAGAACATATAGACCTATACGATTTCTATGACAAGCTTTGTAGCTGTAAGAGTGTATTTTTATCCTCTTGCAGAATGTTCTCCGCTCCCTTAGTCCCCAAATGGTTTTCCCTCTCTTCCTGTCTATAAGTCTCTCCACCACCAGCTCTCAGTCTTGGCTGTCTGGCTCCACAGATGGCAGCAGAAGCCATTTTACAATGAAAAAAAGTCTTCCCAGTGGGAAACCCTATACATGTTCTTATTAAAAAACACAATAACGTCTGAGTTTGATCAAGGCTGTCTAGAGAGCAGACGAATGTGTGCAGGTGTGTGTGTATAAGAATGTCTACGTGTGTATGCGAGTGTCTACTCATGGATGTAAACATTCACCAGAGTGACACTGATGTAAAAATCAGCTGTTCAGGCTCTGGTAATGGCCGGCTCCTCCTCTTTTCTTTGAAAAACAGAAACATTTCACATGTTTACAGCGTGTGGATTTCATTCTACCTGAGTCAAATATCACATGGGAAACCGGTTAAGTTGTTAAAAGCGGTTTTGGCCTTGTGCCAGCACTGCAGAGCATGTTGGAGAAAGTGAATAGTGAAGAAAGAGGATTAAATGAAAAGATCCTGATTAGGAAAACGCCAGTCTTGAGTGTTAAAATCACTATTGATCACAATACTGCAGCTGCAGGTCATGTTGGTGTTCCACGTGCCTCCAACTCACCTCCAGAACAGAAGATCATCAGAATGGATCAGAAAATCCAGACTTTTTAAGCAGTTTTGAGTTTGCTTTTAGAGACCAGCGTTAAGGAGAAACCAGAGTGTCTATGCAGGAACCCAAGCAGCCGCCTGTACTACAGAGAAGTGAGCATGATTAATTCAACATGGCCCGGAGAAAAAGCTGTTAGAGCTATTGTTTAGTTTACCTCTACAGTCCCTTCCGTTTCACTCTTCCCTTCTCTCCTCCTCACAAACAAAGACTTCTCAGCTTTCATCACATTCCTCAAGCTTCTTCCTTACTACTGAAATCAATTAACTGCTATTTGAATGTGTTACTTCCAATTATTATAATGCAGGGGAGAATAAAACATATTTGCCTGTGGTACTCAAACCGAAGGTTTTTCCTTTTGGACAAACTTTTTTTTGGAGTAAAATATATATTGGATTTATGCTCAGGAGGGTATTATTGCTTTTCTTTGTCTTCCAAAGGGGGGCATGTCAGAAAAAGGGTTAAGAACTTCTGAACAATAGAATCACATCAGGGAAAGACATTAAAATCAAATATGCAGTAAAAATGTTTCTGTAGGAGTACTACATCACCATGCCCAAGGATAAATCCAGACATACAATTTGGTTACAATACTCAGCCCTTGCCTAAGGACTGACAGTGGCTGTTTACAAGTCTACAGCGCTGAGAAGAAACTCTCTCAGCGTTTGCAGGTCACTTGAGTTCAGCAATTACAGAGAGACATAGTTGATGATGAATTTATCTGACTAGGCATCTGACGTGTTATTACAGGCAGCGGTTGGTGAATAATCACTTAAAAAGAAATTGATAGTCTTCCATTGTTTCTTGTTTCACTACAATGACTCTCAAATAAAGGCAAAATGCCAACAAATTATCGTTTTAAGAGAAAGAAGAAAGTGTCTATGCAGGTTTTCATGTAGAAGCAACAACCTCCTTTGAGGTTAAGTGAATGTAACATGCCAAAGAAACGGAGGACAGACCCCACAGAGAAGTATTTCTTAACATGGCTTTTCCTCTCAGTTCCTGCTTGTATTGGATATACATTTCAAGGGAAAGAAACATACATCTTGTTCTACTGGCGCGGTATTTTGGGAATGGATTATGTACCAGAGCCCCAGTGGGAGCAGCCCTTTTATCATAGAAGTCATTAATGTTGCAGTGAGGCCCTGTTACTGTTTTTCAAAAGAAACTAAAACACAGGAGCTCTGCATGCAAGCATACATGCTTACACATTGAAACAAACACACATACACACACACACGCATACACACACGCACTATGGTTTGAGCAGATCATGCAGTAAAAGGCATCAGTCAAGGGCACTGACTATTTTTAAGCCACAAAATTATAGATTTCATATTTGTGATTTTATTTTTGTAGTTATTTCTGTTAACTGTAACCTAATTTGAAGTTTGAATATGTTCTATATGTACTTTAACTGCAGTGAAAATTTCTTTTTAGTTTGAGTGGTGGCACTATGATAAAAACGCTCACTCTGTATATTTTGTTGCACAGCATTTTGTGAAACTAATACAATTTTATAACACACTGTATTATGTATATATTATATGTATATATTATGTACTATGATTCAATCTTTTATGATGATTGATTTTATGATGTCTTTTTTGTCACTTATAACAAATATATATGTATATATGTCATATAAGTCATATGTATATGACTTGGACAGTATATTGTAATAGTATTGTATCATGAGTTAGTTTCCCACCCAGTGACTCCTTGATGCTATCACCTCTGATAATGAGCGTTTAAGACCGATTTTCTCAAGGGACACAGAGAGTGTCGCCACTCATACGCAGGGAGTGAACGTGGCATCATAAGTCAAATGGTGACAGTTGAGCCACGGATCGCAGAGGGCAGAGTCGCGCACACAGGAAGTGCATTCCTTCCCCTAACAGTCACTGCCCCCACTGATGTTTGTTTAAACTGGGCTCTGATACATGGAGAGATTACTTCTGTACTCAAATCTCCTCCCACTCCACCCTCGCCTGCAACGCTACAGAAGTATGCCGCTCTCTTCTGTGGAGGACAGATTGGGACACCAAGTCCTTGGAGACCTTTCACATCTTATCAGCCCCACCCTATTCTCCTTCTGCAGCGACGCTCGTGACCCACTTTAGCTCTTGTATCAGATCTGGCCTGACTGACTAAATAACCTGTTGCCTGACCTTCTGATTCTAATCATCACATAACAATTAATCAGTTCCACACTTGGTGCAACCATTAAACCTGAGCTGACTTGTATAAAGCTAGGTGTATATGCCTGTTTGTCAGACATTACTAGCTATGTAACTACAATTCTGCTTTCATCAGTTGGGACCATATATAGGACTGTATATAAATAATGGATGTAGGCAACGTGACGTCACCAGCATTGATTTGTGGAATCATGTTTTGAAGCCTTGAGTTTGGCCTTCTGTCTGTTGCCATCTTGGTTTTTTGGGACTGTGACTATAAATAAAGAGTACAGACCAACCTCCTAGTTGACAGCTAGCGGTTAGCCACCTTTTACTCAAAGCTTAATAGTCAGCCTTAATAAAATTTAAACATGAGCTATATAAAAAATGTACAAGGCATCTATGCGGATTGACTTGCTTTTTGGGCCAACAAGGAACTGCAGTTTTTGGCACTGCACCGCATTGGCTGCTTGGTTAAATTAGGCTGAGGGACACTAGCTGATGGTTTGTGAAAGTCAAGAAATATATATTAGTTTTGCAAGAATTAAGCATAGAAGGCTACAACAGTATGGCAGGGTGTGTAAAACACAACCCATAATACTGAAAATCATAGAGGACTACTGAAAGACCTGTATAGGGTCTTTTGACTGTCTGTATGATCATAATATCTGAAGTCACATGACATGCCAACTAAGTTATTTTATAATGAAATTTAAAAACTAAAAAGTCAGTCATGTTGAAAATTTTATCCCAAAGTATGTTGGATGATACACATTAGCTAATTCTCCTCAGAAAAGTTAAGACGTTGAAATAACCATCTTAAATTCTGAGAAATATTATTGCCAACATGTCTTTATGGAGAAAAACTAATCTAGAAATACAAGATATATTCTTTATACTGAACACTAAAATGCAGCTCTGCAAAAGTTCCATCCATGAGTGATATTTATCCATCTAATCATCCATCCATCCATGTCAGGGCTCTCAGGAGGGCTGAGGCCTATTACGACTCACATGAATTCAATTTAAATGAACTTTCGCTCCATTGGTCCTGAGACTGCAGTATTTTGTTAAAAATCCCTTAAATCATCCATTCTGAAATAATCTATTCGTTTTGAACAAATTATACAAAAAAATAAGTACAAAGGGTCAAATAAAGGTAACACAGAAAATCACTCACAGCACAAGAAGAACAAGAGTCAAAAATTAAAGAGGGGCGAGGGAGAAAGTGCCAAGATTCCTTCATAATGCCACTGGCATGATTACATTTTGCAGATGATGATTAATTTTTGCTCATGTAATTCTATTACCGAAATGGTTAGTGATATTAATGGCACGAGATGTTCCAGAGTAATATTCCATTTCTCTCTTCATCGTAGAGTTACATTCCATGAGGAAATACTTAGTACTGACTGACTGGGTAGAGCCTCACCTGAGTTTTTCAGCCACAAAGATGACTCTCCGCTCCAGCAGCAGCGAGGCAAAGACACGAATCACCTGCCGTACACTGAGGCAACTGAACAGACTGTCAAAGTCCACATGCTCCAGTCTGGAGTCGGTGGGCCGCCTCAACTCTATGACCTGAGCAAACACAAAGAATTGAAGTCATTGCAGTTTGTAGAACAATTTTGCTGTTAGGAGCATGTAATATTTAGGACTGAAAAGACAAGTTGTGTTCTGCTGTATCAGCAGCTCTGACCTCATTTCCCGCACCAGGCAGAAAGGTCTTTACTTTGATGATCTTCCCTGGTGCAGGGAAGGGCGACTCCATCAAACTCCTCATGAAGGGATAGACCAGGGCTGCTGAGACACCTCGCCGCCTCTCCACCTCATCCAGGATCTGAACATTTAGAGCAAAAAGGGATATTTCCGCAACATAATTCAAGTAACATCAACAACGTACAAGCCTCAGTGGAAATGTGTTGATATGAGCTGGTCTGTATACTGTACTGTATATAAATCATACTTTAAAAGAAAGAAGGTAGGCAAAAAAAGAGCAGTCATCAACATTAATAACCATGGATAGATTATTATATTGTTATGTGTTAGAGCAATAGCAATTGTCTGGAACTCAGTACTCATTTTCTGTTTTGAAAAATAGCAAATGAATTTCTTTCCATGTCTGTGTGATTGGAAAATTCCACCCAGTGTGCCTGTCTGCTTGTTTTGGTCCAAGCTGCCTCCTGTCTGGAAAGTTGATTGGAGAATCACTCGTTTTCAAGGTCATATATCACCTAGCTCTCCATCTCTTTTTTTTGTCTGTCTGTCTCGCTCTTTCTCTCTCTCTCTCACACACACACACATACACAACTACCTCTGAAATCAAACACTGCCATTCTGCTCCCATTTACCAGGAAAGCAAAAGCACTTGAAAGTCTTCAAAAGAAAATTAGATTCCTTTCCGTTGTGTCACAGGTTTGCTGCTGTACCATCCACAAAATGGAGCCAGTTCAGGCATTCACTATTGAAATATCGTAGGATGCAAAACCAGACAAACTATAGCACAAGTACACATTTAAATCTCTTATAGCTACAGTATATGGTTACTTAATATAGATTACACAGCTATTCTGCATTAACTCAACTACAAAGTTTCAGACCTTTCATTTCAGCTTTCAGATTTTTCATGTTTTGCCAACTTTTGATCACACTTCACCTACAGACTTAAAGGGCTTCACAAGGACCCCATTATTAAACACAGAAGACGCTACATGTCTGCACAATGTCTTTGAAATATACCATGCTCTAAATATTTTCATATAGCAGCTACTTTGTTTCAACAGTCTGGACCCGCTCACTTTGAATTAATAAGTAATCAGATAAGGCTGAGAGAGTCAAACACACCGACCGCTCTGCTCTGTGTTAGCACCACTGAGACAAAAGTGAAGGAAACAATTACTCTGGGAAATCAAGAAAGTGAAAAAAAGAGAGAGTGGAATAAGGTTTACCAGCGAGCAAGCATTTAGCAGAAGGTCTGCTGAAAGTAATTTACTTTAGATGTGAGATGGGTTAACCACAGCTGCACCACACACACACACACACACACACACACACACACACGGCTAGCGGACTGTGTTTGTATGTATGTGCATGTACATGAGACTGAGCTCACCGTGGAGAACAGGTCGAAACAGCCCAGTCGGCTGATGACACAGTACACCTCTGGAAGGCGAGGTCCTTTCCCACTTGGCTGTAAGAGAAAGAAATAGAAACCCATTGGACATGGGCAATGGCGGGTGGGATTTTTTTTTCTTTTTTGAACATAATCATAAGGGATAAGGCCATGATACTGTGACGATAAGTTGTTTAAATAGATCTGAAGTCTAAAATCTAGCCATCTGAATTGAAAGCCTTTCATGTGGATCCCGACTTCCTAAACACAGGTGATTTATCTGCTTCTGCTGATGGTATCTACCTTCCTATGTACACTCATAGGCCATTATGTGCTTTGAGACACCGGGGGCACAGACACAGACACTCAAACACACAGACACAAATGAACACAAGCACTCAAGAAACGCCAAACCACTTGTCCATATTAGGTATACAATTTTCTCCTCTTGTTTCTCCTCCGCTTTTCCAAATGGATGATTAAATCAACTATGTGGAGCTTGATTCAAGTCCTCAGGAATGCGTGGTTACTGCCAGCTGCTGGACAGACAGCGGGGAGGAAACAAAGTTACTGGAGGAGCGCCGCTCACCTCTTCTCCTACCTTCAATAAAATCTGTTGCTATCAAAATGAATTTCTGTCTGTCAGAGGAGATCAAGCGTGCGAGGAGCACAAGTTAGTTTGGCCTGAAGAATTCAAAAGATGTCGCCCAGTGCATGGAGAGTGGTAAAGACACTCCCTGTAAACCTCTGAGAACATACACACTGCAGTACTGTAAACATGCTCAGAAATACCAAACGGCAAACAAAATCACCACCACATTCACAGAATCCCCCACAGTCATGCCGAGTACCCGCAAGCTAAATGGGAAGTTCAACAGAGAACTTCAAAGCACTCTGCAGCCTCATTATAAAGAGGAAATGCTCCACAATGACAAAGTTAAACTTTTTCATGGGTTTTCTTTGTCTTGCCTTTCCTGAGAAACTCTTGTTAAATAGATAAGTCAATTTTTACTGAATTTCATCTTATATTTTATGCACTTTATTTTATGCTGCATTTTTAAAAAATATTAATATTAAAGGTCCCATAACATAGAAAGTGAAAGTTTTAATAGAGTTTTGAGTTCTTTAGATGTTGTTTTGTTTTAAAATGCTCAATCCACAGAGAAATGCACACAGCTTGTATTCTGACACTGTGCCTTAAAAAGAGTCTTCAGGACTCCCCTCCCACCCACCCCCATTCACAGCCATTCAGCCAATCAAAGAAATTCTCATTAACATTTATGTGACAAACATAAAACCTTCTTTCTAGAGCTCCAGAGAGAAACTTTTGAGAGGAGATGTAAAACTATATTGAAATGATTGTGGTCTGCAGACCACAAATATATTTTTAGGCCTATTTTCAAGCACAACCCAGGAAAAGTGTATGATCATACTATATCATACTCAACATAAATGTATAATATAAGATTTATATGTTTCATAATTTATAACCAAAAATTTTCGGTAATTTCCTGGGCAAACCTGAACAGCAAAGTGGTGAGAATTCCCTACACCCTGATGCAGATTAGCTGCTGTCTAGTTGCCTTTCCACGTGTTATTTTATGCTAAATAACACTACACTAATTTAGCCACAGGTTGATATATTTTGTGGTTGTTTGAATATATGTTTTTGACTTGTATTTGACAGTAGAGAAGCAGAGAAGAAAAAAGTTATGTGCTATGCACTGTTTGCAACCATTTGACTACCATGCCACTCCCAATGTTGTTGTAGTTTATAGATTTTTCTTTCCTGCTGCCACAATGGACAGTCACGCAACACACAGGAAGCACATATCACATGTTCAAATGAAAAGGTCTGTCACAACAAACAGGGCTCAGCAGGGTGAGAAACAGGGAGCGGAGGACAGGGAGCTGAACGGTGGCCTACCAGCAGCCGTCTGCAGTACCCGAACCTCCTGCTGCCGTCTTCTCCGGTCAACATGAAGGAAAAAGTCTCACTATAACAAAGAACAAGTGAATATTCATGAAAATCAACATGAATACAACATAGTACCTATCAGCTGCTGTACTACATGGATGAAAATTCAAAAATTGTCACAGCATAATCACAGTGAAACTTTAGATTGTCCTATAAGCCAGGTGGAGGTGGTTCAAGATAATTACACTAATAAGCTGTGTTGATGAACAACACGTAAAATAAGTATTGCTGTTATAGCTTCATAATGCTGTGCTCAGACAGAGGTAGATCATTTCCTCTTAAGCTTAATTTACGCAACAGCTGATATGTTCTAACAAGAAACAGACAAACAGATCAGTTCCTGATAATGATTCTCAGCCATACCTGGAGTACTCAGACACTGGACACCAGTCTTTTGCATCAGGGAAACAAAATTGAGGAATGGCTTTGAGCCTCTGTTCGGCCTCCCTTATCTGCTTGGTGGGCCTCTCTAGCTGTGAGAGGAGAGGAGAGGAGAGGAGAGGAGAGGAGAGGAGAGGGGAGGAGAGGAGAGGAGAGGAGAGGAGAGGAGAGTTAGTACATTCTCATTCAGATGACTGGACTTTGTTAAAGACTCCCATAGAGCTCAGAGTGACCAACATATGACCAGACTAACATGTTAAACCTTTGCCCCATCCGACTCTCCTAAACTTAACAATTAAGTGCATGTTTCCTCTGGCTGCCAACAATGTATGTCTCCCAAAGGACACTCCTGTCAAATCAAATTTTAAAATTTTAAAATATATTTTTGAATAACCGCTATAGAAATGTATCCTGATGTTTGATCCCAGGACTCCCTTAGCTCTGTGTTTTAAATCTAGATCTATTAAACCACAACTGACTGTTTTGTTTGTATCATGCACATGTATTCTTGTGCACTACTGACAATAAATTATCAACAAGTAATCACTGCTGCATGCAAAGATTTATGGCTTTTATTAATACTGTCATCAAACCCATTTTAAATATAGATTTTTTTCATTTTGACAAATTTCATAGTTTAATATTAAAGCTTTATAAAAGGGTCTGCAGTGATTTATCCGTGTGGTATTTTGGATTTGTAATTCCTGAGCTAAAGAGGGTTTAGCAATTGGGGCACACATGGGCATTTGTGGATTTTTGCTCCATGTAAAAACAAATCCAGTCACGGAGAATATATGTTATGCCAGCGCTAAAAGGTTTTCATGCCTTTACCTTGGGGAACTGATAGGTGACCTCTGGGGAGTAGGAGTTTTTGCTGGGTTTCTTTTTCAGAGAAACAACCACAAAATACTCAAAGAGTTCTCTCTCCTGCCACTCAATGAGCTGCAGCTCCAGTGTGCGGTAGCTAGGGGCCCGTCGGAGGATGGACTGCAGTTTCAACAACCTTTGCGTGTGAGCTAAGGAGGGAAGAAAGCATTACTTCACACTGAATGCAACTTTCAGTTCAGCATGCACACCTAAGACTCACAGGGATTCCTCAGCCAGTCAAAAAATTAAATGTCATTGTACTTTCTGTTGTAATTCACATTTACTGACATCACTAAGAGCTCATGTCAAGAATAGACAAAACACAATCAAATATTAATTTGTTTCATAATATAGACATGTAATTGCATAATTTACTGACATGGTTGTGAAAAATGTTTGGTAACAATTCATCCAGTCAAGCCAGGCTCTTTATTAAAACCAAAACTGCACTGGGAAGCTGTTCCACAGAGAGAAAAACAACTCTAAGAGAAAACTGAGGACAATCAGAAGTCCAGCGGACATGAAACGGACTCTATGGTCACTCACCTTTGAACCTGTCATCGGAGTCACTCTCACTCTCGCTGTTGTCATCTGGAGGCAGACATGAGACAGACAACAAGATTTTCTATGGGTCAAAGGGCAATTCCACAAACATGTGTTTATGTCACATGAAGGAACATAGCTAGGACTCTATGTGGGTGGCTGAGATGCAAATATTTACAAACTTATCTAGCCAGCGGATAAAAGGAAAAAGCAGAGCCCTCACCTCTCAGAGACGCAGTCTCAATGTTGGACATGGACAGCTTCTTAAGCCTCTTCTTTCCACGTTTAGTGCAGTAAATGGAGTTGATCCTCTGGACTAGCTGTATACAGATGAAAGAAGAGATTCTGTTTGGAAATCTCAACATTTGTATCTTTTGTTCCTAAGAATAAAGGAAGTAGATGGTATACACGGCCAAAAGTAACATTGTAAAATACTGTCCATGTGCTTTAAAGGTTGCAGAAAAATAGAATTGAAAGACTAAATTGAGAGTTCTTGAGAAAAGGAACCACAATGGCTAAAACTCACAACAGTGATTACATGCATTGAAGCACTGTGGTTATAAATATACCCCTTGTCTAAAACAAAAGCATTATAACTGATCCAGAGCTGCTCTCACTCTGACTGGGTTTCTACAGAAACTTGAGCTGGTCTGAGAAGCCGGACTGAGGACTGAGAACACCGACAGTGCTCTGCGAGGAGCTAGTGTAGGTGTTTGTGTAGGATCTGGCCGTGTGTACCTTGGGGATCCTCCAGTGCCTGTGTGAGGCCAGGGTATCACTGGTGCCACAGAGGCTATCATCCAGCAGGCCACAAGGCGAACCCGAAACACCCTGCTGGGTTAGAAGCAGCATTTCATCATGGCTGTGGCGTTTGGGCAACTGTGACAGCCTGTGGCTCTTCCTATCGCTTTGACCAGAGAGGCGGAGGGACTGGCTACTGGGTTTGGAAGGCAACTGGTCAAAGAGAACAGATTAGAGAAAGTTTAGTACCCTTTCACCTAGTATTCACCAAGATTTTTTTATTTTTTCTAGTGATGTCAAAATGAATGAAGAGAAGTGCTTCTGCGTTAAACAGTGGGAGACAAATCTGGCACTGGAACTACGTATGGAACATCACTAGGTCAAACTGTTTCCTGTAGAGCCACAAATGAGGTGTGACATTCTTTAGAGGATCTTTTCCAGGATATTCAGCACTGACATGTAGGGGAATCACTTTGCCACAGAAAAAACACATAATCACTGTTTACAAGAAGAAAATACACCGGCACTGTCCATCTAGGAAGGTTTATGACTTACCTGAGGTGGAGAGTTTAGCTTCCTGTCCATAGCGCTCCAAGATCTTTTGCTGTCCAAAAGACAAGACTTCCGACCGAAGCTCCTTCGCTTCAGGTCGACATCCTCGTATGGGTTCTCCTTCTCTGTGGGGATGATGAAGACGTGCGGCTCAGACATAAGGTCAACAGTAAAGTTAGCAACCGTCCAAGGACAGAGGCTCGTTTTGACAGGAGACAGAAGAGGTTATGAGGTTAAAGAAGGCAAACGGGGGGCAGTAAAGGGTGTCAGGGGCACAAAAGGGGGCCTCCCTATGGTTAGTCTGAAAGGAGATGAGTCATGAAAGGTAAGTCAAAGGTCACTCCCAGCTGGCTCAAGTGAACTCCCTTTTTTTTTTTCAAAACAGTTGCTGTTGGCACTGGGCCCCACAGGCCCCAGTGGGCCCAGCTGAAACGGCGGTGAGTCACTCTCCAGGCATGCAAACTGTCTGCTCTCAGTGAGGAAGAGGAGGGTCATCCTCTTAGACAATGATTTGGGATATATAAGTTGTGTTTTGGTATAAATATAATTAGAATAGCCTTTGTTATAACAGTACCAATCAAAAGTTTGGACACGTTTTCTTATTCGTTTGATGAGAAATTCAATAGGTTGCGATGTGTAGCACAACAAGCTAACAAAGCTCTGTAAACAGAACCACATTCAATTGTGCAGCGGTGTCTGCCTTATACAGATCTACTCTCTAGAGACTGAAAACGGGATTGCTGTTATTAATCTTTGGCGCCATTTCTAAACAAAGTACCATGCCCAAAGTCTTCCGGGCCAAGGAAGACGTCACCCAGTGCAGCAGTGAAACTCTTTTAAATGTTTTAGTAGTTCCTGGACAACAGCGGAGGTCTGTGGCCCGGAGGAATATCAGGCTTTGGATACAAAATACATGTAAGCAGGATGAGGTATTTGTTGATTTGGATCTGCACATGACAATAAGAACAATATTGAATATATATCCCTTAAGACCCTGACAAGGGTGTAAAATCCCGCAGGAAAAATGCACCTCAACACTCCCTAATAAGCACAGACATTTGCTACTGTATTCTCTGTAGATACACTCCAGTCAATAGATGATAGCAGAAATGGAAAGAAAAGGCAAATTACTGAGAACTGCTCAGCTTTCACTGATGTCACCTGGCAAAAGGCCAACTTCAATAAAGAGAAAACTTGTGTAACACCACAGTCCATGTCTATTCAGACATGTGCTCTGAGAATAGAATTTTTTGGCAGGGTCTGAAAAAGGTTGTGAGAAAGTGAAGAAACCACACTGAAGTATAAAAACAGAGCCAGATGGCGTCGAAATGCATGAGAGGAACTTAAAAGAAAGAAAAGCAGTGTTATCTGTCAATAGAAAGGAAAATAACAAATTCCAGTAAGTAGCTGTGTTCCTTCTTCCTGAGTAAACAACTCAGGATGTCAAACAATGAGTGCGCACGTTAAAAATGATTAACACAACAGGCAGAGATTTGTTCTGTTATCTATTTTTAGGTTAATTATTGAGCCATGAGGTAAGCACTCACACCCAGGCGCTCAAATGCAGAGCAGACGGCATACACTGCAAATGCTGTGTCACACAGTAAATTAGCTTACTGGAGTGATTTTCTGTGCATCATTGAAGCTGAGGAGCAGTATAAGAGGGCTTAGCCTGACCCCACGTTGTGCCTCAACTCCATTAAACTGAAGCAGCACTGTAATGAGAGCCTGCTGGGAAAATGATATGTCTGTATAGCTGCTTATGAACTGGAGGGTACTAATCTACTCCTCTGATTGTAAACATTCAGATCTCTCTCTAACACACTCACAGACACAGTATTATGTAGGGAGTGGACACACCTTGACTGCACTCTGTGATTGTCCGCTTGTGACCACATTGTACAAACGATGGCGAGTAACACACAGCAGCTTTGGCATCTTCTGTACCAAAGAATAACACAATTCAAGTTCAAAAGCACCAGTGCAACTTGAATTTGAATCACTCCTTTTGTAAACAAAACCTTCTCACAGATTTATTCACAAGAATAAAAGCAGCGATTCTACGTCAGTGAAGGTAACACTACACTGTGAGCGTGATCCATGCCAGGACTCGACATGCACAGGGTGTAATTCATCAGCCTGTAAACAAATGACACATTGACGCACCAACAACTACACCCTGCAGTAGCACTGTAGAACACAGCAAAAATTACTTCTAAGCATAACACCTGGCATCAACAAACAGTGCTGAAAGCCCAGATGTGAGGGAGCATCTTCATTTTTGTGCTAACTAAAGGTAAAGTAGATGTTCAAGGGGAAAAAGATTTAGCACTGGTTCTCTGTGTGAGACACTTTTTAAAATAGGGCCACAGAGGGACTGAGACATGGCTCATTTCCTACTGCTGTGGCTGCTTCTCAGATGGATCATCTGACCTGTAAACCACTGTGTAGCGGTGTTGGAAACCGCTGTTATCATTAGGACTTAGTTTGAAAACCTGTTTTGAAATAGTTGGAAAAAGCTGGAACAATGTGAACCTCACCAGGAGACAATGTCCTTGTCAGGAATAAACAGACATTGGCTGAAGTGCCTCTCAAAACTGCGAACTCTACACTCTACAGTGCTGCTGGAACAATGGGGGCTTTGTTGGGACTTATATGAAAATCAGTCATGCCCTTACGCTCTCTCCGAGACTGCTGCACATCCTCGGCTTCAATACGCTGCTGATGTGCCCGGCATTGAGCACCGATTTGAGATGGCTACTTGTGGAAATATCATGAAATGTAATACCTGCATATAAAAAACCACTCAGCCCTTATTTGGTCACCACTGAGCATTTATCATGAAAGATGTTTCAGCATGTGAAAACCTTTTTACAACACCTCAAAGTCAAGGCTTCGTCATAAGGCACAGACTTCATGATGCTTAAGCCAAACTATACTCACACTGACACACATTTCCACCACATTAAGTATGCACAGAAGGCCTGGGGTCATATGCTAGTGGAAAGGAATTTGGCTTCAATATGTCCAACAATTCATGCACACATTACCTCAGAGAACAAATGACTCGATACCGTTAACAGTGAGAAAGAGGACTTGTCTTGAAAAGAGTTGCAATGTGAGAAGATGATGCTGTATATTCCTAATTTAAGGTAAGTATAGAGATCTCTTTGACCTTAGTTTTGTTCTCTGGTTGTATGGTTATGGTTAAAACAATCCTGATCATTGAAAACATTGATTCATCCATCTCTATGAACAATGCTTTTATTGTATTTTTTAAACTGTATAAAAACTGCCAACATTTCTTGCAAAATGATTGGCAAACATTCTATGTAATGTGTCATTGAGTCATACAAAATGGTTATATTAAGACTATCTATTATTATTATTATTATTACTAATAATGTCAAAGTTTACATTTTAAACGCTCACCCTCTCAACAGGTGTCAGTAGATAAAGTGCTGGACGGCAGCGTGAAATTTATAGACAACCAGACAATCTTGACAGCAAAATACAGCCTGTACAACCACATGTTATCCATTAATCTCATTCTCAGGCCCCAGGAGTGTTCACTGACTGCTACCATGCTGACACTTTTCTATAGCCCCTGCAGGAGGAGGAGCTACTCTGACAATCTTATTAAACTGTAATAAGCCAGGAAAAACAGGGGCTACGGTATCATTTTCAGTAAAACATTTGACTTCTGGACACGAATACGCTCACTATCACCGTCATACTTCATGAGTGTACTCTTAATGGATATTCATACAGTAGTCAACGCGTAATTACTTATCCAAAACATAACAAAGTACAAAGCCATTATAAACTGTGTAAATAATTCCAACCATTTCAAAGCTTAATGCAATTGCAGTAAGACAGTTTACTCACTGTCACTGTTTTAATCATTGTAATATACTGTCTAATATGACTTTCTCTCCTTGATATGAGTTAAACTGCATCCAAAAGGCCTCGCAGACACCACACAGGACATCTCTCCTGTTTTCAAAGCTAACATAGGAGTGTGCTTACCTACTATGTCCTCATAAGCATTCTCCTCTAAAGTGCTTTTGGAATTGGGTCGACTCCGTGTGTCTGCGGTTAATGTGCCATTCTCTGCAGGTGAGGACGGATATGAAGATGGCAAGCTCGCAGCATCCTCCGACTCACAAGACTCTCTAGAAATGGGAAAAAAAGTCAAAACTAAACAAGACGGGAAAACATGTTGCAAACACAACACAGACAGGCAGAGACATGAAGTCCAGTACACTGGCCAACCAACAGAAAAGGTCTGAACAGGTGGTTAAGGCACTTTTAATCCTAATAACAAAAGTTCAAAAACATCAACATATCCCTCAATTGCATTACATCAGAAGCTACTGGGTAGTATAAAGAAAAGGGAGTTCCAGAAAAATGCCATGAGTAACATGTGCGTCAATTACAAGGAATTTCCTAAACACTTCTTAAGTCTTCATCTTACTATTTATGATTGGTCTCTTGCACACTTTAAGACACACATGATATGCTGTGGCACCGCAGAGGAACCTTCGTACATTAGAGCAGGAATCTACAGTACAGTCATGTCGGCCCATCGACAGCTCGCGGCTTTTAAGCTTGGTCTGAAATTGCTTGAACCACAAGAATTTTAAACACAGCCCAAGGCATGAACATTTAAGGATTTTCATCCCCATTTAACATTTGGAAAAATCTGGAGAGGCCCCACCCTCACACACGCAAAAAAAAAAACAAGGACATTTGATCCTGAAAACTATAAGTTAAGAATCTAAATTAGAGGAGACTACAGCAGCAAAGATTTAGCCAATATGAACGCAACAGAGTAGCGTGATAATTCAGTGTCATGTTTGGACATTCACAGCCACCCCTTTAAAGGAAGAGAATCACAGTTGCTTAAATTACAGTATGAGCATAAGATCATTTTTACTATGAAACCAAATATAGAATTTCTAGTAGCGTTTACAAATCAATAAGTATCTGGTCAATAGTGTACTATAAACATGTTATTGGCCAATTCAACCATCGAAATGTCAATCATGACTTTAAAGCACACAATATTTACAAATATCTTCAGTGGATAATAACAAAGCTTCAAGACTGATCTCCACTTCATATCCTAATTAAAAGAAACTTAAGGGAAATCTAATTTCTCCAACACAACAACCAAACTACAACACAAACACATGATTGTCAGACATGTTAGAAACTTTCATGATATGAGTCTAGATATCATCTTAGATTTTGATCATAATAGTGTGATGTGTCTATGTATGAGTGTTGGCTCTTCCAGGTTTTAAAGGCTGCATTACAATAAAACGATGTAAAGTTATGAACTCACCAGACACTTCTACTCGCTAAACATTAGTCTAGAAGATGATTATAATGTAATCTGTTTTTATAGAATTTACAAAATATAATAAAATGAATAGATACAAAAATTTATATTATCAATAATTATTCTCTGCTTTTATCCAATTAGTTGTATTAGTTAATTAGTCAGCTCAAGCAATTAGTATCCATGCTTGAGCTGACGTTCAATAATATTGAGTACCTTTACATCACTAATTGCAGAGACCTGATCCTTGTCTCACCTGTCCCGGATTCTGATGGGGGCGCTGCCCTCCGACTTTGCCGTGCGTGTCGTGCTGGGCGCTGGGGTCGAGGGCAGAGGCGGGGGAGACTCAGAGGCCGGAGGTAGTCCATTGGATGGCGATGTGCCCTTCTGGTTCGGTTTGGCTTCGTACTCAAAAGTGCGTCTGGGTTTAGGTAACGGGTTGACTGGACTACCGACAGAAGTCTGTTGGCTGGGTGGCTCAGGGCTCTCAGACCTGGTTGAACTCACACTAAACCTTTGTCTGAGTTTAGAGAGCTTATCAGACACCAATGTAGCATCTGGTTCAGTGGCCACTGAGCAAATGCTGCTGCGCTTGCTGGTGCATGTACTATCCAAGTCATCGCCGAGCACAAAAGACTTTTGTCTTATCTTGTCTGGAGCGTAGCAATTACTTAGATAACGTGGAGGAGCCGGGCTTGGATTCTCCTTCAGGGCTTGCTCTATCTTTTGTATCCTGTTGAGGACTGCCGAAGTCTCCTTCCGAGCGCACAGCGAGCGCGCAAATGTTCCCGAGGACTCTGTCTTGCTTAACCTTTTCTGGAAGCGTCCGAGGCCGTCTTTATCCGAGACCGCTTCCTCTTCCTCTGTGTAGGAGCATTCTGAGAATGCTGTGCTCATTCTGCGAACCCCCTTAAAGTCAAATGTCTTCTCGCTGCAGGGAGAAGAGAGCAGGCTTGGGCAGCCCTCGCTGCCACCTACGTGCTCTCCCCCTGGTCTTTTCTCCAGACACAAGCTCATCCTAGGCAGGGAGACCCTCCTACACTCCCATTCTGAGATCTTTTTGCGGATTGTGGTGGGGGGAACACCTACTACTGAGCGGGTGAGAGAGAGTGAGCGCTTGTGGCCCTGGTTGGGGGAAGGTCCCAGCGAGAGCGTGCTCCAACTCAACGGCCTGCTATTAAGTCCATCTCCCAGAGAGAGATCTCCTTGGTTGTCCTTCTGCTCTGGGTCGCCCTGACTTTCCTGACCCTCCTTGGTTTGACCTGAGGGCTTATAGATGGAGAGCCGGTTGTCCAGGCAACTGATGCTTTTGGATTTGGTGAGACGGCCTTGGGATTCACTGTCACGAGTGAGCAAGGCACCACTGCAGAGGGTGGCGATCTTGCTGTTCCAGCCAGCACGTACCAGGAACCTGCCGTCAGTCCTGACGTACCTGCTCTGTTTCCCAGAGTTCTCACCGTCACTGAGCAGAGGCTGCTGGCTCTGCCCCTGCCAGGTAGATAGAGCAGGACAGGGTGATGTAGATTGGCACCTAAAAAAAAAAAAGCTGTGAATAAACATGTACATTTTTCTTCAAAAAACAACATTTCAGTCTAGCAGGTAGGGATTAAAAAAAAGTTATAGCAGCTGCCAACAGCTCAACTCAACCCTGCTACAGCAAAAACTCAAAGTGGAACAGGAGGGAAACAACTCTTAAAGAATCGGCTGAAAATCCTGAATTAATTTCCAAGATCAAAGACCAAATGGAAACCTGAGCCACTTATTTTGGATAACCACAGGAAAGTATTCTGACTTTGGCAAAATGAGATTCAAATTAAGGCCAAAGGAAATACAGACAACATTAAAATGCCACTGTGGATTTTTCCCACATAATCAAAATATCTTTAGGAAAATCACAGTGGACCTCACACAGAAAGCTTAGCAAGATTTATTACAGCGGTCTTACCTGTAAAAATCTCCACACACCTCTCTGGTCCTCAAATCTTTCTGCTGCTAAGTGATACTAGGTGTTACTCCCCGCTCACTGCTGACTATATCATTGTTCACCGCACACACACACAGTTTCTCACGGTGCTCGCCTCATTAACGATTTCCACAGAGACAAACTTTCCCTGTAGATCTCAGACACCACAGTAGTCATGGTCTTTCAGGAACCTTGTCATGACTTGGACGCTGGCGAGGTCTTGCGAAAGTGAAGCGTTGGTAGATCTGATGTCACAGCTATGGTTAAAATAACAAACGTTATATGGGAGGAGGAGGAAGCTGAGGGCTGTGGACTGTGATCCAACAATGCAGGTTGGGACAGATCTGGCTTCACACCTTTCTGCCCTTCCCTGGATTCATTCCTCATGCTCCAGGGCGGGGAGACTTTTACAACACCTAAGAACCTGCAAGCTGCAAGCATGATGGATGCATCTTATCTTACTTCCCTTAAAGAAATATGAGATCTCAAGGTGATGTCTCTCAGAAAATTTCTTCTGTAGAATTCTGTTGTGTGCTGCATGGATTTTTAAGAGCTCTATTCTCAGAATACTGTGATTAATCAGACTGATAAAAAGGCCTAAAAAGTTTGAGCTTAGTTGAGAATGAATTCAATGGATATAATAGTTCTCATGAAGTATGGTCCCACTGTTGTTTTCAATCTAATATTTAATATTGATGGATTAATAACTGTCAGTATATCTGAATTTAACTTATAATTTATTAGAACCTATTATTTAGCAGTCCAACACATGAAATGCTGCAGTGGTCCAGTAGGGAGCTATGAGAATTTGTCTGGCAAATTAAAACCCAACTGGAACTTGGAAAAACTCCTCAATGAACTGCCAAGTCATGTGGCTGAAGTAGGCAGCCAGAGAGAGAGAAAGAGAGGTTAAACATCTCTGAAGTTAAATATCAATGGATTTGTTTTAGTAGCAACCAGACCAAACACTCATTAATGAATGTCTAATGTCACTTCTAATGGATGTCATCATTCTTTTATATACTTCTTTTGGTTCACACGCCAGTATCTAATAAACATACATTGCGTTGTTGACCTAGCAACAGATTATATACTGTAAAAATAAAATCCTAAAATCTTTATGCTGTAAATGTTAGACAGTGATATGTGAGACCTCTCACTTTTAGACACAAAAACTCATCTTTGTTTTAGGGGGTTCTGGTGGGTTGAATCACTCTTGTAAAAATAAGCCTAGTGTAGTCAGCTTCAGCTGGGCCGGCCGCACATGAAGTACAACACAAAGCACTGGATGCCAGTGACGACCTGGCCTCTGGCTTTCTCTCAGGCTACCAGGGCCAGTTAACCACAAGCCACTTCCTGTTACTGACCAGGGCGGAGGAACAGGCCTTTCACAGGAGCAGCACTTCGACTGTTATAGGTCAACATAGATAAGTATGTCATTGTGGCCTTGTTCGCCACTTATTTAGCAAATAGTATGTCCCAAGGACACATTTTAATCAGGAGAGTTTAAGGTTAAATTTGCTGACAGATCAGTATATAAGATAAATTTAGTCCATATACATTTGCGGGTGTATTTAAGTGTAAAAATTGGTCTCTGGATTGTGTTTTTGTATTTGACTTTGATCTTTGAGGTATTAGACATTTATTCAAACTAAAATGTCAAAACACACGCAGGATGATAAATTGTTTTTGCTGTTTCCTTTTGCTATTTTTGCATGTTGGGGCATGTTACCATGTGTGTATTAAAATTATGCTTCCAGTCTGATGTCAGATTGATTTCACATCTATAAATAATACCTCTCAATTTGGTAATTTTTCTAGAGTTAAAGCACATATGTACATGGAATTTTAAAGAATCTAGAGTAACATGAGCCCATGAAGCTGTTAATAGGACTGTACTACAAAGACAAACACATTAATCAAAAGAGGCTAAATGCGCAATCATCATGTTAAAGGAATGCAGCCAAGGTCAGAGAGATTTGTGCTCCTGAGATAAGTGTTCCGTGCATTCATATTCACCAGAACCTTGGGAATACCTTGGGAATAACGTTAAGTGCACATTTACCACCGAATGGAAGCAACAGATTTGTATCAACATCCAAATATTAGCATTATGATTAAAATGTGCGTGGTTTGCCACTTCCAGTAGGACTAATTTACACCACAAGCAATTACATAAACCAGCTGCCGCAGCTTCCACAGGATCTGCTGAGTGAGAAATACCGTCCTGAGTGTTAACCACCACTGCCTCACCAGCACAGAAAAGTCAGAGGGAATTAATAAGCAACACTGCAGGTTCAATAGTAAAAATACTATATACAGTACAAGAAACACCAAAAATAACAGTTGTCTAGTTCAGAATAAGACATCATCCTGTCACAAGGTGGTGTGAATGGTGACGGTGTAAACAGACCTCATTTGACAGCTGTTATGTACAACTGTCATAAATGACGTGTGACAAGAGAATAAATATGTTCACACCAAACTGACTATTCCTTCTGAGACATTCTGGTGGAAGACTGTTTTGGACATGGTACAAATGGACAGGGTGACAGACTGTAAAACTGAACAGTCTAGATATCACATATCATTCTCAAAGTTTGTTTTTCTCTCGCAGCAGGACACTGTCAGCTCTCTACATGCTAACACAAGCTTCAGCTCACTACTCACAGTAAAGAGTTGGATGGGGGCCTTGTCTAGGATACAGGATCGTACTTGCAAAACACTGGGAAGTCTTGTAATGAACGACAGTCTTTCGCTGTAGTTTCCCATGAAAAAAAGAGCAGCAGTTTCTTTCTCAAATCCAAGGAAGATAAATATCCCGTCAGGTAGATACTTTGAGAACCATATGACACGACTGGAACAGCAGACCAACTTACACACCCGTTGCTAGCCATCACTGACCTGTCTGGGTTGTCCCGAGGAGTTTTAACCCCTCCTGTACGAGGCACAGCCTTCGAACTCTTGTTGGCGGTCATGTTTGTCTGCAAACCGCCCACTCACCTGAGGGACAAACACAAGGATGTGAAATATTAGAAAAGCTGCATTAAATTAAAGCATTAGCATTTTTAATCCAGCGACACAAAAAACAATAGAAGACTAACATTTTTTTTACAGCTAGAGAAAGGACCAATGACAGAAGGGATCCGAGTAGAGTAAAGCGACAGTGATTACACTACAATACAATTGAATCTACAATGAAAATATTGCGAATGGGGGCTACTTTTCTGTCTTAAATCTCCTTGTCATTTAAACCAGTTGTAGACCAAGTGATTATTTGGTTAATTCACAAAAATATCTGCAGATTTATTAAAAAAGAAAACAATTTGCCAGAGAAACTGTGATACTTCAGACATAGCTATCTCTTTACCTTGAACATTAAAGATACCATATCATGCAAATCGATACCTGTATGTTTTATTTTACTCTTGATAAGGTCTAGGTGTTATATAAAAACTGCAAAAACACTCAGAAAAACTCATTTGTGCCTCCTTGTCCTGTGATGTCATGCAGTAGCTTCCTTTACTTGTAGAGGTTCCTAGTATGGCCCGCCTGCCCCCTCTGTTACACCTAAAGTTTCAAGTGAAAATCAGCCAATCAGAAGTGTGGCTCATAAATATCTATGAGACAGACTAAAAATGACCTCTGCATTTTGGAGCTCCAGTGAGGTGCTTGAGAGAACATTATCAAACTATACTGAGTTCAGTTTTTGTTTCAAAAAACCCTTAACAGTGCATGATATGGAACCTTTAAACAACACGAAACAACACAAAACTACATAGCTGTAATGGAAAACGGTAAATTGAGTTAGAAACATCCAATAACTATATTCTTTTTTAACATTTTGTTTTACATGTGGTTCAAAAATAAACTTATTGATGCTCTCTGGTGGAAAGACAACATAATGGAGACACTGTTTATTTACACTCTAAATTACTGTAATCTTTGGCATTTCTGATCTGCAATTTCTTTCTAAGCTGATATGTACATGGACATCAATAAGCAACCTTTCGCCAATATATATACTATATTTACTGATCTAGAGTGGTTCAATATCTCATCTATTTAATGTATAATCAAATTATCCCTGTCTGAGATCCTGCCTCTACCCAAATACAATGCAGGTGAACAGATGTTTCAATGGATGTGAATGGCTGTGTGTGTTGCCAAAAGCATCCAGGCATGCTTAAACCATAGATCAATTAAATTTTAAATCCTAACAGACAAAAAAACTGTGAAGATAACTTCTTTACAACAAAGTCATTCTGGACCCAGTCTTAAATTAGCAGTTACTTAAACACTCCCTTCAAACTGCAGGCCATTGCCCCTGAAAATCCCTTCTTTAAATGCTGCATTGACCCTTTCAAGAAAAGCTCAAAATGATTGTTCTGGTGCATAAGGAGGTCAAATGGAGATCCATAGAGATCAGAGGTGGAGGATGGGAGGGTGCTTGGCAGCATGACTTGTTTACAGGAAGTTGTTGTATGAAGTAGCCAGCCAACCAGTAGTGCAGCTGAGTCCTATAGAGACAGATGAGGAGAGAGAGGGAGCATTCCTGCTGTCAGCTATTTCCTGTGACTGTGGACTGTGAGACTAAGAGGACGGGCCATGCATCATTATTTTCATCAAGCACAAAGAATGGTGTTGTCCTGTCCTGCGTACAACTTTTCTCTCCTGTTGTCATTTTGTGTTTCAGAGTATGAGAGGAAAATTAAAACCACTCGCATTTTTACAGATAACAGGCAGAATTTTACATGTAAAAGTGCACACACTAAAGTTGGCAAGTATACAGGTGACTTGGAGAGAAAGTTACTTATCGAACGTGACTTTCTTCCAAAATTAGAATCATTCTCAAATTATTTTAAAAAATCTAAGAGCCTAAGATATGTTCGGACCAAAGAATATTGATATATATACACTGCTCTGTAAAGACACCAAAAAGGCAAAAAGTTAACAAAGATTAGCTAAACAATGTATCTGTGATTGCATGTTTGAGCAAAACAAACCATCCTGTATATATAAAATAAGAAAGATAATTGAGAAATAATGTAGAATTTGAGAAATCTGTACTGTGTAACATCATCTCTTCTTAATACCTACAGAAACAATATGGTATGTTTAGCTAGTGAAACTCAATATTCTCACTGACTCTTAAGATTTTTCTCTGACACATTAAGTATTGATGGCTTTTAATTTGCAACACATTAAAGTAAATGATGAGAGAATAACTGAAATCAGATGTGAGACACGAAGAAGAGAAGACTACTAACATTTCAAATGATGTTAACTCTTTACACCTTTCTTATATTCATTTGTATGAATTCTAGTCTTTTTTAATTATTTTTTTTTTTTATTAAGAAAGTTACGTTAACTGAAATAGGTCACAGGAGGCCCAAGACGGACTTTGCAGTGTAAACACCAAGGCGTTAGCCAACTGACTTCCTGAGGTCTGATACCATCTCCCTACACAAAATCACGGTCTGCAAACAACCACTTCTAAGAAAGCTCTAGAGTACATTTGAAGTGCATTCAACCAGACTGAAGACAAATTTTCTCTTGAGATGTCAGAGCCGAAGGCAAGTTAACAGTCAACTGTGAAAATTCAACAGCTTCATGCTGATTTGGAACATTCTTTGAACCACAACTGGGTTTTGATGTCAAACCTGACAGTGGTTTCCATGTTTTGGAACTCTGACTATATGTTCAACATGCATCCAACATTACAACACAATTAAAAAGGATGATATGTCCTCTTTAATGGAGGCGAAAACACTTGACATTGGCTGGTGTGTTATTCAAGACATTAGTTCTCCAAGAATAATAACTAAGTTGGGTTATAATTTACAAAATACATAATACTGGAATACATCTTTTATTTGAGTTATTTAAAATAGACAGTATAGCATAGAAAAGACATGCAGGTCATGTCAATGTGTCAGGATACACCACTGCCCAAGTGCACCACTGTTTCTCAAGAACCAACAATTTCATCAAATTTTCAAAATCAAAAATTACAGCTTCATTAATCTCTTAACGGTACTTTAACATAGGGCTGGACAATATATCTATATTACATTGAAATTGTGATATCAGACCAGATTTTGTGTTAGATTACTATATTGTGATATGACATAAGTGTTGTTACTTCCTGACTGTATATACAGTAAAGTGATGTAATGTTCTGAACTTACCAAACCAGTTCTAGCTGTTCTGCTGCTGCCTTTACTCACTTAGTCATTATATCCACTTTACTGATGATTATTTATCAAAAACCTCATTGTGTAAACATTTTGTGAAAGCGCCAATAGCCATCCCTACAATACTGTTGTAATATCACTATCGAAGAATTAGTCGAAAGCATTATATTTGATTTTGTCCATATCGCTCAGTTCTACTTTAACGATCAAGTCATCCTTCAGAATGAATGAATGTCTGTCTTTGGTTAAAACAAGCGAAGAAATCCCAAGAGCCAAACTCTCCCTTTTAGAAATTCAACACCACCATCCTAATGATCCATTCCTGGGGTTTTCCTGTTTTTTTTTTTTTTCATGTTCAAGTCAAAAAAGTACTAATTGATTACATGAGAGGCATATCAATGACGCATATTTTCCTCAGCAACAAGAGTATATTCATGAGATGGAACTGCAACAGTGTCTCCATTTGACTATTGGGGCTGGAATAAAAGAGCCCTTTGTGTTCAATAAGTCCTTGAGAGGGAGATGTGGTTAAAAAGTAAGTCTTTTATTATCAGCCGTGTGTGCGTGCTTGCATGCGTGTGCACGCGTGTGTATGTGTGTGAAATAGAGAGTCTTAATTAGGTAAATATCTTTCAAAAGAGCGCCCACACGTCCTTGGCCCTGTCAAGTTTGACAGATCATCTGATCTCCTCGCTCCATGCAGGAATGTACTAATATTTGCCCTATCCATCAGACCGCCGCTGCATTGAAAATGTTGAAGAATGTTTTCAAAGGGTGAAAGAAAGCACAAGAGAGGGGCTGAACCACCTGGAGCCCATGCCAAGAAGAGCTTCTTTCTCATTCAACAAAGACGCAAATATGCAGCACCTGGCACTTGAGGTTCACTCTATGAGATAACGTCATGATGGACAAACTTTCATTAACCTCGTGCAACTGGGTTTTCTTTAAGATCTTTGTTTATCCTCAAAGGCATACAGGCGGCGGGGGGGGGGGGACACAACAGCTTCCATAAACAGAGGCTAATACAATCCTCCTCTACAGTCTGCTGCTACTTAGCTTTCCTGGCTGACCCGGTGCTCTGTTTCTGCTGATCAGCAACCTGTCCTCAAGGTTTTTAAAAAAAAAAAAAAAAAAAACACCACAGAGTTTACGGGGAGCCAAGAAGCAATGGGCACAGGAAGAGTGAAAATCTCTGCACATTCTCAACTCTTTCCAGACGTCACAACTCACTGGCAGACATGAGTGCATGAGCCCACACACTGATCCACACCTTTTTGCAATATCTACAGACAGACCAGATTTGTGCGCGCACACGCTGCACAAAAAAAAAAAACACAACGTGAAAGAAAAACCCCGGCACTGAAACAGAAAGACTGATGTATTATATACTAAATGTATGTATTCCGTTCATTATCTGTCTCTGGAGGGCAGTTTAAGGCTCTGACAGCCTCTGTGTGTCTCTATGTAAAAGAAAACCACCAAGGTCGATGCTATTGGCAGTTGCACATAGCCATACCGACATAATTACCCACATACTCTACCACATACTTTACCATACTGCCACTATATAGCTCAGTTGGCCAGGTGGAACCAATTGTTGGAATCTTTTTTTTATCTCCTTTTTTAGCCATTCAGCTTTTTTTTTTACTGAGCAATCAGGGCGTATTTGCTCTTTGTGGAAAAGAGGGAAAACCCTTCTGTGAAACCTAGATATGAGCATGCACAGCTGCAGAGGCAGGCATGTGGAAAACAGGCTTAGATCCATCTAGCCGCAGTTGGAGGGGGGACACACACTAAAATTTGTGTCACAAACCTGACCTCTGACACAAAGTCTTTGACTTTTGCAAGAACATAAAGTAGATACGATAAATCTTTTTTTTTTGCACTGTCTTTAAAGTGGAAGGAGACAACTTTTCAACTCCCCATACACAGGTGTTGTGGCTAAGTCTGTACCCCTGTCGTTACGTGTTTTCTCTCACCTCAACCTTCACACAGGGCAGTTTCTAGCTTTTTGGGGGCCCTATCCAAAATATTTTGTCTCTACACCCCCACACGCTCCCATTTTCCTCAGAACACTTTGGAAAAAAGAGAGGAGAAAGAAGAGAGTTCAGTGAAAAGAGGTTTAAATTGTCACAATTTTTATATTGAATTTGAAAACAGGCAAAAGCTATTGAGCTGATTATTATGACTATTTTGATCAATCGCTCTATATACTTAATGTCCTCTGTTTTTCATTTATCATCAAATTAATACTTGTGACATGAGAGGTCAATGAATGAATGAAGTAACTGGAAGTGACGTTAACACGGAAATGGCTTCAATCCCTTTATCAAATGATCTGGAACCTGGTCTACATGTCAAGGTCTGATAATTATTTTCTGAGACCAAAGTAAGCGATTTATTACAGGCCGTCTACTCTGTAAAGAGGCTTTGTAAATCGCCAGCTTTAAGAGAGGACACGCACCACTTATTCTGAATATCAACAGGTTCTGACGAGTGTTAAAGAGCTGAAAACCTCATAAACACAGCTGACAGTGTTTGCACTCACAGGCATCAAGGCTGATGTCTGGCTGCTTGTATCTGAATAAGCACAGCGTGTTCACATGGTGGAGAGGCTGTAAACCCCGGATTATAAGAGAATGATGTCATACAAATGTAGCTCGCATTGGGAGACAACAGGATGAGCTAAAAGATGTCCTCTTCTACTCTAATCAGCATGTCAAACACAAAGGAAACAGGGGGTATGTATAAAAAAGAACTTGAGTTCAACTCTGCTCCATTTGCTTCGACACAGACGCTTTCTTGCAGCACGTCATTACCTCTGGGATAGTGACTCACTCGCTTCTCATAATCCTAGTAAGTAGTAGGGAGGTTATAACGTATGATTTAGAGCCATGTGATTGTGAAACCAAAGCTGAAACCTGGTAAAATACAGCCACAGCCTACGACCACAGCCACTTGTAGCGTAGGTTTTACAAATAGAACTGAGCAGAATGATGAGTATTTATATGCACATTCATGCGAGTCAATGAAGCATGGAAGCAAGATTTTGTTCATATCAATGGGATATTTCACTCAGTGGTTGATGACTTTGGTGAAGCTTAGGGGTTCCACAACAAGAGATGGTCATGTGACCTCGACCCTGGTTAAGATGCATGGTCCTGAATGAGAAATCGGCCAAATAGAGCAGATATTTAAAAAAGTTCCTTTTGGCTGAATCAAATGCTTTATAGCGTTTCAGACTCTTGTACTCAGCAACTCTAAGGCTCCAAAGTATATAAAGTAAATAAAATTACCTATTTCTGTCAGGATATGTCTTCTCTAAGTTATCTACTATCATGTCATTAGAAATAAAGCTGTATGAGTAACATTTTGATTTTGAGGGTCATCATTTACTACAATTCATCTATTCTTACAAGGTACTATTTTTTCTATTAAAAACAGGGACAGTTCACACCATAACACAATTTATCTCCTGCTTATTTACACACATATGTTAGATGTGAAAAATGTAATAAAGCAACATTGTTATTACTTTTTTTAGCACTTGTCATCAACTATCTGGATGTATATACAATGGAAAAACAGGAAAGAGAAGTTTTATTTTGATAAGCAAGGCTCACTAATGTTGCACTAAAAAAGGAAACAGAAGAGGCTCCTCAATAGCTTTATCTATTATAATATCCAGTGACTAGAGACGGTTATTGTTTGATCTGCACAATGCAAAGTTTTTCGGGAAATAAAGCTCAGTTTATTAGGTTTACATTGTGTGTAAAGTAAGCCTATATGAAATGAGTCTTCATTCATCATAACACATACGTAAGCAGTCATGATACATGGAAAAATCCCCTTTTTTTGTAAATGACTTTAAAAATAGAATCTGATGTATCAAATACACATGGTGATAGAAAAGATGAGTTCGATTTTAATAATCCAAGTGTAGAAGGTGGCGGGAAAACAGATCAAATGCTAATCTAACATTGATAGATTCATTTAAAAAGAATTCTGGATCCAGTTTAACATAAAAACTCAAATTAAATTATATTATAATTTTAAATGACAAGTGGAGATAATATATAATATAATTGACTAGTAATTAAGCAACTATACAACAACTATATGGAAATGAACACAAGGTATGTTTACCTGTGTTTGTTTGACATTATTAGATTGCTACATTAAATCTTTACTTTATTAATCAATCAATCAATCTTAAACATTGATTAATTGACTAATAATAACAACAGTGTTAGATTTGAATACTTCATCTTGGGCTCTAGGGAATTAGGGTGGCTGTTTGTTTGCAATGTTTCATAGACCAAACAATTAATTGATTAATTAAAAAAAGATAATCTACATTACATAAGAGCTGCAATGATTAATCAAATAATCGATAAGTCACTCAACCAAAAATAAATCACCAAAAGGTTTGTCCTCAATTAATCGTCCTGTGTCTTTTTACGAGACAAAATGACAGAATTATCTGGTTCAAGCTTTTTACAGTCCAAACAACTAATTGATTAATCTAGAAAATAAATGACAGATTAATCAATAATGAAAGTAATCATTAGTTGCAAGCCCAAATCCATCAGGAGTAAGTACACAGTGCAGATTGATACACTGCAGTATGTACTGATCATGTGCTGTAGGCTATGGGAAAAGGTGTATGAATATAACAATGAATATGACAAAAAAAATTGCTTCAGTAAAAGTATCCTATTAGAATATTACTTAAGTATCTGATATTAAATGTACATATTGAAAATAAAAGTAGAAGTAAATGCTTTTGGTAAAAAAAAAGAAAAAAGAAAGAAAGCAGGTAGAATTTACAGAATGGATAAGTATATTATCAGTGTTTGTGCATCACTGGAATCTTCAGGCTCCCACATCACATTTGAATATTGAACCAGAATTGGCTTCCAAAGAATTTGTGATGTCACAAGTCATGCTCATATCAGGTGGTTTGCTGTCTGTTTCCACTAGATTTAAATTTTATTTTGTAATAAGTAAGAAAAACATGCTTAGAGAGAATGTAGCCGCGTAAAAGTGAAAGTTGAGAGAAGTACAACAACTCAAAGTACAGACACTACTATTAACACTCTATTATTAAACCCCTGGCTGCATAACGTCAACGAGACAGCTGCTTGGGTTCAAATCTCGCATAATATGACCATAACCATATAAGACTAAACACACAGCACATTTTTTTCATGTGGGCTTTTATCTCCTAAACCTACAACAGGAAAAGGACACCGTCCTGCTGCTGTTCACATTCAGATAACTCGCTCTAATTACAATCCACAGCAGCCTGTCCGCTGGGACATTTTTCTGCATTCAGAGGGTCAACTCAAAGACAAAACAACAGTCTGTGTTTGCAGCCAGTTGCTGCACTTCATGGTTAAACATGTCTGTGACCAAATATGGTCACATGGACATTTGGGCTACACTTCAAACACCTTTTTTTACACGAGTTTTGTAGAATTCCACCCCCCTTACTAGTTTGTACCGCTAGCACAACATTTAGCCTGTAACCTCACCGCTTTAAAAAAAAAAAAAAAAGTCTAAACTAGCTGATTTTTTTACCTCCGGGTTCCTCCTCACATCCATCGCTGCTGACATGTTCAGATTGTAATCCGTTTTCGTCTCTATGCGGTGAAAAACTTTGGCTGGTTCGGCCGGATACCTGCCCTTCTCAATAAACTCCGACTCATGTCTTTCCAACCAAAACCGACACACACACACATACTCACACTCTCCCTCACACATACACACACACACACATACTCACACACACACACACTCACACACACACACACACACACACACACAAAGACAGAAAAAAGAAAAAGCCCTCCTGCCTCCCCTCTCACGACCGCTGCAGAGTGGGGAGGCAGGACTTGTTGCCATGGAAACAGGTTGTTTGCCCCCCACCTCTCTCTCTCTCTCTGTCTCTCTCTCCCTGGTCCTGGCCCCATGCCCTCCTCAGACAGGCATTCAGACCCTCTCCCTTGTGCATTGTCAGGGTGGGCTGAGGAGTGTGGATGAATATTCACGAGCTGAAGGGGATGCTGCTCAATAGGAATACATTTCACCCACACACACACACACACACACACATGCACACACACACACTCACACAGGCACACACACACAAAGATGTCTTTCATTTGTCAGAAAATGATTGTTGTAACCAAGCAGCGCACAGCCCGGAATTCAGTTTGAATCCAACGTTGGCGGCATTATTGTATCTCTGCTAGGCTATTTTATATTTACTAATCATTTTATTAGATCATTTTGCATTTTTAAATATAATTTAACTAGCTTACATTAGTTCTATAATGGAATAACTTGTGCTATGGAATAACACAACTACTTGAGCTCCCTATTTTTCAGTTTTTCTGCTATAAATGATAATAAATATGGAATATCTCTACACCCACAAAGGGTATATGTCAAAAGAAATCTCCAACATGTGAGGTGACGACAGAAGTGTCAGAATCAATTTACCTGTATGTTGCTGTGGCAGAGCAAATATACCTTGAATATTAAAAAAAAAAAAAAATCTAACATTGTGTTTTACAACAGAAAAGTACTTTATTTAAAAGTTAAAACAAGACCAAACTGACCCAAATTATGAAAAACAATGAAATAAATAAGAAAAAATATCTGTAATGCAGAAGAGTTCAAAGATCAAATATTTGTCATTGAAGTCACACTGAGGATCATTACAGAACATGAAGAATAAACTGTAAGATGATTAAAAATGGACTATAAAGGACAGCACAAATCTAAATTAAATATCAAAACAGTGGTTTCAGCCCTACCACTGATATTATATATAACTATTTTCTTGTTGTATTGATGGTGTGGATATTGATGATAGATATTGATACTCTAACAGTAACATTGTGTTTTACTACAGATAAAAATATTAATTTAGTGTTGTAACTGAGGTTTTCTCATGCAATATATGAATAAAACTCAATGCTGCCCCTGTATCGGGGGATTTAGGATTTTAACAGGTTAAGGCACCTTGAGTAATTTTTATATTCTGATCTTATGCTTAATCGTCTCCTAATTGCTATTTGAGGTTGTTTGCCTATGTTGTGATTTTAATGTTTTACCTGAAATATATTGAATTGCCCTGTGTTGAGTTGTGCTGTATAAATAACGCCGCCTTGCCTATTTTTAAATGTTAAAAATCCAACTATGACGTAGCTACAATTAGCTTCACCACAACATGTATCAACAATAATAATACCGTATAAATAATTGTAGAAAGACCTGTTCATCCTTTGTCCAAAGAGTAAAATATTATTCTGAAAAGTATTAAGTACCTAAAAGTACCTTAAAACTGTACTTAAGTGCAGCAATTGAGTAAATTTATTTACTTAGTATACTCCAGATTCCTACTATATTAATTCATTTTATTAATAATATATAAGGTATTTATCATTTTCTTAAATAGATTTAAGCAATATCACATTTTTTAAATGCTCCTTTAAAAGTAAATGTAGAATAGGCCCTATCAGCATTATTGTACAGTATGAAATATCATGTTATTCAAGGAATTGAAGATGATTTTTACTAGTGTACAGACTTTTGGGCAGTTTTTAAGAGATGGTAAGCTTTTTAAGTAACACCTTAATCTGAAAAGTAGTCAATATCTCAAGTATAAGTACCTTAAAAGTGTACTTAATCCTATATAGTATAGTATAGTATAGTATAGTATAGTATAGTATAGTATAGTATAGTATAGTATAGTACATAAGCAAATGTAAAGGTTCTAAAATGTTCATGCATTAAACATTTTATGTAGAAGTACATCCATATTTTCAGCAAGAAGTAAATCAAAAGGTAGAAGAATGGTTGCTGCTAATATGAACCTCTATAATTATAAATATTACGTTATTGGGTTAATATATCCGGTGCATTAGTAGTGTAAACACATTTTATGTTTGCTGCTGGTTAAGAGGGTAGTTTCATCTTTAAGATTTTGCTATATAATACATATAATACTGCTAAGGTGTTTTTTATACCTGCTTTTCATCTACAAAGTAATATTTACAGCTGTCAGATGAGGAAGAGGATAAAGAAGAGCTATATCTGTCTCTGAAATGTAGTGAAGTATAACGTGATTTAGTACTTCAGTTACATTCACCACTACTTCGCTCTAATCTTATTCTACAGTGTGTATTGGGGCTTTTTTTGTCATTGAGTGCAGCTTTGCAGCTGAACCAAAGACCCAAAGTGAAGGTGACCACAAAAATGTCAATATTCGCCCAAAATGTAATATCCTCCCCAGTTTGACTTAACTCCATCTTTGTATTGTCAGCTAATGTTGTTCATTTCATGTTGTGCATGTGTAAAAAGATGATAGCAGACAACAGCAAATATTTGATTAGTATCTGTTCAGTACAGGAAATAAACTAAACATGATCATATAAAGAATTACACTACTAGGGATATTGGGATTTACATGAATGCTTCTCCTATTTGGTCTGAATTGTATTAGAATAAGTAAAAGTTCCCTTTGATATTACTAATAATGATTGAGAAGAAAATTTCATTACTTTAATATTTACTACCCCAAAAATGTATGAAATCTACAGTGTCTCTCACAATATCCCTAACGTATTGTGAGTAGTATAGTTTTGTATTCAGCTAAACTTGTAGCCGATGTTCTTACATGCATAAACCCTGGTTTACAGGGGTCATCTTTTCAATATGAAAGGGATTTTCCGTCCCTTTTTAATCTGATTTATCAATTTTCACTTGATTTGAACACGTGGTGTTTTGTTTGCTGAACAACTGGAAGTTGGTCAGTCAGTCATTTTCTATACCTGCTTATTCCTCATTAAGGTCGCAGGGGTCTGCTGGAGCCAATCCCAGCGCGTTACGGCGAGAGGCAGGGATACACCCCAGACAGGTCACCAATCTACCTTGGCGCATACACACACACATACACACTCTAATTAACCTCAGCATGTTTTTGGACTGTGGGAGGAAGCCGGAGTACCCGGTGAAAACCCACTCCACACAGAAAGGTCCCAGACCCAGGACTCAAGGAGGTTTTGAACCTGTGACCTTCTTGTTGTGAGGCAACAGCACTAACCCCTGTGCCACTGTGTCGCCCCAACTGGAAGTCAATGGACCTTAGGTTCTATGATAACAAACTGTATCTGCTGATGACGACAGGTCATACACTACCGTTCAAAAGTTTGGCCTCACTTAGAAATGTCCTTATTTTTGAAAGAAAAGCATTGTTTTTTCAATGAAGATAACTTTAAACTAATCAGAACTACACTCTATACATTTGGTCCATGTACATGTGGTAAATGACTATTTTAGCTGCAAATGTTTTTTTGTGTAATATCTACATAGGTGTATAGAGGCCCATTTCCAGCAACTATCACTCCAGTGTTCTAATGGTATAATGTGTTTGCTCATTGCGTCAGAAGGCTAATGTAATAAAATTTTCTATTCATTTTACAACTCATGGTGGTAAATAAAAGTGTGACTTTTCATGGAAAACACTAAATTGTCTGGGTGACCCCAAATTTTGAACAGTAGCGTAAGTGGACGAACGAATGGAGCATGTTCTGTCTGCGGTTTCCAAAGTCAAGAATCAATTGTCAAGCTCAGCACCAAAATGTCGCCTTCATGAGCTTCTTCTTCTCCTCACAACATATCGAAAACCTTCCAATACTAAACGCGCATCGTGTTGCATTTCACGGTCATCGCTCGATGCTGCTACATGCACGGTCGTTACACAGAATGTTGAAGCACTACCCATCCATAAAACCTGCTCCATTCAGTCTCTTGGGGTGGCTTATCATTCCACAGACTTGGGAACAGAGGAAGTCACAAAACCCAGACATCCGTAATCACGGTTTGTAGCATCAAGTCAGCAGGAAGCCTCCAACTCTGCTACTGTGCCGCTCTTTCTCAGATCCTGACCAAAACCTTTCAAGGTCTCATAAAAAGACTGTTCTGCGAATCCACGCTGCCCGAACACAAAAGAGAGAGACACCCACTGCTTTTTGTGGGGATGTTTCACCAGAAACTATGCCTAAACTCATGGAATTCATTGTTCCGCTGATCACCAGAGCCATCTGGATTTCTCATGAGAAGCCACTTCCTTTTCTTGCGTGATGCAGGAGAATTAAACAAAGTTCAAATCGAACCACAACATGCATCTGCCGCACGTATATATACCCCACGTAAATACTCGAAATCCTTACAGCTGTTCCGGGACTCTCTGTTATGCTCGGCTTCTCATGATTATACATCAGCTAAAACCACAGTCACAAAGGAGTGAACGTTTATTATCAGAAATAAAATCACTGAACCTTATGTGTGTTTGTTTAGGATCCACCATAAATCCCAAATCCCCAGACGTTCGAGGGGGATTATGCCACAGAGCTACAGGGCTTTTGCTTCCTACATTGCAAGAATTCACCTCAGATTCTTCCTTTTCAGCCTCTGCATGTCCCAAAGACAGAGGAGAGGAGGCAAGTATGGAAATATTGAACCAGTTGGGAAGAGAACAGCAACAGGCCAAAGTCACTGCATAGTTATGGGTTTCATTTTGTAAAAAAAAAAAAAAAAGACTGATGAAATAAACACTGAATCTGTTTTCAGAAAGCGACCTGAGGCAGCTATTAAACTTCAGGTTTAAGTGGAGTCAGGTTGAGGAGACACAAATTTTCTGGCAAAGATATGAGCTGCAAAGGAAAATATGCAACAAGTGAAAAAAAAAAAAAGCGAAATTAAAATAGTGTGACTATCTCTTGATTTCTTGTTAATATATTTGACTGCACAACACTCTTACTGTGCTACTTGAGATATTCTGTTGTTGTTCAGGAATGTGAGCGGTTTGATTATTCATATGCGCAAGCATTTACAGCCTGAGGCCATTTCAGACCTGTTTTGACGCTTTGCTTTTTCACGCACTCTTCATTTCTCTCCCTATGACCCAGAACTGGTATCGACATCATGACTTCCTTAACATGTTGGTGGGGTCAGGCCTTCATGTTCAGGAAATCAATCAGCCAGAAAAAGGAAAAGGACTTTTAACAGACTTATCATCTGCAGCTGATCAATTCATTCTTCACCAACCAATGAATAATTTAAAGATATTTTGTTATAAAAGTAAAAGAAGTGAAACTGTGCTACCCTCACTATGCTTTAACTGCAGCCTCGACAGCACAAGAGCAACGGGTTGTGCAAAGTTTTTGCACAAGGACATTCCTTTATCTCATGGCATTTCATTTTTTTTCTTCTGTTTGTTACCACACAAGCAGCCACAACATCATGGACTCAGAAACCTTGAATGCAGTAGGTTGTGTAAGGTTTCATAAACAGGAGAGGAGACTGTGCATGTGTGTAAGAGAAGGTTAGTGAAACGTCCAAAAGAAAATTGATCAGAAACTTTGGGATACGCAGAGGGAAAAGTAAGAAAAAGTGAGTATATGAAAAATCCCTGAAGAGTGCAAAAAAAAAGACATTGATTTATCTGGACAGAGCAAATTCAAAGGCTGAGGCGCCCCCTGTAGGCTGAATACATCAAATGCAGCAGAAAAATCTTTAGGAGGACAACTTTTTACCTAAAGAACAGTGGATTTGACAGTTTACCAACATCGATCAGACTCAGTGTCTATTCATAACTTTAACATTTGCCACGTTCACCATGTTAACAACACACCAGACTATAACCTAGAAAGACACAATAACAAAAGAGTCTCATTAGCATCTGTCTGTTGCACATGCATGGAAATACTTTAAAACTACTTGAAAAAGTTAACATTTCGTTAGATTTTTACATTTATAACATATATAATGAGATAAAACAAAAGCCAACCTGCCTTCATGTGTTGTTGGACGTGTTTTGGTCAATGATCCATTGTTGAATAAGAGGCTGTGTCGCTTTTCTGTCTGCAGCCTGAAAACTGTGATTCCCTTTTTTCTTTTTTTTTTTCTGCGGAAAAATAGTCTCCCTCGGTATAACTGCATGCAATGAGGAGAGAGAGGGGGGGGGAAGCAGTGGAGTGCACAGGAAATGGTGACGCAGCGGTATGTAAATCACATCGCTAAATGAAAAGAAGATGTTTAATGGGTCAAATATTCTGCAAATGAAAGAAGTCGCGTTTCGATCCTACAGATGTTTATTGGTCGTTTCCAGATGTTTTTTTTGAGTCAGTAAAAGTTACTCCTTGAAAGTGCTAGAGAGAAATGCGTTAAAATAATCGTAGTTTTGCCCTTTTTTTATTTTTTTTTAAACAAAATTAAACTATAAACTATTTTTAACAACAAAATGATTCAGTATTTCTCCCTTGGCAGTGTCAAATACTTCAAAGAAAAGTGCCAACACAGTGTGCAAAGACATCCCTTTATCTGAATTTACACAGCCACAAAGTCACCTTACTTCACAGGTCACAGGTTGGTTGTATGGTTTTTACTTTATGCTGATAAGTTACACATCCACTTGATGAAAAGTCTGCACCAGAAAAGCACCCTTCTAAGTGCATTCTGCCCTGTTTTATAGTGAATACCTCAATAAATGTTACATGGTTCATGTCCATAGTAAAATATGCAAACCGTCATAAACACTGAGTTCCTGGGCAGGTAAACTCAGTCCTGTGTGCATCTCAAAGCATTTATTTCTACAGAGATGCTTATCTGTATCCATAGCGACCTTGGTGTAGGTATGGCCGATTGCCCTCTGAGTTTCAGCAGTAGAGACTTTGATTGAGGAAAAAATACATTCATTTATTCCACAGCAAAAAACTAAAACTCACCGCATTTAGAACTATTCCAAGTGGTCCTGAAAAGATGTTTTTTCAATCAATCATCATTAATAGTCACATATGATCAGTGTGATCACAATGAAATGTGTGCTCATTATTTCTTCAATTGTGCCATAAAACATAGAAATGAGAATTAATTATTAATAAAAAATACATTTTAAAAATGGAGGATGAGGGGGAAGTTTACACAGTGACCTCATTAAGGATCCCAAGGGTCTGATGGTAGAAACTCTTGCTGAGGCTCTAAGCACTGGTCTGGTGTAGCCGGTACCTTCTTCCTGACCGCAGCAGGAAAAAGGCTAGGTGGTTGGGATTATTAATTATTTAGCTCCTGCAGTGCCTAATGATTGATGATTTATTAGCAATATATAACCTGATATTCTTAAAGAACGGCACTCAGTCCATGTAAACCATGCTACTTCACCATGATATAAATTAACATACTTGTATAGTTGTTATAGTCAAGTTGTTTTGCTAACCTGCTGCTAATGAAAAGGACACAAATGTCAATACAATACAAATGCAAGAATCACAAATATTACATAAATTTATTTAAAAGTTAAAGGTATCACATATACAATAGTTAAGAACACTTTCAAAGGACTCCCAGCTGTGATTCCTTCTTGACTCCAGCCCGACTATACGGAAAAATCATTTAGGACCTCGATAATGGAACTTATGTTAGACCAAGCACACAGACGTGCTACAGACATAAAGGAAATACACATAATATTTGATTAGGAAGATGAAGTGGGCACTGTGTTCAAATGTCTTCAACAGTTGAGGATCAATAGCACAGCTACGTTTACTACTGTATGACATCACCAAGAAATTGCATCAGCACCTGCAACGAGGTTCAAGTGAAACTACGCTTAAATATCAAATTGAATTTGAATGCATTAAATGATGGATTCCACACCAGTTATCAGAAAGTAAACATTATGGAAAAGATGAATGATTGAAAACACGTTTATAAAAGATTTATTATAAAACATGCATTTTCAAAGAAGGTTGAAAGATTTATATTTTACAAGAGTTCCTATACAGGTGCGATCCAGTCCTATCCAGTGCTGAGAGCAGTAATTTTAAGTTACGTGGAAAATATCCATCAGCGACATGCTAACTGATCATTACTGCGATGAAGTGGGTTGGTCCATTTATCCAGACATGTCGAGTACCATCAACACACATCTGCATGTTTAACTACTGTAAACCATGAACTTGGAAGGGTTTTTTTTTATTCAACATTTAATAGTCTCTACCATCACATTTCCATCACAAGTTCTTCAGTGACTTGGCACTTCTGCAAATTAGAAAGCAGGCAGAGATAAAATTCTGTTTCTGGAAATGTGTTTGAAAGATTTTTCATTCAACATTGTGCAAAAATTTACTCAGTGCCGCTTGCTCCTAGCGTTAATTATACATCTGCCAGGGATTTTTGCTCTACAGTCACACTTGATGAGATACAAACCACAGATGGGAGAAAGGAAGAGATATAAATCGAGGGCTCTGTCACAGTGTTTTTGTTGTTTGTTTTGTTATTTGTATTTTTTTTTTTTTTTTTTTGCTCCTCCTCTAACTTTCTCACAGGGCGGTTTTAACTGAGAACCACGTGGCGGTCAAACACAGACTTTCTCTGTTCCTGGACCTGCCTCCTCCAGCGCTGCTGGGCGTGCTCCACTTTGTTCAACATGTTCGGTCGAGAGTGTGAACGGGACAAGACGTTGTGAGCGTTGGCAAAAGGCTGCTGGTCCTGAATACACAGAATTAAAACAAAATAATTTTAAAAATTAGCTGAAAAGATCTGAAATACAGCCGTGACTTACCTCATTGGTGCCAAGAACATGCACCTCTTCCTGATTTTTGCAATATTCATATTGCTCATTCCTTGCAAATATCTATACATAATCTGCCTACTTATAATCTATATTCTATTTATACATTCTATTAATAGAGCATTCATGTGGACAGCAAGTAAAAATTTCATTGTTCAAAGAAACTCGTTTCTCCACTGTGCACATGACAATAAGCGTTTGAATCTTTGAATCCAGTGACACTAGTCAGTGTAAACTTGCATTTTCTGATTTTATTCCTTTAGAATCTTTTTGTGTTCTTATTTATTTCATGCTTTAAATGTAATTTGCTAAAATCACATTTATTTAGTTCTATTTAATTTGCTCTTTTTGTTAAAAAAAGGAACTTTTTTTGTGCAGCAAAACAAAGTTGTTCTTATCAGAAAACCACATAATAAAACATAACCAAACCATAAAGAATTGCAGCCATAACTGTGGCAATCATGTTGAGTAAAGCAGACCAACATTTTCTCTTCGTGGTTTGTGTTTCATGAGGATTATCTTCACTGAACAGCCTCTCTGTATCAGAGTGACCAAACATTTCAAGCCCACAATTTCCTCTATAATTAATGCAGTAGCCGTTCTTCCGGTTATATTAGTTGTACAAATCTCTTTCCCTTTGCTTTGGTCCGTAACGATAAGGAAGCTACCGAGCAGCAAATGTTAAGCCTGAACTTTGGGTCAATTAGATAAACATGGTATTACTGTCATTTCAACATCCATCTAGCAGTAGAAAGGTGCTGTTCTGCAGTTCTGCCATGAATACAGACAGAAACTTTACCACATAGGATCTTGTATCCTTCATCGTTCATTAGTTGTAAGAAAACATCAAACCTCTGGATTAAACTATGAATTTACAAAGTAAGATCTCATTTACCAATATATGACCAGAACATGACCATTAACCTCGTATATGGTTGCTGAGTAAATTGTCAATTTCCATTCTTAACTGTTTAACTAAAGTTAGACAGCTTTTAATAAGATATTATTCACCGAAACCATGTAAGACATTTGTTTAAAAGAGAATCCACTCATGTAACACTTCCTCATGACTGAACTCTGCCAGTGAAAACATAAAAACACACTGCACTCAGTTGCATTTCCCATCTCCCCTCAGGCAAAGCGCTAGGGGAGTCGATACCTAAAGCGCTGTGTCATTCCGAAGGAGAACAAATACTCTTTTTATGCATTTGATCATTTTAATGACAATTGTTTTGTTTTTTTTTTAACTGAAACTTACAACTATGCAAAGAGCCGGATTAGATTTAAATAAGAAATCTGAAATGTTTGCAACTGCTGTAGTTGTAAATCGTACTTCACCTTGGTCAATAAACAGTTCTCTTTCCTATTCTGTACAAAATTTTTTGATTTGATTATTTTACAAAACAGACTACTGTTCGGTTATGAAAATTGACTTACCGATTCATAATTTCACTTTCATTTTGTTTTGATTTTCACTTGACTACAGCACACGGCTACAAAGAGTGATTTAGAGACAGAAAGTATTTTCCCCGTCTGTGGTCTCTGTCATGCCCATGTTCACATGAATAATCCATCAGAAATCTAGCTGCATTAACCAAATTCCTCTTAACCTCTCAACCTGTAAAATGAACTTATTTTCATGATGTTTCAGAATCCTGATAATGCTGTAAGCAAGTCAATGTAGTGTGTGGTGAAGAGAAAATGCTAAGAGTTCCCTGCTAACATCCTGCAGAAAGAATCCTATAAATACTATCCTACTATATTGTAGGATACTAACCAATAAAGGATCTGTAGTTCATTTTATTTGGTAGAAAGTGGATCATAAAACAATCCACTCTGAAAATGACACATAAACTTTTACACAGATGTTGTGAATCGCATGTGACTTTTGGTGCAAAGAGAAGTTAGTGACACAGCATGTTTCTGTTTATAAAGGGAAAGGTAGTACCCTAAAAATAAATATATATAAAATATATAAATATATTAAAAAAACAAAAGAGCTGCACGTACCCCGACATCATCATCGCTTTGGATAAGCTGCGAGTGTCCGAACAGACGCCTCTTCAGGATGGGCTCTAGGAGAGTCAGGTAGACCATGTAGAGGAGCAGCAGGCCCAGAATGGAGAGGTACATGATGATGGTGACCTAAATACATGGAAGGATTACTGATGAGTTGGATTTCCCTCGTCATACTTACAACAATCCAATGTAGTAAACTAGTGCTGCATGCATTAGTAAATAAAGAAAGTAAGAAAATTATTTGATAGTAATTTTAGAATTTATATATTTTTCTTATTTATTAAACAAAAATGCAAACGTTTCCTCAGTCCAGCTTCTCAAATGTGAGATAAGGGATGTTTTTTCTGTGTTATACACTATCGTTCAAAAGTTTGGGGTCACCCAGATAATTTAGTGTTTTTCTTGAAAAGTACGACTTTCATTTACCACCATGAGTTGTAAAATGAAAACCTTCTGACGCAATGAGCAAACACATTGTACCATTAGAACGATGGAGTGATAGTTGCTGGAAATGTTCCTCTATACACCTATGTAGATATTGCACCAAAAACCAGACATTTGCAGCTGGAATAGTCATTTACCACATTAGCATTGTATAGAGTGTATTTCTGATTAGTTTAAAGTTATCTTCATTGAAAAAAAAAATGATTTTCTTTCAAAAATGAGGACATTTCTAAGTGACTCCAAACTTTTAAATGCTACTTTTGAACTTTACTAATATAAATCATCAACTTGGGCTGTGGAATTTCTTTTTTTTTATCTAATCTTAAATTTTATAGAACAAACAATTACCCAGTTGTATTCGATCAAGATAATAAGCTGCAATAAATAATTAACCCACCAACGGATTTCTAAAGAAATTCACCAATCGTTCTGTCAATTAAAGGTCTATAATTTTGAAACCATTTTTTTTAACCATTTTCAGAATTTTCTGACAAAAGATTTTCAGTTTACCATCGTGTGTGACAAGGAAATGCAGCAAGACCTCACAATTATGAGGCTGGTACAAGGGAATATCAGGCATTTTTACCTGAAAAATGACTTTAACCTTAAACTGCTGATCAATATGATCTAGTACAACTACTAGACAATAAAAAATCAAAAATCTATCTCTAATTGCAGCCCTACATACAAGTGTAAATTAATCAAAAATCACTCACTCTTAGACTGATATCCATCATCAACGTACCTTAATAGTTCCTGAGCTTCTCTCCTCATATTTACACTCACATCGTAAACAATATGCCTCCACATCTTTTCCATCAACAGGCATGGGATCAACGACGTGGAGGCAGTTACTGGAAAAGAAGACGACCCATTAGTCAGCGCGACGCTAGTATCATTCAGGGAAATGAGCTGTGAGCAGCCGTAGTGATGCAACACTTTTCTTACCAGTCTTTGAGAGAGACATTTTTTTTGTAGATCTGACCTTTGACCTCTTTGTATGGCGGACAGATGCATTTACAACGGATGTCTTCAGAATTCTGTAGGAGTAAGATCAAACATATTATGTCCTTTCAATCGCTGTTTTTTCATTGGTTCTTCTACTTCTTCGCACACATGCAGAACATGCTTCTTACAAAACGGAAATATGTATGTTACGTTACATCAACTTCTCCAAATCCGTACTGTACCACAATATTTGTTTCTTTTTGGGTTTTTTTCTTATTATTATTGTGTATACTTCTTGTTGTTGTCTGTACAAATTTTGTTACAAATATCTGTAGAATGTATGTGATTCTTCGTGGCATTAGGTCACATTTCCAGGGTTTTTTTTAATGACACATTGAATAAAATTCCTGATTCATGCTCAAAAGTATGAATGATATCAGTATCAGTTATGGATGACAAGGCCTATAATTATATAATGTGCAACCAGCACTTTACCTATGACTCTTTTACTCCAGGTTTGTCTCTCATTATGTAAAGTTTGTGTGTCTGTTTGCTCTACAATCTTGCATATGTACATGTAAAATGTGCATTAATATGCACTATTCCCATTCTAAATAAACATTTAAATCGAAAGATCAATAAAACCTGGACTTTCCACCTAGTTATAAAATCAGAAATTAATAATAATAATTGTATAACTAATATTCATTGTTATGGCAGGCTAGTAAATATATTTAAGACATTAATTTCCTTAAAGGGAAATCTAACTATGCTTCTTAAGACTTCAAGATGCATGGAAACTTATTAATTATTCATTTACTAGCAGCTACATGTGCAATAAGTCGCTTCAAGCTTCTAAATCTCACGATGTGTTTAAACTGTAGCTGGACAAGAAACGCTTAAACTAATAGACTATAAGCTAACGCTCAGGGTGTGTGTGTGTGTGTGTGTCAACAGATTTCGAGCTAACATTAGCATTAGCCTCACCTTCGCTGTCACTTGGCTTAACAGCACAAAACACGACAAAACGAAAGCCTGGAGGAGAAACAGCCACTTCATCTTCACCGGTACCGAACCACGAGCTGTGAAACACGTTCCTCAAACGGTGTGAAATCCAGCCTAAAGACTGACGACGGTAGCCATCAAGCTAGCTCAGGGATGAACATAAACACCCCAGCTTCCTAGCAGCTGACTTGTAGTTTCCGGAGATGGAGGCCAGTTTCCGCATACAGGGCCGCCGGGTGTGCTTAGTTTTATATACCGTAATGTCCCGGCGGAGCGGCGAAATATGGTATTCCTACGAACGGACCGACCATTTTTTTGTTTCACATTAAATCCAAATAGAATCAAAATATATAATGTTCTACGATCGAATTGGTTCATTTAAATGGGATTTAGTTAAATGATTTACCCATACACGGCTAGCTACACTCCGCCCCCCCTTAATACCGGTATACCTCTGACACTATATCGAATTCACCCTGTGGTTCAAGCGCCGAAATCACTGTTCTGTCATAACTGGACCTCTAGTTCTAGTGTATAATAATATAAAAACGGATAAGTTGATATAACATGTGGCTATTACAGGGAATAACGAGGAAGTCATATTGTATTGGGGCCCTTTTACATCAACCCAAATCTGATTTAATCTTATATTAAAGGGGGCCTATTTCCAAATGTAAAAACAAAAACACACTTTTTTAGGTGCTTGTGTTCCTGCTAACATAAACTATGAAATAACATCATCCACCCATGCTGCAGTGCTTGTATTTGACTTCTAAAACAGTTAAACACAAGTAGGTGTTTCAGTATCCCTACTGAAAAGGAGGTTTTTCAGAGTGAATCTTTGAGAAGGTAGACTGCATTGCTGTTACAGATCTAACTAGATGATACTGGACCATAAAAGCATGCCATTCTTTATAAATAGTTCATGGAAATTATAATAGCAAAATGGCATCTACATCTTACACCTAATATTATCTGTATGTCATGTTCCAACACACAAGTAGGGAATGTACATGAAAAACAATCAAAAATAAGTTTCCTATCTTTATTTACAGCATATTAGATGTACAAAACCATAAAAATATACATAAATGTATCATCTAAGACAGGTGAATAGCTCAATTCTATTTTACAAGACTTTTCATTTCATTTATTCGGACCTCATATCACTGTTACTCAAAAACACATCCTTCCTTTGTCCTCAGTTGTCAGCAGAGTGAACAGCTGTCTTTGGTTGTTGGTTCACAATTAAAACAAATTAAAAAAAACATACTGGCATCATTTTGATGGAGAGGTTGATATGTCATTGAATGCATAAAAAGCCACATTCTTCTTTTTTTTAAATCTGAAAATGTTTTCTTTTTCCAGGACAGTGGCGTGCACAGATATAGAAGTTGCAGTAATTCTATACTGTCAAACATGTAGTCGCTACCAGACATCATAGCGTTTCACCTAAAACTTTTTACATCATATACAAAACATTCATCAGAATAATTGCTTTTGTGGTCCCACTACTTTCTTAGTAGTGCTAATGTTCCCAAGAAAACATTTGTGCTATAATTGTTTCTTTCATTAAGCAGTATTTCAGTCGTCAGTTCAACTCTACTTGTGAAAGTAGCCTATATTAAAACTAGATACACACTCTATATACAGTATCACTGAGATTCGGTATATATTTGCTTAGCTACCGTATTTGCTTCTCATCAACACACTATTAGCAAAAATCTCATAATGTTAGAATTTGCAGTATTTAGCAATATTCAAATGCATGAATCCCATCGGGTGAAAATGCAGAAGACGCTTCTGCAAACAAAATCATAACGAAGCAAACCAGTACTTTGGGTTTGAATCCTGAGATGGTGACTTTTCGAATTTGAAGGGAGTTATAAAAGTCATTTCAACTCTTCTGTTGCTAATTTAAAACACTTTTTCCAACAAAAGGGAAGAGGTCCTGATGCCCATCTGAGGTTGCCCTGCACCGCTTTTCTCTCTCTGTTTTTTTAAAGCTCCAGTTTAAAGTCCACTTCCTTGACTACTCTCTCTTCAGGGTCGGTTTTATCGGGTGTGTGGGTCCACTCTCGTGTCGGCCCATGGGAAAACAGATAATTACAGAATACTCTCGATCTGGACAGTGAATAAAACAAACTGTGGCCAGTATCTAAGCTATTCATCAAATATCCAGAAGCTGTGCGGCCACCCGCCCATCCTAAGGACGCAGGAATCTCAGGACTTTGGAGCGTAGGAGACGGATGAAGGATTTAGGGAACATTTCCCTTGATTCCTGTGCTGTATAGTTGAAGAAGTTCTGTGGGTGAGCCAGCACGTCAAACAACGCCTTCATGAGCTTCTTGTCCTGATGAGAAAATGTATTATATTAATGAAAAGCACAGGCATTTAATTACTGTGTGACAAACTTGAGCATGACCCTGTATTAATACAAGCATCCAAAAGAGGGCAGTACATGCTCATTGGATTAGAATAAACTCTGGACAAAAATAAGAGATCACTGCATTTTTTTCTGAAATCAGCATCCCTACATGTATTATAGCCATTCCATTCCAACGTCTGTTGAATTCCAACACATGTACACCTCATTTTACTTAAAGAGGTACCAGGAGTCACCCAAGAACAATGGTAAAGACTTGTGGAGAGCATGCCAAGACGCATGAAAGCTGGGATTAAAAATAAAGATTTTGCACTTAATATTGATTTCTGAACTCTTCTCTTCTTGTTTCTTTGCATTGTTTGAGGTCTGAAAACATTTAATCAGCATATAAATCAGCAAATAAATGCTCTAAACAATAATATTTTTATTTGGAATTTGGGGGAAATGTTGTCAGTAGTTTATAGACTCAAAGAAAAATATTCCTATTGTCCAAGCACATACCTATAAATAGTAAAATCAGAAAAAAATGATAATTTTGCAATTGTCTCATATTTTTTTCCAGAGGTGTAGATGTGATTGGAGCTTAAATAAAGTAACATGGAGGGTATTAATTATCTGAATAATCAATGTTTTATCAACTTAATACTGTTTTTTGCAGCATTTCTTCCTGATTTTTTACTTCTACACATTCCATCAGCTGACATCATTAATAATTACAACCATTTGGGTCAAAAAGTTAAAATAAAACCGCATACCTTCAGAATTTCCTGATGATTCTCTGACGCGTATAATCTCCCGTCTCTGACTATATCTTCTATCAATTCTTGGTAGTCCTCTGAAACAAATAAAGCCCATAAACAAGCTCTTAGTGGATGAAAGCAAATCAAACGTGCATGCATACATACATCAGTAGAAGCATCACATTTCTTCTTACCATCATATGTAACATATGGAACCTGGAAGCCTTTCCCACTGTTCCCCTCGTTGGACCTGAACTGTATCCAAAGCCTCTTGGAGCGGGAGGTGAAAGCGATGGGACGTTCGTACGTCTGACACGTCTCGTAGGTTGTCACAGAGTTGGAAAGAGCTGCGAGGTCAGAATCAAAACACATCCTCCATAACATATGGACATGGATTTCCTACTTGGTATCATAGAATTTATAATGATTTAATCCAAACATATTTTTTGTTAACCTGTTAAAATCCAAAATCCCCTGAAATGAGGGGAAGCATTGAGTTTTATTCATAAAACGCATGAGAAAACCTCCACACTAAAAAGCTACAACACTAAATAAAGTATTTGTATCTTCAGTAAAACACAATGTTACTGTTACGGTATTAATATATCGTCAATATCCACATCATTAATATAATAACTAAATAGAAAGTAATGATTATTTTGATAGTTAATTTATATTTAAGTGATTATTTAATTGGAACCTTCATAATCTCCTTTTTAATCATTTTACAGAATATATCCTCTACGTTCTGTAATAATCCTTGGTGTGATTTCTATGATTTTTATGGACAAACATTTGATCTTTGAACTCTTTTATTATTAATCATTGAATTTTGCATTGTTTTTTTCCTCATTGGGTCAGTTTGGTCTTGTTTGAAGTATTAAAGTATTTTTTATCTGTAGTTAAACACAATTTTAGACGTTTTTTTCTGGAATATTCTAACTATATTTGCTCTGTTACAGCAACATAAATTAATTCTCACACTTCTGTAGTCACCTCACATGTTGTAGATTTCATTTGATACCAGGTTTAAGTACATAACCTTAGTGGTTGTAGAGATATTTGATATGTATTGTCATTTATACCAGAAAAACTGAAAAATAGGCCTGGATCTTAAGTAGTTAAACTAACACTGACAAAAAAAACAAGTCTTATTATTACATGACGTGACTCACAGCTTTTCCTCATGACTAAGTAGTCTCCACACTCGTCTTCGATGGGCAAGAATATTTCTGGGACGACGATGAGGATCCTGCGTTTGGGTGGAGGGTTGATAGTCCAGGTGCACTCGATATTGGCGGGGTAATTCCCCGGGTAGTTGGGGGACTCGATGTAGCCGGTAAAATCTCCCAACTCTCCGCCACACTGCCGGTCTGTGAAAAGAAACCACTGTGTCAAAAGAGGATTTTTGTTGTCGGTATAGCAAATTAAATGATCCGAATGTGCTGCTGCGTTTCATTATCTATGTTTTAGTACTACAATACATGTGTATTCATTGCTTTGTACAGATATACATACTTTTGCACTGCATGATGTTAGTGGAGCCGTCAAAATCCGTGGTGGTGTTTCCTGGGCAGGCGACACAGTAGTTCTGACCAAACTCTACTTGATACGTGCCCATGGGGCAGCGGATGCAGCGGTGGGTGCTGGTGTTGTAGTAATGTCCCGGAGAGCACTGGACTGTGAGAGTGAAGGACAGCAAAACATTGTTGTTGGACAATATATTCTGACAAACAATCACATTATGTCCAAGTAGGGTGATTTCATGTTTTACATTAAATTTGCATTGTTGTCTAGGAAAAACAGGCTCAAATGTGTAATATTCATTATAAGCGGGCCTTGTCTAGAGCTAGCTTCTGCCCAAGTTCTTTCTCCATTAAGAATATTTGTGGGATGTATGAAATGTGTGAAAAGTGCTATATAAATAAAGATTGATGAATTGATTAGAGGGCTCCACACTACTGGAGGTCACAGTCCTACATTGAAAGGTTCTTCCATTTTTTCTTTTTTTTTCCTTATTTGATTTGAGGGTCTAAGGACATGGGTTGTTGTATTACTGGACAAACTATGAAGCCCGCTGAGACGAATCTGGGATTTGTGATTTCAGACTTTACAAATTGACTTGACCTGACATACACATATATACACACACACACAGATAATTTTGCCATGTCCCCTTTCATATATCAACAACTGGTTGTTGTAGCTACTTTTCCATCAGCTCAAGCAACTGCAAATTTCTTTCTATGAGGTTGAAATGTGTCACGGAGGTCAAGTGTTAGTGAGGCTCTATATGTGTGACTGCAAGAACTTGTGGATGCACGTGCGATCACGGCACAGTTATTGTAAATATATGCTTGTTTTTAAGAGTCAAGCACCAAAATGTACAAACACTACTGCAGCTGCAGATGGCAGCAGAGTTCCTGTCATCACCAAAAAAACGTCTGCTGACTATACCACAATTGTTGTGGGGAAAACCTTGAAAAGCTAACTAATGTAAATGACTCAAAAAAAGTTTGCTTTTATAAACAGCTACAGTGTCTCCCTATCTAATGAATCTGATCTGTTTTAATTAATGTCCTTAGCTCCAAAAGGACAATGGAATCCCTCTATTCTGTTGAAATCTTGAGAAAGAGAAGAACTTTAAAGTTCTGAAGGTTTTTTTGTATGTCATTTGTATGACTGCCACACCTTTGGTCTCACACTCCTGAAACGTAGTGGCGCCACTGCACTTGGTGACCAGGTTTCCTCCGCAAGGGAAGCAGGAGGTGCGTCCCACTTCTGGCTGGTATGTTCCTAGCGGACACGGCAGGCAGGGGATGAAGCCGTCATGAGAGTACTGACCTGGGGAACACTGACCTGAACACACAAAAGCATTCGGTTGAGTCAGACTGTAAACTGATAAGACACAATCTGCCATAAGAAAAAAAAAAGAAAAGAAAAAAAAGTTTTTAGCCAATAAGATCTCTCTTACAATCCTTTTGGAACAAGTTGCACAAGTTAAGATTATTTTTTATCTATGTTGCGCATGAAAAAACAGAAAATGCACTCCCTTCCATTAAGACAGAAGCCTTTAGAAAGAAAATGATGCAATGTTTTATCTACAAGTGCACCACCTCTTACACACTGTATCCTGTGGGTGACTAATACAAATTGGGTGCCACTGAGAGTCTGCTGATAGTTCTCCTTGTTTAGTCTGTCAGGGGAGATGTGATCTGGGATTCAGCCACAAAGTGACTGTGATAACAGCAGGGGAGGAGACCAAAACATGGTGGCTCCTTCAGCTTTTATTCAGAACTGGAGTTCACCTTTTGAATTCAAATACATCTTTAACATCTAAGCTCAAGCTTCTTTGGCTTTACACAAAGCAGAACATCTGGCAGGGAGAGATCTTTATCAAGGCACCATCACTTCCTGTGTTGTTCATATTCACTAAACATTTATCTACATTTGGTGTCCTTCTGTGCCTTTATTGATGTTCTTCTGTTGTGTTTATTTGTTCTAGAGTGTATATTTAATTTCCTTTTAGTTTATGCATTCCCAAAGTTGTTTTTTTTATTGTAAAGCTCCTACAATATGAAAGCATGGAAGTTTGTACATTATATGATTTGGGTTAGCAGTGAATGTAGTGGGACTGTAGATGGGCCCGGTTTTTATATTATGGTGCTGATTACTTGAGAAGTTCAAAAGTCTTCTAAATGTTTTGTAACAAATACAAAAAGACCAAACATACATTATTCATTTGTATTGGAGATATTAGTCTTTAAAAATGGGTCTCAAATAAAAAGTTGTAGATTTGCCAGCAGCTAAATAAGAACAAAAACTCTAGTTTCTAGCAACATTAAGAAGGAAATGCACTACCGTTCAAAAGTTTGGGGTCAACCAGATATATAAGTGTTTCCATGAATAATCACACTTTTATTTACCACCATGAGTTGTAAAATAAATAGAAAAATTTACCTATGTAGATATTGCACCAAAAAAAGACATTTGCAGCTAAAATATTAATTTATCACATTAGCAATGTACAAAGTGTATTTTGAAGTTATCTTCATTAAAAAAAACTGTGCTTTTCTTTCAAAAATAAGGACATTTCTAAGTGACCTCAAATTTTTAAACAGTTGTTAAATTGAGGTCTATAGAGAAGACAAATAAGCTATATCAGACTTTGGCTAGAAATAATATTTTTTGGTCTCTTCATGGGATTTTTGGCAGTAAAATCATATATAGAAAAACACTAGACCTAACAGTTGAAAATGTATTCTCTAAGTTTAAAAAAGATGACTTCTTTCCTAATTTATAGACTTGTTGTAGTAAAAGGTCAGCAAAGGCCACAAAGATAAAGGCAATTATTATTAGTAGTACATCTTGTATCTGATTACAGTGGGATGATTTCTGTGTTTTACCTCCACACTCTGACATGTTTCGAGCCCCGACCACCTTGGAAACTTCTCTTCCTTCAGGTCCAGGACAGACTTCGCAAGACGTGTGTCCCTCCTCATCCTGATATGTTCCCGCTGGGCACAGAACACACCTCCCCTGATCCTTGTCGTAGTGTGTCCCAACGCTACAGCTCACTAATAGAGGTGGGGGGGGAATGACACCAGGATAGATTTACAGTTCATTTCTGCAGTTTTTCTTGGAGTTAGAATCATATAAACCAAAGTTCACAAATGTTTCTACATGGAGCTGCCAAGCTTGTGGTTGTTCCTCATATGTGTGAAAGGTTAGTTTTGACTTAGTGCTGTGGAGCTTTCTCTAAACGCCTCTACTACTCTTTCCAAGAGAATTCCATGACACTAGTTTAAGTATTCAAGCGGAGTGCAAGTTCCTTATGAAATGAAAACAAAGAATTAAGAAACACAAAACGCTGTCTGCACTTTACATTAATTTAGCAGACAGTCCAGTGTCTGGTGTGTCAGGCAGCGCTCTAGACAATGTAAAATGCAGACATGAATCAACAAATATAGTGGTATGCCCCGTGGCTGCACATATCAAAAGGCCCCGACCGCACTGTAGATTTACACTATAAATACAGCAGTTCAAATGCATGACAAGAACATAAAAGTAAAGAAGCTCAGACTTCATCAACTGCTGCTCAAGTGTAATCACACAGGACTGTGTTGATAAGTGAAAAAGACGAACACAGTGAAGGATAGTGATTTAACTGCTCAGCATCGTTTGATCATCTAATATATCATCTGATTGTGATCAAATTTAAAATTAACTTCTTTGATTTTCAATTGCCTAATAATATTTGAAAAATAGACCTGTCAGTGGGCAGATGGTGGACACAACAGCTCATGATTAATAACTTTAAACATGTAATTGACCTTGATGCAGATTATCACAGCAAACAGTGGTGTAGCAAACTGTGGTGAAGCGTGTAGGGAAAGTAACAGCCAGGTTTGGTTCAAGTAAGTGAACTCAACAGCCTAAAGAAACACTTTGCAACTTTATTGATTATGTACTTTGATTTGTTTGCCATTTTGCTTGTGTATTGTCTGATTCTTATCTCTAAACAGTGTACTGTTGTATATTAAAATTAAAAAGGTTTCCTCCATACTCCTGGCACAATGACCTTAATTGCCATAAATTTGCATATAACTAATAGACTTCCATGGGGTAAATAAACATTTTATTTAAGCTCGAGCAGCTTTTAAGGATAGCAACAAATTAGGAAATTATATTATGGAATAATATAATCAGAATATACTGGATTGATTATTTTCTAATCAATCTTTCTATCTAACTTTCTGTAATTTAAACAAAACATTTTACATTACAACAAGTAACAACTGCAGGAACTAAACACTATCACAAACAAAAACTGCAACATGGGGGTCTGCATGCTGTGTTTTATATTTCATTCAATACAATAAACTCATACATTTACAGTAAACAACCGACAGACACTCAAAATGTCAAAATGTACAAAAACACAGCACTAAGCTGTTTATTATACCATTTTAAACAAACCTAATGTTCCGCGAAAAAAAAAAAAAAAAACAGACAAAAGAGCATTGACCCTCTCTCCACAGCTGCCTTTGTGTCCTACATCTGACATGTCCCAATACTTGATATAACATGGCTGTGCATCAGGGAATTACTTTTAATGCCACCACAAGCACCCTTGCCTCTTTTAAAAGCAAACACTGAAGCTAATCAAAGAGAGAATTTCCCTCTTATCTCACAAAAGCGCAAAGCCTTGATTAAAGGGACCAAAGCACCATTTTGCTTTGGTTCCTCCCACTCAGAGTGATGCCTGTAATTAATTTGGGAATTACTGCGTCTGTCTGATGGTCTTAAGAACTTGACTCAAAAACTGGAGATGAACTCACAGAGGAATAAATCAATGAAATCCCAGGCTCTAAAGTCCAAAATATGCCTTTGTTGTAGCCTTTAAGCTGTCTGTAAGTAGAAAACCACTATCTCTTAAAGCTCGACACACAGAAGCTTTAACGTAGATCCATTATACGTTGCTCAGCAAATTGTTCGATTTTCCTTTAAAGAAAGAAAATGTAATTCTCTCAAGGAGAGCAGTTCATTTTTTGAAGCCTATTGTTTATTCTGAAAGACCATGAGGAGCCATCATAGCATTGTCCTCTAACAGCTTTTATTTGACAGAGGGAAGCAGGGAGAGAAGGGAGAGAGTGAGAGTGAAAGAAGAAAAATCCTTGAAGCCTTTCAAATGCAAAGAACGCTTCTATAGAGTCCTCGAATTGATGGCCCCAAAGAGGTTTAAAAGACCTTTCACCTCTATTCAAGTCCTCAGTCTTTGCCTACTTGATGACATAGGAAAACACTACGGTATCACAGTAGTAAGGAGCTGAACCCAATAAAAGGGGTCAGGTTTCTGAATCCCCCCATTCTGCTTGGCCCAATCGCTGCTTGCGTCCATCAAGCAGAGGCCCAAACAGCTGATGCTAATTGATTCCCATGGTGTGGCTGAAGTCAATTCTCTTTAGCAGTTTAGTGGCTGGGGGTCATGCAAAGTGGCCCCAGCTGGGGGGCAGGGGGGACACAGCACTCAAACTGCCAGCTTGAATCAACAGCACTTCCTAAGCATCTTCAACGTTAAAACAAACACGCAAACAAGTTCGCCACAACAGTCAAACAGGCGCGAAGCGGTTCCAGCAACTCTGTAACTTTGTAATTGTTGACCGCACACTTGTTCCAGTGACAATGTTAACTGAACGACAAAGTAGTTACATAATAATAAACTAAATGATCCACAATAGGTGTTTAAACATAAGCAATGCCTAGGAATATGAAGAGATAATGCAAACACGTCACAAAATGTGAGTGAACAGAAATGGAAGCATATGCAAAAGCACAGGAGGCTGTGTTGTCCTGAAGGGATACGCTCCTTCTGAGGCAGTGAGAACAAGGCCCAAATGGGGTTTTCAATGGAGTGGGCAAACTGAAAAGGACTAAACTGCACTCAGAGCTAAGCCAGGGTGGGAGGTGGGGGAGGAGGGGAAAATATGGCTCCTTTAAAGAGCTGGAGGTTAAGAATGCCTTTCAGCCCCCCCTCCTCCTCCTCTCCCAAATTACATGTCTACACCCCTGCCATGGCCAATAGACTGCTTAATGTTGACCTGAAAGAGTAGCGGGGGAGTTAAAGAATCAAGACACTTAACACTGAGAGATAAATAAAATTGTGAAATGAAACTGTTTATGTTTTTATCAGCTCAGCTTAACAGCAGAAATAACTTAAATGTTAATGTGGAGGCCAAGAACATACAGGGTGATATGTGCAATGAAAAGCAGATGGCTCTGGCGACATTTTTTTAAACAAACATCCTCAAAAAAACGACAGCGCGGCTGAGTTGTTTTGATATCCAATTAGAATGAACAAACCTAGAAAGGAAGAATAACACCAGCATCAGCCCCGTCTGTCAGTGCAGGACGGTGGTTCAAAAGAGTCGTGTGAGGTTTACTAAATATCTGGAGATTAGGTCTCGCCAGATTCCAACATCTCCGACACTGGCCGTAGATGTGCGCGTAAATCGAACAAAAAAAAATGCATACCATTTGAACAAATATTTAGACATTGTAACAGAGGAAAGGCACCAGTTTTCCCTCACTGAGATTGAGAGGGCGTGAAGCAAGCAGCAAACTTACTGTGAGGCCCGAAACTAGGGGCGCAGGCTTCCAACAGCCAGAGAAAACACATGCCAGCCTTCAAGCCCAGTAACACTGACACTGTGCGGTCTTACTTAATGGACGTTTGCTCTATAGAAGGTTGTATATAAAACCCGAGCGAGCGGTAACAGCTATCACAGGACCTGACATCAGCCCTCATGTTGCACTCTTATCCCGGAGAGATGCTGGAAGATCTCACAGCTTAGAGGGCCAACAACAGCCTCTCTGTTCTTCCATGCGCGCTCGCTCTCCCCTCCAACTTGCTCATTACAGCATGTCTGCAAACCAAATATGGCACTCATCTGGCCAACACCTGCTCCAAATCCAATCATTAAACCAGCTTGTCTAAATATATCTCGCTGGCATGGAGTATTTCAATAATTTAAAGTCAGGAGTCTACTGTGTGTGTGTGTGTGTTCGTATAGGCCTAGTCCGAGCCATTGCGGTCTTGTTAGGTGGAACAAAAGTGTTTGGATCTGCGCACTTGAAACTCAATATTTCCAATAGAGGTGATGTCTGGCTGATAGCTGCATGCTTTGACTTTTCAACTTGGATTCTGAATTGAATAATAATAAATACAAAAGCCAAACTCACCACACTTCCTGCCTACCAGCATCTGACCCGCCGCACAGTGTCCTGGCAGCTCTGCCGGCTGACCCAGGCTCTTAGCCAGCTCGTAGTCGGAGCCAGCAAAGTGGAGGTGGAACTGTTCTCGGTTGATGGACTTCCTCAGGGTCCTGATGGTCTTTCTGAGCCTCTTCTCTGAACGTCGACGCACACAGTTCAGGTCACAGCTCTCTGCTGAGAGAAGCACTAGATACCACAACTGTCTCCAGGAGAAAAAGTGTAACCCCATACACGTGTAGCACGTTCATGTCTGGATGCTGACATGCTGACCTAGGCATGCACATTTAAACAAAACGCACCATCAGGGAAAGAATCTTGGCCCGCCATTTATATAAAATTCAACAAAAAAAAGAAAAAAAAGAAAAAGAAAACACCATAACCCTGTGTCCCAAACTAGAGCCCACCACCACCACCACAGCCAAGTCAAAACAGGAGATACTTTAACAGTTTGGTTTTGTTAAGTGACAGACAGCGGTGAAAGAAATAAGGGAACGAGAAGCAGAGGTCGCAGGCAGACAGGCAGGAAGGAAGCACAGAGAGACCAACCTGTTACCTCCTCTAGGTTCACATCCAGCTCAAACTCAGCTGTGATGGAGGAGCCGTCCTCCTCTCCCGCTTTCCTGCCGTGGCGGCTGCGCAGACGCTGTCCGGAGGAGGTGCATCGGAGACTCACGTAGCTAAACTGGACATTTTCCGTGAAGAGGAACCTGCTATCTGTGGACGTGGGCCACAACCACCCCCCGATGAGCACATGGCATCCAGCAGAAACACACGCACAACACAAACAATCGCATAATTGTTAAAAGACAATCACAGCTAGTCTTAAAGTAATGTAACAATAAACTAGTTTAATGTTAAGGTCTCTACACGGATTGTTTGAAACATCCCTTGCATGCAGTTAATGTGATATTTGTCCATGTAGTGTGGAAAATCATAAATATTTGGATGCAAGGGTGACAATTTCCTTTATTTGAAACAATGATTTGCCCTTTCAGTGTCTGTGAGGGATGTAAAAGAGCATGTTGAAACCCTCTGGAGAAGCTAAATGGTTATTTGATTGATGGCTAGGTCAGACCCAACTGAGAAGCATGCTATGGCTAATTACATCCTCCTCTGTCACTGCCAGACAAAGTGCTGCACTGAGACATTCAAGACACCCAAAACCACATCACATTCCCCACAAACTTCTTTCACATTTGCCTTTGGCTTTTGGCTTACTTTGAAGCAGCCTACAGGTCTGCATTATCTATTAAAGATTGTGGCTTGAGATGCTGGCAGTTCTTGGTAAACCCAAAACGTTTTTTTAACCGATGTCATAAAGGAGCTGCGTCTTTAATTCTAGCCTATCTATGATCTAATATGCCTTGTATTATGAGGAATTGTTGGGCTTAATTGTGTGGTAACCTCTGTACCTGAGCGTGCAGAGTTCAAGCTCTCTTTGAGTCTCTCTTGGCTCCTTTTCAAGTTGCACTTTGTAGTGCCAGACCTGAAAGTGGCTGTGGTCTTAATGCGTGGAACACTGGCCATTTCTTGACCTGAAGGACAGAGAAACAAAAAAAAATCTTGTCATTTTGATCAACTTAAACACCAGCTGAGAACAAACAATCAAAGGCTGTGATTTTCTTGAGTAGCTGTTTTGTGTGGCAGAGCGGAAAGATACAGTGTTGATGTAAATCTGATGTTTTTGTACTCGCCTAAGCAATGCAAGCCACTGTTGTTCTTTTGTGCGTCAACCATGCAGGGCAAAGGCATTCCACAGGTCACAGTGTAGGAATCCTCCGTCCCTGAAAACACACAAGAGGCTGTGACACACAGACCAACACGGACAAAAGTTTGGGCCACAAATGCCAAGTCGGTGAGAGCAAAGAGGAAGCATGTAGGAACATGAAGTGTTGCTCTGTAGAAGGATGTTGACGACTATTCACACAAGTAGACCGTGAAGAGGTTGACTTATTAACTAATTATGTTCCATTAGCGTGTTTTAATTCTGCTCGTCAGGTACTATGGGGGGCTGTGTTTCCTAAACACAGCTGCAGCTGAGTACCCCAAAGCCCGTACTTTATGTCTTGCTTGCCATCATGTAATGGTGCGCTTGGCTGAGATGTGTCACTTTGATTGGATTAAACATGTGCTGTAACCCAGAAGTTCTGACTATTCAACCGGCTTAATGACTGTAATGTAGTTCATTCACCCTTTACAATGTTCCAAACTTATCTGCTGGGGAACACTCACCAAACAATATCCAAATTTAAATGCAGTCCAACTTTTATCAAGGATAAATTTAATACTGCTCATGCACAGTAAAAACCTTTCAGTAGCTCCGCCTCCATCTTTTCATTTCGTGCCTGCTATTACAGTTTGTTGAATTGATTTCTTAAACTATGGCATTTAAATGACGATATTAATCATTAGTACTGCATGTACTCCATGTTGCCTTGTAGGCTGCCTCGGAACTGCCACAACATAAAAGGTGCTGTAAATGGGGGAATGACGGAGGCTGTCAATGCGAAACAGCTGCAGAAAGTGCTGAGTGGGCACCAAAGGCCATTAAGGGCTAAATTGTTTAATTACACAGATTTATACATTTTCCTGCACTTCTAATCTGCAGAATCTGCATGTTTCTGTTTGAAACATTACACGGATGAAGCAAACTGCATTACAGGCCTGATGAAGTGCAACATGTGGAAGCAGAACAGTGAAAAAGCAGAAGCATGTTTGATGGCTCTTTGATGAATAAGAGGAGCAGCAACATTAGCAGGAGTCCAACAAAACTGACTTATGTCATGCAAGAGCTACTGTATCGATAGCAGGTTGCTAGTTTGAGTTAGAAATTTGCTCATTAATGGGGTTCTTATCACAGATAAAGCCTTCTATGTGTAGATCTGACTTATCCAACTCACCACTACTGATGTGAACTTGGGACTGGCATGTCAGGAAGCAGCGATCCCCTCCCTCCTGCTTACTACAGTTCAAGGTAGGTTTAGAGGGGGGTTTTGCAGGTGGTAAACCCTCAGCCTCTAGATAGAAACCACAATAAAACTCCAAGGTAAAGAATAACACTTTTTGACTGCAGCAAGGAGGAAGAGGTGTCAAAGAAAGAACAAAAAGCAAGTCCAACACATTGACAGCAACAACAGCATTGTAGAATTTTGAATATTTACATTCTCAAGCACAAGAAAACCAAGTGACAGGGTATTAAAGAGAAAAAGAGAACAGAATTCAAAGTATCTCCTGTTTTTGTCCCCCAAGTTTCAGTCCAAAATGTGTGATATCACAGACTCTTTCATCATTTCCAAAGAGACAGCCTCTTCTACAAGGATACAAGGAGGCATTGGCTTACCAATACAGTCTTTTTTGTTCCAGTGTAGCTTATAACCAGGATGGCAAAAGCATTCAAATCCACCCAGGGTGTTCTCACAACCCTGCTCACAACCACCGTTGTTCACGCTGCATTCATTTATATCTGAGAACAAAGAGGAAAATCACAGTGAGAATCACAGGTTGTTACAGCACATAAATAGGTTTTCGTTTTGGTGACGCGCCCTTTCAATCAAGCACTCGTGTGATACCCTTGAGTTGCTACTGTATGTGTAGCCCCCTCCACCCAACTGTCTCACCTCCACAGTGGGCCAGTCCATACATGGTGTAGCCTTTGTTGCACAGACATTGAAAACCACCGGGGGAGTTCACACACGTGTGATCGCATGTCCGCTCAAAAAAACACTCGTCTATATCTGTAATCAAAATCAGACAGGTGACATAATAGCAGGGCAGTCAGTTGCAATCTTCATCAGGAGGGATTTTCCACCTACAGACACGCGTTTACATTTGATCCTGAACCCTAGCACTAAATAAAATGCAATGATGCATGTGCTACATTAGGGAAGACGGCATTACCCCGTCATAGCAATTACAGACAAAAAGAAGGCAGCGTTCTACTCAGATGCTTTACGGAAAGGAACAGACCCTGAGCCATCTCCAAAAATAAAAGCACAGGAGGAGAAGCTGCATTCACTCTCATAGTGGTAGCGCACGCCTGTGGATGTGTTTTAATAAGAGTGTCTAATGTAATTAATGTTTTCTGATGTTTTAAAGGTTTAACTAAATCTTAACACAGCATTAAAACCAGTATTAAATCTGGTCAATTGAAAACAAACAAAATCTGGATTTCTGTATGTAATTCTTTAAATATATATATGTGAATATACTTTAATTTACATGGTCAAAAATTATGGGTTGAACAATCACAGAAAATGATGGAAAAACATGGGACAGCATCCCATGCTGTCTTACGCAACACAACTTTGTCCAAATATGTCTGAGTGTCGTTTGAGGGAAACACAACTACCTTGACAAGAACGTTCATCCGTCAGCAGCTTGAAGCCTTTCCTGCAGTTGCACTCAAAGCTGCCAATGGTGTTTCTGCAGAAGTGTTCGCAACCGCCGTTGTGAAGCTCACACTCGTTGATATCTGTGGGAAACAGGTGATAGTCTGACATCACTTTAACAAGACTTTTGCACACAGATGCACCACGCGATTGGAGCGCGGTGACACTCGTGCTCCTCTCTTGGAGCTTTTCAGCGGACTTGGCAGTCTGACCTTTGCACGTTTTTCCGTCCGGCTGCAGTGTGAAGCCGATGGGGCAGCTGCAGCGCACGCCTGTGGATGTGTCTTTACAAGTGCAGTCACACCCCCCATTGTTCACCGCACAGGTCTCTGAAATTACAGCACACGACATGAATGTATATGATAGACCTTCCCCCAATGTGAAAAATGTTATTCCACAGGATACTGGATCCTTAGTAAAACAGAACCTTGAATTTCTGAGCATCTAGCTCACAAAACACCTGGACTGTAAAGATGATGTAATACTACTAAACGTTTTAAACATTATTAGTCGCTCGGAACACATGAAGTTATATGTTTTTTTTTTATTTTTAAGCATTTATGATTACTCAGATACAGACAAACAAGGCTCTAGTGCATGGTTGCTGTGGTGCAACCTTTGGACGGATAACTTGTCTTGCAACATGTATTATTCACGACACAGGACCAGACTCCCAGAGCTCATGTGCGAGCCATGTAGTTGGTAAAGTGCCAAAAATACAAAGATTTACATGTGCAGGGTGATCCAGAATCACACAACTGATAAATACTAACTATACAAGAAAAGATTCACACTCTGCCCTTCCCAAATGGAAGGAAAATGTGAAATGTACCACACTGTCACAAATGCATATTTTTCCGGGGGGAAACTGGGGGCGAGAAAGTGAGAGTGTAGTCATTTCACAGTTTGCTCAAAAGACTGAGGAATGCGTTGGTTTACTAGACATCACTCCTCTCCCCTGTTTAACACCCCTGAGTGGCTCCTGGCAGCTCAACATGCTGTCACAAACGGCACAAAATTGAGCTGTTAGCCTCGTTTGGATTCATTTTATCCGGTGCGTTTAAACAAAACGAACGGAGGCATTACCCATTAACAGCCTTCGCTTGACCCGCTTGTCCACTTCAGTAAAGGATGTGGCGTTGTCGTCTGAAGCCTCAGTGGTGGCTTCATCTCGTTCTGTGACATAAAAAACATTTAAATACAATAAAATGGTACACAGATTCACCAGATTCACAAAATAACAAAAAAAAAACAAATATCCTAAGGTGAGCACTTCTGGATGTTTGCGATGGTCACCTTTCAGTAACCAGATGCATGCTCACACTTGAGATATTCAACTTGTAGCAGCTTGGTGTTTGTCAGATAACGCAGCACATCAGGAGAGTGAATCTGGAGACAACAGTGCAGCGATAAGCCTGGACCTCACACACACTGCCGCTGCAGAGGAAGATATTACCCGATATCCGAAAGCTGATCCTTATCTTTCATAATCATTGTAAGGAAAAAATATGTTCTGCATAACAGAAGAACTGACACAGGGGGATGTTTCCAGTCACTGTGTTTTCATTCGTTGGTCAAGATAACATCTGCTTTACTAAAGAAACAAAGTTTGACATGAGATGGTCCTGGAATGTGCATTTTATTTGTTGTTCTATTTTGATTTCAAATTAATTCTGAGAAACAACAACAACAAACATGAAGAGAACCACACCCTCTTATCACCCAATTTCATTTATGTATGTATAAATCTAACTGACCAACACTGTCAGATTACAGTACAGCCTCACTGGGAATGAGATGTGGCTTTAAAGGAGAGTTTTAAAAATGGATGTGAGGAGATTATAGGAGACAGAATTGACGGAGTTAATACAGAAGTTCACCAGCAGTGTTAAGTTTGACATGTTTTCACATTCCCGGTTTTGAGCGGCACCCTGAGGTATCCTTACCTACACACGACCTCCTGTCAGGCTGTAGGGTGTACCTGACATGACACTTGCATATGGGACCGTTCTCGGTGTCCTCGCAGGTGTGCTGGCAGCCCCCGTTTCCATGGTTACACGTTACTGCAGGGTCAACAACATGCAACTATGAGCCAAATCAGTCAGTGCAATATTTGAAGCCATCTGTGTGTGTGTGTAGGCCGTGTGTGTGATTTAAAGTTAGCTTCATGCCATTGAGCACATACAGATGCAGCCTCTCTGGTTCCTGGCCAGCTCGAACCCTGGACGACACTCACAGGCAACGCCCCCCTTGGGTGTCTCTTTGCAGATGTGGGCGCAGCCGTGCTCCTTATTCATACAGTTGAGGCCCTCTGGGATAGAGAGAGGTACACAATGAAGCTCTCCTACAGTGACTGACCGGCTACACACAAAGGCACTTATACTGAGAGATTAGTCTGGCCAACCTCAAAGACACCGATTGTTCTCACGGTTTTACATAATCCAAAAAACATCAACCACCGTGTTATTTGTCAGCACCTCTAGAAATAAAAAGGAAATAACACAAGCGGAGCAGAAGTCGTCTGAAAGCAAACTGCTTGAAAAAAAAAACAACGCAAACCGTTCCTTGCATCTATCACATCCTCGATAGTGCTTTTTAAGATGGAAAATGAGACATGTAACACCATTTATATAGATGGGTCACAGCTGAGTGGATCAGCTCGCTGTGGATTTAAAAGGGTTGTCAAAGACGTGATAGCATGGAAAGCATTTTAGTTCACTTCAGTCAAGGAGACAAAACAAAAGCACTTTAGTCTAATCTGCAACACAGACCACATAAACCGAGTGTTGCAGTTATTAACTTATTTTGTTCTCCGGGACCCCAGAGATCCTTTTTCCCACAGCATGTTGCTGCCGCAGATAAAAGCTCAAGAGACGAGAGCCAGCTTGGAGTTGTCAGCCCTCATTGTGCCGTCAATCTCATTCTTGTATGAGAATGTTGCCGGATTTGCTGCATACGGCGTGACAGAATGAGCACATACACACAGTGAATAAAGCATTATGCAAATAATCAACTCAAAATGGCACAGTTACAACGCACGGTTACAAAAGAAATTTGTAACTGTGCGTTGTAATGCCGTTCAAATTCAAATTCAGTTCAGCTCATCCGTGCTGTCAAACTATGAGATGCGGACATGGCTGCTGTTTTACAGAACAAGTGTGTTAGTTGTAAACTCACCCACGGAGCGGTGGATGCATGTGTGCTGGTTGTCGCTGAGGAAGAAGCCGTCTTTGCAGCGGCACTCGTAGCTGCCCATGGTATTGACACAAGTGTGCTGGCACCCGCCATTGTTGAACTTGCATTCATCCACATCTACAGGATATTGATTTCATTAATGAATAGTGTTTACACTACAATGGCAGAGTATTTGTAATATTCATGACTATGATATTAACTTATGTAAATACAAAAAAGCTGTTTTGTCTGTGTTTGCAAACATTGCAAGATAAATAAAGCTTTTTCTAATCAAACATCAGACATAAATATTTATCTTGTCTTTTATTGCATTGACAAAACTAATGGTGTATGTAAGGCTACGTTTTTACAATTTGGCTTGGTGTGAGAAACTTCACATGCAGCCAACACTGAATGTGAACTCTGCCAAAAGGCTGTGACAATTCAAGCTCTCTGTCACAAAAGGGATTTACTCAGTCTTACCGAGACAGTTATGTCCATCATGTGCCAAATTGAATCCATCATAGCAAGTGCAGCGATAATTGCCTGGTATATTGTTGCATTCATGTACACAGCCACCATTGTATTCCATGTCACATTCATCAATATCTGAGAACATACAAATACATCAATGTAAGAGTAGATGGGTTGCAGTAAATGGTATTAAAAAAAAGATGACATGGCAATTACAAACATGTACTTTGTTTTACAGGCATACGACTTTCCAAAGTTGCCACTCAGCATTAAAATAGCGAGTATAATTCCAAACTGACAGTAAGAAGACACGTTTACCTTCACAATGTTTTCCATCTCCTTTAAAGCCTGCTTTACACGTGCACTTGTAAGAGCCTTGGGTAGTCTGGCAAATAGCATCAATGTGACAGCCATCACTTCCCTCTGCACATGGATCTGCTGAAAGCCACATACGTTATGACTACCTAAACATTAAAAACACCCAAAGACTGTGAAGTTTACCAAACAGGATTTAAAATAACATTTAGGTTAATTTAATCATGTTATATGAGTACATGCAGGAAAACCTGGATTTTATACTTATATTTGTACAAATAATACAATATAAATGATCCTAATAATAATAGCAGTAAATAATCTCCTAATAACAACTTGTTACATCCAAAAAAAAAAGAAGAAACAAAAAACGTGTATATTTTAAACATATAGGTAACACAGCAACAACAGGGCTTTTAGTTTGTATATATTCACACATTCAGAAGCTAAAAGAAAACTATTTTAAGTCACCAGAGTGGAAACAACAAGAGCGCACTCCTGAAAGCGTGCGTAAAGTAGTGTCTCCAAGGCTGGAAAACACAACACACACTCATGCACACACATTATAGTCCCACCTCGAATCTCTGGAAGCGCTGCGCTTTGGCGACTATTTAACAAGAGCAAAAACAAACAAAAGTCCCTTGCAGCCCAAATAGCTCCCATGGTGATATGATCCAAGTTTAGAGGTCTCCTCAAAAGGACGCGTACGCACTGAAGTTGTGACCGAGCGTCCGCCTCATTTTCATTCTAGCCTGTCAATCTGCTTCACAAGGGGCTTTTGAAAAGAGAAAGGAGTGAGTAATAGTGAGTGAGTGTGAGTGTGCGTGTGTGTGTGTGTGTGTGTGTGTGCGTGTGTGTGTGTGTGTTTGGTAGAGCGCGTACACGTGAAAGTGAAAAACCCGCTTTTTGAAGCAGAGCTGCGTCAAGTCCTTCGGGTAGCCAGTGACGCACCGGAAGTGCGGAGACGACGTAAAACCTTTCAACGTCTGCGCCCCTTAAGAGGCTTTTATTCTGAAAGTTACGACCACGGGTCCCTTTTCGCGTATTGGTAAACTTGACCTGAATTGGTTCCTTTAACGTCTGTAAACACCGCATTTGGTCTGTTTTAAAAATCAAACATATCATACGTATGTAATAAAAAAGAACACCTGCAAATACTATGGCTACATAATCCCATTGATATCAGTCAGTTAGCTAACTTAGCGGCCTACCAAAAGCTAGCTATTAGCCCTAAAAAGAAAACGTTAGTTAGTCAAACAACGTGGTTGCTAGGCAACGGACGTCGGCTTTAATGGTACATGGCCGTTATCTAACGATGCACGTCTAGTTAGCGCTCTTAAACCGTTTCAGTTTTAAACAAATTATTTATTAGTTGTATTCATACTTAAAAGAAATTAATATGCCCCAAAATATCCCTATTTATTTTGTTTCGTATTATATTTAAAGGTAAAATTAAATTAAGAAATAAATACGTTTGGGGAAATAAAATGTCGAAAACGAAAAAGTAAAGAAATGAATTGTTTAAAATTATTAAAACATCAAAAAGAATATTACATAGTAAATACAACACAAAAGGGATATGTATCCTATATGCAAAGCCAAAATAATACATACACAAATAAAACGGGAAATTAACAAATAGGGGCATTTATTGGCATTTTAATTCACCCAGTGGGTCATTTATTTGTTTATTTTAAATATTGGCACTACATAAACTATATTCGAAAATCGTAAGTCGTAAATAAATAAATAAATGTCGTTCCAGACAATCCATCACTATGTCACTTTTCGGTCCATAACGTTACATCATACTGTCGCTTAATTCTGTCAATTACCACGTGTTACAGCAAATGATGTGACCCATCAGATTCTGTGAGCTGGCGTTAGATAAGGAACTCGTTTTAAATTCATAGTTTACCACTTACTGCCTTTAGGTGGCTGTTATCAAAGACGGTACCTCAACAAAAATAAGTTATAAGAAAAATAGTGGGGCAATAATTGATAGATTAATAATGATTACAGCGTAATCCGGTAATTTTCTACAATCTCTGTAAACCTTATTCTTATATATCCATGCTGTAAAAGAAATTAATGAAATAGAAGAAAGTTGAAAAACAAATCTTTACCATACCTTAGTGTTCAATGTGCGCTTTCCTTGATACAGCTCTTGTGCACCATCTACCGGTCTAAATAAATACTGCCAGGAGACTTTTCAATTTGTTTTTTTTAATTACAGTACAGTTCTATTCTGTGGTACAGTATACAAAAGAAGCATAAAAAAAATCTACATTGCATGTTCAAAGGAAGTGCACAAAATCAAAAACAGACTTTCTGAAAGGCTCTACACCAGTTATCTCAAAATTTCAGTGAAAAAAAAAGATTTGTAATAAATAAATATAAATTACATGAGCATCATAATGAAAAGGTCAGGTAATTCACTAAGGCACATTTCACATCCTAAAATGTACCTCGCAAAATCAATATGGCAACTCCCGAAGGACAAAAACAAGCTTATTTTCTGTTTTAAAAAGGAGCAGCAATTCCCCTTTTAATAAGAATCATAAAACATGTTCAGCATTTAACTACCCTGCCGCATAAAGTTTATATATTAAACAACTTAGTAGAGCATTACCTGTCAGTTCATGAAGTTTGAGATGGTTTACAATAATATATTTTTTTAATAAATCAACCGTTGTTATTGCAGTATTAATTGGAAACAGTAGAACGATGGCTGAAACTGCAATCTGAGAAATATTGTAACATGAAATATATTAGAAATATCTTCAGACAGCTATGAATTGCGATTAAGAAAATGTTAAATTATTGCTGAAATAATGGATGCTTTTTACAAGACAATTTGGTTGAATCAGGATCCGTCGCTTGATGCTGCAACAGCATTAAGTGACAGACAGCCTCAGAGCACTTCTCACATTCAAAATGTCTGCATAGTTTGAACTTTGACAATGAATTCTGAACATAAATCACAGCAATAACAAACACATTCTAGACCAAAGAACGGAGATCATGTGTTTCCTGTATGCTGGTTCTGACCACAAATATGTCCTCACCTATGCATGCCATTAGCAATCAAATACAAAACGAATAGAACAGCTCAGACACTGATGCTGCAATAAAGCATCTACCCTTCCCTGCAGTTTGCACACATTTCTGCACAAACTTTAAAGCACAGGCTACCGCTTCTCATGCATTTAGAGAAAATGAGATCTATTTTTTTTTTTTACAAAACTTGGTGAATACAGAAACTGGTTTAGCGTAAAAAAAAAAAAAGAAAAAGTACATTTTCAGCACCTTTCAGAAACATTGTGTTAGTAGTGGTTTGCCATTCTGTAATTTAAGTTTTGGATGGACCAAGAATCAAACCCTGTATTTACAAAATCTATTTTTAAAAGAATTTGCTTTACACCATGCATTGTCATTTCATTGGAGGCTGTACAAAAAGAAATAAATACATCATTTGTTCCAAAAGGCAGAGGAATGTACTGCATGCATGGTCTAACCACATCTATTTGAGTCAATGTGCTCAGACTGCTGAAATTAAAAATGGAGTGTTTCAAACATGCGGCATGCATAATGTGAGAAACGCAAAGGATTATGCGTCATCTAATGTACACTTTAAAAGCTAATTACAATTCATGGAGGACAGTTGGACTAATGATCCCTGGTGTCACCAACAGCCCTTTGTATACTAAAAATCCTACAGATTTGCACATATGGAGCAAACAATAAAAAAAGGACAAAACATTGCAGCAACATGTTAAAGAGCCACTCCAACACAAAAAAGCTGGTATTAGAAATAGCTTGTGTTTTTCATATGCACACTTACAATTTGACAAAATATGAAAAAATAGAAGTCTTGATATGTATGAATGTGACAAAATATTTACATAACGTTGATCACTTAATACAAAAAAAAAAAACACAAACTGAGTCTTAACAGAGGCTGTCTCCTCATCCTATAAATAACACTAATGCCCATACAATTTTTTTTGCCTTTTGATTTCTGTAAAAAAAAAAAAAAATCAACTCTACAAAAGTTAAAAAAAAAATACCCATATACAAAAGGATTACGTAGAAAAGAAACTGTTCTAATAGGGGGAGTGGAAATAGGGAGTCTGCCACTGGAGACAAATCCAGGCGGATGCCATGGATAACCCTACAGGGGGATTCAACAAGAGTAATCACCAGGTTTCTTTCATTTCTTCAGGGAGTTGTGGAGGAAGTGTATCTGGAAGGTGTGTGGCCACTTGCGTTGACACTAGTGTCTTCTGTTTTCTGGAACTGCAGCAGGGCTTGAAAAGTCGAGGATCAATGATCACCTCTCCAAATCGGCCCTTGTAGACAATCCCACAGCACACCTTTTGCCTACAGAAGACAGAAGTTTTAGTTATTTAACAAATAAATCTGCTATATATAAATCTAATCTTTGTCCTGCTACGTGGTCAAATAAAACCTGTTCAGATCGTTTACCTCTTCCAGTAGGAACGGTCCAAGAAAGAGAAGATAGACGGAGTTGGGCGTCTCTGTTTGGATTCGATGTCTGAGCCGTCGTCTGACTGGTTGCTGTAGCTGGGAGACTGGGCAGGAGACACACTGGAGGTGGTGCTGTGGGCATCCGAGTCTGCTTGGGACAGATAATTAATTTAAAATTTTGATAAAAGCTTTTAATAAATGGGTCAAAAACAGCCTTGAATCAAACTAGGCGTACAAATACCAATTATACCTCATTTTTATTACTGAATCTTATTGAGTGACATTTTTTTGGTTGAAAATGTCAGAAAACTGGTGTGGCAAAAAAATGATCAGTCATCCACATTCAAGTAGCTCGTTTGTCTTATAAATGGCCCAAACCAACAATATTCAGTTCAAAGAAGACTTAACAAAATTAAGATAACTTCACCATTTACTTTTCTAACTACTGAATATTAATTTAAGCTTTAACACGACCAAACACTGCAGTTACACAGTATATGTGCAACCCAAAGAGCCTTAAGAGTGCGTATTGACCAGCTGAGTCATGATTGCATTTTCTGAAGGTGATCAACAATTCCATCATGTGCACGCTGGCTTCTATCTGGGTGCTTGCACTGCACTCAGTTTAGTTATAAAGTTATTAAAAATAAATAGCCTAAATCGAAACAGCACCATTCAGTCTACCCTCAAAATCCTGTTTTTAAATGTATTTCTTGCATGTACAACACCTGACGTTACAAAAACTGTATGAAAAGTGCTATACAAACCAATAAACACGCATAAACAAGCTTCTTAAATATGCCAGTGATGCCCAAATATAATGGTAACCGCATTAAGTACAAATGAAAAGAATTCTAGCATTTTACATACGGTCCAGCCATATATTCGATTTGACCTAATTTTATTAAGCTAGTTTGTCAACAGGCTAACAAGCTAAACAAACCAAATTTAAGACTGAAAGTGAAATTGTGCTTATGTATCCAACAATGATAATGTGCATTTTTCTTAACATTGATTCTGTTGACAAAAAAAAAATAGAAAGCCAACAAATAAACCCTCGTCTCACCTGTTCATAGCACAAATAATACATTATCTCTTGCATATATGAAAGCATATTTTTAAAACATACTTTGTCTCTTTAACTTGTGAAGCTTCTTTAGCTTGCTTTTCTTTTTCCCATCACTGTTCTTGATCTTCTTGGGTTTGGTCATCTTGAAGCCCGGCCCAGCTCTGGCATCCACCACCTGTGTCATGTCAAGTTAATTTAAAGCTTTAACATGTCAATAAAAATAAAAGGAGTTCAACGATGATGCAGAGAGCAAACATGACTTACGTGATTCCAGTTCTTCTTGGAGCCATGAGGCAGTTTCTTCCACCTCTTCACCAGTAACACACAGGCATTGCAAATGTCTCCAACACGATCCTCAGACAACCTTAAATGAATGAAACACACATCAAACAACACAGCTTAACTTCAAAACACCCTAAAGATCTGATTTAAGGATGTTTAAACCATTTTATCCTGACAAATACTCCTGGCAAGCAGGACACAGACTGTAGGTTTATAGACTCAAGGGAACTTGTCTTAAATTGCCTTAGTAAGGAATTTCAGACAATTTTTCAGACCATGCTGTTACGAAACAAGTCTCAAAAGCGGATTACACATATCACAGTACAATCTCCCTTATGAGAAAAGTCAAAAAAAAAAAAAAAAAAGGTAGGCCAGAACTTAAACTGAGGGGTCTAAAGACAAATAATCTAATTTCAAGCATCTTTAACCAAAATTTCATTTCTTTTATCAGGGAACTTTTTCAGGGCAAGGATCACTTAGAGAGAAAACCCCTAAAGATTATAAAAGGTTATAAGAAATTATAATAATGCCATACGATAAACATATAGTATTGTGCATACAACAATTAAACTTCTCTTTATAAATTTATATTTGCTAATATTTTAAACATACTTAAGTGTGTTTTTTTAAGAGATAGCTTTAAAGGTTATCTTTCTTACCACACACAAAAAAATGGAATATAAATTTACCCAAAACAGAGCCTGAATGTTTCCTCATATCGACTGCTGTCTGTGAAGCGTGAACTGGAGGACTTTGTCTTGCAGATGCAGCAACCGTCGTTACTCCGGTAGATCTTTGACTTGTGAAAGCCAAACATAGTCGGTCTGTGTTAAAGCAAAGCAAACCTGGAACAAAAAAACAGAAAAAAAATCAGTAAATGCCACAGCAGCCCAGTCCCCCCTGAAAGGCACCGTGGATGTCTGCAGAGAGCCGTGCTTTCTACTCCAGAGAAGGGGGCGGTCCCCACACGCAACACACGGACACACGCAAGAAACCTGCGTTAACTCATAATTTAAACAAAAGAAACGTATGCATTCTGCATAAATATAACGAACAAACAACTGAAAAAGAGTATAACTAACTTTATTTACAATCAAGTGTCTGACTTTAAGCCGCGGAAACAACGACACGCTCAAAAAAACACAATACTGACTTTAAATTATCAATATAAGATGTTTTTTGTTTTATTGTGAACTAAATAAAGTAGCAGTAAAGTAACATGAGATGCAATAGAACCAATAATAAGAAACTGTCAAACGCGCCGCACGGTATCGTCAGGATGACACAAGGCAGCGTTTTAGTGCTTAAGTTTACTTTCCTTCACGGGAGGTAAATATATTGCAAACTGCGCCACTTTCCTAACACTAGCGCAATTTTTTTGTAAAAAGTGGATGTTAAGACGCTGCTCCGCTGACTTTGTGTGCGGGAAGCTCGGAACAAAAAGCGGGCAGTAGCAGCTTCTTTCTGGGCTGGACAAACAAAAAGCTACCGGAGCTATTCGCTGAAATTAAGAGCAACACGCGTGGATAAATAACACACGATTATCAACTCAGCACTATTAATTACGGAGTCGGTATTTTTTAACACAATGTGAAAAGTTGCGGTGGACGCATCCTTCCCTTTAAATTTAAACTTTTGCCCGCTAGAGCGCCAAATATGGCTCATTGTTGTTAGCTGTTAGCATGCTGGCTAACCATCACCACGCCACGCTCCCGTTCACTTCCACGTTATCCGGTTGTCGAGTCTTTGTACGTGCAGCTCGCAACTACTGGGACCGTCCGGTTACGATTGCAAACGCACCACGAGCGGTCCCGTCACACTAAATAAACACGCGACATTTCATAAATGAAAGTTGAACACGGGAGGAAAAACAAAACAGCGCACTTACCGAACAAAAACTTTGAATCTTCGGCTGTTCCTTTCACGCACTGCGCATGCTCTTACTACGACTGCATACAGCTGCTCATTTGAATATCATTAGCATAAAAAGCTGCAATGAAACGACGAAGCGCACCGTGACCATATAAGGACTGCAGCCGTTGGGTTTGAACCTGGGTTCAGCCAATCACTGTGCGCCTCGCGTACGCCTCAGACACTTTGAATCATGGGAAGCGTAGTGAACGAGTAGGAGAAATGGTCGCGTCGAAGTTGTTACCGGTCTCCCTTTGAACTCAAAGCCCCATAAACCATCGGGGCCGAGGCTTCAAAGAAAAACAGCTACGCGATATGGCGCGAAGAGTTTGTTTACATTTTCTCAGCTGAGAAAGCAGAGAATATCCGTCTTTACTGGCACTAATGCAGGAAGTATTTGAGTTTTTTTACTTCTAAAATAAGAAATTACACTTTTGCATGTTACGAAATGCAGAAATGTTGACATGTGTAATTGTAATATTGAATTATTGTAGCATTTTACGGTATTTAGATTTAATTCACATATATTAGCACCTAACAGTCGCTTTACTTAGCAATTATCGTGTCATTTTTTAAAATATTGAAAAACGACATATTCAAATGGCTTGTTCTGCCAAAAAACAGTCCCAAAATCCAGACATATTCATTGACAAATGTAGAAGATAAGGTTCAGTCAAAATTAAATTTGAGAAACTGGAGCCTGATTTTTTTCTAAATAATTTTGCTTTGGACAATATTCAAACTTTTAATCAATTATTAAATGAGTTCCAAAGATATAATTTATACTAACTTAGTAATTGATTAAAAGTTAAATATTGTTTAAAGCAAAAATATTTAGAGAAAAAAAGCTCCAGTTTCTCAAATTTGATACAGTATTTAATGCAACGTATTTAAGCTCATTATGAAACTTATAAAATCTTAATTCATAACTAGTTATAAATATCAAATGTTGTATAACAGAACCATAAAACAATGTACATGAACCTCAAAATAGTAGTCTTGAGTAGTTCCATCACTCACAACTATTGAATGCCAATACAATTAAATCAATTTTTACGCATTACAGATGCTTTATTCTTAATATATTTTTACACTGTACACTGTTGCTCACTTAGTAAACACTACATTACACAGCTATGTCAATAAATGTACAACAGTATTGGAAAACAAAAATATATATCTCCCAAGATGGTCATGTGTGAGTCGTACACGGACGAGTACAACACAGTCGTTCCAGACGTTGGCACAGAAAATAAGTCCTTCACATATCAAATCTCTTGTCCTGCACAGTAAAGTTCAATGTAACAGAGGAGGGCCCAGTAATACCCCAAGAGATCCCGATGTACAGTTTGTAGGGGTTACATTTTCTCTTGAGGATATTGCATAGCAAGAAACCATGATGACAAAATCAGGCAGGGGAAAAAAGAACAGTCCTTTTTTTCTCTTTACATGACCGCAACAGACAAGCAGGAGATCATCCTTTATGACGAGGAGTCTACAAAGACACTGTTTTTGTTCAGAGAGGAGGGCAGATGTAGTTAGTGTAAGGGCTTGGATGGTGGTTGAGGAAAGGGCTGGTTGGAGGTATTTACATGAAGGCTGTTGTTGTGAACCACAGACAGCTGGGTCAAGCATCTCTTGGAGAACTTGTGTCTGGAGCACGAACCAGTAACTTGGGGTATTTTCTTTTATCGGACAGTGCGCTGTCAATCACTGGATAAAGGCTCAAGCCACACAGTCTCAGTATCATGCAAGAAGAATCCCTTTCTCTGCTGAAGGTATTCCATGTAAAAGATTTGCATACGAGTACATTTCCCAGGGAAAGGCTCTAACATAACAGCCTTTATTATTCCTATGTAGGTGAACCACTTCCACACGTCATTCCCCCTACTATCATACACATACTTATAAAGCATACTTCTACATCATTTGCTTTAAGCTCTGCATTATGACATTGGAATCTTTGTTGACAACAGAGCAAGCAACCTGACTGCTTTAACAAAATAATACTGTTTTTCTCTGAAAATATATTAACAGTTTTGATCCCACTTTCCCTTAAATATAGCCATTGTCAGCAGTTCACGGTAACAATGAAAATATTTAGCTTTCAATAAAACATTATAGCACAAGTAGGTCATCGTCAATAATGTGAAAATCAAGGTTCATAATAGAAAACATATTTGAAACATCTAATGGCAACATCATTGACGATAAAAATAACATGTCTTGAAAGGCTCATTGCACTTAATATATGGCAAATGTAACAGTAGCTTTAATATAAGCCAGAAGATGTCCTTTGTTCAAGTCTGTTCCTGCATATAAAAGGTTCAGTTAATCTTTTAAATGGTCCCCAGTGCTCTTCCTGGTCAGGTATAACCGGTGGGAGGTTGGTTTGGTTTTGGTTTTAGATACCAACACCTTTGACAAGCGAAGCCTCCAGGGTGATGTTGAACTCCTGCAGAGTCTGTAATACTCTGATCAGAGAGTTCACCAATGAGCGGTCTTTGATCAGTGCCGTGTCCTCGTACATCTGGGCAGTGATCGGACAGTCTGCGAGCAGAGCGATCCAGTGATACAGCAAATGGTCCCTGAGAGAAGCAGAGACACACCAGTCACACTAAAGAACACAGCACTACACTCAGTAATTACTGCATGCTGTGATGTTTTCCAATAAAAATAATTTAGAACCAAGCTAGTTCCGATGACATACTACATTATAATGTAATGGAAAATCCCTTCATCTTGAAAAGCTTCTTAAAAATGATTAAGATGACGTAAAGGTGCAACTAGTGATTATTTTCTTACTGATTTATCTTGCATAATAAAATTCTAATTGCAATGATTAATTGTTTTATCTATAAAATGTCAGAAAATACTGCACATGGCAATTTCCCAGTGACCAAGGTAACATCTTTAAATAGCCTTTTTTTGTCGAGCCAACATTAAAAAATACAACTCATTCAATTTAGTGACATAAATCATTTAAAAGCAGCAGATAATCATCACCGAGATGCTGGAAAGAGCAAATGTTTGGCATGTTTTGCTGGATAAATTAATTAATCATTAATCAAAGTTGTTGCAGATTAATTTTCTCTTGAACAGTAAATCTATGACTAATTGTTTGTATACTACTGTAGTGTATAGAGGAACCGTTACAGTCAGGACAGACGAGTGATGAATCACTAAGTGAGAAATGCAAAGGCACAGACTCTGCAAAAGGGAAGGAGAGCTGAAAAACAATTAAAATACTGGATTCTTCTAAAATCCCAAGAGGAGAGTTCATGTTCACTTGTCTACTAGCAAGTCATGGTGCAGAATCAGATACAGAAGATTGACTCTTAACCAAGTTCTTTTCAGCAGAACATAAGCACCTATATACTAATCCTTCCTTGTCATCCACAACATAGGTTTAGATTGTTCGGTGCATGTGAATGTGTTTGATCATGTTAGAGTGCTTCCTGCCTACCTTGCACCCAGACAAACGAGCATCTGGAACTTTCCGTCCTTGCCGATGTTCCTGGACGTGTTGTTGATGGCGCGCATGAAGCGGCAGAAGTGGCGCACTCTGCTTTGCCAGTTCTCATCAGGAGCCACCTGTCGCTGCTCTGCACTTTCAAAGTACACTTGTGCCTTTTCTGCATAAACATAATTTAAATAAGAAACAAATTGTTTATTTATAATTCAGTGCCTAGTAGTAAAAATATGAATATGACATTGTAAATGTTTTTTACCCAAGAAGTCCCAGATGAAGACATTCTTAAAGAGTCGGGGTGATTTGAAACCGTGCTGGAAAACTTGCTCCAAAGCCCAGACAAGACCGTATTCCCCACAGAGGAGAAGGGTCAAACTGCCTCTCTGTGAAGAGTAAAAACAGCAAAATGCAGGAACTATGTTGTTATAAATGTTATTTTATTCTAAAAGTGAATATAAAAAGAGCAATTTTTATGTTGAATGTTAATAAACAAGTGAAATAATGCAGGGAGAGGCCCACGGTGCAAAGGTTTCACAGACAACCACACACAGCACAATCTGTAGCGCATTTCAATTTTCTGAAATTCATTTTTGTACTTAGCGGTGTCCTTACATGTTTGTGTCAGTCATATAAACAGGTGACACAGTGAAGGGGATTTCCCTGTAAAAATTCTGAGACTACATAATGAATGACTCTTAAAACCTGCAATCAACACTTTAGTAGTAATGCGCTCTAAAAAAACTCCAATAAGCATATCCCTGGAAATACAACTATGTTTTCACATTCTAGGCCAGAACAAATGATTAAAAAACAATTATGTGCGTTTCCAAAAAAACAGCAAGAATTCTGCTTTAATACATCTTAATAATCTGAATCATACCACACAGCCTGTTATTGAGTTACCAAGGGGCTCAGCGACCACCATGGGAGAAAGCAGCTTTTCTTCATGTGTGATAAATAATAGAACTACATGTTGGGGCCTGTCTAGACGACTCTCTCACCTCCTTCTCCGGTTTGTGGAAGTGCTTCACAATCCCATTGATGGCCTCTCCCACTCCCTCCTGGATCTGACCTGTGTTTAACTCTAGATGAGAGGAGAAAAAAGAAAAAAAAAGACGCTGTAAGACAATACGACTATACATGGAGAGTAAGGAGAAGGAAAAATCCCACATCCGCATTTGATCTACTGTCATTGTGCTTTCTTGTTCATGCGTATACATTTTTTTTTTAAATCAGTAAGGGTATTAGGACTTTAAGCATCAGTGAGTGCACAGAAAGGTGGACAGTGTTGTCTCCTGCTTCTAAGATAACAGTTGAATCCTAAATGGAAGTGGATAAAAGAGAATCCCTGGGAAACAAATGCTTTCTGAAGATTGACTGCACCATTTTGTTACTTACTTGGTTTGCTGTTTGGTGAGATGGTAACAAACCTCCTCATCATCCCAGGGGACTGCTGCATCGGGGGTGTGCGGCACATCCGTTCATCGTTTTCTGTGCTCGGTGTCATCAGCTCTCCCACCAGGATCCGCTCCAGGCTGCCGTCATCCACACCTTTCCCCAGCCACCGGCCACACGGAAACCTGCCAGAAACAAACGTGTTTCATTCATTTTCTTTGGAGAAACGCTGAGTTAGAGCGATATTACGCCAAGAAAGTATTCTTACTTGTATGTGTGCCCTGTGATCTCATTGCGCACCATCACACACTCCACAAGCCACTTTGCGTAGAGCCCTGTATTATCGTGACCCATCTGCACGGTGGTCAGTTTGCCCAGGTTCTGGCACTGAAAGAGAAGGAACCATGTCAACATCATACTGAAAGAAATCATTAAATTAACAATCCACTAGTTTAATACAGAGTTGTACACACAACTTAGATTTACTCAGACTAGTTAAATAAAGTTTATATTGTTCAAAGTCATTTTAGTGGCAAACTCAGTCCTTTCAATACAACCCTTTAACTGCAGCTGAACAGGAAAACACGTCCATCGATACACAAAGAGGGAATTTTCAAGCTTCAAATAAACTGTAAATGCATTTTTGTTTGAAACAAGGCTTGTAGATTTTGTCCCCCATCACTTGTATTCCATATTTTAAGTGGATCTTCTAATTCAGTATGTACTGGGGGCATGATTACAGTGAACAAAATCTGTTTCAATGTCCATAAATTGTCCTGAGCCTTGTTTGAAAGACTTTGTAAAAAAAACTCTGAACCTAAACTTTACAGACAAGTTTCCAGGATAAACATCATCACCTATCGTACGTCGAAATAAAGAGGTTAAGATAACATCCTATAAATGTTGGCTAGTTTACAAAATGTCTGACCTCCTGACTGCTAGTGTTTCTTGTACAATTTGATTTCATGGCAGCAGCGTTGCCACATTCCCAAACCATAAATCGCTTTAATCACAAAATGTTCCTTTTTTTCCCCCTCTATCTATTCAGGACACAAACCTCAAAAGTGATCTCTAGAGTATTCCTCGGGACCTGCAGAACCCCAGTTTCAGCCAGTTCACCAGACACACAAACCCAAGGGTTGGCTGTAAACATGGAGCCTCCCAGCGTCTTACTGGGAACAGCCACCACATGGTAGGGGATCACTGGGAGACGCACAGGAGAGAATGTCATTCAGTCACAAAACATCAATGCCACCCTGGTAGTTTATTGGCCTTGTTATCGGCATTGCTGAGCATAAAAGTAGCACTCACTGATAGTGGTAAAGACATTGGTGAAACAGAAGTAGTCCACAGCATTGAAGGACAGGAGGTGGTAAAGAAACTGCTCTTTCTCATCATCACAACGCAGGAAGGCGTAGCGCTTGTACAGTTTTCTAAAATTAAAGATACACAAAAAAAGGGCTTTCTGTTATAATTAAAGATATAACATTCCTCGACAGTGTCAGCAGTGTGGTAGCTGATGGGGAACAGAGGGAGCGTTGTTTTGTATAATGTAGAAAGAAATGAAACGGCAGACAGAAATCGTCCTGACCCATTTCACTACTCCAATATCAATTATGAATCAGACTGAATTATTGATGCAGCAGTGGACTACACGTATGATGCTTTGCGATTTCAAAAGAGTTAATGTATTATATATGAGTAGATCATCTTTATTTCACATGTGACAGACATTCCTCTATGGGCACAGGAAGGAGGTCAGCAAAACAAGAGGTGGGAAACTATATGACGAGAGAGGATGGTTAAAATGTAAGAGTGCAGTATTGTGTCCCGTTTCTGGGTCTGTTGCTCACTTTGTTAGCTCATGATCAGACAGCAGCTGCTTCAGGTGTCTGGAAAGCAGCTTCTTCTCCATGGAGAGGCGAACCCAAGCCCTGGCCTTGCCCACGTCTGTCTTGATCTCACTTATGTTCTGAATGTGTCTGGAAATAAAAGAACAAGGTTAGAAGTCTTATACAGGGAGGGACCTATAAATAAACAGAAAATATGATCATATTTGAAATCTACTATTATCGCAGGAAATAAAAAAAAAAATCATTGAATATATGAAAAAAAAAAAATCACTGAAGGTGCACTTAACCTATTTCCGACATGGATAACTTCTTAGTGGTCACACACAGTACCAGCAAACTTATGAAACCTGAAATCGGTTTCATCACAACCATTATTTTTGATATCATAGAGTGGTAACTCAGTGCTTATACTGCAAGAGAAATGCCTTGCATAAATATTATTTACAAAGACTAAATATGATATAAATACAGAATGCATCTTAAAGCACCAGATAATGCTGCACGCTGCTGAAGCTTAAATTCATGCAGCTAAACACATCAATTAAGTACTTTATTTGGATTAGTTGTGAAAAACTGGTGTCCTGGCACTTGCATTTATTAAAAAGATTGAAAAATTAATTTCTATATTGTAATGCATATGTATTTTTGAATTGTAAGTTGATACCAAGTGCTACTATTAATCCCTTAGGTGGTTTATTTACCTATAATCAAGTGATGTCTTAAAAGTTGTTTGTTTCTCCAAAACCTCCATCAGTTTGATGATTATTAGAATTATTTGAAAAGTTGCAAGCAGTGAATTAGTGAAACTTTTACTTGATAAACATCTGAACTGATCAACAAACTATAAAAATTGTTGGCAGTTCAAGTGTCTCATCAATTTATGCTAACACTTTAGTTTGAATCTCATATTCCGCATTTATAATTATATATAAACAACTTATTTTTTTTCCACATTACAATGTGTAGATTCTTATAACCGTGTTTTACTTTATTTCATTCATTTAAATATATTAATAAATGCTATGTTATGGTGTGCTTTAAACCAGTTATTAATGGACATAAATAGTATAGTATTACCCAATTATGGACTACTCAGAAATAAAAGTATTATTTTATAATTCTGGCTTGTTATTACTTCTGCAGCATAACCTGAATGATCACAATCATTGTTAAAGCCAGAGCGATGTCTCAGTCTGCATGTGTAGTGGCATTTTGACAGCAGTGGACCGCCTGAGTGTATGAACTCGTCCCTGTGTCATCGCTCCCAGCACCATCATGCCTCCGATGTCCAGACACATTCCCTTCCACTCCACCTGTGCCATAAGCTCGTCTGTTCTACGAGAGCTCTTCATGTCTCCTCCTCCGTCTTCCACCCCCCTCCATCATGTCTCCACCCCCACTAAGTAACCCAGTTTACTCTGCTTGTTATCTCCATGGCAACAGAGGAAAACAGCTACTGTATGCACCGATATTACACTGACCTCTTACCCAGAAAAGACTGCAGGTATCGCCAATATAAGATATCACCATCATCTCAAATGAGATTAAAGATGTGATAGATTCAAACAATTGCTCATCATATTCAGTATAGACATTTACTGTGTTAAGATAATGCTATCAATCATTAAAACTCATTAAGGGCGGGCCCATGGTTGCTTGTGTGTCAGAGTGCGTTTGCGATCATGCCGTCAGATGTTCACATGCATGGGGAGGAGGAGGGTCTACAGCACAGTGCATAGACGTGTGTGCGTGTCTGTGTGTGTGTATTTCTGCCCTGAGTTGACCCCTCCTCTGCTCTCAGCCAGGCTGGCAGGGGGTCTGATAATCAGGCTGGAAGTAACATGCTGTAACACACAAATCCTGATTCCTCCACCCTGGCTGTGCACTGCAGACGTGATGACAATGATGGCTGCCATCACACATATGAACAAACATGCAAACCAAACACACACACATAGATGTAACTGTGTGCAGGTGTGTGACAGGAATTCTTACGCACATTCAAAAGGTGTCATTCAAATATAAATAAACAAAACCTAAGTAGAGAGGGGTCTCCAATAAGATGTATACGGACCAAATGACTGATGAAAAACAAACACCCCTGTTCAAATCCCACATCAGGCGCCCCTGTCTTGCATATCATTCCCCCTCTCTCTGCCTTCCCCTTTCCTGACTTTCTATTATCAATAAAGGCATGAAAAGCCATAAAAAATATAGTTAAAAAATCCCAAACTGGATGGGCAGTTTTAGACATGATTTCCAGTAAGGATCTCGTATTATCATGTGACCACTTGAACTCTGATTAGGTGTTGTTGGAAAGTCGACCACAAGGGGGCAGTATTAATCCAATTTACTTTTCTCATGCCTAAATGACCACCATCCTTTCTCACCTCATGTCCTGGACTAAAGAGACTTTAAGAGGAGGCATGGCTGATCCCCCGCCATCAGATTTGCGCCTCTCAGTATCATGGATAAAACCTGGGGTGGGAAAAAGGCACTTTTTAGTTCAAAAGTTGTTTTGGTTTTGAGATAATATGTATATGATATACCCGAGTACTTCAGTTGAACTGATTAATCGGTTAAGTGTACCTGGAGGTCCCAAACCACCTGGGGTCGCGCTCTTCTTCTCTTTGCTCTCCAGGTAGTGCAGCAGGTGAGACCACAAGGCAGATTTACCCTAAAAAAACAAATACACGAGTTAATTAATCATTGTCAACCATCTGGTGGGACTTTATTAAGTGCAGGATAGCTCCCTGACCTGTTTAACCTGCAGCCCGTGGCTCCAGATCCTCTCCAGCAGGTCACAGAGACTCGCGATCAGAGTGTTCTCCTCCACACCGGTGATGCTGACCTCTCCGTGACCCAATTCCACTGCCTCCCGGCCCATCTTCTCTACTAGCATACGCTTAGTCTGCAGGGAAATAAACAGGTAAACACATGCTCTGTTGTGACTTGAAGTTCTAATATTGAAAAATTATTTTTTCTTTTGTTTGCAAACTGAAGAAGTAGCAATGTGTTGATTTTCATTTTCTGTCTAATAGAGAAACGTATCTACATAAATAAACACAAAGCCTTGATTTGTTTTGCAATGTTCCATTTTCATTAACCAGATACCCATAGGACATCACTGAATCAAATTTTTATTTTTAATTATATCTTTCTTAACTGAGATAGAAGTAGCTTTCAAGTGAGGTTTGATGCCACGAAAGTAGCATTTTCAAAATTTTCAAAATTGATCCATAATTCTGAATGACAGTAGTCATGAGTGATAGTTAGTTTATATAAAACCAGTTTTAAAGGCCAAAATATGTCAAGTTAAGTCAATTTTATTTGTAAAGTCCAAAATCAGATTCGCCCAATGGGTTTTACAGCTTGTACAACAGCAACTTAACATCCCCTGTCCTTAGACCCTTACATCATACAAGGAAAAACTCACAGCGTGAAGGAAAAAAAAAAGAGGAAGAAACCTGAGGAAGAGTAACAGAAGATGGATCCCCCTTCCTTATCTTCATGCAAGTACAAAATGCAGTGAGCTCTACTGTCAAATATAATAATCCAATTCTGACTTGGTCCCTGCAAACAGACCAAACTGAGAGCTCAGTCATGCACAAACCTTGTTCCTGCACTCCTTCAGCAATCCTTCAACAAATTTCCAGTTAGTCTGTGCGATGACAGAAGGCGACAGGTTGGACAGTTTGGGCTGTCTGATGGTTGTGCCCAGGTTCCTGGCTTCTTGGATGTATTTCTGATAAAAGAGAGAATTCAGACACGTATCAGCTAACCACAAAAGGAAACCGAGAACCTCTGTCAGAGAAACCAACTCTGCACTCATCACTAGTGGAGGTTGCTTCAACATTTCTTACAAACATTGGTGTAAGCACAAAGCCGCCCCCCCCAGCTCAGAAAGGGAATATTGGAGAACTACACTACAATATGTTTTCTTTATTTTCTTTAATATTTACATTGTAGATTCTCACTGAAGGCATCAAAACTATGGATGAACACATGTTTATGGTGCTATTTACTTAACAAAAAGGTGAAATAACTGATCTGATTACTACTTTGCACTATGAACTACCATTTCAGGTAGCCACCTCAATCAAAGCAAAGGGTGGCTATTTTGAAGAAACTAGAATATAAAACATGTTTTCAGTTATTTCACATATTTTGTTAAGTACATAACTCCACATGTGTACATTCATAGTTTTGATGTTAATGGGAAACATGTTGTTGAAAGGATTAAAATAATATAGGCGTAAAAAATAATTTAAACTATTGTTAAAGTACTGTTCCCAAGCAAAACAATGACTGTTTATGTGCAGCTGATCATATTTTCGATTTTCAATCAACTTTATTTGAATAAAGTTGATTGAAAATACGATTAGTCCGACTCTTATTACCGAAAACATGTTGGCCTGGACATGATATGCATTATCAGGTAAAACTCAGCAGGTGGAGGAGGAAGCAGAGGGAGGTTAGGAACTAAAAGGCAGAGACCACATGAGTGGACAGGTCATGTGATTCCAGTGTGACAGCTAAAGGCCTCACATACTCCCGACACATACCACATCCACAGTGACCGACTTTAGACAGGGCTTGAAGGACTGCGAGAGCCAGTAGTAGTCAAGAAACAGCAGGAGCTGCAGCTCCGGAAACAAACACTCTACATGCTGAGAGTGTGTGAGCGTGAGTGCGAGGCAGGCGAGACAAAGAGAGACAAAGAGAGAAAGTGACAAAAAGTGTGAGAGGAGTTTGAACAAGATGAAGAAAGCAAAGTCAAAATAAAAGCGAAGACATGGTCATGCAAAAATGAACAAAGACAACAGAGCTGAGGCGTAGTAGACGTGCAGGAATGAAGCGAGGACCCACACCTCTCTCTGGTCGTTGTCTAAATAAAGATGCTCGGCATGTTGCTTCTGTCGATCCCTCCTCCGCCACTGGGCAGGAGCGCTTCTCTTGGTCCACCTTTAACACAAGAAAACACTTAACCTGTTAAAATTCAACACTGAGTTTTATTCATATATGAAAAAACCTCAGCTACAAAACTAAATAAAGCATTAGTAGTAAAAGATCTGTAGTATATATAAAAATTATTATTGTGTTGATGATATTTCCATCATCAACACAATAGGAATATAGTTTTATCTAATTAGATTTGAGCTTTGTGTAATTAATTATACATGATATTAATTGGGTCCTTTATAATCTCCTTTTTAAACATCTTACAGAATATATCCGTCATCTTCTTTAATGATCCTCTGTGTTTTTCTCTGTTTTTTTCCTGATTTGTGTCTTGTTTTAAATAAAATATTTTTCTCTGTAGTAAAATGTAAAACAATATTAGATTTGTTTTGATATATTCTAACTATATTTGCTCTGTCACAGCAACATAAACTGATTTTGACACTCCTGTAGTCACCTCACATGTTGTAGATTTCTTTTGATACCAGGTTCAGAAATAGGTCAAAATAGGTCTGGGCCTTAGGTGGTTAAAGAGCTGTACTGAGAAACACTGTAAAACCGCAGTCAGGCTTAAGTCAAGCACAGAAGGCAAATGTGAAATATTCACTTGTTGCTGGTTGGCCCAGTGGAGAGCACGTCAGACTGCAGTCGGGGGAAGAAGCCGTGCTCGTAGCGTCCCTGTCCAATCTTCATGTCCAGCAGGTGGGGGTGTAGGGCTGTGTGGTCAATCTTCATCACTCTCATCTCAATGGCTTTCTCTGTAAGATGAGAGAGGGATGCAGGACTTGGAAATGAGATTCTGCATTTTGATTTTTTTTTACTCTCATGGAAAATGGCTATATATGAATCTATAGATATGTGTTGTGTTGGTCTTGCTGGGAGAACATGATTCTAGATGATGAATCAGAGGAAGTTGAAACCAAACAAAACATTTCATCTAAAACCCCCACAGTCATCCATGAATACAGCTTTAGACAGTGATTCTCTAAAAACTGGTTAACAACCCACCCACATACACACACAACAAAGCAGCAGTGAGTTCAGAGAAATACAATAGAACTTTAATAGACTGCATCAAATACTTCATATAAGACACAAAGCAGAGAAAGTTCAGCAAGACAATGACTGATTGAAAGAAAATGTTAACACATTTTCTGAAGCTGTCATTCACTCATACAACGATTTGATTCCCTAAAAAATAATTACCACACATCATGCATACTGTGAGTGTTCAGATCACCATAATGAAGATCACTGGGAGTGTATTTAGGTAAAAAGATTTTGTTCTCAGAGTTTTCCAAAGACTGGCATGTATGCAATGCACAAAGGATCTCACAGAGGAATCTTAAATTTAGGGCTGACCCCCCAAAAAATCAAAGCTTTGAAACTTCAATTGTTGCCATGGTAATCGACCATGGTGATTGATCATAAAGTCCATGATCTATTTGTTTTTTTTTAATAGTGTGCATGTGACATAGACGAAGAGGTCGAGTGTCTGGAACAATTTTAACTTAACTTGAGGTCTGAGTTGTGCTTGGCACCAGTATTGTTTGTGGTTGTCATAGTAACCGTGCATCGCCTCCAATTGGTTTTGTGGTTGTTCTTGCTTAGCTTTCACTAAACAGCTGCACATCTTTTGCTGAATGGCTTCGCCAGTGCTCATGCCCCCCTCACCATCAAAGCTTCAATCAAAATCAATCTTTTGCCCTCGCATTATCAATTCTCATAAATCGGCTCAGGCCTACTTGAATTTATACATTAAAAACACATTTGTACTATGGGAAAACACACTCACACCAGTCAGAGCCAACCCCAAGTCAGTCAACAGTTCACACTTTGAAATTGATTTATGCCCACAGTCATTTGGATGTTAGATTAAATTAATTTTAAGATATATAGACACAATTTTAAATTTAAATATTTTGGCTTTGGATGGTCAGGATTAGACATGAGGTCAAATATTTAGTTTCAAAACAATATATAATGCATTTCAAGCTATTTCTAAAGTTTCCTTACCAGCCTCTTCGATGTTCGTGCATTTCTGGTACATAGATGTGCGCAGAGTAGGCGTGCGGACGTTCAGCATGCGAATCTTGTCCACACGGGTGTCAAACACCCTCAGCGTGTGCTCCTTCTCCTCATCATCGTGACAGAGGATTTTACTGTCGATGAAGGAAGCAAACATCTGTGTCTCCAGGAAACGAGAGAGGAAGGGCAGGTAGGGTTCTGGCTGGTCAGACAGGAAGGAGGCCTGAATACACACAAAAAATTAAAAAGGTTGGAATTCACGTTGTACGTCATGGAAAACAATGCCCTTTGCTATACAATTTCTGTCTGTAACACTTTACCTTATCAAAGTTTTGCATCTGGTCTCGGTTGGTGAACCAGGACTCCTTGTCGTGGCTCGGCTGGATGACAAACACCTCATAGTCTGCGAACATCTGGGTGAATCGGTTTGCAAAGACTTCGCGCACCTGGATATTGACCTGGTGCATCTTCAGCTCCTCCTCGTCACAATGAACCCGCACGTCCTTATTGCTACTGGCATCCTCTCTCACCTCCAGCTGATGTGCACAGGCACGGAACACACACACACATGAAGAAGAAGATTGAAATGAGGGAAGCTGCATTAAGACTGAGGTTAGATGAAGACTGTGTGTACAACAATGTATATTCTTCATGTCATTTTATATCAAACCTATATTTGTCCTACAATGGGTAAACTGCATTAGCAGCAGAGGCAGTATAAGTGACATGCAAGAAAAAGAAAAGATTGCACACAGACTATATATAAAAAATTAATGCAATATAATATAAGACAAATGCACCATATATACAAGATAGATACACTACAGTGAGTAGGGTAGATTATTGCACATAACTATCATTCCAGGCTGCTAATTGAAGGAGTGTGGGGTTATGGGAAAGGAAGTCAAGGACAGCCCGAAACACAGCTTCCATTTTTAGCATGTCAGTGAGTCAGCTGTACAGATGTTAATGTTTAGGGGGGTAAACGTATAAATAAGAAAACAAAGCCACAGTCCACTGATATGATCATATGACTGGAAACCTCATGTCTTAACAAATCCAGCACAGCAATAGGTATCTGAGAGACACCTATACACACATGAGCTAATGTGTTATTGAAAAGTTGTATAAGCAGAGGATTAGGCTGCACATTCAGAGATTTGCACTAGTTAGAAGCTAATTCATCATATGAGTGTAAAACGTTAAAATCCAAAAAAGAAAATCAGACTTAAACCAGATTCAACTTCCTAAATTTGAAACTTGTATTTTACGATACTCAATCAGTTGTACAGTCTGGCTTCGATGATTTATTAGATTTCATCATTTCTCACCTTCTCCAGACTGACCCCTGTCCTCTTGACCAGAGCCTGCAGTCGGGCAATAGTTTCGTTCTCCCTCAGTAGGTAGGAGTTGAGGGGCGAGGCCAGGTTGCCGTTCCGCTTATCAGAGACCATGTCCACAGATCGGAAGCCCCGGTACTTGGCCTGGCTGTCACTGGAGTGAATATTTCCCTCCGGAGACACGCCGAAGGACATGAGCACCTCTGAGATCTCCTGGATGAACTCCAGCTTGTTGGGAAACTGTGGCAGCTCCTCTGGCAGCTCAATGAAGTGATTATCGATGTCCACAAAACACAAGTTAGCCTGAAGGAAAACAGGGCAAAAACATAGAAAAATATTGACGGTAATGAGACAAGATGGGAGAAAAACATATTGTGAAATTCATATTTTTTAAGTCATGGTACAGCGTGGTATAGCCTATCATGAAACCCGAGGTTTTAAGTCTTCTGTAATTGTAAATGATTGTTGCTGAATTGTACTGTGAGCATATTGCATGACAAGGTTAATGTAATTCTGTTTAATTGTGTTTTTTTAGTGACTGATGATTGTAGTGTTTCTTCTGTGTTATCTATAGTGTTTCATGTTGTGTAGTGAGGGTGTGTGTTGGTTGTCAATGATCATAATTGGTTGATATGGGATTATTATCTTATTATCAACAGTTGTATACATGTACGGTTCAACAACTGTACATGCATACATACATAAGTATTATTATTATATTTATTTGCAGCCTAGATTGTTACTTTGATTTTATTTATTTATATGAGCTGACGATAAGAATATGAGTGATTTCACAACTCCTTTTTTGTGGAATTTATTTTAATACAATTATTATCATTAAAAGTTAAAATCTCATAGATTTGCGTATCACAGTGCTATCCTGCAGCAGCACTAGTTCTGGTGTAAAGCTCTACCACAGCACTCCTCCTCATGTTGTTTCGCAACGCTTTCGTTACAATTTAAACTCCGTTGTCCATTTCCAACCTAACGAAAGTCTCTCAAAAACCATATGCTAAGCCTATAGCCGGTATAGCTGCTACTGTATTCCTCACATTAACACAGGCCACCGTGGGACGTAGTCGTCTTACTCCAGGAAACAGTATAAAGGTAACATGCCCAAGTTGTTGTAACACTATACAGGTAAAATTAAGAGTCCAGTTTTACTTGACCTATCAACACAATTTAAAAACTGATATGTGGATTGAGATCTGCACTTCCAACATAAATTGTAGCCTTTTCTTACAGTAACCATATTTGCCTAGTTTTATATTTGTCTAGTTATTCATTATTCGATTGCAAGAAGTATAAAAAAACAGAAATAAACAAAAGCAGAAAAGAAAACCTTCGTAGAGAAAGAATTTACTGTGCATCAGTGTGTGTACCTCCTGTGGCAGCTCTAGCTTGGTTCGGTCATCTTGTCCATTGGAGTGGAGGCCCATGAGATACGGCACAGGTGCGTCCAGGAAGTGGAGGAGCGAGGCGGGCAGAATGGGAACGTACACATGCTGCCACTGGAAGGGGAACATTAAATTTGTGATGCTCTCTGCCACCGTCATCAGCCTCTGGTAATCTGTTTCACACACACAGAAAACAAGGACTGTTACCATATAACAAATACACCGAACCAGAGGTGCAAACACTGCAGATTTCAGGGTTCACTTCTTGGCTTCATTATTATTTTACAGGCTCTGTGAATCTTAATTCACAGCTAATGTTATTGTTCTAAGCAATCACTTATTTTATTTCTTGGGTGGGGGTTTCCACAGAATAAGCATGGAATTTACCAAGTAAAAGCACCTGCTCAGTGACAGTCACAGGGGATTTTCACTGGTTGGTTTTTCAGATGATTTTTAAAGGGTAATCATGTAAATTTACAACTGAAACCCAACAGGGAAGAAAGCTGCAAATGTATTACTCATGATAATCATCTTTACAATTAGTTTTTTCTTACACTGGGACAACAGTCTTGGCTAGCTTGCCTTAGCCTGATAAATGTCTTGTTTATTCTTCTAAAACAGAAGAGCTGTGCAAGCTGATCTCCTTTGATATTAATGTGACACAGATCTGTTTGTTTGTTTACTCTGATGTATTGATTTCCTTACAGGGCATGATAGACAATCCTGCTTAACATTAACATTAACTTCATCAACAAGTACATCTTTTCAACAAGATGGATAACAAGAACAGATAAAGGTCAGAACATTCAACTGGGATTATCTGCTGTATCAATTTGAAAGGGAGAAAGCAATATACAGTTGATGAATGTGGCCAGATGTGTGCTGCACAATGAAAGAAGAAAGTAGTGCAGTACTCTGTTTTACAAGAACTTAGAGAACTAAATAACAACAAAAAAACATCTTTAATCTGGACGTTGGACTAGGGGACCAATTTACATCAATTAGCTATGACAACACAAAAGCGGTTTCCAAATTTGGGTCGTGAATCCATTGAAGTCCACATCTGTAAATTATAGATCTCGTAACAAGCACACAAAGTCTGCAGTATTTGTAAGACTCTTCCACATGCAGCTAGAAATATCCCTGAATTTGGAAAACACATCCGGTGCATCATTGGCAGCCCTCAGTCTTATTGTGGTAATGAATGCTGTTTTGCTTTATAAAAAGTTTCTAATGCTTCTTCCAGGACTGTAAATTTTAAAATGTGTACTGACTGGTAACATTAATCATGCCCTTGTTTACTGCTGATGCTAGTTTGAAAGGACCTTTATCAGCTAGAGTTGGGAAAGTCTCACAGTCTCTGAACTCTGACGTGGCGAAAGTCAGCTGCCCCCCTTCTTGCTAGCTCTAAATTTCTTTGTGATGACGGTTTCACAGTTGAGTCAACGGGTATACATGCAAATACGTGGCCAGACCTCCTCATCTGCATTCCTGCTCTATCCTGTTGACACCTACTGTACGTTCAGCAGCAGCATTGCCTCTCCCGTTATGGTGCCAAAATAAATACCATTCCTTCATTTGGTCATGTGCTGGTCTCCGTGAGAGACTCTAACTCACCCTCCTCCCCCCCCCTCTCACCAAGCATCCTCTCCCAGGATGGCGACAAGAATACTAACATGCTGCTCTTAAAGGAGGCCCAAAAAAAAGGAAGAAACCACTTCCTCTTATGAAACAGTGAAATACTGTCACTTCGAATGCAGAAAAATTAACTGTTTGATACTGTGGTTCTTGTAAACAAGTATAAAAATCACTCATTTTTTCTCATCTACGCTGACAAAAAAAGCAGTTTGGATTTACGCATGGCTATTCTCATTTCATTTGGTTTACATAGTCCAAACATATGCACTACAGCAATCTAAAATTACACTGGACACACATGCACAGAAGTGAAACTTGCCTCTCAGCACTAAACTGACCAAGCAGGTTGTCTGATAAAAGACAACATTCTTTTTAAGTCTGAAACTTTGTCAGTAACAGAGGTTACTTATGGATTCTCATATCCAGCCAGATACTAGTTTAAGCTACATTAATATTACCCTTTACGGAAATAAGAGGATCATGTGTCTGAGATGATGATAAAAAGCTGAAAGGAGAGATGAAAGATGGCAAGGTTGGAAATCACAAAGGTACAAACTTAATAAAGAGTGAAGTGGGTAGGTATTAAACCCAATAATCCAGTAAATTAAGAAAAGATGGGGAGGACCTTAATGCTTACATTAAATGCATAAAAAACAGGAGAATAAGTCATTTATGAAACTTAAAACCTTACAATGTTTGCATAGCTGAAACACAAGCTTAAATATTCATCATAAGATCACAGCCAAACCCACTGTGCTGTCAGATATCCGGCTTTAAATCTGCTTTTAAACTTAATTTCAGAAGCCATTTTAGTGGCTCACTTGGCCGTCTCAGCTCAGATCTCTCCTACACACCCCAATCTTCCTCAGGTTTTCAGTCACACTCTACTGCACAAACCACAAAGAAATGATGCTGACAAATGATGATTTAATTGCTGCATGTCACAACAATTGACACATGATTGACTCATGACAAGCTTCCCCTTTGAGAAGGTAGGGAGAAGCAGCAGCCAGTATTTCATATCTATTATGTATATTAAGTAGTATTATGGCTGCATTAGTAGAGAGGTGCTGGCCAGCACTTTTTTCCCCACCCAATCAGAGTTATGAATTCCAGCGCTATTTTTAGCCCACAACACATATACCCACGTTGTCTCCTTATTTGCAGAGCATCCCTCTCCTCAGTGTGTGTGTGTGTGTGTGTCAGTGGTAGATTGCTAGGGCTCAACTCTACAGAAACACCCTTCACACGTTCTGCAGTGATGAATCCCACGGGAGGAGGGGGGCAATGATGTCACTTCCAACCAATAATAACCATCCTGCATCACCGCTATCCTCCCTGTCTCAGGGTCGCCTAGCAACACCACAGCTTTCCCCTGTTAAGAGCTTCTCCCCCCAGGCCCCGGCCGTTTTGTTAACCGTTTGCCTTCTCTTACTATTGTAATGGATCCGAACAACGCAGCAGACCCAGCATCCTTGCAAGGCCATTGCAGTTCTGCTTTGGTGATAGTATAGGTTATGTAACTCTTTTCTAAACAGTTACTATTAATGAATAAATACTAAATGGATCTCTGTATTTTAGCACCTTTAAAGGTGGTTTTAAGCAGATGCTCTGAAAACAAATAATCGTTTATCATATTCTTCCTGTGGGTTTGCTTTAAGGATGAAACAATGGGAAGACAAAGAGAGACTAACACTAACAAAAAAACATTTTCTACCTAGAACCCCAAAATGTGCACAAAGCAGAATTTACACAGCATGTAGCAACTCCTACAAAAAGACCTCTCACAGACCTGCCCACGTCTACATATGAGTCCTGGCAGCAGGAGCCGTGTGTGAAGAGTGAGGGGACCAACATTTACACAAGCTGGTACTCTCACTGCATCACTTTAATGGACACACTCAACAGGTTACGCAATCTCCTGGATAATAGTTCTGCCGTGCATATAAAACATGTGTCCTAGCTTCAGGCCGCAGTTTTCATTCTCATACAAGGACCATCCCTGTGTATTAAATCTAAAAAAAAAAATTAAAAACCATATCTGAAGGCAGCCAGAAAGCTGTATTATGGAGCCACAGCGTAGCACTGACATAAGGTGCATGTTTTTTATGTCTAGGATTCTGGGGCAAGGCAGACGTTGCCAAGAAGTGACGGTCTAATTGGTCTTGACAAGCACAAAGAGCTCAGCAGTTCTGCTTTCGCCACCGACTACACAGAGTGACAGGTTGAGAGGACCAACATTTACACAAGCTGCTACTCATGCTGCATGTGTTAAAACCCAGAGAATTGAGAAACAAGTTAGAAATATTTAAGTATCATCCAAGTACTAAGTACCTACTACACCTAATACATAATATAAAATCCATCTATCCACAATCTTTATTTTTTCAAGTTTTCAAACATCCTGATCTGGTCTCCCAGCTCCAGCCAATTCTCTGGGGACCACCTCCACTACAGATCTTACTAATGTCTCACAATTATCTGTTTTCCCCCTCCATCTTTTAAGAAAATGTATATAATGATACAGATGAATTGTGCCCATGCCACATAGGATTTCAATGTAATCCTCATCACTTGTCTATTGTTGTTCTCATCTGTTTGCAACATGTGCAAGATGCAAATTAACTTGTAATTCATGCATCTTGATAAGGATACCAAAGGTTTTGCATGTCAACATGGAGTGTGACTTTGACTGAGCAGCTACTTACGCTGCGAGTAGAGCAGTATCTGCATCTCCAGCAGGGCACAGGTGAACAGCTGCAGAACGTTCTCCACCCCCAGCAGGTTAAACATTTCACTGATGGCAAAGTCAAAGAGTGGCAGCTCTGATGTGCTCGGTCTCTGGCACACCACAGGCCCGTAGACGCCTGAGAACTTGAGGGAACGCCCGGAGGGTGGGAGAGGCACCTCATAGAGGATGTTGTAGATGTAGCTCTCCAGGGGGAGGGGCGGGGGCTGGGGGGAAGTGACAGCCTGGTGAAGCTGCTGCAGCACCTTCCTGCACGCCTGGGCGAAGGCCATGGGTGTTATCAGGCAGATGCACTTCGACACGTACAGCGTGTCGCGGCTGATGTCGTACGAGTTGAAGCGCTGCAGGCGGGAGATGGCGGGCGCGGCGTGGAGCACGGGCCGAGGCTGGGAGTGTTGGTGCCGCTGGTCCTCGGATCGGTGCGGGGAAGTGGGGGTGTGCAAGATGTCGTACTGCTCCGCGTTGTGCATGTGGTAAAGAGTCTGCATGGCGCTGCAGATCTGCTTACTAGTCACCTCCTCGAAGAAGGTGAGGGAGAAGCCGTAGGTGCGAGAGCCGTCCTCCCTGGTGATGATGAAGGAGTGAAACTGAGGCTCCCGGGAGTCCACCTGTGTCCTGAAGGACAGACCCTTTGGCATGCAGAGCTGTGGGAGAAATTAGTTGTGTTATTACAGTCAGTAGAAGAACACAGTCCAATGCAAACAACTAATAAACTTGACTTCCATACATTTGCCATAACATGACACACTGTGATATTTTCATGATGTAAACTAGGGCTGCACAATAAATCATTAGAAAAAATGTGATATCATTTCAAAAAGACAAAGATTCTTAAGCATTTCATTTCACAAGCAGCATGACAAATAAATGCTAAATGGATTTTTTAAAGTGCCCTTAAAGGCAGCACTGCCGCTCACTCCTCCCTCGACCTATGGGAAAGCGTCTTTATGACACCTGATTCAGTCAGTGGAGGAAGCCCGCCTGCAGTTGAGTGTGAGGAAACGGTTGTTGTTTCGGCAGGTTAATGTGCATATCTGTTGACTTTTCTGTCACCTTGTAAAATAATGAACATAAACAACTTAATAGGCTTAATAAATTCTCAACTACAGTTTCCAACCAAACGTGCCAGTCTTGGCTTGGTGCTATCCACGCTCGATCTCTTTTTAATTAATCATATTTAATGGACGCACAGTGTTAAAATACATTGAATCAGTGCCAATGCCACTTCCTTTTTCTCTTTAATTGCCCGGTTCTGGTGGCTTCTCTGCTCCACTTTGTCCATTTCTACTGTTGTGGAGCATGCACTCATGCATTGTCCAGCTTTAGTCCAACTAAGGCGTATACATGTAGGAAAAAATCTAATTCCAATTCCATTATCCAGGTGTGTTATTTCGACTACGAGAAGTCGAGCAGTCAACTCGGTCCGATTTCAATCCTTCTAAAGCGTATACATGCATTTTAAAATGCATAAATGCATGCATTAACACAATATTTCAAATAATAAATCACAATAAGTGTGAGGTACATTGCAAAAGTGTGTTTTGCACTCAGCAATACAACAAAACTCTACAATCACCTAAAGCTTTTTGTAAAAAAAAAAAAAAAAAAAAAAACTTTCAAAGAAGAATTGTGATCTCATTTCTAAGGATTTTTTTTCCAGTATAGTGCAGCCCTAATTTCAACCATTCACCAAGCCATAATAAGATTTTGAAAGGACATGAGCAACATGTTTTGTCTATGTAGAGGTCCTACCATGCCCACTGCGTCCTGGTCAAATGGATTCCACTCCACATTGTCTGGATAGTGTGCAAGAACTTTGGATTTAAAGGTTCTCCGCAGTGGACTCTGCTCAAAATTCTCACCTAAAAGTGAAAGAAAAGTGGAGAGAAGAGAGGAGAGAAATAAGCAGGGCAAGAAGAACAGAAAGCAAACAGTCAGCACAATACTCCTGATGAGGAGCACAGGAACAGTTTGATCAGAAGCGGGTTTAAAGTGCCAGGCACAACTCCAGAGGGAAGAGCAAGTCAGCATATTTGTCTTGAGAAGAAGACTGTATTGCGTCATATAAAGCTGCCATCAAACAAAATAAAAATACGTTAAAAAAATGATGCTAGGAATCAAAGAAAGAACAAAAAAAAAACGTTAAAAGATCTCAATGCTTTCTGACAGCTTTAATGGCAATACAAAGAAACACACAAAATAATCAATCAGAGAAAGCACAAATTGAGTTGATTTGAACCCAGAGTGAAGCAGTAGTGATGCACACACCAAGGCAGTACTGAAAAGTCATTGAGAGTGTGTAGCGAGGAGGGGGGGGGGAGCGTAAACATTGACCAAGCAATACCGGCGCAGGCAGCACTGGATTCGTGTGTGTGTGAGGAACAGAAGCAGTGATTGTCAAACATCAGCTCATTGTTCAGCTGCTGCTGAAGGATGTGAGGGAGACAGAGGATGGGAGAAACCAGAAGGAGTGAAATCAAGAGTGCGCACAAAACAGAAAAAGGGGAAGGTCCCCACACCTGTGCAGAAAACAACTGAAAACTCAGAATTTGTGGTAACATAAAAAGGGCTGCTGAGGAAATTAACAAAAAGTGTGCTAGGTAGGTTAAAGGTTGAAGGGTTGAAGCTGAGCACAGGTTAAGAGGGGGAGGAGAGTGTGTGGTGGGAGGGTTACCTTCATCTGCACTCGCCAATTTTCCTCTGGCCCCATCTCTGAATTTAGTAGCTTCTATATATTGGCATAAAGCTACACAACAAATAAAGCAAAAAAAAATATATAATTAAAAGCCCGGTTCTGGATGGGTAGTGCATTACTTCTCAGTTTGTGCAACACACACACACACTGAGAGCTCTTTTTGTTTGCAGCTCTGCTCTCGGAGCAAGCTGCACAGACACTGTCAGGAGGATTTGCCAATTTCAAGAGATCTGGTGTGGTTATGACACGAGGATACAGTAACTGTGCGTGTGTCATAGTGTTCCTCTTCTTCTGGATGTCATGCAAATCCATACCGCTCTGATATGGATTATTTTACTCGCCATAAACACACCAGAACAAACCTGCCAGTGTGGCAAAAAAAATATGGTTACTGATGGAAAACTGAATTGTGTGCAGTGCAGAGAAATACTAGTGGTATATCGTCATATATGCACCTGTTTACATTACACGGTTAATTACTCCTACTAAGTTCCTTTTCTGGTACTGGTTATTTCTCAGTGCTCTTATTTCCCCAAAAACTAAAACTCATCTGTGTACTGCACTGTTACACTGCATATTCCTTCTTTTCCATGAAAGCAGCCACTGTAGTTTATCTGGAATCAATTGGACACAAACGCCTACTACGCCGTAAGAAACCCAAATGTGGATTAATCCATGGCTGAAAATAGTCGCCGACTGATGCACTTAAACTCTTAAGTAACATTTGCTAAAATCTGCACTGCCCATCTGTTGTAGGGTTCCATCCAACTTTAAAAAGGAAAACGAATTAAACTACACAATTGTCACCTGTTTTTTGTGTTTTTAACATCTACATCTTCAGTAGGAACAATTGAACTTGGAGCAGAGTGCCGTGCACAGGGTTGCAACTCAGAATGTAATGGGAGACACTAACATATTGTTCTCTTTTCATGGGATTTTTTGGACATTAATAAAACTACAAAATGATGACAACCTTACAGATTCAAATAATTTACCAGAAGTAAAGGATGATGTTTTGATCAATTTCAACAGTTTGCCCTTTTGATTTTATACTCAAAGCATTTCAAATTGGTCTTGTACGTGCAGCTTATCAGTAGACAGTCATGGGTTGGACAACAATGAATGGCTGCTGTTGTGTTACACTCTAACAGGCCCTGGGAATGAGTTAGATTATTTCAGATTTTACATAAAAAAGGACCTTTTTTGCCACCAATGCTTTTTGCAGTCCTCTTGGTGCGCATCATCGAAACAGTCCTGCTGGCAAACGCAACACATTCATGCAGCAGCTTGAAACCAAATAAGTGTGTGCCATCATCTGTTTTCTAGTTACATCATGTCAGCTTCAGATTATAACCTTTAAAACTGCAGCTAACAATTACTTTATTCTAACCTGAAGATTATTTCCTGCATTTAATATTTTGTCTTATATAATATCAGAAATTCGTGAAAAATGCGATTTTAAAATATCAAATCGTCACATTTGAGAAGCTGAAACCAGCTAATATTTTCCATTTCTGCTTGAAAAATGAACATTAATTACTTATCAAAAGAGTTGGTGAATAATTATCTGTTAATTGAGTAATTCATTAATTCTTTTATCAATGTAGCTCCACTCTAAAAGGACTTTTTTACGATTTGGTTTGGGGGTAACAGACCATTTACATTACACACAGAATATGTCTCAGCAGTGGCATACACAAGAAATAATGATGGAATCCTAGCTGAGATTTTCAGAATAAAGGATAAATATTTTGTTTGGGCTATCAACTTGTTGACATCATCTGACCACAAATGTATCATAGAATAAATATGCCCTTAATTCCATATTTTTATCTTTCTCTATGCAGGATGTGTTGAATGGAGTAACAAAGATGTTTGCATTAGATTCTAAATCCAGTGAAATCAACTGTTTGTTATTTTCTTGACCGAAACGCCCACAGGGAAGAAACTAGGCCAGAAACACAAACTCAGACTTCAAGCATGTCACAGAGGTCAGAAAAATGACTCAGTTCCTTATTATTTCTTTGATGTTTTTATACCACATCGATGGCCCTAAAATCATGGTGCTGTTGAGTGATATCAGTGAATGTGAGGCAAACCGCTGGATGTGCCTCGCTGAAATAACTAATTCACAAGCATGTTTTCCAAGACACAAATTGCAAACAAACATAAGAATGATGGTGCCTGAAGCAGTTTGTAAACCGTGTCAAGTCAAGTATCACATTAGCAAACATCTGGAAGCATCTGGCTTGGCATCGATAAGAGCGAAACACAACTGAAAAAGAGCAGATGCAACATGTTGCTTTACTTCACACGACGGTTGTGAGCTTAGGTTTTATTTTCATTGATTACATAGACAGAAACTGATAAATGAAGAGGCCTTATGTGTGGTGTATGGAGGTCGATTTGTCACAGATTTAAAATTAGAAACGAAAACTATTATATACTATTACAGAGACTGATGCAACAGATATATTTATGCGAATGAATGCGTATGTGTGACATTGTTTTGTTCAAATGTGCAAATAATTACACAAGGTAAAAATGAGGAGGGAAAACAGGAAAACAGGAAGACTAACTGACGAGATGTGTTGTGACGTGGATAAAACACAGACCCTTGAGTTAATATTATGTAATGTATTCTTTTTTATTTATTTTTTGTTTGTGTTTGGGTGAAAGTGCATGCATGTGTTATAAAATGAAATGTGAACGATAATAAAATAAACCTCAAAAGTTTCATACACTCAAATTAAAACGTGTATATATATATATATATATATATATATATATATATATATATATATATATATATATATATATAAAATACTGTTTTTTCCCCACATTTGTTCCAATTGTTAAAAAAAAAATCTCAGATTACGAAGGTCCTTTCATTCACACGTTCACCTGGTAATTATTACTAATTACAAGCCAACTGCTTTACCTGGAGGAGACACTTGCTGACATGAGCACCTACAAACTCCCCCACTGCATCGTGAATGCTTTCTCGATTTGTCATATTGTCCAACAAACGGACAGTGATGAAGATGCTGATAACGATGATGATGGGAGGGTGGACATGTATCAGTGGGAGTAAATGCGTCACTAAGCTCTGGCTCCTCGCCCTCATCCCGTAAGCCAGGGACCACCCACAGCCCTGCACCCTCCCCTGTCTCTCCATCTATACGCCCTCACACCCACCCGCCGCCGCACGGCTCACTAGGCTCAGACATGAAGGGATGAACCTCTCTGAGTGGAACATGATTTTCATGTACGGCTCCATTAGACTGCCTGCAGCAGGAAGCTGAGCAGACACAACCAAACACAACAAAAAACAACTCTGCAGCAAAAACATCCGCGCTTGTTCACCCAGAGGACCTGGCGCTGACAGAAAATGATAGATCACCCTCAGCTTAAACTCACACGTTATACTCCCAATAGATATTGTGTGTTTATTGTGTGATTAAAATGCTGCTGTTTTAGTGGAAAAACATTCTAAACCGGCATTTCAGTTTATGGAAAACTGGTGCAATGACGCTGCTGTCGTTCATCATTTACACTAGTGTTGGTTGTCACCATTTACAGGCTGGCTACCAAATAAACCAGCATCTTGTTTCTGGCCAAAAAATAGATGTTAAAATGCAATATCACAAAGATATCAAGGCATCCCTTTAGCTCAGCATAGTGCTCCTCATTTAGAAATAAAATAAAAAGAACCAGCAACAAAACACAACTGCCAACGTGAACTTTCTTGTGGTGTGTCCAAACTGTATAAATAATGGATGTAGTGTATTAATATCTGTCACATCCACAGAAAACAGGAGGACACTGTGGACATTCTGGACAATAAGTCATTGAATCTCACACTGTTCTGGTATTACAAAATAGCCTTAAAAAATTTGCTTGGAAAAAAAAAATCTGCTGGCAGCAAAAGGGTTGGACTGCAAACCTGATCCACAGAAAATACACAGCCTTGCAGACAAGAATGTGCAGGTTTCATTACAGGCCGATAGGAAAGAATTTAGGTCCACGCCAATCTAAGCTGGTGATTGACAATCACTACAAAGTCTTAGCCACACAGGCAACAAGAGAGATAGGAACAATGTCTAAAGTACAGCAAGGTAAAGTTATGCTTCTGCTGACATATATGGAGTTAAAATTCTACCCTTCCCATAAAATAAATAAATGCCACCCCAGAGGATAACATAAATACCATAAATTAACAAGTAAGCAGCTAAACAATCAGAACTTTCCAGGAAAAAGGTACACAAAGTGCAAGATAAATCAAGATTTATGTGCAAATGCAACAACTTGCGAGTATTATCAGATATGATCAAGCTTATTATTGATTATAAATAAGAAAACGGCTAAACTATGTGTATTTTTGTGCTCAGTTTCTCAGTTTGTGGTGATTCTGTGTGAAAATACCAAAATACACAGCAACCTGGAATGGTGAGATTAGAGTCATTAGAGAGTAATGAATCTTCAAAGTAGAAAGCATCCAAAATTGCACAATATAAATTATCGGGCAGATTTCTAAATCGCTGACAGGCGCAGAAATAAACAGCTACAAGTGAAAATATGAAAGCCTGCATTTGTGCATTTAAAGCCAGCTTTCATGTTGAGCCATTCAACCTCATTTGTTTGCAGTGTAGGATTGGGGGGGGAGGTTGCCTGGGAAAATCGAAGGGATATTTAGCATTTGAATAAGTGCAGCCTGTGTGCGGGTGAACTTGATGTGCCTCAGCTCCCTCTGGTTCAGTGTCGCTTATGAGGCTGCAGGGTCATGCAAATACAGTATGCTAATCAGGTCGGCCGAACACTGAGCTTAAAGAAAGTTTCTGGTCATTTCATTGTGTTCCACTGTGTATGAATTACCACTTACACCATAATAAATATGTGGAACATAATGCAGTATTGTTACCAATTTAAGCCCCTGGCCTATTTTTTTTTTTTTGTTTTTTCTGCTATAAACAATAATAAATATGGAAAATCTCTACAACCACAAAGGTTATGTACTTAAACCTGATGTCAAAAGAAATCTACAACATGTGAGGTGACTATAGAATATAAAATATGCAATGTAAAAAATCTAAAATGTTGTTTTACTACAGATAAAAATACTTTAGGTACATTTTAAAACAACAGTAAAAAATGAATAAATAAGATAAGTGAGGTTTTATGCAATGCAAAGTTCAACGATTAACAAGAGGTCAAAGATCAATTATTTGTCCATGAACTCACATTAGGGATCATTATAGAACATCAAGAATATATTCTGTAAGATGTTTAAAAAGAAGATTATAAAGGATCCAATAAATGACTATAATTAATTAACTAATTTCTTATTATATTGATGGGGTGGATATTGACAATATATATTGATACTGCATCAGTAGCATTGTGTTTTATTGCAGATAAAAATATTTTATTTAATGTAGTAGCTAAGGTTTTTCATGAGATATATGAATAAAACTCAATGCTGCCCCTGTATCAGCGGGTTTTAGATTTTTACAGGTTAAATCAGGGAGAAAAGAACCAAAGAGCTGAATTTAGCTCATTTCAAACATGAAAGTACTAAGTATTTATCAATGGCTCACAGTTTTGTTGGCAAAATGTCAGGAAAGGTCACTTTAATTAAAAGGAATATTTTAAAGGAGATATGATTGTTTTTTAAATCATAACTTTCGCTAAATAGCAAGTATGAAATATGATATAGTAGGAACTTCTGCGTGTAACAAACAAACAAATAACAAATGTGCATTTCTGAATTGAAATACAAAAGAACTGATAGGTGAACCTATAGCAGATGCTAGGCTGACATAATCTAACAACTAACAACAATGTCTAACAACGGAATTTCCAGGCCATTTCCTTTCTTCAAGTCAAACCTGAAACAGTGGAGTGCAAGCCCCTAACCTCAGTAAACAGCAGCAACATGCAGCAAGTAGAACGACGTCAGTGATGTTCAACCACAGAGCCCCAGATCTCAATCCTGTGCTGGGTTTAAACTGGGTCAGAAAGACCACAAAGAAACCTTGTTGAGAAATGAAAAAAGAGCCAATTTATTATAAACATGAGAGTCATAGCCACATTTAAGAACATTAATGTCAGTTTTTAAAAGTAAAATGTAATTTAAAAAAGGTAAATCTATTATGGCCTTTGAATCTCAAACAAAACTTGGTTTGGCCAGTTTAATTCTAGAGGTTTATGTCAAAATACAAAGTCAAAAGTCTTCATTTTGATGCTACACAAGGTGGATTTGAAGAATGACACTGTTTTTTTCTTTTTCCATACTAATACAAGAATGGCATTTTCAAGTTTTCAAAAAGATGTACTTTCACAGACAAGAAAAGCCAAAATTGAGAAAAGATGCCATTTCAGATTTGGCCACATTAGTGTGGAGGAAGCGAGGTCCATCTGCGCTCCATGATTGTGCTGAATTCAAAGCAAAATTCTCAATATCTTTTCCATTGTTACTTTATGAATTCATGAATTTGTGAACGAGAAAATGCAATAAACAGGAAGTCGAATCAAAGGAAGTAAAACTGAGAAGTGCACGGGGTGCGTTTAAAAAAAAAAAAAATCATGAAAATGATTTTTGGTTAAGCGTTGCTTCAAGGAAGAATATCTAAACTTCCTTTAAACCGCAACAGGCAGTTCGACAGGCCTCCGACTACCTGCTGAGTCACAAGCAAATCGCACAGAAACGGAACAAAAATAGAGAAAGTGGTAAAGGAAGAGCTCATTATCAAATCACTGTCACATTTCTGTGTTCACAAAAGACCTCAAATAAGTAGAAATGGTTGCTTTACTAAAGCCAGAACAGTACAGGGCCTTTGACCAGGTCAACAAGAGCTTACACAAACTAAGACAGTTACTCACAGGCTTAGGCTATTATTTCACATTACAAGATGTGCACATGGGATACTTGGCCTGACTCACCCCTAACAACCATTATCAGTAGTTAACAGGAGTGAAAACCCTTTTTACAGACAAAAATGGGAATTTTCTCTCTTAATGTGTCTTGTACACAAAAGTTTGATTGTGGATGCAGTAATAAAATACAGCTTTTGACTGGAAATTACACGTTTCTTTCAATATTCAGGGGTTTCTCCAGGACCTTTCATTTGTAGAGTGAGTGTTGTGGTATTACTTTGAGAGGGAAATGTCAGAACTAAAGGGTATTCACATGCAGAGTGTTGATGCTGGGGTGTCAGGGGTCAATGAGGGGTCACGGTACATCTAGTAGTACAGTAGAATACACAAAAACACACATACCAGTGTTAATTCTGTCAACTAAATCCCAACTGTAAATATGGTGTTTTATTTCATTACTGAATTGTAACTATGACTACAACAAAAAAAAAGGTTCAAATGTGACATTAAATATAAGTTTCATGTAAACCACTGAGACTAAATTAAAAATCAATGTAAAGATCTAATCAAAATTAACACAAAAACAAAATTGTATGGAGCTTTTTCTAGTGAACCAAGTTAAACGGATTAAAACAAAACGAAAGACTAAAACCCAACTTTAACAAAATATACTATGCAACTAATGACTATTTTGATAGTGAGTTAATCAATTGATCATTAAAATGATTAATTGATTAGTTGTTTGGTTCATAAAATAGCGTAAAATATTGATCACTGTTTCCCAAAAATGTAATTTTTTTGTTCAGAACAACAGTCCACAACCGAAAGATCTTCAGTTCACTATTATAGAAGACTAATGAAGCCAGAATATCAGATTTGAGAAGGACGATGGACAATTTCCTCTTAAAAATGACTCAATTAAAATAGACAGCGATTAATGTAATAGTTGGTGACTGATCTACTTGACTTATTGTTGCAGCTCCATTGTTCATGTAAGCAATGCAGATGAAAAACTTTTGTCAAAATTAACACTGATATATACACAAATAAAAAATAGCAGATACTCAAATAACACAATGAACCCTCATGTTGTTAGAATCTGATTGTTTCAAAGTTTTTGTTGTCGAAAAAAGGGTTTAATTTGATCAGATCCACCTAAGATTCCATGACTTTGTCCAAAAAGTGGATTTCAGCACACAAAATAAACTGCATTAATCTACATACAATTGTGGGTGTTTTATTCAACTTTTGTTCACTCTTGGTGTTCCTGGTCAAAAATGACTGATCATTAGAAATGAATGGGGGAGAGCAGAATTAACGTAAGAAATTGAACTCGGGTACAGCTACATTTGTCAGATGTATACACAGACACAACATTTTAAATGGTTTTAAAGACAAATGTCCTTGGTAACTTTCACCCAAAGCAGTCTGTGATAAACAGTAGATTAACTTTCATCTCATTATTTCTTATAGTCAAAATAATCCAGAAATTGTGTTTTTTTAAGAACTCGAAATCAAGATGTATAAATTCAGATTAATGAGACATACAGGCCATAAATAACAAATATAAGTTCAAAACTTCGATTAAAAAATATCTAACACAAGAGGTGGTAATATATGTATTATTACAGTTTTTATGATGAGTCCTAACGGAACGGTCAAATTTGACTGGAAACACCAAGTGATTAACATGAAACAAACACAACATTAGGGTTAAAAACAACACAATAACACAACATAAAGATTTCTGCTTTAATAGAAATGTATAGTATGGGTTTAAAGCTTAGAATGCTTATTATCACATGCTATTTGACCTCAAAGGTTTATATCAAACGACAACTAAATAAAGCAACTTACATATTATTTACCCCGTCCTTCAAGCCCAGTATTCCTTTTATTTCCAGTATTCATTTTATTTCCTTATTCAATTTGTATAAGTATATATCTCATATAAGCCCACTCGGTTGATCCAGTGATCTAAATAGCTCCCTGACAGTAGGGAGCCACTATAGCACTAGAACATCTTCAGCGAAAACATTCATGTTGACATCAGTGTTCCACGGTCTCAATCTATGGGGATTTTTAAATTAGCCGAAATATCCATTCGTTTTTTTTTTATATCTAAGCTTCTAAAAATCAGCAGGGATCGTCTGAAGTCTACAATCCTGCAATTAAAATTCGTGTCAGGTCTTTAAATGCCTCACGAAGCCAGTAAATCTGGTACACCGATGTTACAAACACACAGGCTGGAGAAGCTGAGCTAGGCCGGACATGGACGATTTATTCGCCCCTTTTGTCCCGTTTAACCCGCGGTTTTTACGTTATAAAACTAAAACGCGACAGTTGCGTTAAAAAAAGACACTAAAGGTGACTTGTTTTATTAGAAAACTAGGCTTCATCCTTCCTACGTTACCGAGCTGGGCTCCGCTTCGCTTACCGGACAGTTCGTCGGGTTCCAGCCCGCTTTCGGTGTCCAGTCCGCAGATCACAAAATAATCTGCGAACCGGCAGGAACCGGAGCTGAAGCCGGTGGTCATTTTGAGACTGGTCCGGTGGTACCCTGGTTCCCTCAACCGGGAGCATATTAGAGGAACTCGGAGAGGCGGTTTCTCTCTGCCATCACGGATGCTACGTTAGTGCGAAGCTAAAAAAAAAAAAAAAAAAAAAAATCACTACTGACACCAAGCTAACCTGCTAATTGCACTTCCGGTCGGAACCTTTCACAATTAAACACGATCTCCATAACTAAAGAGTTGATAGATCTGTTTGGGATTTTTTTTCTCTAGTCGTTTATTTTAGTGAAATGTTGAAGTGGTTCTCAAACCACATTAAGGAATCTTAAAGTCACGAAAAAAGGATCTCATAAGATTTGTGCTTTAAGATGTTTTTATAAAAAAATTTATAATAAAAGGACTGAAACTGCCATAACCAAGAATAAATCAATAAATAAAGACTCGTGAATATAAATACATAAATAAATATACCAGTAAATATCCATGTTAATTTATTTTCCAATAATATATTCAATAAAATAAAATAACTGTATTTAATATTCATTCATTTTCGAATTATTTATTAAATACATTAAAATTATGTCTGTATTATTTCCACATTTATTTGATTTTAAATTTGATTTTTTAATTTATAAACTTTTAAATGTATTTATTTATTTATTCACTCAACCCATTTATTTTCACCTCAAAATAGAAAATGTAAAATAACATTTGAAATCAAACAAGTTCATGTACGAAGGGAAATAATACTCAAATAATTGGCGATAAATACTACTAAATTTAATTGTTAAATTTATTTTAAATTATGGCAGTCATCCATACAAATGGTCCTACATTGATGATATAGCAATGATTGTTTCTGATCATTTTGTGTTGGAATTTATGATAAAAAAAATAATTTATTTAGGACCTACAAATTTTAGCTTCAGGGGTTAAGATAAACTGGGTGACTAATACAAACATCACTTTTCTAAAAAATATATGTTAATATACAAAACTAACAGCATTATTTCTAATAGATGGCATGAAGACAGATATCATGCATAGTTTAGTTAACTCTACAGAATACTTTATGTAATTAAGACGAATTATTGTCTTATTTTGAAGGATATTTACTTCACTTCCGGGTTTAGTCTTACTATCTCTAGTTTAACACATCAATAAAGAAAAATCAGAGCGTTGCAGTCGAAATGCATGCTGGTCTGCAGCTGTAATCATCTGCCTTAAATCCCTGAAAGTGCACCTATGGTTTCTGTCCATTAAACCCGTTATATTCTGGTGTTTGCTGCTTTAGAGCAAAGCATCTGTGCTTGTATTAGTTCAGTGAAGCATTCTCAAAAACATTCTTAGCAAAACCATAGATTAGAAATTTATTTGTACAATTTATTTAGAAAACTGCTTGAACATAATACTGGCTGTTAATACAGCAAGGCATATTGAAGCCAAATTTGTTCATTTTAAAAATGTTCCTTCATAACATGGCTTTGATATGTTCATGGACTCCAGTTTTATGAAACAGTTGCTCAATATTTCACAACAAGATTTTTTGGAATGTTTCACTGTTTAGCAATGTATGAGCTCCCAATAATAAAATTACCTTTTAAAATAATCCGCATCAAACCGTGATTTTCATGGAGACCAAAGTAACATCTTACTTTCACAAAGTTAGTCTAGCTGTAGCATGGCAGACAAACAAATATGAATGATCTGAGCAGGTATGTTAGGAAATTATTGGTGAAATGAAAAGAGAAATCTTCTGGCAACGAGTTTATAAATGTTCTTGACCTCGTTACGTTGCCACCAGCTCACCAGGACCAATCCAGGGTGAACTACTTTGCCCAAGGATACATCTACATGCAGCAGGCAGGAATCCAGCCACTGACCGGTGGACAACTGCTCTACTGCTGAGCCGCAGCTGTCGCAAACATCTGTTTGAGATGAATGAATAACAGAAAGTAGGGCGGGGTCCGGTTGATTTATGAGTAAGCATGATCAGAACATCTTTCTCAATCTCTCTCTGTTTCTGTTCTGAACACAGCTACTTGGATTCATCACATAACGTCTGAGTAACCATTGTGCAACAACATGCTTTGACCCGATCTTGACCCTGGTTTAGGAAACGTTTCTATCTCATGCGATATTATTACTGTACATTATGAAACCCACTGTGACACATGTTTTGTTTGAGCTATGTGTACTACCAAAGCAAAGAAAAATATGAGTCAACATTGTGTAAGACTATGAATGTGTTTTACATGAGAATGTGTGTTTTTATCCTAAATATTTAACATTGGACATCAATTCTGCCCGTTCTCTATAATTAAAAGTCATCATTCAGCTTCAATCGGTATCGTTCGAAGCAACAAACCAAGCCAGAAATCATATTACGTCATGTCAAAAACTGCAGGTCTGCTCTCGGTTATTTTAACTCTCAACTCAGTTATTTTAAGTGAAGACTGAAAATGTCTCCCTTTGCCTTTTATTAAAATAATTCTTAATTTCTTACGGGGCATTGTAACATTTATTTTCTATTCTATTTTTAGCTTACTATTATTTTATGTTTCTTTTAAGTCTTTAAAATATGTTTTTAATTGTAATTATGTATACTTTAATAATACCATAATCATATTTATATTCTCTCTCTCTCTCTCTCTCTCTCTCTCTCTCTATCTATATATATATATATATATATATATATATATATATATATATATATATATATATATACACACACACACACACATATACAAACACACATACATACTAAGTTATATATATTTTTATTTCAACATCATTTCATACCTTTTTTTACTTTTTATACTTTTTCATTTTCTAATGATTTTTTATTTTCTAATTACTGCAAATGATGATCAACTCAACTAATTATTTTCTAAAGAATTTTTTTTCTAAAGAGTTTCTAAAGAAATACAATCTGCATATTAGCATATTTCCAAACATTTTTGAAAATTAAAACTCTAGAAATTGTCGTTTGAAGAAAAAATACATGATGGAAACATTCTCTATGTCTTTAATACATGGTAACATAAATTATGGTTTTGTAACAATAAAAACAAAACTACCCTTTAAATTAAGAAAGGGGCGGCAGCAAATGTGTCTATGTCGTTTACAGGGAAATGCTCTGATAATTCTGATTGGGTGATAGTCACATAAGCTCTTTTTCTATTGGTTGAACAAAAAACAGATGATCAATTAAAACGGTTGCTGGCCAGATTGCACAAGGGTGATTCTGCACTGTGGATATTTAGCATGAAACCAGCCCCCTGGCACTTCACTAGCCTGTTGTTAAATATATAATTTACACATGGTGAAGAAATTACAGTAATTACAAACACATTTCTGCTACTTCACTGTGTCTATCTGGCATGTAGCAGTATAAGATGGCATCAGGCTTCCTTTTCTGATATAACACAGTAAAACCTCAGTCAGACAGAGCTTCTTTTATCGTGCACTTGAGTGGTAATTTAATCTGTTGTTATATTATTGTTATTATATATTGTATGGTGAGTAAATGAATGCTGTGCAATCTTCGTTTATTACAGAATTAACACAGTAACATTACTGTAAACAATTATTACAGTAGATTGCTGTATATTTTACAATAAATCACAGTAGTTGAAGTATTATCGTAGAAAATCACAGTAAGTTATATAATACAGTAAATCAGCCAATATTATAGATGCAAAGAAATCACAGTATTTAGTTTTTTGTACAAATAATCACCCAATACTGTAAATTCAACTGAAATCACTGTAATTTAATCTTACTGTATACAATTAATCACCCAATACTGAAAATACCACTGACGTTACAGTATTTAATTAGTTTTATTTTACAATTAATCACAGAATACTGTAATTACAACTGAAATCACAGCATGTTTTTGTTATTAAGACTCAATACTGAAAACAAATGTACAGTATTTATTCTGTTAAAAAGAAAGTAACTTTCTGGATAATTGCTGCCAGTCATTATTGTAGTTTAAGTTTTAAGTTTAAGATTTTACAGTGCATGATACAATGTCACCACCTGGTGGCACTAGCTAGCTTTTGCTTTGTAAATCATGACCTAGTGGCTTAAAGTATTTATTTTGATTGTAAAATTAAATTAAATATATTTTTATGAGATACATATGCTCTTACAGATTAGAATCAAGCACCTGTATTAGTATAAATATATCAATCAAATCTTACGTAGTAAGTTTAACTTAATTTTGAGCAAAATTGTAGCTACAGCGGTTTGGTTTTATAGGGCAGAATACAACAAACACCTTTCCACCTTGCAGCAATATCTTCATCTCATCTTACAGAAGTTTGAATAAAAATATTTAAAATTGTTTCATGAAGTTTTCCAATTAAACCAAGCTTACGTTAGAGTACCAGGTTTATTTTCGGTTTCATTAAAGGTTGCAACACATTCTCTCTTTAGCTTATTTCAGTTCAAGGGCTTTTATTTTTGTTTCATTATATTACTCTTCATAATATATGTGCTACTCTGTGATTAAAAACTGTAGTTTTGTCTCTACATGTCAGTTTTCTTTCATACGAATTGGTCTGATCAGTGCTGGATGTCTATTATCTGTGTTTCAATCAGTTCTTCAGACTTCAATTAGTGTAATTAGTCTCATCGGCTCTGAGTTGACTTTATTACAACAGGACACTCCTGCTTCAGTTTGTAAGGCACATCAATTGTGGAACTGAGTGGGAAAACAGTAAAGAGTAAGCAGCAAGAACAGCTATGATTCACAGATTTGAAATTAACAGCATGCAGAGATACATAGGAAATTGTTTTTAATTGCTCTATCCATGACCTTAAAGTAATTGACAGAACAAATTTGAAGGATTTGCTAGAACTTCATATTCATCTTTTCATTTTTTTTAAATTGGTTGCAATTTCTTATCCACAACAGGCTACAACAGTGTTGATGGATCCTTGTTCCAGCTGCTCACATCAGGAGACATGAGAATGGCAATTCAACAAGAACTCTATAGATCATTTTCAAAACTCATTAATATTCTGTAAAGAAAATTTTAATGATTCAATAAATATAAAAAAATGATTAGATAGGACAGACAATTGCAATCTGTAAACAATTAGTCCTGCAATACATCACTGCTTGGTAGAAAGTAATACTGCCTTCTGCAATGTTGACAGTTACACAAAAATGATCACATCTTTGATAAGAGTAATAGGACAAAAACATCAATAATATATCCAATTTTAAGTAGAGTTCAGTGTGAAGTATAGAATAGGATTAATGTTTTAAATATTAGCAAATAGAAACAATAATCTGTAGAACCTTCTTACAAGAATGGATCTAGCTTATTTTTAAATATTAAGACAAAACGTTGACCAGGTTATATACCGTATACCGCTTGACTAGACCCACTTATTGAAGTTGAATTTTCAAAATGACCGAAATGTATTTCTGATGTAAAAATGCAGCTTCCCTATTACCCTGTAAGAACCATAAAAGCATCCCAAAAAATCAATGTAATGAGATGTGATGATTTATAAGCATTAGTGCCTTTAAGGAGAACTGTTTGGGGTTTCACATAATAGATGTAAATCTATTATGTGAAACCCCAAACATTAGATGGAATCGTTTCACATCTGGTTTTGAGAGGTCAACAATCTATAAATTGTAGGCAGTGAACTGTACAGCAATACAGAAAATCTCAAAATGCACCAAACCAACTACTTCCATAAATGTGCAATTTTAGTCTGTCATATAAGACGTTACCTGCATGTACATTCACTGCATCGAAGTTCAACCTTCCAGAAAAGGATTTTAAGCAGCAGCAAGAAGTTACCTTGGTACAGTACATGACCCCTCCCCAAAAAAAATAACAACATAAATATGAAAAAAAAAAATCAGTAAACTTTTATAGCACAGGACAGAATTTGTCATTCAGAACAATTAAAAGAATAAAACAGACATAAAATGGGCATCATAATACATTTATCCTGGTGAAGAAGCTGTATTTAGCAAGGTAAATCTTACAGTAGTTACCTCACAGTCTGTTGGCAGTCTCATTCTAGGGCACCGGTGTCACAGCATGGACAACATCTCCAGTTCTATGCTGGCATAGCGAACAAATTCACAGGGCTGGTAAATGGATGAAAATCATTCTCAGCTTTTCACCAATGCGTCTGGTTTGCCTGCATCTGATCAGGCATGAACCCTTTTTGTCATTTAGTTTCACTTCTTAATTATAAATACCAATTGCAAATGGGCAAGAGCTTTTCTGGCTGTCCTGTGAGGAAAATATGACCTCAACTTAGCTTGTTCTTCACGTATTAGTGACAAAGAGCTGCTATGTGTTACTGTCATGCAGCTAAAAATGAAGAGGAACTCACCCATATATCAACACACTTGGTAAGATCAGTTGCGATAGTATCATCTCCACACTGCATGTGTTTCTGTCAACACATGCAGAGTGGACGATTATTGCTGTTGTGTTACATTTCATTAGGTTCAACTGAGACACAAGCATGTTAAAATAAATATTAGAAAGCAATTGGGTCTTAAAGGTGCTACAAGTAGGATGGGGTAATTGATATGCTAGCGCCATTACAAATGTTTATAGGGGGGGCAAAAAAGATATTTAGAATAACTTTGTCTATGATTCCTCTGAAAAGCGTGAAATGATATAAGTAGAAAACAAAGATGAAAGGAGGGTGCCTGATTCTTGCATTTTTTTTTAAACATACAAATATCACAATGTGTTTCTATTCAACATCCTACAAGTAGCACCTTTAAAAAGAATCATACAATGATTAGCAGTGCTTTAAATAAAAACAGCGCAATTCCTATTTACAGGATGTGCCACAATCAACAACATAACTCAAAGAAACCAAAAAACATGTGCATGCAGCGGCCAGTTTATATAAAGTATATGGGATTTATACTTAATATCTGGAACAACCTACCACTGCATGCATTTTGTGGTCAATGAGTGCTTGTTGTGTCAAGTGGTGAGGGGATTCTTCCATCAGCAGCGCGAGCGGCTGTGTTTAAGACCAAGGCAGCGCGACTTGAGTGACGGCTGCGAGTTCCTGAGCCAAGGGATGGGGACGCGGGATCGGACAGCAGATGAGGTCGCTGCAGTGTTCAGTGTTCTACTCGAGTTTCTGCTGCAGCTTTTTCTGGAAGCAGACGGGCAAGATGGACAGCACGGCGAGCACACCGAGCACAGCCAGAGAGTTCCAGGACACAGCCTCGCCGGCTGTGGTCAGTTTGTACAGTGTCGTACCAGCGTTGATCGCTACGAAGGATGGTGGCGCCACTCCTGTGAATCACAGAGTTCAACCATGAAAGAGAGAAAAAAAAAACTATTTAATAATAAAATAAGGGGTGGGACCTTAATGCGTTAATTACGATTAATTACTTACAAAGAAAGTAACAGTGACAAAAATATTAACGCATCTTATCACAGGTTGCATGTCAAATGCGGAATATCAGTGTACCGTGTTCTGCTAGACGGTAAATTTCTGTTCAAAAACCACCCAATGGAGGTGTTGGCAACGCCATTGTTTATTGCAAACTGTGCAGAAAAAGAGTTTGGTTAACACAGAAGCACCAACCCTACCATAGCATTTAAATGCACAACATGTGCCAATAAGCTGTTGGTGGTTTTGGTTTTGCTCTGAGTACAAACAAGCAGCCCAAACCCAAACAAACGGCCGGCTTCATTTGGATTCAATGAGTAAGTCAACATCAGAAACACGCGACTGTAGGCCATTATCAGTTGAATCAGTCGGTTGAAGGTAAAGGTTTAGAAAACGTAGTTTTAGTGACTAATATTTACTAATATTTATTTACATAAAAAAATGTTGCTTTTGAGGCAAATGTTGCTTTGCAATTAATTGTGATTATTATTAGAAAAGCTGTAATTAATAAGATCAATTTTTTAATCAAGTCCCACCCCTAAATACAATATATTATTATTATACAAAACAAAATACAGCCTTACCGAGAAATGTGCCAATGAAGAAAACCCCCAAAGGCACATTGATGACAGGTGAGGTGATGTTGATGAACCAGTTGGGAAGAAAGGGGGTTATCCTCAGGAAGATAATGTAATTGATTAAATGATCTCTATGTCTGTCAACCTGCAAGCAAACAAATCACCAGTGGAATGTTTCAGTCATATAGCCTGGAGATCCATGCGCACACACACATACACACACAGGTACACTGGTACAGATTAATGCAATCCAATATAACAACAATAACCACTTTTATATGGACAATAATAATCATAACCTGACTGAGACACTTCCATGTAAACAGAATTTTCCTATTACCTCAACCCAAACAAGGTCATAATCAGTTCGCAAGAATGGAATCTTAATTTGTATTTTTTATTATTGTAGACACATAAAAACTTTAATTGCACTGTGGCTGCTTGATGAAGATGACTCCAGATTTTTAACAAACAGACTGCTGTCGTTAAAAAGAAGCTGCACACTCATGCATGAAACCACTTGGTCAGGGTTAGGAAAACAAAGATCTGGCTTCAAATCAATGTGGTTAGTTAAACTTCATATCACCATGACAACAATAAACAGCAACTTTCAGTTATTTTAACAGGGTATTTTATCAGTGTTAAAATAACTGGTTGCAATAAAATGTCTCCAAAATGCCAGAATTAAAAAAAAAAAAAAAAAGTTTTTTGTTAGCAGTGTAAAGGCTGCGAGTCATTAACTAGACTATGCTGGAAATATGTACAGAATAATCTATAAACAGCTCAGGTACACATTAATCAAAATATTCTCTTATTTAGAATAAGGTTGATAGTTGGATTATTACTGTGCATGGAAATGTGTTCATGTGTCAGGGTTTTTTCCTCATGTATGCAGAAAAAAAAAATCCAAATCAAACATATTTAAAAATTGCTAAAAATATTCTGTGATTTAGAATAAAGTGAATAGTTAGATTATTACTGTGGTCATTTGTCAAGGTTTTGTCCTCAAGTATGTAGAAAAAAAACATTCAAATCAAAGCTCTTCAAAAAATTGCTCTTATAAATATACCTTCATTTAACATATTTTCTGTTTAAGCTTGTACCTGCTGGGACCATTTCAATGCTCTCTCTGTGAGATATTTGTAGACCATGGGTCTGCCAACCAGGTAAGACAGCAGGTAACAAAAGGAAGCGCCGAGCCCAGAGCACTGCCAGAAGATAAAACACATAATTCACATTAGTGATTTTAATACACACTTCCCACTATGGTCCTATCAATTGCTTTTATAGTTTCATACTTGGTCTTCCACCATCTACATTACTGTTGTATTTACTTATGCTGAATACATGATAAACAGCTTCAAAGCAGGAGCTGAAGGTTGGTGTTTCACTCATTAACTATTGCCCCTCCTGACTGCTACAGGAAACATCATGTTTTTGTGTCCGCCCTGAAGTACACTACAGCAGATGAAGAAAAACAAATCAAGAGTGGCCAAGATATGACATGCAGCATATTGAGGCCTGAACAGAAGACGCAAAAGTGGCGTTGCATCTTCACGTTTTATTCTGCGTTTAAACAAGCTCTTTCGGGAGGAAATCTATGCGAAAGTGTGTGGAATTAGATTTTTCACCATTCCACCCCAGAGTTCTTCACTTAAATATACAATATAAGTTTTCATGACACGCATTTTGATCTACTACTTCTTCCACAGTTGTGCGACCATTGACTAATTCTCTCAGGTCTCGTCCAAAGTCACCTAACGGGCCTCCGATGGATTTGCATATCCAAAAATTAGATAAAGGTAATTACAGAGCCTTCTCTGTTCAGTAATGCTATCTGTACAGTTTCTTGGAATGACTCCTACGATTATTAGCGCGGCCAGAGCAGCTTGAAGTTCCGACACATGGAAATAATCAGACATGTTTTTTATTTTTATTTATACTGGTGCATGTATGTGACGTAAACAGAAATCCTCCAGCAGAGCATGTTTAAGTTGTCTACTCTGGAGGGTGGTTTAATTTTTTTTGTTTTTAACCTCTCAAAACGCTGTCACCATTTAAACAAAAGGCACCTCTGATAAAATATGTTGTTTTTACCTACAAGCGTTCTCAAGTAAACAATGCCTGACATGCAAAGCTAGTAACTTTGTTACATTTAGGTTGCAAGATATAATATTTCAAGAAAACTGAATTACAAAACATCTACAAGTGTTCATTCACATACTTATACACTGACGGCGGTGGCTGCCAAAGAGACATCTTTTCTTGCAAAAGAGCAGATGAGTATTTAAAACCATTACATACCAAAGCATGTTCCATGGCGACATACAGTTTATTTCAGTGTATATATACAATACTGTATTTGTTTGTAAAATCACACATTTCATACTGTTCTTACTCACCAAGCAGACTAAAAAAAGAGCCAAGGGGAAAGGGTAAAGATATCCAGACAGGATGCTGAGGAAGATGGATCCAGGGATTGCAAACGTCTGGAGGCTGACTTAGATGTCGAGGAAAACAACAAAAATCTACAGAGCTATCACATAGACATTCATATGGCAAATCAAATGAACTCATAATGTATAAATCAAGCTCACCCCGCCCCTAAAGCATACTTGGGTTTTATTTGTATGTGGATCCTTTGATTAAATACCATCGACACAAAGTGATGAAGAAATATACTTAAATCAATAATACATTGAACTGTTGCTGCCTGAATCTATTTAAGGCAGCAGTGCAAAAGAATAAAAGATAATAAACGGGTAGAGACACATCATTGATGTACACTTTCTCAAAGGATACAAAACGTATGTTGCAAAGTAGGCCACCAACACTTGGGTGTAGAAGGTGTCTTTATATTTGGACAACACGGTCCCCAAAGCTTTGGCATCATCCATGTCTTTGGGGATCTTGATTTTCTCCATTTCATCACTGGAAAAAAAATCCCGTCAGTCATTCATATTCCACACAATACTTTCCACACTCAGTAGAGATCGCTGCAACACTGGCAGACTTTAAATCGTTGTTTCGTGCTGCTTCTGCATTTGACCAAGAGTCGTTATTACAGGTACAGACATATTAATGAGTGGGTGTAGACAGAACTGCATGTGTGGTTTTATTCTCATCTCTCAACTAATTAACAGATGGTGCGTCCTCGTGGTTGGTTCTTGGTAATAAAAGGATTCAGTCTTCCTCAATGAGGCCATATACCTTTCAAAATTGCTCCAATCGGTGCTATACTCCATTTGAATTTTTAACATGAAGTAAAAAGTACTATATCAGCTTTACCTTTTACTGGAGATATACAAATACTGCAAATCAACCTAAAAGTCTGAGAATAGACTCCCATTCTTTTAACATATCACACCTCGAATAGTAATGGCTCCTTCATCTGCCTCAGCTGGTCTGCAGTGGTTTGGACTTTGACTAATCTAGAGTCGTGAAACTGGGCTTTAACAAAGATATGTAGGTTTCACACTGCAGCAGTGCTAGACTCGCCTTGTTTAAATGAGCAATTTGCTAATATTTTACTCTGACCGAAACGACAGTTCATTTGTCAGGCGCTTCTGCCATTACAGATATTGGTGGTCCCCTAATTCCAATGGAAGGAACCTTTGGTTTTCTGCAATTCAAGAGCAAGCCTAGACAACATTAAAACAGTCCTTTTCAAAGGCTAAAAAAAATCTAAATGATTGGAATGTCACCCCCACCTCTTGCTTTCTCCATTTCCTTTTGTTTTATGTTCTGGTTCATATGTTTTATGAATGTTTTAGCAATCCTATTACCTGTTTTTTTCCCCTCCCATTAGGAAAGGCATTCTTCGCTTGGGAAATGGCAGCACCAAATTCATTTTGGGCACCATGACAGTCAAAATAACATTTAATTTCAGGCAAACCAGCGACAATTCATACAGAATTCACTGCATTATGCGCACATCATTTTGATGCAACTCATTCTAGATGTGTTTGTGTAACTTTCAAAATCCCCAGACAGACATTGTCAGTGAGAATAATGAAACCATAAAGCAACTTACTCAGGAAGCTCTGGGAAGTTCCTGTAGACCAGGTACATGACTGAGGCAGCACAGGTGAAGATGGACAGCAGGATCAGGAGGGACATGCGTGCTGAGCCGCCTGCAGTATGAAGGGCCTCTGTGCGGAGGGAGAGAAAGTCATTTACCTGGTTCTGAAAATGACTTAGTTTACCATAAGAACCGACACAAGTAGCTACCATGGAGCCTTATGCAATTTGCTTATAGGTTTTGCGTCACTTTTTGAAGGAGGTGTGAACCAACAGGGAACGGGGAGTCTTCCCTGGGGACTTTTGCTGTTACTGAGCCATCACACTTTCAATAAACACTTCATAGAAAACAATAAAGGTTAAAGGTGCTTGTTTAGGTTATCACTTAATGCTGAAAGGAAAAAGTTCACTTTTACAGAAATGTGGACTTATGAATGAGAGATGATCCAGGAAGCAAGAGGCTAATTACTAGCAACAAATATATACTAAAGATGACTGATAACAAAAAAAAAAAAAAAAAAACAACCTGCACTACAGAGGCCTGGTTATATTAGTGGTCCTGGTTATATTAGGTTCAGGTTGGGCTGCTGGACTTTGTTGATAGAACGATTCATTGCACAGCTGCTATTAGGATTTACTCAGTGGGGCCAACACAAACTGAAAGTATTTAGTTTATGTAAAAGCTATTTAATTTTCCATTAAATCTATATTCAGATAACACTCAAGGCTTCAAAGTACAAATAACACTGCTTCAACTGATGCAATAAGTAAAAAGGTGTGAGAAATAATAAAGATCATTTCTAAATTTATTTTTGTCAAAAATAATGCCTTATTTAATGTTCTTAAAACAAATTGTTGACATTGCCTTCAGCACAGAAACGACACATATCACTGTAAGAGGTTGAGAGATGGATTTATTCCATTTTTTTTTGTTGAGTATATTTTGTTAAATGTACATTCACTGGTCTATAATAACTGGTCATTACATATTAAATGAATAAAGAATTAATGAATATTCATTTAACATCTAAAAAGAGCATTGGGTGTGAGAGCCTCAGAAGCAGTGCAGGTTTTCCATTCACTGGTGGCAGCTTGACTGACGAGTTGAATATTCCCTAAACTTCAACAGTGAATGGAAAATATTCAACTGTAAATTAGCTTTTAAAGGTATCGTGTACAAAAAGGGAGGTGATGATGATCTCACTGTGTCTCTGATTAATGGAATGATTAGAGTTTTGTTGTTGCTTTTTATTTCATCTTTGGTGTCCTTCTGACTTACAATATTTGCACAATGGTTATTAGCATCTCCTGTTCAACTGCACCCAAGTTGCCATAGTAACAGCACCAAGTGAAAGTCCATGAGGTCAGTTATCTTCACGCTTCCATCTTTCTCATCAAAAATCTTCAACACATTATCACCTTACTCCCTCAGCTTCCACTTTATGAATAATTTATACATCACAATGTGACAATGTCGCCCCCTCTCCACCAATGTTAACTATCCCATTGACTGACACTTTAAATCAGCTCTAAAGCCGTGTATCAATCAGAGTTTGTGATTTGTAAATAACCACAGCTCCTTTATTTTAAATTATACAAACATGTGTCATGCATCATTCTCACAATGAGTTAGGGATATTGTGAGAGACTCAGTGGATTTCATACACACTAAAGAAAAAGGTATTTCTTCTCATTCATTATTAATATCAAAGGGAACTTTTACTTGTTTCATTAAAATTCAGACCAAATCGGAAAAGCACTAATGTAAATAGCAATATCCCTAACTTGGAGTGAGTAGTGTATTGGGACGCTTATAGTGAAAAGGTTTTTCAATTAAACTTATATTTTTCAAAAATATTGGGACTTTCACCTCATTCTAAGTGTCAGATAATTCAGTTTAAAGTGTCTTCTTGGTTATTATACTGAAATATTTCCCTCTGTAATTTAAATTAATTTTGTAACATTTCACTATAGGTAAAGGGTACAATACAGTACTTTATTAAATATAGCATACCCAACCACTGATTATTAACCCAATAATATATCATCCTATGGTAGTATTGGTTTAAGGAGAAAGGAACTTGTCTGTATTAATGAAGCAGAATGAAAACATTGAAATATCTTGTTTTAATAACAGGCCAGAGGACCTGTATTCCCCTTCACCTGCTAGCTAGCTATAATTTTATTGTAACTGCTCTAATTGCTGTATTTTAGCCTCTTCAATACAACGTCTTATCCGTGTCTTCGTTAGCTAAAGTCTCTTTCTGTGTGTTAACCACCCCCAGCTAGCATTAGCTCCTGTTCCGCACTGATTTCCAAACAGAGACGAGGTAGCTAACCAACCCGCTTCGTGTTTCTCAACCTACGGCGTCGCCTGTATTTCCTGCCTTAGCTTTCCGTCCAGGTTCCAGTTCTACTCAGACTTTTACCTTTAAGCGCCGCAGCCTCGCCGGCGTTCGCTTTCACCTCCTCCTGAGCCGCGGACAGGCCGTCGGTCTCTCGTCTCTCTCTCCGCTTTTTGGCCATTTTCGGAGAAAATCGTGATTAAAGGTCAGATTATGTAGCAGACAGCGGGTGGTGGGGTGACACCGGTGTGTGGTGACACTCTGCAGCCGCTGACGCGGTAACACAGATTGACCTTTCACCTCCACGTCGAGCATTTGACCCTCGTGATCCGCAGCAGCGCCCCTCGGTGGCAGCACTGCAGTATGACCTCATGATTCCATTCTGTCCAATGGGTTCCACCCATAGATATACAGTATCTATGACTTCCACCCATACATGCCTCTGGTTCCACCCATAATTATTTATGGTGGAAGAAGCATTCAGAGCCCATGTTACTGTGATAACGATTCCTCCTGTTAGAAGATTTGAAAAGTTTATCTAAAGGCAGTGTTCATTTTGACAAGGATGTTTAATTTAGTCTTAATTGCTTACATCAAATGTGTCAAACTCAAGGCCCGGGGACCATATCTGGCCCAGCACCCCATTTTCTTTTGCTTGCACAGACTTGTGTGATTTATTGAGAAATGGGAAAGCGAATAAATGTTTGAACTTAATGGAGACACGCGGGTCCTGTTGTCTTTGTACGATTTTATTAACTCAAACAAAACCTTTTCTCAATTGACCATGAAGGTTATTTAAAAATATGAAAGTTTTCATTTCTTATTTTCCTTTGTTGAAGTACATCTGTCATTACTTTCCTGTACTTTCCCTTCTTTAATATTTAGCATAACAACACAAAACCATAGATTCCAATCTTTGAAAAAGCCATTAAATAAATACAATTGTTAATAGTGGTTATCAGCATATTCTTGTATGAGTCTCTAGATATCTGTGATGATTTTCAATGTTTTTCTGCAGCAGTTATAATAATTAGACGCCAACAACACTATATCATTATTTCTGCATCAACATACTTTTTAATTCTGTTTAAAAATCTTAGCAAATTGTCACCAGCACTATAATGAGTGGAGAGGCAATTATCCAATATAATAACATATATAATAATACCAATAAGTAGATACATATATATGATCTTTACAATTGGCCCTTTGAGGGAAACCAGAACACTGATGTGGCCCAGGATGAAATTGAGTTTGACGCCCCTGGCATACATGAACATTATATTTAGTTCCTGTCTTGTGGCCCATTCCTGTCCTTTGTATTGGTCCAGTCTGTGGAAATATTTATATATGGAATGGAAGTACACACATTCCAATGGGCCATACCACAGAAGGTGGCTGAGAACAGCAGTGCTAAGGTTCTGTGGGACTTCAGCTTCCAGACTGACAAACAACTCCTGGTTAACCAACCAGGCATAGTGGTGGTGGACAAAGTGCAGAAGAAGGCAGTGGTGATATATGTGGTGATACCAACTGATACCAACATCAGAAAGGGAACACAAAAAGGTTGAAAAGTATCAAGGGTTGAAAGAAATCCTAGGAACAGCTAAGATACTGAGCTGTTGTTTTAAATGTCATTTATTGTAGAAATGATTTAATGTAATTTGATGTATAAATAATTTATGGGTAATTTAATGTTGAAATAATGCAGATGTTATTTAATGTAGTTACATTGCTTGCATGCAGGCATCAGTTAGGATGTGCATATTGAATTGATTAGATCATTTGATTAAATTCTTAACCATTGTGTGTGTGTGTGTGTGTGTGTGGGGGGGGGGGGGGGGGGGTTCAATCAGTACTGTTGCCTGGAATAACTTTGCAAAACTACACTACATTGTGAACTTGGCAGAAATGGAATATATTATTCACAGGTATCTTTTAATTTGTGTTTTCATTATAGTAATTAGTTGTTTTTATCTACATTGTAGTAGTCAAGCAATGGCTCTAGAGAGTTTCATATTTTATTAGATTCTTCTTCATGCTTGGAATACTCAGATGCAAACTTGTTATGTCAAGATGCCACCAGAAACTACACCATGTGCCATTTGTTGTAAAATTACTAAGGGTAATATTACACTTTTTATTTCTCATAGGCCTAATATTCTATATTAAAATGACTATGTTTTATGCATGTGCGTCGGACCCCTATCCGACGGTTGGATTGAAATTAGTTCAGATTTTAGACTAATTTCAATACAACTGCCTTATAAAAACATGTACAGTTATAGACTCTAGAAACTACAACTCCCATCAGGCTGCGGTAGTAACCGGATGTTCGTGTTGCACTCATTTGGCGCTGATCTATCCGGGTACTTCATTCACTGCTTCCTTTCGCGCCGGGTAACCGGAGAGCCGTGCGTCCATGTGCGCAGTGACTGGGAACTGATAGACCTCCTGAAATATTAAAATCCGAGCCGTAAACACAGCTTTCGCGATGGATCCAGACGCTTTGATCGATGCCCTCCGGGGTACCATGGACCCCAATCTGCGAGAGGCCGCTGAGAGGCAGCTGAACGAGGTACAGGAGTCGCGGTTAGCCGCTAATGGTGACGGCAGAGTTGTGGCGCGGTGTCGGGATCGGGCCTCGGCTGTTCATAACATCAAGATGGTGTGATCGCGCAGACACCGTGACAGATGAGGCGCTAAATCCCGCCGCTGGACTCTCTCTCTGTCTCACCTCTCTCGTCCTCGCTTCTATCACTAGAGCACGGCCATCTGTCTTAAATCCTTGTTTAAAATGTCGATGACAAACTACTGTGGCAGAGGACCAACGTCAACGCTAGCTCCGTGTTGAGCTAATGCTACACGAAGCTAATTATTACTTTGCTGATAAGAATATTGTTACTGGTTGACACGGTGTCAGAATCACACGCGTGGTGTATTAAAACAACAAGTTGCGCGGGGTGACTGTGGGACGTGTGCTAGGCGGGGTATTTAACAGCAGGCTAGCTGTTAGCCGTTAGCTGCTAGCTAACAGAAGCTAACGGTTATTAGTTGTTGGAAGAGCTAGCTGCTGCTCACGTGTCACTGTGACAAGCCCTGAGGGGAGACATTCTTCTTCCCTAGGAGGAATAATCGTGATTATACTTTAAAAAGACAACCCCTATACTACTGTTTACTTTCTCCACACTTCAGTTTCGATCGGTGACTTAAGCTAATAAATCTAATAAAATTGTATTTGGCTGTTAAGTGAGCTAACGGCGCACTGAGTTAGCAGCAGCAGCACGGTCATGGTTCAGGCATTATTCAAATTCCTGTAGTTTCTGCTGTCTGTTTGACTTTTTACATTTAATGACTGTGAAAATTACAAAACCTGAAATAGAGGCTTTGCAATGTATTTTTTTTTCCTACCAATGGTTAAACTTTAAAAACTGTTAAATCGATTTAGTCGTGATCAAGCTGGGAGTTATATTATGATAAAATATATATTTTAATGCTATTATTCTAGTTGCAACATCAATGCTCATATGACACTAAATGACAGTTCTGATATTTGTATTATTATATTGCATTAGCCGACAATGGATAAAACAAATATGTATTTAAACCCCCTTTGCTCAGTGGTTATCAGTGAAGTCAGGTGTAAAATAGCTTAAATTTTGTATTAAGCCCTATGGGAATATTCCTGAACAACATTATCTTACCTCAGGCTGTATACATGACCCATCTTGTGGATTGTTACTAAAAAAATAAAAACTTCTTCTGCCATTAGTAAAGGTTACACTTTCTGAATGTGTGAGAAGTTGAATGACTCAGGCTTTATATCCTGTATTGGTCATGGAGGTTAAATGCACAACGTGTTGAGGCCTCAATTAAATATCTGCCAAATCACAATGCCGTGATGAGGCATCACCCTTCTACATGTGTGAATCAGTAGCAGTTAAATTGAAATGGCTATTGCATGTTTTCTCTTTGAGTGATCATCATGATGATGATGATGATTCAGTCACAGTACATAGCCTACATGTGTTCTGTGTTACACCCCATCAACTGAGCCTTCCTCCATGCTTATTTTTGGCAATGTAAGAGATTTGAGGTTGTTTTTTTTTTTTTTTAACACCCACATAAGCATCTGAAATGATAGATCACTTGAATGGCATAACTGAGATTGTTCTCACTCACAGCTGGTGATGTTATCCAAGTTGTATACAGATAAGAAAAACCTGTCTTATGGAGGAGGATGGAGCAATTCTGTTGTAGTGCATAGATTCCAAATACAGGGCTATGCTTGATAAACAGTTTTTTATGGAAGGTGGCCAGACAAAGAATGCGTATGGCTGACAAAAATGCATAATGACCTTTTTAGAGAATTGTTATGTTAGATCAGCAGGAGCCAGTAAGGATGTACTGTTTTTTTTAATCATTATGAAGTTTGGAATCCGTTTAATATAGGACATCATTACAGGTGGCTAGCAATCCGACAACATTGGTCATCAGAAAATTGACAGCATTTCAAAATCATTTATGGTCACATTTATTCATATTTGTTCGTGTGATTACCATCAATTTTGAGTTGTGATTTCATTTGAAAGAGCCACCTACAATTTTTCCTCACAGCTCAGAGTTTAGTAGTTGGGATAGATTTCTGTTTTAAAACTTGGCCAGGGGGATTTTTTTCCATTTTCTTATTTATTTTATATTTCTTGGTAAAACATTATGTCAAAGGAAATAAAGGTAATGAATCTTTTTTTTTTTTTTCCACATAGCATAGCGATTTGTTGTCATACAACTCAAACCATGTAAATGTCAAGCGTGTCAGTTCACCTTGCTATGTCAAAAAGAATTTTAAGGTAGTATGTACCTGGGAGTTTGGTCTCTACAATTCAACTTTATTAACAAACATAAGTATTTCATTACAAAATAGAGATCTGAGACTTGGAAGAGAATCTGTTGAAAATGTTTGATTGTTCATAACTGGCTTAAACTCTGTTTTGATTCTGATTCGCAGGGTCACACCCAGGTAAACTTTGTGTCTACTCTGCTGCAAGTCACCATGTCTGATCATCTGGATTTGCCTGTTAGGCAAGCAGGTGAGTACAGCCTAAAATGTAAATGCTATTCAGTAAGAATATAAAGCTGGATGAAATGTAAATTCAGATCTACTGGTGCGTATTAAATGGCCTATATTTTCTAGACAAAGCTCTTTTTAATATAATCTTAGTTCGGTGAGAGAGAGAAACCTAAAAGCGGAGGTGGAAAATCAACACAAACTGTTATCTGTGCTCTGGTAAGCACTACATACTCTGGTTGATACAAAGATTAAAAAATAAATAAAATAAAAGCCATTCTTCCAAACCTTCTCAATGCAAAAACACAGATTTGTATTAACACATGTATTTTTAGTTGAGGAAAGCATTTTTCATAAAACCTAATATGAAAAAGACCTTTACATGCTAGGATGGTTTCTCTGAGGTCAAGACTGATGTTGAATGAATAAATAACTTGTGTTTAATAAAAAAAAAATCTGTTTTCTTTAGAACACAGACGACACATAGTAATATATTGCAGTAATATACATAAAGATATAACTTAGCATTTGTGTCAGGGATGTAAAGCTGTCACATTAAGCTATATATAAAAAGCTGTCTTTTTTTTGTTCACTTGTTTGTTGGATTCTACCCTCTCAAGCATTTAAAAATAACATGCAAAATAACATTTGTTTAGGAGAGGAAATGGCCTTCTTCCATTTTCAGTTTTGCGGTTCGAGTCCTAATCACTAGATTTATTTAAAGTGGCGTTATGACTCAAAGTCCATTCTCATTTCCCCTCATATCCACTTGATCCACAAGGTCACTGAAACACCCTGCTCATGTGTGACTTGCCACTTTATCCTGCATCTGACTCCAATTTTGCCAGATTGCATTAGATGAGAAATGCACTAGATAGCCTCCATCTAGAGACGGTTTACCAGGTCTCTTATATAATAGATTTGAAAAAGGTAACAGCAATGATGCATGATTCACACTTGTTTTGTGAGGCAGAAGTGCGGCGGACATGTGGAGTTTGTTAGCTTGTTCTGCTTTAGTCTTATTTTGAAATGCTGCTCCGATAAATGTGTTCACAGTGGGTGGGTGGGGGGGATCTAAAGTCTTGACCAAAGGTGTTGCAGAAAGTCCACCTCAAGTATTCATAGCCACACTAGCAAATTAAAAACTTATCTCTCAATGCTTTGGTGCAATAAATTACTTTTCCACCTGGAAGAAAAATGTCTGACAGTGTCAAGAGCACAGGAGATGAGGAGCAGATCCTCCAGACTGCACAGAACTTGCCGGATTAACGACTGAAGTTGACAAATCAAAACAGTTTTTTTTTTTTTAAATGTTTGTATGGATGATTATTAAGAATCCTGTTTGGTTTGATGCTGGTAGGAAGATAAAAAATATATTTTTTTAAATGCCATTTTAGTTATACAAAAATCCTTTACGGTTTCTCAATGATCATTTTAGGATGGACAGTTGTAACATTTCAGTGAAAACATTGATCAAATGTCTTAACTTTTTTTTTTTAACAGACTAGTTCAAGGCACCATGCTTAAAGGCAGGTTGTTCATTGTACTACCACTTTGGCACAGTGAGGGTTTTTTTTTTTTTGTGAGATCAGATTAAACTGACCCATTGATGTATTTGGTTATGTTTGGGGAAAAATCAGTGTTGGCACACATTTTGTGGGTTTGAGCAATCACTGGTTAATTAAATCAATAAGTTTAAACATTTAAAACACCACAGTTGTCAAATGTAAAATGGGTATTTTGCTTTATTTGTATGACAATTTTTTTCAGCTAGGCATTGGCAAGAAGTGATGTTTCTCTTGTCCTTTTAATGTAGGTTATTTATTTTTTTTTTTTAGGCAAAGCAGGGCTGGACAGTAGTGTAGTTTGGTGGTCATAGGCGCAGGGGATAGGGACGGGGGCTTTATGCACCATCAGCATTGATAGGCTGGATTATGATTGCCTCGCCAGTGGTGTAGACATTTGTGTCAGCAGTCTGATGTCAGCCTCCCAGCCCTCGCTCCTCCACTCCCTCAGATACCTCTCCCTGTGAGCCACAGAACCCAGACTGGGGGCCCCACACTCATGGATGTCATCCCAGCTCACACACTTGTGCCACATTTCAAAACTGCAGAACTACAGATGGAGGCAATTAATTCAGTGTCTTACATTTAAGGGGATTCTAAATTCACACTGCTGGATTGTACATAACAATGTAATACTGTCATACATTTGCTTGTTTCAGGTGATAGTTTACATACAGATAGTTTTTTACTTTGATATTCCTCTGAACAGCAGCTTGAAGGAAAAACTAATACCAGTTTGTTCTTTTAATGCATCAAAATATCTGATCATTTTGATTCATGAAATACTCACAAATGTTTCAGGAGGAAGAACAAAATAACTAGGTGACAAAAATGACCTCAGTCATGACAATGTATAGGTTTCAAGTGTTACCTGTGACTATTTGTCTGAAAATAGTTTTCAAACAGCGTCTGTATTCTGTGTCATGGTCCTATGGACTGACTTTTATTTCCACCTCTGTCTAGGTGTGATTTACCTTAAAAACATGATAACCCAGCACTGGAGTGATGGAGACGGTTCAGGTACGGAGACGCCTGTCGTCAATAACATCCCTGAGGAAGACAGGCAGTGTATTCGGGACAACATAGTGGAGGCCATCATCCACTCTCCTGAACGCATCAGGTAACTCCACTCCCTGCTGGCTGAGGGCAACCATGACGGGCGGAAATCTCATCTATCCTTGTTCATTCGGTCATTATTACTTTTTTTTGTCACGTATGTTAACCCGATCTAAAACTGTCCTTTTGGAATCAGGGTGCAGTTGACAACATGTATCCACCACATGATCAAGCATGACTACCCTGGCAAGTGGACAACCATTGTTGACAAGATTGGCTTCTACCTGCAGTCAGACAACAGTGCTGGATGGTTGGGTATCTTGCTCTGCCTTTACCAGCTGGTCAAAAACTATGAGTAAGTCAAAGTATTCAATATTAACGTATTTCGCACAATTCCATGCGAGTTATCGTTTTTGTGCCTCTAATGTTGCTTGTGTATGCAACAGATACAAGAAACCAGAAGAGCGTCAGCCTCTTGTCGCTGCCATGCACATCTTCATGCCCATGTTGAAAGATCGCTTCATCCATCTGCTCCCTGACCACTCCAGTGACTCTGTCCTGATACAGAAACAGATCTTCAAAATCCTCTATGCCCTTTTCCAGGTATTACCACCAAACATCTTCAACCATTAGCCTTCAGCAGGGCTGCCCAACCCCACTCCTGCAGAGCTATCCTGCTCGTTTTAGGAATCTCCCCACTCCAACACACCCTGGTTCTAATTATTAAAAGCCCTTGAAAAGCTTCAGCCACTTGATAACGAGTTAATTAGAATCAGGTGTGTTGAAGTGGGGGGATTCCTTAAACATGTAGGATGGTAGCACACCAGGAACAGGATGAGTTAGCTGCCTTCATGTTCTTCTTATAAAGTCCTTTATGTGTACTATATATTAATACTTCCAGAATACAATACTCCTAATAGTCCTCCACTAAGTCACAGATTTCAGCTGAAAAATGTATTTTAGGCATAATCATACAATGTCCCTACTTGACATGGACACATTAGAATATGGTTAAATTAGAGTGAGATTTGTTTTTTGCTGACTTTCTCCTTTTCCACAGTATAACCTCCCCCTGGAACTCATCAACAGACAGAACCTGACAGAATGGATGGAGATCCTCAAGACCGTAGTGGATAGGGATGTTCCTCCGCTGAGGACACTGGAAAATGTTAGTATTAATGTAGCAAATTGCACATGATGTAGTTTATCATGTTTGTGCATCACAAGCTCACTGCAACAATGTTGTCTGTACAGGAGACTATGCAGATAGATGAAGATGAGTGGCCCGAGCTGCCGTGGTGGAAGTGTAAGAAGTGGGCTCTTCACATTTTGGCTCGCCTGTTTGAGAGGTAAATGTAAAGCAGCCCTTTACCTGAAAGCAGCATCTAGACACAAGCTGACGAAACGCTGTCAAACCGAGCGATGCAGAGGCAGACAACGGGTCTGAGAGGCGATGGAGACGCCTCCATGCGTTTGCACCAATACTCACCCTCCCCTCTGCTATTTTTTTGTCACTCCTTTATCTTCACTCCCCCCACTGGTGTGGAAAATGTGTATATATGAATATTCTTATGCATATTTTGCTATGTGACAACCATGGCAACCAACTAAGCTTTGAAGCATTTTGGTACAGCCTGACAAACATGTTAATATTAGTATAAAATCTTCTTTACAGATATGGAAGTCCAGGCAACACTACCAAAGAGTACGCAGAGTTTGCTGAACTTTTCCTCAAGGAATATGCAGTTCCTGCGCAGCAGGTAAGACCTTGAGGAGACGTCAGCAACAGCAGCAGCAGCAGCTCTCCAGTCTGACAGAGCTGTGTCTTTTTGGCTTGCAAATTAATGGGCATTCTTTGTCCGTGTGTCTATTAGGTGCTGCTGAAAGTTTTATATCAGTACAAGGAAAAGCAATACGTGGCTCCCAGAGTACTCCAACAGACGCTCAACTACATCAACCAGGGCATAGCACATGCTCTGACATGGAAACACCTCAAACAACACATCCAGGTATGAATACAATGCATAAGTAGTCCGGGCACACAATGAGAATGAAAATCAATCCTCATTTATTGTCAATTAAACTATCACTACACAGAGAATGCTGTTTGGCCATTAAGTTAGCAGTGTGCATAGTTTCATAACCTTGGTTTTAACAGTCAAAAGCAGAAGCTACATAGTTCCTGAACTTTTACTTTCTTTTTTAGTAAAGGTCAAGTGCTGATTCAGAATTATTGCTTTGTTTTCCTTTTCTCAGGGCATCATTCAGGATGTGGTTTTCCCCCTCATGTGCTACACAGACAGCGATGATGAACTGTGGCGGGAGGACCCGTATGAGTACATCCGCATGAAGTTTGGTAAGCAGAGGAAGTTTGCGACTCGTAATCCAAAAAGAATCTTGTGGCGTCAGCGATGACTAACCATTCATTTCAATCTCTGCTGTTCTCCCCAGATGTATTTGAGGACTTCATCTCTCCCACAACAGCAGCCCAGACACTCCTCTTCACCGCCTGCAACAAGAGGAAAGAGGTCAGTTAAACGCTTTTGTTGCTTACTTCTGTTCGATAATGGAAAAACTTCACATTATTTTAAAATGAAACATTCTGCTCCCAGGCTTTATATTTTAATGAAGCTTTTAGAGAGTACGGTCACTGTCTTTTCTTTTTTCTTATTATTCATTTTGCTCTGTTAAGGTGCTGCAAAAGAGTATGGGCTTCTGCTACCAGATTCTCACTGATTCCGCCTCTGACCCCAGGAAAAAGGATGGTGCCCTCCACATGATCGGGTCTTTGGCAGAGATCCTGCTGAAGGTAAACGGTTCCCAACCAGTTCATTTGTGCTAAATGTTCTGCACATTTAGATGTGATATAATCCTCGCTGAGAAAGAATGGTTTTGAACATTGTCATTGACCAATTTCCTCAAATTAAAACTGAACATCCTCTTTAAAATTCACTTGTAGATTCCAGTTAACCTACAGTGGCTATTATTAAAATAGATTGTGCCACCTTCTGTAACTTGACAACTTCATTCCTTTCTCTACCCAGAAAAAAATTTATAAGGATCAGATGGAGTTCATGCTGCAGAATCATGTCTTCCCCCTGTTCCGCAATGTACTGGGATACATGAGAGCCAGAGTAAGTGATGATGTGAACACAAGACCTGTATGTTAGCAGAACCGAATCATGTGGTGCTGAATTAATCAACTTTTATAGTCAGTGTAATAGTACTCAAATTTTTGTGTGGTAGTTTGATTTGTTCTGCCGCCTTCTCAACCTCTCCCGTTTTCTCACAGGCCTGCTGGGTGCTGCATTACTTCTGCGAGGTGAAGTTCAAAAGTGACCAGAACCTGCAGACGGCTCTGGAGCTGACCCGCCTCTGTCTAATCAATGACAACGAGATGCCAGTTAAGGTGGAGGCTGCTATTGCCCTGCAGGTTCTCATCAGCAACCAGGAGAAAGGTAAGCGACCAATGCAGCTCATCACTTTCTTGCTGCGCCGCATAACGCGGGTTTTCCTGTATTCCATAGTCAATTGTCCAACTGAAGTTATGCATTGTATTATCTAGCCAAAGAATACATCACCCCCCACATCCGGCCAGTGATGCAGGCACTCCTGCACATTGTCAGGGAGACGGAGAACGACGACCTCACCAATGTCATACAGAAGATGATCTGTGAATACAGTGAGGAGGTCACTCCAATTGCAGTGGAGATGACACAGCACTTGGTAAGTGCAATCTGTACAGACTGTATGTCTTTATATTGTCATTTCATGTAATTACTTCCGCTTCAAAACCACAGTGATCAAATGAATTAATATATAAATGTTATCGTATTTAAATATGATTTGTACCATTTACAGTCAGATTATGGACACTTACAGCCACTCAATCAATAGTCTGAAAATAAACTCAATGTTGAGGTTTTAGAAATTGCTAAATTGAATTAAGTTTTTTTTGTTTTTTGTCTATAGCCTACAGATGGAAGACTCTGTATATTAAATTTATTGCCCCTCAGCTCTTTTACAAGATTAGTACAGTTTAAACTGCGTGATTACTTTGACAGGCGATGCTGAATATTCATGAGATGCCACTGATGGGGGACGTAATCATTAGAATCTCTGCATTTGCTCTTTGACAGGCGATGACGTTCAACCAGGTGATTCAGACGGGGCCTGACGAGGAGGGAGGAGATGACAAGGCCGTGACAGCTATGGGCATCCTCAACACCATCGACACATTGCTAAGTGTGGTGGAGGACCACAAAGAGGTGAGCTGCATAGCCATTAAGTCTGCCGCACACACTCACACTCTCTCCTCTCTCCTGGCTAATCGCTCATCTCAGCGCCACTTCCTCTGCAGAAGCGGCTCTGATCTGCTGTAGCGTTCCTGCCAACACACTTCAGCCAGCCACCCACCAACTCCTGGGAACATGCTCTGTTCTCACCATGTTCAAATGACTCAGAGGCTGAGGCAGACGCTAGAAATAGTGCTGGGGTGCTGCCATCATGTCTGCCGAAATGCAGGACTGCTGCTCCTTGAAGCCAGGAAGCTATTAGATGTGACCAAGCATTGCTTTAGAGGCAGGACTTTTGATTACACAACAGTTCAGCAGTTTAGGTTTCAAATATCATGGAAGTACATCACACTTCTGCCAAGAATTGCTATTACTTTTTATTTGACCAGTCAGATAAGCACATGAGAGAATTTTACTGTGTCAGGACAAATGACAATGCAGGACTGACTGTCAGTGCCCTATAGTGTCAGTACTCTATACACACAATGTTGCCAAAAAAAGCTAGTCTTTATAGTAGTCTTTATGTGTTTAAAAAAAAAAAAAAAAAAAAGTGTGGCCAATGCATTACAAAGGTTAAAAAAAGCACCTATGTGTTCTGGCACACTGGCCTTCCTCAGGGTGATGCAGATACCAGGAAATGACATCATAGGTGAATTATCACAACAGGGAGAGCAGGTGCCTGAAATTAGACAAAATGGTCATTAGATGACTAGCATGTAGGCAACACTGCAAAAAAAAACAATCTATTTTTCTACACGGTTTTCAATACAGCAAGGATTGATGAGTGATTAGATTCTGAAGTTAGGCCTTTTTTCACTGGATAGACCCTGTTACTGTTGCACATTTTACAAACTGTCCAATTTCACACAGAACCTTCTATTGGCTGATAAACCTATGATGTTCTGTTGACCCAGGGACTCGTTGCTTAGATGAAACTTTTAACAGCTTTGATAACAACAACTTTATCTTCTTCTTAAAAGATTATATTGATTATGACCCAATTGCCTGTTTCAGATCACACAGCAGCTGGAGGGCATCTGCCTGCAGGTGATCGGCACTGTGCTACAACAACATGTACTCGGTAAGTGGGTTCAAGTTATACCAGTGCAGCTACATTCGATGTGCATGTTGCTGAGGTAAAGGAAATATTGATGCTAAATCACCTCCAGTGACTCACCTCATTTATTTATATTTTCCATCTTCTCAGAGTTTTATGAGGAGATCCTGTCTTTGGCTCACAGCCTCACTTGCCAGCAGGTGTCGCCACAGATGTGGCAGCTCCTTCCACTGGTGTATGAAGTCTTCCAGCAGGATGGATTTGACTACTTCACAGGTACTTGTTTGACTAAGAACAAGGACTTTGATTCATATCAGGATGATAGAGGTTTCTTAGTGATAATGCAATGTATAACTATCAATGCTGATGATGATATATGATCTAAATTAGCTTCACACCTTAAGATATACGCACATCAACTAAAAGAAGAAATAATATGGCACCAAGGTTTTGCTTGTGCAATCAGCTGTGTGAATAATGTTTGTTTCAGATATGATGCCGCTGCTTCACAACTATGTAACCGTGGATACAGACACCCTACTATCTGACACCAAATACCTGGAAATTATCTATAGCATGTGCAAGAAGGTAAAATGATGCCATCTAACTCATGATGTCAAACTGTCTGAATGCGAGTTCAATGGTTTCAATGTTTGAGACGCTTTCCCCTGGCCTGTTGCTTTACACAGGTCCTGACAGGTGATCCAGGTGAGGACCCAGAGTGCCATGCAGCCAAACTGCTGGAGGTGATCATTCTGCAGTGCAAAGGCCGTGGGATCGACCAGGTCAGTATCAAACGGCGAATCTCATTTACATCTCAAATCAATGAGATGCATTGGCTCCTGAAATGAATAAACAACCTTGAATCATGGTGCCGTTGTTGCAGGTCGTGCCCTTGTTTGTTGCTGCCGCACTGGAGCGTTTGACACGGGAGGTGAAGACCAGCGAGCTGAGGACTATGTGTCTGCAGGTGGCCATCGCTGCACTTTACTACAGCCCCCATGTACTCCTCAACACTCTGGAGAACCTGCGCTTTCCCAACAACACAGAGCCAATCACAAAACACTTCATCACCCAGTGGCTCAAAGATGTCGATTGCTTCCTTGGGTAATGTTGCATATTAACACCGTAAATTATTTTTATTTATTTTTCTTGGAAGTAAATGTCAATCCTCATATTTAAAATCTGTTGGCTTTAAAAGAAAATCAAAAATTACTAGCAGCTAAAGAGAAATCTTCGTATTGCTTGAGTAGCTCCAAACAAAGCCAGCAGAGTTTAATAGTATCACAGAAATCCAACAATCTTGTCTTTTTACTTCCAGCCTCCACGACAGGAAGATGTGCATCCTCGGGCTTTGTGCTCTCATTGACCTCGACCTTGAACACAGGCCCCAGGCCATCATCCAGGTGGCCAACCAGCTCCTCCCAGCGGCGATCCTGCTGTTCAACGGCCTCAAGAGAGCGTACGCCTGTCGAGCAGAGCACGAGAACGACGACGAGGATGACGACGAAGACGGGGAAGAGGAGGACGACAACGGTGAGACACGAGCGGATTTTTTTTTATTTTTCAGCAAAACCGTACTCTGCAAGGCGGGCGACATTGAAACGTGTTTTCTCTGAACGCAGCCGAGCTGGGCAGCGACGAAGACGACATCGACGAGGAGGGCCAGGAGTACCTGGAGATGCTGGCGAAGCAGGCCGGAGAGGACGGAGACGATGAGGACTGGGAGGAGGACGATGCCGAGGAGACGGCACTGGAGGGCTACACCACGGCCGTAGACGACGAGGACAACCTAGTGGACGAGTATCAGATCTTCAAAGCCATACTACAGAGTAAGACCGTCTGTTGACGCGTGTTCGACACGCTTCCTGCAACTGAAATGCTTCATTGATGTGCATGAATCGCTGTAACCGCAAGCAGACGACTGATCTCGCTTCACTCCGATGCAGATATCCAGACTCGTGACCCCGCATGGTACCAGGCTATAACACAAGCCCTCGACGAGGAGCAAGGCAAACAGCTTCAGGACATTGGCACACTCGCAGACCAGAGACGGGCGGCACATGGTGAGCGGCAGCTAAAGCAACTCTGCTTCAGCACTTAAGCCAGAAATTAGATGCTTATTTATGTTAGTATGTCGTGTCCTGGGTCATTGATACACATATTCTGTATGTTGTTACTGCTGCCTTCCGTTTATAATTTACATCAAATGTATATTATTCATTGCCCGCTAATGAACGCACAATTATCCTGTGAGCATGGAAACCCTCGGTCTGTAATAAACTGAAATGCTGAAAATCTTGACAATGTTGTGCCTTTCATTGGCATCATAAACACACTCATACCCAACACAGACAGGGCTGCACATTTCATCAAACAGCCCGGTCTCAGTCTTCATCTGGGATTTCTATAATCCTGCAATCAATTTGGATTTGTGTTTGTCATGTTTTCACTTGTCAACAAAAATAAACATCAATGTTCTTAATTTTGTAATATACCTTCAAACCATGGCTCACCTAGCAGCAGTGATATGTGAAGGCTGAAGAACTGACTGAGATTTGTCTTTTTATTTTCTTTTCTAATTTTCAATTGCATGTTCCTCTTTCATTGGATTATCATGTGTCATAGTTCAGTCTCTGGGATGCATTAGCTCAGCTGTGTGGTTAATGAACAGTGATCAGCAGGGAACACAATCTTTGTCCGTTAAGTACTCTTTGTCTTAATTGCAGAATCCAAGATGATCGAGAAACACGGCGGGTACAAGTTCACAGCGCCAGTGGTGCCATCTACTTTCAACTTTGGAGGCACTGCTCCAGGAATGAATTGAGTCATCTGTTCTACTTTTTATTACTCTGTGACTGATTGTAGTGAAGTGAAAAAAAAGCTTGTGTTGTTCCCTTAAGTAGTGGTTCCAAGAACTGGTTCTTCTCAGTCATTCTTCAATCTATCAAATGGGAAATAGCACCAGAAGATGTGGGAAAGCAACCGATTGCTGGGGAAAACAAACCAAGAACTTGAGCACGATGCAAGAGAAGAAGCTCTGAACAACGTTGTCTTCTGGAGTCCAGCGTGGAGGGGATACCATGACGGCAACTCTTTTGTTTTTTTTCCCACTTAAACAAAATTGGGGGATTAACAGTTAGAAATTGATAATGGGACTAAACATTTCATTATCACTGTTGTGGCCAAACGGCCGTAATAAGATTATACCTCTGGTAGTGGTGATATCTACGTTATTTTCTGCATAAACACTCACGTTTATGTACATACAAGCCAAGGTTATTGATTTTTCAAGTAGCCTTGAAAAACAACCAGAGGCGTTTGTTAAGGTGTCAACAGCTGTATTCATATGTAGCATATTGGATACTTCATAGCACTATGTGATGCCTGATCTCTGTAAATTAATGAACTAGCACTTTCATATTGTTCAGGTCTCCTAGCCTTCTGTATCAGACTGCAAATTTTTTAAATTGAAGACTATTTAAAATGAAAACAGCTGTAACTTTGTTACTTTGCAAGCGACTTCTGTAACGGCTGATTGTCACGCATCTGGTTACAGAATGGATCAGTGGGCAACTTGGAAACTATTGATTTCAGGAAAAAGAGAATGCTCTTGGTGTTCAGTATGGCTAGAGGACATGTGTTTGTGAGCACTGAAAGTACAATTGGATACATCGTTGAAGCATGTACAATTGGACTTATCGTGAAGGTCTCAAGCTTTTGGTTGGTGTATGGATGAACCATCTATATATACAACAACATATTAAAAGAAAAAAAAAAAAAGGAAAAAAAAAGCTGAGGGAACCATGACCACGAGTGTTTCCTTACACTGGCACAGTGCCTTCCACACGTTATGAATTTTAAACGTATTCTGTCAACATGTAAGCTTCGCTTCTTGCCGAGGTTGTTCACCACAGTGCACTTCTCTCCTGCGATTGTACAATGATGGAGATGATGGTTTGGATTTTTATCGAATACTGCTTTTAAACACAGTACTTCTAAATGTTCTGTGGCCCCAACACCATATCTTTGGAACAAATGTACTGGACCACAATTTGTCTGAAACACAAAAGTTGTAGTTTGCTTTAAAGCTGCATCAATAAGTTCATTATCACAGAAAAATTCATTTTATAATTATTTTGATAACTCATTTTCAAGTTGAGTCCAACTTAAATGAAGACTTGCATATTTATATATGCTCGGTAATTTAATAACATACTATTGGATAAAACAGACAGCACCTCTATAGATAGTTAATGCCATTTATTCACAAAAAACATTTCAGTCTAAAACCATTAATGGATTAAACGTTAGCTTCAACCCTAGTTTGGTTACATCCATAATCACGACTTTACAAGCTGGAAACTGGCTGGAATGTGTGAAAATGTGTTTTGAATGTGCACCACTACCTGTGAGGAAGGCATCAACATGTGATTATAAACTGCATTAAAGTGGCTTCTGAATCGTCTCATCAGGTTACCACAGCAGTGGCCAGTAAGAAGTAAAAACATTCAACTGAGAAAGGAGAGGTTACACTGCCGCACTTACATTAGACTAATTCAAAGATACTTACACTTCATTTTATCCCAGTACATCACCTGTGACTGTGCAGGTAGCAGTGCTAGAAGAGGTTTAATTTATCCTTTTATTTGGATCCCATTTAGCATCCACAAAGTTGTCACTAGTCTTCTTAGGGTCCATACAGAACAATGAAAAGACATTTTAAAAATCACATTCAAACCAAATATTAATATCAGAAAATACACTAGATTTTAGTGACTTTTTTGGGGAAAAAAAGTGTCAGAAGGCAAAATAACTGATTATCTTCTAAAACATGTCCAATAACCAAGATGACATGTTTTTCTTTGCTAAAATGTTTAAATAGAGCAACATAGAAATATGAAAAGGGGAATTCCTGTATGAAAAATCTTAAATACAGAGCTGAAAAACATGCAGTATTAAAGTAAAACTACCTCACAGCTATACTTACAGTACAGTATTATGTTAACACTACATTCCTCAAGTGGCAGCTTTTGTTACTGAGCCTTTAAGGTGAAGAACATCATTTCCATGTTTTACATGGGGCAGCAAGGTGTGAGCGTGAAGTAGCGCTGTCATCACATCCTGCTCCTCCTCCTCCTGCTGCTGCTGCTGAGTCTCCCACAGCAGAAGAGAAAACTACAAACAACAGACTGACAGACTGAGCTGCTTTGTTGCTGCTGCGGGACACAATGTGGTTTCGAGAAGAGCTTCTGAAGACGATCTGGCATGCGTTCACGGCCCTGGACATGGACCAACGGGGAAAGGTTTCCAAGTCTCAGTTAAAGGTGTGTCTCACTTCTCTTTTTCTCCACATATGAAATCTAAAAGTGGAAATAAATAGATTCATATGGTTGTTTTGATATTCTATATTCAACATTCATTTAAAGTTCAAAAACTCTGGAGACTTAACTTCCTTCACCTCTGTTTAGTAGTTGAGAGAAATGACAGGAGCCAAATGGCCTAATGACATTAAACCAGCTCTGAAACACAGTGAGGCCTCACAGGCTACAACTTTTCACTTTTAATGATTTTTAGGCCCCACATGTATTTCAAAAATTCTTAAAAATCATCAATAACATTTTTTTTAAATCCCAGTCTTGAGGCATGTGTGAGACTACATGGATTTAGTTTGATGTCATTCGATCATTTGCTGACGGAGCGTTGTACATTTATATTTTGCAGAACTTCCTTAAAAATGATCAGAATGCAATCTGTGTTCCTGTTTTGGTTTGGTGTCAGCAGGTCATTTTCTGAAGGAGCATAATAGATTAATATTTTGTCAAAAATGTCCTAAAAATCATGCAAAAAATTATTTTTGATACCCAAGTCTTGTGATTTTAAGGGTCTTTTTTGCTTCTGTATTCCTGACTTAGTTTAATGTCACAAAAAATAGAAAATTGTTCAAATCCAGGTATTTGGCTTGTGTCGTTTCCTGGATACACATAAATGTTTCGGAAATGGAATAAAGAACTAATTTTTGGTGACATTTACACCCTGAGTGTAACTCAGTTTTTTCTTTTGTTATTAAGTATGTCAATCTCAATAAAAATTACTCTCCTAACTTCTCTTTGTTAAGCTTCTCTCTGGAGCTTGTCACATTCATATTAATGAACGTCTTTCTTTATTCTATATGGGGGCTTTTCTTTCCTTTAGATCAGATCCTGGGTCATACTATTCACTTATTTGACTATATTTGCCAATTTTATATCAAAATCAGAACAAAATTCAATCACATTTTCAGGAGAAAATATCAGGGCTTTGACTATGCCTTTCATTTGTTTGTTATATTAAAATTATTTGCAGATTTACTCTTTATGTACAAATTATATAATGATAAAATGTATGTGGTGTATTAAAAGAACCTACCAAACATATCATTTATACGGCTTTAATAATGCTGCACTCAAATTTCAATACACATTATTTTATATTGTATTGTATTGTTACTTTTACGCACTGTACGTGGGGGATTGCTACCATTACTACATGGTGATTCCATTACATCAAATTCTCATGTCTATCCTCCATTCTGTCACAGACTGAGCTGATTATTCATGTTTATTCCTGCTCCGAAAAGGGGCACAGAAGCATGTGTAATCCACTTTAGCTGCTGCTGAAGTCACAGGAAGTCTTGTTACAGGCCTTTTTTTTCCTAAAGAAAAGACCAGCAGTGTTTTCTGTACCACATTCTGCTCTTTGCCTTCTGGGTCTGACTTCGATGTGTCTGACTACAAGGACCCTGCAGAGTTTTTCATGTCACACATATCTCCACAGAAAAAAAACTTAAAATCCCTTAATCTTGGATATTTATTTATCTTTATCTCTATCTCTTTGTTTGCGAATGTAAAGCTTCCTGAAATGCATGAAAAGTCCAAAGAAATCAGTGAAGTTTATTGGTATTAAACTGTGGTTGTTGATGCGAAGCCAAAACTTCAGCCAACTTCTGGTGGGTGTAACCATCCCGTTACTGCACATCGAATCAGTAGAAAGAAAGTTCAGTTCGCAGTTTGAAACCACCGCTTGGTCAGCGATGCTTGGCAATGTAATTTGCATGTGTGGTGATAACACGGATATGTAAAAGACGAGACAGATCTTGAGGTTCATCTCGACTTTATCTTCATGCTCATGTTGCAGGGTATTTGTTAATATGAAAGAATTGACAGCTGTGTGTTGAACTACACTAATTAGAGTATTAAATGTGTATATATACTAACTAACTCACCTACCTGTGGTTCTTTAGGTGTTGTCTCACAACCTTTGCACAGTGATGAAGATCCCTCATGACCCTGTGGCCCTTGAGGAGCATTTCAAATACGATGATGAAGGGCCTCTGTCCAACCAGGGCTACATGCCCTACCTCAACAACTACATCCTTGACAAGGTGGGAGCCAAGAAGCCGAAAGAGTCGTTAGAGAATAGTTATAAAGTAAACATTAAACAGACATTTATCTAGCACTTTACTAACAGAGCTTGACGACATGTCAGAATTCACTCATTTAACACACATTCATACAGAGGATGGAGGCTAAGAATGCCACTAAGAAATTATTATAAGTATTTTTACTAGTAATTATTATGCATGAAATCCACCAAATAGAGTAAAAAACACATTTTGCCTAGTAAAATGTAGCATGGGTGGCACGGTGGCGCAGGGGTTAGCACTGTTGCCTCACAGCAAGAAGGTCGCAGGTTCAAGACCTCCTTGGTCCTGGGTCTGGGACCTTTCTGTGTGGCTTCCTTCCTGTGGAAATCCACCAAAAACATGCTGAGGTTAATTGGAGACTCTAAATTGCCCATAGGTGTGAGTGTGTGAGTGAATGGTGTGTGTGCCCCACGATTGGCTGGCAACCATCTGGGGTGTATCCCTGCCTCTCGCTGTAATGCGCTGGGATAGGCTCCAGCAGACCCCTGCGACCCTAATGAGGAATAAGCAGGTATAGAAACTGACTGACTGAAAATGTAGCGTTAACATTTACAGTTACTAATATGTTCCATTAGTCTCAGACCTTGTTGATAACTGCTGGTTATGATTGTACCGATTATAGAAAAAAAACGAAATGTACAGATAATCAGTTGAAATAAAAAGAGTACTTGAAAATAATGCAAAAAAATTGTAATTTTAGGAGGAGATACAATATTTTCTCGGCTACAGAGCTGATAATTTTATCAATACTGAAACATATTGCAGCTTGATACCCGGCTCTCATTTATACTGTCTGTGAATAAGTCACACAAGGCCTTTTTTAGACACAAATTTCTTTTCTGTGAAGCACCGCATGACTACTGGAGGGTGAAGACTAATTGGGTTCTGTTTTGTTCTGAGGGAAACTGTTACAGACACTTCTCTGTTATACCCAGTGTAGCGAAGTCCGGTATTTCTCCATTAATAGTTTAACAACAAATGTAATTAGAATTTACAGATAAAGCGGGCTACGTCCCTGTACGCGACAGATATGTCTTATCCTGTAGCTTAGCGCATTACTGCAAATCCATATGTGTAAGTGTTATGAAACTAACTGACTCACTCAATTAGTAAACTGCTGGAGTTGCCTTGTTTGTACTTGGAAGCTGTTTTCTTGCCTTGCCTCTCTCTTGTAGGCTCTGACTTGAATAAAAATGAGGCATCGGACTAAATCAGGGTTGTAGCTCGCAGCCTGAGGATCGGAGGACGTGAAAGGCCACAAACGCTAGTTCCCTGCTTAGCATTTGTAGACAGTGTGGTGCTGACCAGCTCCATATTGACTCTGCCTGAACGCTTCATGTTCCCCGACAGGTACAAGAGGATCTGGATGTGCTGGAGATCAAGAGGATGTGCTGGACACTGTGTTACAAGAAAAATATCTGCACCAAAAATCTACTGCTTTCAGACAATGACTGTTTTAAAGTGTGGTGCATTTTCAACTTTCTGGCGGAGGACGTGTACCCACTGGTCATTGTCGTTGAAGAAGTGAGAAAGAGTTGACCTTTTACAGCGGTAGGCAACCCTGGTCCTAGAGAGCCACTGTGGGTGCAGGTTTTTGTTCCAACCAAGCAGTAACACACCTGATTCTACTGATGAAGGTCCTTAGCTCTGGCTCCAGTGGTTGCTCAGTAGAATCAGGTGTGTAACTGCTTGGTTGGAACAAAAACCTGCACCCACAGTGGCTCTCTAGGACCAGGGTTGCCTAGCCCTGACCTATCAGAGCAGAAATGATCTCCACTATAATTTCCAGGGGAAAAAGAGAGAGAAAAAAAATACATATTTATATGTGTCCATCCCGGTAGATCGAGTACTTCTTGCGAAAGCTGACGGAGGCCATGGTGGTTGAATGGAGTGCGGAGAGGTTTTCGGATTGCAGGTTCCAGCTGAGCACAAAGAAGAACCGGCTGAACGTCTGGGAGCTGATAGAACTGGTGGGGATTGGCTACTTCAGCAGGAGCATCAGCCCCCAGATCCTGTCCATGGCCGTCACTGAGGTCTTCCAGGAACTTATACTGGATATCCTCAAGCAGGTTAGACTGGGATCATTCAATAACTCAAAAACATGTGACGTTTGAAAGTAGAGTCCATGATTCAGATCCAATACATTTTTTTTTTTGCTGAATCCAATTTGACTTGAATTATTTTAACTCTGTTCAAGTTAGTCTAAACCAGACGTTACATGCATTCAGGAGTGTGTATTTTGCCTTCATATTCAACTCAACTTTATTTATAAAGCGGTTTAAAGGAACCACAGGCGAAATCAAGTGCTGCATACGTGCACTACCGTTCAAAAGTTTGGGGTCACTTTGAAATTTCATTATATTTGAAAGAAAGGCACTGTATTTGTCAATGAAGATACCTATAAACTAATCAGAAATACACTCTATACATTGCTAATGTGGTAAAATGACTATTCTAGCTGCAAATGTCTGGTTTTTGGTGTAATATCTACATGTGGTGTATAGAGGCCCATTTCCAGCAACTATCACTCCAGTGTTCTAATGGTACAATGTGTTTGCTCATTGTGTCAGAAGGCTAATGTAATACATTTTCTATTCATTTTACAACTTTTACAAATAAAAATGTGCCATTTCATGGAAAACACTAAATTGTTGGGGTGACCCCAAACTTTGGAAAAGTAGTGTAGGCATCAACCAATACCAAGAAAATAAAACAAATCAACAATAAAACCCAATGAAGCACATGAAACAATAAAACACACTGAGGTGGGTTTAAAAGCCAGTGAGTGAAAATGGGTTTTTAAGCTTGGTCTTAAAACATCACTGAGCAACTCTCACAGGAATGAACGGGTTCCTGCTCCAATGTTGTACATAGATAAATTTATAGATCCATGAGTCCAAAGAGTGAACATGTTTGTCCAATCAGGTGCATCCAGGAAGTGTTTGCACCTTTAATCAGCTCTTGCACTAGCTTACTAGCTCTTGCTGTAAGTCAATGTAACGACCACATTAAGATACTGAATATGAAAACACATGTAACTGCCTCAAATATGTTGATGTTAGTTAGCATATTGTGGCACGTAGTAAAAACACCATAATACGACATCATATGATTGATTTATTATTTGGGACAATGTCAAAAACGTCATATGGTGTAATCCCTAAAAACTTGGTACCATATAGGTTAATTCTTTTATAATGATTTAAAAAGAGATAGATATTTAAAATTTGTCATTCTTTTTCGGTTACATTTTTGTGTCAAAAATTACACATTTCATGTGATTTTTAAAAATAAAAAGAAGAAGAAGATACAAATGGGCTCTTAAATGACATGAGACCAATATGAAGACAAAATGTAGATTTTGATATACCTGATGAATGGTTTTAAAACTATTTTTGACTTTCTCAACCACTATTTGTCACTGATTATTTGGTTTAAAAGAACACATGCAGTTAACCACAAGCATTTTATATTTATATACATCATTAACTATGAAGGTGCTTCAAAAATAAAGTGGTACACTTCCATGAAGTTGTGGCAAAACTACTGCAGCGCTTAAATGCTTGGGCATAGAATATGTATTATACACCTTGTGTGTCTGCACATAGTCCATGAATGTTGCTAAGTGATAAAATGATTATATGTCTTTGCTGAATCCTGTTGAAGGGCTACATGATGAAAAAGGGCAACGTGAGGAAGAACTGGACCGAGCGCTGGTTCGTGCTTCGACCCGACTCGCTGACCTACTACATATGTGAGGATCTTGAGGAGAAGAAAGGCGTTATCCCTCTGGACAAAAACTGTTGCGTGGAGGTAAACACTGAAAGAGTGAAGTTTTATTCATAGTAGTACGTGTTGTCATCTGGATATAATTGTACAGCTCTGGAAAAAATAAGAGACCACTGTCAGATTTTCAGATTTTACTACTTATATGTTTGTGTTTAGGCAAAAGAAACATGTTTGTTTGAGTCTATAAAACTCATTCTAAAAATTCCAAATAAAGATATTATGCTTTAGAGCATTTATTTGCAGAAAATGACAAATGGTCAAAATAATACAAAAGTTACAATGTTTCCAGAGTTCAGGAATTGATATTTGGTGCAATAACCCTTATTAATCACAGCTTTCATGCGTCTTGACATGCTCTCCACAAGTCTTTACCATTGTTCTTGTTGGTGACTTTATTCCACTGTACCCGTTTAAGCAGAATGAGGTGTGCAGGTGTTGGAATTCAACAGACGCTAGAATGGAATAGCTTGAATACATGTACAGATGCTGATTTCAGACAAAAAAATGCAGTGTTTTCCTTTTTTTCCCAGAGCTGTATAAGAAATACTGAGATTTTATTGATCATTTCAATCAATTCAATTGTCAGGTCCCTCCAAATATACTGGCACTGTATGACGCTCACTGACGACAGTTTGAATTTTCATAAATCCACATTTTGTTCTTTACAGAAACATGACTGAAAGCCATTACTTGTTGTTGTCTCTGCAGTCTCTGCCGGATAAAGACGGGAAGAAATGCCTGTTTATCATCAAGTGCACCGACAGAAGCTTTGAAATCAGCGTGTCGGATAAAAAGAAGAAGCAGGAATGGATTCAAGGTAACCATCGTCTCATTAATGTGGATTTTTGAACACCCCACTGAGTCACCGGCGTGTCTATAATCAGGTCCTAGTGATCAGTGTGTTTTCTTCGTCTGGCGGCAGCTATTCAGTCCTGCATCCAGCTGCTGCGGTTGGGGCTGCTGTCTCCTCACCGCGAGGCCCGGCTGAGACGCAGGGAACTGAGGCAGAGGCAGCAGGCGGAGGAGGGCCAGATGGTGGAGAAGATGAAGCAGCTGCAGGTGGACAACGAGAACCACCAGAGACAGCTGGACACAATGAGGAAGGTACTAGTTTGTCCCCAGTTGTCCTCATTTTCTGACTTAGTTCCACTAACCACTTGCACAAGCAAAATCTCTTTTAAAGTAATCCAGTCCTTAGGGTTACTGCATTTACTGAATCAGCATCTCTACATGTATTCCAGCCATTCCATTCCAGCGTCTGTTAAATTCCAACACATACGCACCTCATTCAGGTTAAAGAGGAACCAGGAGTGGAATAAACACTTGTAGAGAGCATGCCAAGACACATGATAGCTGTGATTAAAAATAAGAATTATTGCACCAAATACTGATTTCTGAACTCTTCTCAATCTAAACATGAGTATTATGATGTTTTAAAATGAATTTGATCTTGTTTGAGGTCTGAAAACATTTAATCTTTTTGTTATTTTTGACCATTTGTCATTTTAATGACATTTTTATTTGGAATTTGGGGAAAATGTTGTCAATAGTTTAGACAAAAATGTTCCTTTCACCCAAACACATACCGATATGTAGTAAAATCAGAAAAACTGATCATTTTGCAGTGGTCTCTTCATTTTTTTTGCAGAGCTGTATAGTGTCACACCTTTCTTGTCCAGAGGCTCTGTTCTTTTTTTTCAGCCCGATTGCAATTCTTCTCAGTCGTTCCATGAAATGGCTCTAATTCAAAATAAGCGTAGAGACATTTTGACATTTACACAGGGTGTAGTGCAACAAAACAAGAAACTACCGCCAACAAAATCATGATACAGTTGAATCAAGCCCTGCTCTCAACAAAAATAAACTTACCAAAACATGAAGAAGTATTATAAATGGGTGTTGGGTGTTCATTTGTGCATGAGGATCAACTATTAACAAATACGTTGTTACAAAAATGTTCCTTTAATGATTGAGTCATTTAGTCTTGGACCTTGATGATGAAAGCTGCATCTGAGCAGTTCTCACTCTTTTCAGTACCGCTTGTCTTCTTCAGGAAGTGTATTATCTTACTGATGATCTGGTGGTTATGAGTTCATGAACATTATGAAAATCAGATTTTCCGGGGCTCACCCCTTGACGATAATGAAAGGGGAAGCAAAACCTGCTTTGCAAATGACAGTAAACATCAGTCACAGACACCTGTAGCTGCAGCACATCTTTATTATTACTGATGGTCTCTCACTTCCCTTTTTGCCAGATGAATTCTAAAGGGCAGAAGTCATCTTTCTGATGTCTAGTGTGGATTTTTAGACCCATCAGTGTAATTATCCTAAAATGTAACCCAAATATGGAGTTTTAAATGTAATAAGCCCTATGAATGTAATAACTTTACCAACGTAATATGTGATTTCCTGCAAATATAATAATTAGATTTTATTGAATTGTTATTGCTTGTTGAAGATAACTTTTATAAACAGAAACTTTTATAATAAGCAATTTTGAAGATTGGGATCATAAACAGGTTAAAACTAGTTATCACAAATTACACATTACGTTTGTAGGGTGTTGTTAAGTCGGTGGGTCTAAGAAAGTCACACTTTCTTGACTTAAGATCATGTTGTGCAGGGAAGTTCAACTCAATTCAGTTTATGGGCCACATTTTTAAGTGTGCTGGACTAGTAAAAATATAAACATATAACAACATATTAATAACAACACTTACAATTGAAGAAATGCATTATAAATCATTACACAATGAATTAACCTTTAATGTATAAAACAGGAGAGATGACATTGGCAATTTCGACAATATAATGTCTCATATAATGTCACAATATTTAGTTTTGTAAGCAGCAGGTGAAAATATCTGCTCTATCAAAACTGTAAATATTTCATCCCTTGAGCTCTGAAAGATTCTCACATTCCTGTGAAGAAACAGGAACTGCTCCTTTCAGAGGTCCAGATCGAATCCCGGGCCACACGTTTGAAGCCCCTGATCCAGCGAAATTAAGCACAATATCACCCAGTGACTTGGGGAAGTAACAGCTGTTTCCTCTTTTCATGCTTGACAGAAAATGGAAGAGGCCACGGCTAAGGCAGCGGTAGCGGAGCACATGAGGAAGAAGTCTCAGTTAGACCTGCAGGATCGCTACAGACTGGACCTGGAGAGAGAGAAAATGGTAACTGCTTGTTTGTCCTGATGAACGGTTGATGAGTGAGACACTGGACGTGTAGTGAACCACAGGCTCGTTAAAGGTTCACAAAGAAAAGCCGATGAGTCTGGTCAACTAAAAAATCTGCAGGTTTGTGATGAAGTGATCATCACCATCTGTGGCTCCTTCCAGGAAACACAAGCTAAAAGTAGTTTAATAATGATGTTGACTCATGTCAGCTACAGTTATCACACAAACACGTGTCTTTGTGAGATAATATTAACTTTTTTTTTTCCATTGGTGAGATTGAATCGTCGTAGCAACACGGAGGATGTAGAAGGCACTAAAACACTAGAAATGAGACGACAGACGATGGTTGGCAAGATGAGACAGTCAAAACCTTTTAAAAAGACAGTTTCAAAATGATTCATCAGGTCTCTCATAATAGTAGTTTTTGTGGTCATGTTGGTTTCATGTCATTTGAAAATCTATTTATAACATTTTTTCTTTATTTCACAAAAATCCCATGAAATGTGTGTGATTTCTTGACAAGTAATGTCAAATGGCATAACTGATAAAATTATACATTTTAAATATTTAAAACACTTAGAATATAACCTTTTTAAAGAGAGTGAACTATCTGGTACCAACTTCATATGACATTTTTGACATTATCCCTTTTGTTTGATTTGGTCTCTCTAAATGTGTAATGTAACCAAAGAATATGCATTGCTGATCTTCTGCATTTGTGTATGTGTGTGTGTGTGTGTGTGTATATGTGTGTGTGTGCACATGGGCTCGCTCAGGTGCGTCAGCAGATGGAGGAGCAGGTGGCTCAGAAGTCCAGTGAACTGGAGCAGTACCTGCAGCGCGTCAGGGAGCTGGAGGACATGTACCACCGGCTGGAGGAGGCCTTAGAGGACGAGAGGCAGGCCAAGCAGGACGAGGAGAACATGCGTAAGCTGCAGGCCAGGTAGCTGCACACACACACACACACACACACACACACACACACACACACACACACACACACACACACACACACACACACACACACACTCACACAGGACAGTGTGGATATCTATAAAGGATACAATTACATGTGTTTGTATGATACACTACCGTTTAAAAGTTTGGGGTCATCCAGGCAATTTAGCGTTTTCCATGAAAAGTCACACTTTTATTTACCACCATGAGTTGTGAAATAGATAGAAAATGTTATTACATTAGTCTTCTGATGCAATGAGCAAACACATTGTACCATTAGAACACTGGAGTGATATTTGCTGGAAATGGGCCTCTATACACCTATGTAGATATGGCACCAAAAAACAGACATTTACAGTTAGAATAGTCATTTAGAATAGTCATTTAGTCGAATAGTCGTTTTCTGCATTGAAAAAAACAGTGTTTTTTTTTTTTTTTTTTTTTAATATGGACATTTTTAAGTGACCCCAAACTTTTTAACGGTAGTGTATAATGCATGTGCAGTGGTCAATAGCCCCTGAAACTGTTTACTACATAGTCATTGGCTGTAGATCATGGTGATGTTTTATTGGATTGCACTATATTCTTAACTCAACTTTATTTATATAGTGCTTTAGAAACAACCAGAGATACCACAAAGAGCTGTACATAGCAGTCAAACAATGAAAAACAATGGAATAAAAAAAGCAATAGAATAGATAAAAAAAGCAAATGACAAAAACAATAAAGCAATAAAGACATACAATTCGATCGATCGAAAAAGAGGAGTATTGACACTATATTAAATTCAGTGAGAGTGAACCCTAACCCTGAAGATTTAGTGTCATACACATATCCATCACAAGTCCTCTTCACACTGAGTAGTTTTGGGGGATTGAACGTAAATCCTCAAAACCTGAAGAAAGTCTTACCAGCTTTGTCTACAGGAGGATTTGATCCACTATACACCTGCACCACTGATGCTCACAGTGCTCCCCTAAACTTTTGTCAATATTAGGTTGTCTCTAAAACACCAAATATGTGTTCAGTCTTCATCTTGTTATTTCCCTTCCACACTGAACAATAACTAAGCGGATCAGTGAACCTGTTTTAAGCATGTTTTCTGCCATGTTTCCTGCCAGGCTGCTGGAGCAGGAGGCAGAGAAACGGGCCGAGCTGGAGCAGATCCACCTGCAGCAGCAGAGGGCGCTGTCTCAGACTCAAGCTCAGAAGCAGGAGCTGGAGGCCGAGCAAATGGCCAAAGAGAGAGACCTGCAGGCAGCCATGAAGCAGCTGGAGACACTGGAGAAGGAGCGGCAGGGAGCGCTGGAGCAGTATGAGGTCAGGACCTGAGTCTGAGTCCAGACCTGCAGGCAGGAATGTGGACAATCTAGTAGCACACTTAGAATATACACATATAACACATACTGTATATTTTTTTATATACAGCTCTGGAAAAAAAAATAAGAGACCATTGCAAAATGACCAGTTTTTCTGATTTTATTACTTATAATACCTATAAGTTTGGGTGTTTGCGTCTACTACAAACTACTGATATTATATGAATATTACAGTTTAGAGCATTTATTTGCAGAAAATGACAAATGGTCAAAATAACAAAAAAGATATAATGTTTTCAGACCTCAAACAATGCAAATAAACAAGATCAATTTAATTTTCAATTTAATTTAAAACAACATAATGCTAATGTTTACACTATAGAAGAGTTCAGAAATCAATATTTGGTGCAATAACCTTTATTTTTACTCACAGCTTTCATGTTCTCTACAAGTCTTTACCATTGTTCTTGTTGGTGACTTTATTCCACTCCTGGTACCTCTTTAAGCAGAATGAGGGGTGTATATGTTGGAATTTAATTTGTTTGAATGGAATGGCTGGAATACATGTAGAGATGCTGATTTCAGAAAACAAATACAGTGGTCTCTTATTTTTTTCCAGAGATGTATAACAAAAGAGGCCAAAGTCCTGAAATCTGATCTAACATGCGATGCCATCTTTCAGCATCTGATTGCATGGTTAGTGCCAAAAAAAAAAATTGAGGTTCCATACTGCAGTGGTTCTCAAAGTGGGTTCCAAGGACCCCAAGGAGTCTTTATTCTGCTTATAAATCCATCCATAAGTAACACAATAGCATTTTACCATAGATTTCATACACTTCCTTTAATATCTAAAAGCAAAAATCATATCAGATGGGGACCCTGGGACACATTCGTATCCAATGGGGGGTCCGTGGTCTAATGTGTGTCAGTGAACAGATTGAGAACCGCTGCCATAGGTAGGCCTCGTCAGAATAACTATTAGAATATTATGTTCAGTATCTTTATTTTTTTCAAAGGGTTATTACTCTAAGCAACAAAAAAACAACATACATAACATAACCACTGTCAATACCAGTGATTTATTACAAAACATAAATGCTCAAGAGTCAATAAAACCGGTCCAGAACAGTCTCGACTGTCTCAAAACATCCTCAAAGCCATTTATCTGCTTGCACGGTGCTGACGGTCCGTTCTGAGTTGATTTATGGTCTAAAAAACGCTTCTCTCTCACTCGGCCTTATATTCCAGGAGGTGTCCAGGAAGGTGAAGCGAGCGACTAACAAGACGAAGACCTGGAAAGACAAGGTGGCCAAACATGAGGGGCTGGTACATCTCATCCAGCCAGGTGAGGGATCCACAGCTGATCATTACTTGCTCATGTATGAAAGAGTCTTGTAGTTACGGGTGTTTAATAGATCATTTTAAAGTCTCCGACAAAGCAGAGAGTTTAAATTACTGCTGTTTCATACTCGGTGATGTGTCTTGTTGTCTACCGTCTGTTTTAGGCAATAAAGGGACTTGCCTGATGACTAACTGGGGTCCGGCTTCAATTACTGAAATTGAGCTGGAGATCAGAAAGAAATCCTGGCAGGAGAGTAAGAACCAGGACTCTCCGGCTCAGTGAGCGTCAGCCATGTTTACTCGGACCACGCGGTGACGACTGAAGGAAGACCGACCGTAAATACCTGCTGAGCTGACGTTTTCCTGTTCCCGAAAAAAGGTTTATAGGGTGAACTCACTTAGCCGCACGGTAGCTGCAGAAAACCTCTGCAGATTTCAGTAATCACAGTTTGCCTTTACATGTACGGCTTGGATTAACTGCATTTTTAAAACTTTTATTCTATCTTTTGGTAAATCCAAATGATCTTTTCTTAACCCATGTGGTGACTACTTTGCAGATGTTTTGCATATTTATATTTTAAATTATGCAAACTATGGAAAATAATTGATATCCTGCTAATTCTAACAGTGGTGGTTTCATTTCCTGATAAAAAACCAAAAAAAACCCAAAAAGGTAGTGTTGTAGTGGCAGGTGTCATGCTCAATATGATAAAACAAAGTTCGTAATAAAAGTCAATTCACTTCATTTCATTATCGACAATGATAAGCATCACGTTTCCTTTCTTTTGTGGAGGGTCAGTTCGGTCCAGTTCCTGATCAGGATGACCGGTGTCCACCAGGTGTCGCCATAGGAACAGGATCCTCACTTCATTAGAAACCATGGGGCAATGGGAGCCGCCGTGCAGGTGCTACAGGCTCATGTGGAAGCCGTAAGAAAAACTTGCCCTGGACATTTGAGATGTTTCAGGAGCCTGTATTCCATCCAGATGTTACATGGTCTTTTTGCGTGCTCACTCTTAAAGGACGAGGCTTATTTTATTCTATATTATTTCATACTGTCAACAAATTTCATGAAACGACCACAACCGCAGGTCTCCTGATGCCGTTTTACTATTCCTGGCCGTGTCTGGCACTCAGCCCTAAACCCAGTCATTCCAACTTAAGATGGACAAAAACATGACCTATTTCTTAAAAAAAAAAGGCTTAACAACTTCTTTACACAGCTGGGCACTGAAGTCAAACAGGAGTTTGAGGTCTGGCACAGATTGATGAGCTTTATCAGGCTTTGGCTGCGCAAACAATAAGTGTACAATCATCCCTGTGTTGTTTTAAGTCTTTTCAAGGAATGTGTGTGGGGAAAGCAAGAAAAATTAAGAATATCACCATACGTCCATGATCAATGGCCTCATGATACTTTTAACAAACATAATGATTCCATGTGACCTACGCAGATGTTAAACCTGTCAAGGGAGGCCGCTCCGGCGTTAGATCGGCACACGCCGTCTGCAGATGTTGAGAGTCGAGGTATCCGGAGGGTGAAAAATAAAAAAACGAAACGTGACAATATGACTTCATTGTTCCAGTTGTCACGAAACTAGAGTCAATACGTGTGTCAAAACATCTCGGTTTGTGCAACAAAAGACCAGTGTCTCACACACACACCTCACCTTTGTCTTCCCTCTGCCTCATGATTCACTGAAAAGAGAGACACCGTCGCAGGTATATTGTAACGCTGAAACTGCAGCTATGGGGTTTGTCTCGTGTCTGCCAGTCAGTCCACACAATGAGCGTCTTTTTACTCTCTTGAGTGTCTTTATTGTAACATGTCCAGGAAGCTGGAAGGAAAGCGAGAGTTCACCTTCAGTTCAGAGATGTCAGAGCAAGAGATGAGATAAGAACCTGCATTTATACACTAAACTAACAGTCAGCATCATGCAGACCTTTTTTTATTTTTTTTATTTTTTATACCGGTGGTTTACTGATAAGATCAGATATAGATGGATTGTCCAATTCTCCGAGCATATACTGTAATCAGGAATGTGGTTTATCACCCGAAAAGGGTAACGTAATCCTCACAGCTTTTTCCTTTTATGGACTATTTTTGTCTATCTGATTGACAGTCCTTTAATTGGCGCACGGAGACAACATTTAAGACAAAAAGATAAGAACGAGCAGAAAGCGATCGATAGGATTCAGGGTCGTTTCCGGTGTTTGTCTCGACAAACAGATTTCGCTGTTCACATGTGTTTTACCAGAAGTATTTTTATCCGAGAATCTGAGAAAAATGTGTTTCTTATTTATTTATTTATTTTTTTGTTGCAAAGACTATTCTCAGAATTTAGAGATCGTAATCTGCGTGTCTAACTCACACAAGCCCTCGACATTCCAAAAATAAGGATATCTCGGGCCGTCTCACCCTCTCGCCCCCATGTGTCCGAAAAGTCTGCTAATGCCCATGACCAATCCATCTGATTCCTGTCCAATGTATCCTCATCGAAACCGATTCGAAACGGGAACATTCTTGGGGATTGTCTGCCGCCGAAAAAATGTCTGGCCTGTTTTCTGGGTTAGATAACTTCCCACACTGACCGCTCGGCCCCGGAGCCCCTTTCGCAGGGTTGAACGGACTCTGGGTCTCGCTGCGAAACGGGGAAACTATGGCTCACTCACTGCACATGAGGGCCTCGTCTCAAACAGACCAAGGAAACAGAAAGCAAACTCTTAGAAACTCCCACTTCTGTCCCTCACAGCTATTAATCAAAAGTGTAATTGTGCTTTTCTATTCATGGATGAGCGGGCGGTGTCCGGGTAAGATCATCTGGAGCCCGGGTTGATTCATGCATTTGATAATCTCCCAACAAGAACCCCCATGCGCTGCAGGCGGCTGACATCATCCCGGTTCCTAGGGTGGGACTCGCTGATGTGTGTCGAGCCGGTGAGATCAGTGTTTGGATTCTGGAGCAGGTGCGTGCCGAGGGGGCCGAGCGGGCTTCTCGGGACAGCGGGGGACCCGCAGCAGCGTCGCAGCTCACATTGCACACATAGCAGAGGCACCCAGGAAACAGAGGAGTGCTACACGGCCCACATTCATTGCAACCGCAGGCCTACGTGGATAATAGGATTTGCAGGACCAATAAAATAAATCAATATCATCTGTCACCGGAGTATTTTCGGGGGAGCTCGCGGAAAGGGCAATCGGCTTATTTTTCAAGCTGTTTTCTCGGACAAGAAGCGTTTACTGCAGCTGTGACTGTACATGAACGCCGCCGCGTCCAAAACCAACAGATATGCGCAGCGCCGAGTTCGTAGGCTGCTTTTGATTTGTCTTTTTTCTCTTTTTTTTTTTAGTATTATGCGAGAGCGGCACACTTCCAGCCGACCAAGACTAATCACGCCGAACCGGGCCAAGTTACACAAGATCACAATCACACAGCACCGGCATATGAAAGCACTGCTGTTTGTAAGGGTAATGGGTGCGTTGATCAATCATTTGTCTCAAACCTTTTTGGAAAAAACAATAGCGGAGGCCATAATTCTCGTCATAGTTATGTAACAGTCGAGCTCTTATGCATGCGGTGGAGCTGTGTGGAGTCGATAATTGCTGTTGATAGAAACTGTTGCCATTTTTTTTTTTCTCCTTAGAGGAAGCGATTCCTATCATGCCATTCCACATGATCCTTCTGTAAAAACTTCCGCTGCATCCGTCTGGTCATGGGCAGAGGTCCTAATCCGCCCTTTACCCAAAAGCAAGAGGCTAAATATGGAGAGGCCTTCCAGAGGCTCTACCCCCAGATGTTGTGCTGCCGTAGCTCTGCACCTGCTGCCAGTACAAGCCAGCTGGGAGTTCATGAGGAAGGACCCACCCCCCACAATCCACCCTTAAAAAACACCCTCTGCTCTTCTTCTGACCCCCAACTCCCTCTTGGAGACTGCAGGAGTCCTGTTCAGCGCCGCCTTCCAGGCGCCACTGAGCCTGAGCTGGGGCTCTTGCCCAGTCCCATATTCGTTTGCTGGCAAGTGAGAGACCCATCATCATCCTCTCCAAGCTCCTCTGTCGTTGGCTCTGAGAGAGAAAACAAGAGCAGCGGTGTCGGTTTACCTTTCATTGAGAGAAAGTCTTTAATAAAGACGAGGTGTTCATGAAAGGCCAGAAAAAACGTGGCAATTACAAACGGTTTAAGTTTTCTTCCTGTATCCTGTGACGCTTCGTAGAACACAAGGAGCTCGTATGAGGCAATAGTTTGGCACAGAGGGGCTATGAGCTCAATGCTGAACTCAGCAGGGTGCCACACAGACTTTTTTTGTCCACTGGTGATCAAATGTTTACCAGCTATTCAATAGAGTAACATGTTTTTTCTTTCTTTCTACCAGCCACTTGTATGTTTTACGAGATTTGGCTGGTGCTCGTCATTTTGTGCCTTGAATGTTAACACTCATGTTAATATGCCATGATCGATATCTCATTATCATGCCCACATTGGCTATAGCGCTTAACACAATACACAGCTGAGGCGTTTGCTGACAAAATAAAGTTACAAATATTTGATTACTGCCCAAGATGAAAAGTTAAGGGATGATTGATTATCATTTTGAAATAATCTGCTGATTATTTGTTTAGATTTACCAAACATATTTAATTAACAATGATATAAAATAGAGAAAAGCAGTAAATCACCACAAAAATGAAGCTGGGACCAAATAACGATTTCAAGTTTCCTTAGAAAACAACCATTCATTGAACAAAATGCTTGTTTATTTTCAGTTAAATGATTAATGGTCGTAGTTGTATCTGAATTTATTGCAATCCACCCTGAGGGAGGACAAGAATGTCTCTACCAAAGTTGCTCACAGTTGATTGCCATGTCCTAACAGCTATCAGACGGATCCATCTAATAGTTAAGATATTTTACTCAGAGAGATGAATGTCAACTTTGTGACGCGGCTACAGGAAAAGTCAGCCATCACAAAAAATCAGCATGATCCGTCCTCTAGGGAACAGGAACGTCTGATCAAAATTACATGAAAATCCATCCCGGAGATGTTTATATTTTTCCCTAAAGTCATACCACAGAGACACTTTGACTTCCTTGGAATTAGAAATGTCTGGCCGTCCCTCTGAAATCTGTGGAGATATTTCAGTCTGGACAGAGGAGGTGTACTGACTGAAATTTCCAGAGCCATGCTCCTATTTATTTCATGAGTGTTTCTAACGCTGCAAACAAAACCACATTTCCATGACAACTTGGCTTTATACCCTCGTCTTCTGCAAAGGTTTAATGTCAGATGACTGGAGAATTAGCACCAAATCAATGCAAAAAGAAAACTCCTGATATTCACACATCGGTTGTGGATGGAAGTGCACATGAATCCACATTTTCTTTGGTAGTATTTGTTTAAAATTTGCATATTTAGATGGAAACAGGATTGTGTTAAACCACAAAAAACATTTATGGCTTTAGCATGTAGTTAATGTGTAAATGCAGGATTTTAACTTGTACTTTTTTATTGAAAGACAATCTAAAAACCTAAAATAAATGCACATACCCTGATATTTTCTCAGGAAAACAAGACATAAATGATGTGTTGTTTCAAGTACGTTGATTTATTTCAAAAACATTAGTGTCACCACAAAACATGGTACAAAGATAGAGTAACAAAAGAAGCCTCTGACACTTCTGAGTAGTTTCATTTGTTATCTTTTCTTTTTTTTTTTTAAATGAAACTATATAGGATGCACAAACAGAACAGATGAGACAGAGGATCTCGGAAAACCACAATATCCTACGTGATATATTCATTAACTTCTTTAAAAGCCCTTAAAAGACAGAGCCTGCCTGGACACAAAAAAACATCTTTGTTTCATTTTCAATACAATGGATAATCACAAACAGGGAACAGGCCACTCAGGTATTTGCACCAGTAACAACACATTAAAAGACTTGTTGGTCACATTAGAATTAAGGTTAGAAAAGTATACTTATGTTCAACACATACAGTATATAAAATGAAATGTCACAAGTATTTACAGAAAAACACTAAGACACACACTTAAACAGTTACACTTTTAATAAAAAATAATAATTTACATTACATGAGACAAACGTGTTATGCAGAAGTCAATCAACATTCAACAAAATAGAGAAAACATCACCTATTTAAATAGAAAAATGTCAGGTAATTCTTGTGAACTCACTGTGCAAACTCTTCTTTTTTCCATGTGATCTGTCTGGAGGAAAGGGCATATGTACATCGTAAGGTAATGCCTTTAAGCCTCGCTGTCTGCATCTGTTAGAAAATCTAGATTTGATAAGGAGTGCATACTTTAGAGCTAAGTGCAAACAAATAGCCTTTTCATGTTGTGCATTTAAAATCTCTGAGTTTTTGGCGGTTCATTGTTTCTTTTAAGCAGCAGTAACCTCTCCTCATAGTAAAATAGAAATTCCTCTATAGTTTAAATTCTAAAATTGAACCCACAGTTTGAATGGCCAGTGATATTGCTTTGATCTATTTACAGCTTAAGTAGGATAACATTTCCTTGGTAGTGCAGTGCCCTAAAACGTCAGCTTATCGTCGAGTTACTTCTGTCGGAGGCACAGAGGAGGGAAGCGGCAGCAGAGACAGACGTGTTCGACCGACTCTGATGAAGCCGCCCTGCAGAGTGACGACAGCTTGACGCCATCAGGCAGAGGGGTGGATCCGATGATGGAGGGACAGTAGCCGTCCTCCGCTACCAGGCACATGTTGACTGTGGTCCACTAGATTAAAGACATCCGAGCCGAGCTGAGCGACAGCCTCAAACCACTGATGCTGCCTCTAATGTTCATGATATGATGCAAAGAACTCGGTGCTCATGCGTCAGAGATGCAGTTCTGGATCTTGTCCATCCACAGCTGGGCGCTGGGTGCATCCGAAGCACAAAAGTTGTAGACCCGCTTACTGGTCTTCAGCTAGAAAAACAGATTAAAAAGAAAAAAAGTCAAATGTGAAGAGTAGGAAACAAAATGAAACAACCTCTGGAAAGATTCTGTTTGATTTCTCAATTGAATTATTTGAGATTGCTTGGAAATAATACATTTTTTTGGGGAATTCTGGACTAAATATTTTAGTTTTTAAATGCATTCTACAGGATAATAGAATTTTTCCCTGTAAAAACTTTCAGGCTTCTGTGGATGTCACCTAGCTCATAAAAAATGTTGTTTGGGGTTGTTTTGCAAACCTGAAGTAGATAAAAAAATTTTTAACCTCTAGCCAACATATCAAGAAGTTTATCTATTGTATTTCTATGCTGACTGAATGTATTCTTTGTCCTCTACAAAGTGGGAACAGACAAAATTGTTAAATGGAGAGCACAAATTCTAAAATAGAGAACACAAATTATGAAATAAAGAGCACAAATTATTTTTATCCTGCATGACCCCTCCTGGGCTTCGGATGTTTCCAACACTGTCAGAAAGATTAAAATGTCGATGAGGCTGAGTCACTTTTCTGGCTTTCACACATATCTCTGCTCCACTATCTTCATGCAGCAGGTGTACTTTTACTTTTACGATTTTGTATTAAATTCACAATATTTATTGTAAATCGACAGGCATTAAATATTTATTGAAGCCTTATGAATGCTTCATTAGTTATTGACTTGAGCCTGAAAAGTATCTGTCACCACATAAAAAAAATGAAAAGGAAACTGAACAGTTTTGAAAATGCTTCACAGGCAGCGACGGTGATGTCAACGGATTAATATGTACTCACGTCAAAGAAAGCCTTTTCACTGATGTGTTTGGGGGCTCCTATTGTGGGTGCAGCCATCACCACAGACTCCACCTCAGCCAAGTCGATGTGGCCTCTGCAGTTGGTGTCCTCCCCGGTGTCGTAGTACCTCAGCTGTGGAGACACGGATGTTAACCTTCAGCCTACGTCTAACGCTGCTGAGATAACGACGCTGAGGAGGCTGCTGGCTCACCTGGTGCTTCGTGATGTCCAACACAAACCAGCGAGGCTTCCAGCCTTTCAGCAGCGCTCCGCGTTTGTAGAGGATGCCCTCGTAGGACCTGCGGAGCAAGTGTCGCAAGTGAAGCACGTTTTAAAGCACGCTGTTACAAAGCTCTTCACGCGGCACAATCGGAAACAGACCGAACTGAAACGATCAAAAACAACAAAGTCTGGACAACAGTGTTAAAGTTGGCTGGAAACATGTTTATAAATTAGCCGAGCCAACTCCAGCATTTGTTGCACAGAAGGTAGACACACACAGAACAACTCAATTCCCGACTGACATGATTCTCCATATGTACAAGAACAACTCCCGGCACTCTTTGTACATTGCGTTCCCGTTGTGTAAAGAGGCCCAAAAGTGGGAAGCTGTATTTACTCTGAAATAGAAAAGAGAAAAATGCTTGATGTGTTCTTTCAAGTGTCTCTATGGAGATCTGTGCTGGCACGCTTAACTTTCTTGAAGCTATTTAAATGACGGATAACCTTCAAAAGAGAAAACAGTTTTCACTTTTTATGGCCACAACATACCAGTTATCTGTATCGATGAGTGAGAATTGTGGTGTGAAGCTTGCAAACATCCGATTTTGGTATTTTATTGAAATGTAGAATCATTTTGAGGATTATGTGGGTTGCAAGCTTCAAAATACTAAAGTGTTATAACTTTTATCCATCAAAACATTATTTATGGACTGTGACAGATGAAGATTGCACATAAAAGAATAACATTTTTTATCGCTGTTTGTCCAATTCAAGGAAAAATATCCAGATATTAGAGCCAAGAGACTGTACTTTAACCTCTCAATAATTGTAAAATTACACACCCAGAGTTTAACAGAGTACAGACAATCCTCACAAACATGACACGCATACCGCTGTGCTGAGTCATCTTCCAAAACTGGACCGCACTAGCCCCTCGGCAGCAGTTGTGAGTGAATCAAATGTGGACTTCTTTATTTGTTCCGGCGCTTGGGAAGTTCATGACCCACCTGTTCTCCTCGCTCTTTGGGGTGAACTGGTTGTAAAGCGTTGCAGCACGGCGGTTGATCCCGTTGGCTGTGGTGGTGCCGCGGTCCTCGCCCAGTCCACTGTCCGGCAGGTGCAGCATGGAGCGCCGCTGGAAGGCCTGCAGGCCGGACGTGGGAATGAGGCCTGAGATCGACACCGACTGCTTACGGAGCTGTGAAAACAGTCGAAATAATAAATACGATGCACAAAGGAAGCTGTTTGCTGTCATTCGTCTGTCGAGATTTGAAGCAGACCCACATTTCCTTCTTGCTTGAGGTCTTCCTGAATGCTGATGCGGACTCTCTCCAGAGTGGTCTGCCATCTCTCGGGGCTCTGGTTCAACTCAGCCTCCAGCTTCTCTAGATCCTGCAGCACCAGGAACGGACAAATGCGACTGATCAGGCGAGAACGGGATCAAAATAAAGGATCAAAGTCTCGGTAGCGAACTCTTACAGCGAGGAGCTTGGTGATGGCGTCGGGCTGGGCCCGGCTCACGCTGCTATAACACGGCCACACAATCCTCCTCTTGCTGCTGGAGATGGTTTCCGCCTCCTCGGAGCTCTCTGGCCTGGCAGCCATCATCCTCCAGTCGTAACAAGGCCCGGTCGACAGAGTCTCGTCAGTGAAGAAGTCCCATTTATTCAGGCTGGGGATGCTGATGGAGGGCTTCAGGATCACCTACGAGACAGAAAAGTTGTACCATTACTTACTTACTACTTACTACAAAAGTGAAATTGACAGTGTAATGTCATGACAAAGATAGTCAAAAAGCCTACGATTTCACTATGGACAAAATGTGCAATAAGAGACTGCATGTTGTATTTCTGACAAGATGAATCATGCAAACTGCTTCTTTTTGGGAGAACTAGTTTGACAACAGAATGCGCCCGCTGATTTATACTCTACTGGGATAAGAGCGGAAACACAAAAAACAGGATCTTAAATAAAATTATGATTTTTTGACTGTTTTACTTTGAGAAGTCTTTATTTTTATGTATAATATATTTCAAGTTCATAGTATAGATGTCTGCACAAGAGAAGGCAGCGGCCAATGATTAATTTCTCTCTGGGATTTGATTTGATTAGATTTATTTGCACCATAAAATCAAGAGCAGAAGAAAATATCAGAGCAAAACAGAAAGCAGATACCAGAGAGGATTAAAACCTCATAAAGCTCATAAAAATATCTTACCCAGAATAATTCTATGGTGTATATACAGTAGAATATAATACCATACAATATATTGTATATACAGTAGAAGCTAGTCCCATACAATATAATGACATATGCAACACAACTAAATGAAGAATAAAAGTGTTGGTTGGATTAGTTCTCAGCTGCACAGGGAGTCACGTGAAAGACAGGAAAACAGAGTGAAACACTCACTTCACTCTCTGAGGGGCTGTACAGATAGTTGAAGAAGATGGGACTCCTCCTGTGCATCCTGTTGATGCACTCCCAGATGCAGATTCCTCTCCGGGCCTGTTTATCACCCTTATCCTCAAACAGCAAGCCTTCAAAACACACACACACACACAGACACACACACAGACACACACACAGACACACACACAGACACACACACAGACACACACACACACACACACACACACACACACACACACACACACACACACACAGACACACAGACACACAGACACACAGACACACACACAGAGCAGAATCTGTTGAGCACATGGGCATTCTCACACCCATTCTTCATCCTAGAAAGACAATTTAATCTGTGATAATATGTCACTGTACGTCAAAAAGATGTGAAATTTACACCCATAACTTTCTGGAATTGGGAAAAAAACAAAACACATCATAAATCTTACATTTTTTTTAATGTTTAAGCTCTCTCCTATGTGAGATATGTTTGTCATTTCCTGTAGTAAATTTTGCTCACCATGTGCAGAGAATCTCCCTTTCATTCCAAATTGTATTTTTACCAAGCTGGAGGCATACGCTACCTAGAGGCGAACGTGATAACTGCAGCCTAGTTACTGATGGATTTACTAACCCTCTTATGTTTTTGAGAGATTCAATGTAGTTTCACATTCCAGATGCACAGTCCTGTGTTAATGTGCACTGGGCAGGAACAATGCCGGAGGGTGGGGGGTTCATTTGAAGAATGTGTCACTCGTCATAAAATATTTAAACCTTGATAAAGGCACTAATTTACAAACGTAAATTTGAATATCAAGTGTGAATGATGATACTAAGGCAGTCTTTCATTAAAATATGAAAAAGTATAATAATAAAAAGCAATCATCGCTGGATAGAATTGTACAAGACACTGACCATGCTCCAAGCGCTCATAGTCAGAGTCCAATAGGAAGTTCTTGAAGCGGTTAGAGATGTGATGATAGGCCAGGAACTTCAGATAATACTGATTAAACTCAAACTCCAGAGGATGTTGCTCCAAAATCTGTAAAGATGTGAAAAGATGGATAAAGATTGTCAAGATGGAGAATAAGGCAGAGAGAGAGAAGGTCAGAGAGAGAGTCACAGCTGGATCGCGTCCTCGTGTTGTGGCTTCATGTCCCTCCAGATCGTAGATGACCAATTAGGAACAGGAAAGAACTTCGCCTGTCCTTGTGGGGGCAGAGGTTAGTGATATCATCGCCGCCAGACACAATCCAGACTGAGCCGCAGCTCCACTGTTCCCATCCACTGGTGTGAGGTGGCCAGCGAGAGAAGTGTTGAATGCTTGCGGCCACCTGGGTCTATTGGCAAAAACAACAGCTGTTTTGGAGATGAGGCACTTCTATTTTCAGCTCTTGTCCGAAACCCCTCTGCCCCCCCTCACTTATAACTCCCAGACCCCAGGACCCCCGCCAAACCGCCGTAGCTGCCAAGACTACAGTTTCAAAAGACAAATGCAGAAACTATGTGTTGATGTAAGTGTATGGGAGTGGATCAGTAAGACTCTAGAGCCACAAAAAAAAAAACATTGATATTCTCTAAAGTTAGCTCTTGGACCTCAGCTGGGCGAGATTCATTCTTAAGCAGCCCCCCCATCCCACCCCCCCTGAAATCCTGCAGCACACCCAAATGCCTTTCTTGAGACTCTCAATCCCCCAAAGTGCAATTTTCCACATGCTGCTCTGAACACGCAGTGTATTGTGAAGGGATGCTGAAACACGCGAGCGCAGACAGCTCAGCGCTGATCACTGGGTTCATGGACCATCTGGGCAACAGCCTCCCCGCACGTTCCCTGGTGCAAAACACTGTCGAAATTACATCCTCAGTGTCGGGAATGCAAAGTGTAAAACTGAAGCAAATGTATAGATAATGACAGCTGACCCTCTCGCCTGTACTCTTATGAGGAATGTGATGAGCTCATGGAGGAGATATGAAAAAATTGCAAAGGGAAAACAGAGAGAGAGGTCACGTTGCAGGAAGTGGAGATGCTTGACCGTGCAGGGCACCTATGTTAAAGCTTCACCTGGTGAACGCAGTCCAGGAACTGCAGGAAGATGGGCGTGAAGCCGCTGCCCTGGCTGCTGGGACTCAAGTTGCTCCGCTGACTGAACTTGTGGCCGAAGGAGAGCCACTCCTTCTCCAGCAGCACCTGAAAGCCCTCCAGAGTCCGGTAGAAAGGATCACTCAGCAGCTGCACCAAAGACACCACCTGCAGAGGCAAAAACAAAGTTAGAGTGAGATTTCTCACATTTCCAGGCAGGAAATCTTCAGAGGGAACAGAGATGTTTGAGGGAAAAAAACAGGTCAAACTGATTATTTATAAGCCATGAACAATAAAAGAGTAGTTCTGATTTGTGTGTATATATATATACATATATATATATATATATATATATATATATGCATGCCTGAAGACAAACAGATATAGACAACAGGTAATGAGGGAAACAGAATGCAACAAAGGTCCCTGACTAGACTTGGACCGGGAAAGTTGTGGTTCACAGTTGGGGTCTTAACCTCATAGTAGGGCTGGGCGATGATGGAAAAAAAATCAATATCACAATTATTTTGGTCAATGTTAAAATCTGTATTATTCAAATGTTTTTTTCTTATTTTTTACTTACACAATGCATTTCTTTCAGCATGAGTGGCTTTGTGCTTTTGCTTGAGATGTTTAACAGATTTGTTGTGTTGCTGAGAGTCGTGGTTATCACCTTATTGCAAATCTAGCACAATATCATGTGCTTGTCTCGGATTCTTATGAAGTGTTCCCAGATAAGAGAACTTTTCCGACCCTTTTTCTCGACCAAACAACTCTGATCTTGGCAGCTGTTTCACGACCACTGCAGAATTTTTCCACTTCTCTTGCGTGAAAACACTACGCCGTATTGTCTCATAGCATGTTTTTGAAGCGGATGGCATGTCGTGGGATTGCACCCCCTCTAAAGCTGAACCCCACACAACGCCACGTCTCGCTGATCATCTGCTCTCAATAACATTTATATAACGTTGTAGTTAAGTCTTCAGGCACACTTGAGCTCAGTCCACAAAACACCAGTTGAGAACCACTTGTCTACACATGCAATGTGTTTGGCCCACCTCTCCGCCCGTGTCTCCTCCAACACAACTAATGAGCCCTGACGCGTGTGGAATGAGCGGGAAAAACAGTTCATGGCATCCCCGTGGGGTTTACAAGAACATCCAGGCCTGAGTGGTACATATAGAGAAAGCCCCCCGCGCCCCAGGCATGGAAATAAGCCCCCGAGATTAAAAAGAGACTGAAACGAGGCACGAGAAAGGAGAGGGGATAGGAGATATAGAAGCTGAGGGTTAGACGGGGGATGAGAAGGAGAAACAGAAAACAAGACAGTTCTGCATCCTGTCTACTGGGTGTCTATGGTCCATGAACAGACACAGGAGAGCCAGAGCATATGGAGCCCATTTGCCTGTGAGGGTCTGATCAGGAGCTGGCGTGATGGAGCCGGTGGCCCGTGGAGAGAGATGCTCAAGGCCCAACACGTGCCTGGCATCCACAAATTGTGCTTTTAAACAGCAGCCCAGGGCTTCACAATCCTCCGTAAACACATAGAGAGACACACACAAACGTGCACTTTTAACAGCTCAACATGGAAAATATGAGCAAAGATGGCAAACATGCGACGAAATGCTGCAGCACAACGATACTGACAACCGATCCGGATAGAACCGGAATGTTTTGTTTGTTAGAGTGCATGCCTTCAAGTCAGAACCATGAATTTTCATGATTGAAATCAGCACACATCAGTGACATCAGTTATCTCTGCAGAACTGGGTCAACACTGGTTACATGTGCACAGAAGTGCAAATACAGCCACAATAAGATAATACAATTATTTAGATTATGTTTGCATGAAAGTGAGAACTCCATTGAATAATTTGATTTACATGTCATATATTAAGTTTGATTATCTAGAGAGTTGTGACATTGGGGTAAGCTTCCTTACTTCCTGTTGTTATATTGTTTTACTTTTATGCCATTCAGTTTGTCCAATACCAGTTTGGAAATATCATCATCTCAAACCTTTCAGAAATGTGGTTTTATCTTTGTTTTTCTTTTCTTTCACATGTCTACATCAATTTTGTTGACATTTGTCAAAACAACTCTGTGTCACCAGTTGCATATGTGTCTAGATGGGTCCATTAATCAAATTATTAGTGTCCATGTAAACGTAGTGACACAGCTGATTATAAGATGAGCAGGAAAAGCAGGTGCGGCAGATCTATGAAATGCCGTCTTTGGATTTTGATATTTGGATGGTGGACCTGTGCAGCAGCTCTCTTGATTCATTTGTGATAAAAGTACCAGTAATGTCAAACAATTTCACTATTATTTGAATAGCTGCCGTCTATAAATGATGAATATTTTTGTTCTTTACCATCTTGTGTGTCTACATCTTGTTTTCCTTTTGTTTGGTTCTGTCTACCCTGTTGCCAGTGCTCCAGCAGTGTGAAGGATTACAGAACTGATATTAGTGTGTTTATTATACCAAGCTATAAATGTGTCTCTTTTGATCCGTGTGTTGCCTGTGGTGTTTTTAACAGCTGATAAAGAGAGAAGTGTCCCATCTAGAGTTGTACTGGGAACGCTATAGTTACGCACACTCAAAATGAACACCAGTTTCCTTCTGTATTTGCTATTTCAGTATACCGACTATCCAAACTCAGCCTTATTTCATGATGTTTCAAAATTTTTTTTTATATACAAGCTGAAAATTAGCATAAAAACAGGTTAGAGGAAACTTCTGTGCAAAGTTACTCTTTTTTTCTATCTGTTCTACAAACATTGTGCTCAACCTCTTCTTCCTGAGTCCTCTCCACATCTGTCTGTGTTATTGTGTGTTTATTCATAAACGTATTTGTCTCACTTGTGTAGTCATGTCCCAGCCTTCTTCCAGGCTGAGGAGAACAGATGAGCCGCTGTCCAGAAGCTCCACCAGAATCAGTGCCAGCTGCAGGATCTTGTGAAGCTGTGGGCGATCAACATATGTGCAAGTGGACGAAACGCACGCACGCACGCACACACGCACACACACACACACACACACACACACGCACACACACACACACACACACACACACACACACACACACACACAATTAATCCTCTCTATGCATGCATTACCATGTTTGGTCTAACGATAAATTACTTATTGAATCTGCTTGTTGCTCATGTTTAGTTTCCCACGGATAATAGTTTTCACCAGCCTATGATATGTTCAATGTAAGGACAAAGGCTGCAGGGGGTCAATCAGATAACCAGCAGAGCTCTACTACGATCCCATCACTGTGAATCCACTTCCCTTGGGAAAATGGCTTCAGATTGGATTTATCCATTATGTGAAAATTGCACACGGAGCTGAGTGCAAGGCCGTTCTCACACGACTATTAGAAGTCGACTCACAGTGATGCTGTGAATGTGAGTGAATAAAATAAAATACAAAAAAAACAGTGGTGTGTCTCTTCATGGTCACCTGCAGGATCCATTCAGAGTCCTCCAATGCTTTTAGGTACGAATCGTCGGAGTCGGATGACGTGGCACTGGGAGCGCAGGCCCTCAGCAGCTTCTTAAAGGAGGCTTTCACCTGCCGTGTGTCTGCAAAGTCCACCGGCACCAGTTCACAGTTCAGAGAGGAGTCCACTCTGAGGCCCTGACCAAGGAGACACACAGGGCAGTGGGTGAGGCAGACATGGACAATATCATTTCTACTGGACGATTACTTTGGTTTTGTTTGAGCGTTAACTTGACTCAGGTCTATGGTAGGTTTGGAAGTTGGTGGTGTTGCATCATGACATTAAAAGGTGTTTATTTTCTTTACAGTGTCATGAAAAATCTATATAACATCACAAATCTTAGTATCTGTGGCAGTTTTACATTGTGATGTTGTCCACCTCTGTCTGATTTGTTATTTTTACAAATTAGAAAACCTCTTCTTGTATTACTAGCTGTCTTCACTAATGTAAACTTGTTCAAGTCTATTGCAGAAAAGTGACAAGATCCTCAAAACATCTTCAGTGAACCTCAGTATCCAACTAACGAGTGAAGTTTGAGATATTTTTTTTTAGTTTTACTCTGCACCCTTGTGTCCTGTGGATTCTATGAACTGTTACTCTGCATGACACCACCTCTGTCTGCACAGGTGTTGGATTACTTTTTGTGCCAAGAACAATGACGGTTTTACTGGCACAAGGAAAAGCTTTATATGTTGGCTTTTGGGGAACTGAGCAGACTCCCACTGCTTTCAGGACGCTGAATGTCTCACTGACTCAGGCTTCTCACTACATTAATTACATACTGAAATATACAAAGCGATGCCAAAAAAACCTTCTTAAATGTGAAATAAAAAGGTTTCTTATACATCTGTCTGACAGCTCAACTGTGTTTTTATTACAATATGCTTGAATGAGTTTGTTTCTGTTAGCCAGAAGCCAAGATGCGAAGCTGTTCTATCATTGCTGATAATAGATTTTACATGATTGTAGTTTTGTTAAATATACAGAACTGTTTCTACATACTGCAGATGTAAAAAAAATATAATTTATATCCTTTGAGAGTGTTGATATATTCCTCAAAAGATGCTGTGATTGGGTATTTTGGAGGTACGATTCTCTTCTATAAACTTTAAGATTACACACGATGTGATGAAGTTTTAAAACTAACCTTCCGATGCAAATGGGAATGTGCACCTTTACATCAAAAAAATAAACCGATCTCACAACAGCATTTCCCTTAGTGTTCTTTTCTTTTCTCACCCTCAGATGGGACTTCTCTCCAAAGATGTAGAGGGCAGCTTGCTGTTTGAGGAGCTGAGCCTGCAGACTGCTGCTACCTGCAGGGGGCGCCAGATCCTTCCCTGCTAGTCTGGCGCCCACATCTGCTACCGTAGGGTGCTGGCTGAGCCTGCTGCTGGAGCGCAGGCTGGCCCACATGCCTGCAAACACACAAATGCAAAACAAAATTCACACACGCGCAGCAACTGGCCTCTTCAAATGCCACAGATGTACACATGCTGTCAAACAAACTCAGACCGAATGATGAACGACACGTGACATGCGCACTATGTTCACATGCACAGCAGTACGATGGGGATTATGTAAACATCGCCATTCTTTCATTCTACCTAAGATTTGCTTGCCTCTTTGAATCAGGCATTGAGATATTAGAAGCAGAAGTTGTTGGAGTTTCTTAGAAAGTCAATGAAGCCATTTCTTTGAAACCAGCATGCTTCCACATAGCATAAATCATGATCAGGAAGGATGTCATTTTTCACAATCAGCTGCATTTGTGTGGCTGTCGAACTGCTACCAATGTCAGCTTCTGCAATTAAGGCATTTACATGAGAGTCTTTAATCAAATGGACTCTTTAACCTGTTCAAATCCAAAACCCCCTGATATGGAGTCAGCATTGAGTTTGATATATATATATTGCATGAGGAAAAAACTCAGCTACAACACCAAAAGTATTTTTATCTGTAGTAAAACACAATGTTACTTCACATCATCAATGTAATAGGAAAGTATTTTGATATAATATCAGTAGTAGGGATGCAACTAACTACTATTTAATATTTATATTTATTTAGATTTGAGCTGTTCTTTTTTAATTGGGTCTTTTATAAACATCTTACCGTATATATTCATGTTCTGTAGTGATCCTCAGTGTGATTTCTATGATTTTATGGACAAATAATTGATGAACTCTTATCTTATTAATCACTGAATTTTGCATTGCAGATCATTTTGATCTTTTCCTGATCTGGGTCAGTTGGGTCTTGTTTTAAGTTTTATATGAAATACATTTTTCTGTAGTAAAACACAATGTTAGATTGTTTTTCAATATTCTAGCTATATTTGCTCTGTCACAGCAACACAAATTGATTCAGACTCTTCTGTAGTCACCTCACATAATATCTTTTGATACTGGGTTAAAATACATAACCTTTGTGGTTGTAGAGATATTCCAGAGTTATTACCATTTGTAGCAGGAAAACAGAAAAATAGGCCTGGGGCCTTAAGTAGTTAATTTCTAATGGATATTTGAATAACATAATTTGCATAGGTGCTGAAATTTATCAGCTTCAAAATCTGGCATCACTTTTCAGTGGCACCTACTGCTGCATCTGATTGACTCTTTATATTTATTTTTTTAACATTACTGCTGTTTAGATCTGACATAACTTAGAGATAAATTAAAATACAAACAGTTATAAACATTTTTCAAATGCTTTCCTGTTTTGTTTGAATCATTCTTACAGTTTATTCAAGCTGCCTTTATTGTACTAAAGGGAGCGATCTGAGGCGCCTCATTTTGTGTGATACATGACTGCTCTGCCATGACAAACGGCTTCCTTCCCTCCTCAGTCTGGACTGGCTCATAACTGACCACAGTTAGCCCTGCTGAGCCAACATATTAACAATGGAAAGCTCCACAATAGAGCAGCCACTTTGGTTTGTGAAAAACCACAGTTCCCAGAGGAGTGCCTGCGAAGTCAGTGATGATTAGTACTAGGCCTTACTACTGGAGGTCTTTGTGAGTGGTTTTCAGCATGGTGCGAAGGAGCAGAGTAGAACTCTATGTGACCCGGTTAGTCCACTGTGTAGGTTAGAAGAGGAAAGCTGATGAGGCTAGACAGATGTGTTAGGAGGGAAAGGAGCGCTGTAAGAAGAGCAGCAGACAGTTTCACTATACCTTGATTGTGGATTCTCTCCTTACTGGCAGGTTTTGGGTGTGAGTGAGTGAATAGTTTATCTCTGTATTCAAGCACTGGGTAGATTGTTGTGTATGGGAGGTAGAGAAGAAGATGAGGGGGGAAAAAATCATTTCAACATCATACAGACATTTCAGCCTGACACACATCCCCCTTCTGACCTTTTCAGATCGCATGCATGTTTAAATGACATTTTAAGGGTTAACGATTGGACCATGAAAAGTGACAGAATGAAAAACATTTCCATTTTAAATGATCAAGGTAATGATTGTCAAAGCATGCATGAATATGTTGGTTCATTGTTATGATTGGTGATATGAAGACAAAGTTAAGCCCCTCTACTTGCACACAGCAAAAACTGAAATCTTAACAGGTGAAGATATCTTGTTTTTGGTGCAATTAGTTAGTGTCCTATTTCAGCTTTTTCCTGAATTAGGTCAATTAGTTAAGATTTTCTTAAAAAGGAGATTAAATTCACTATAATCAAGAAAAAAAATACTTGAAATAAGATGATTATCTACCAGTGGAATAAGCTCATTCTACTCAATATTGGACTTATTTCACCAAAAACAAGATAGTTTCACCTGATAAAACTTCAGTTTTTGCAGAGCATAAGTGGACTATGTATTCTGCTGCATTTGTTACAGATACCACAATTTGGAAGGGTCTATTTTGGCTGAAAAATGCCATTGAGAAGCAGTCATAAATAGATTTCAGACAGGATTTTAAGACAAACATATATGGTGAAAATGAACAGATACACAACAGATAGTTAATCCCCAAATATTTTGATAAACGATTAATCATTTTGAGTCATTCTTTAAGAAAAAATGCCCAGATTCTCTTGTTACTGCTTCTCAAATGTGAGTATTTTCTGTTTTTTTTTAGACTTCCATCATCGGAATCTGAATACAACTCACTGAGAAAACAGTAAGCATATTAATTGTAATTGTAATAGATGGTTTCTTTTAGGTGGAAATAAAAGCTTTTGAATCAAAAACTATAATATCACTTATTTTCCATCTTTGGTAATCACATAAATGTAAGTGATAATTCTGCCAGTGGTAAACTTGTTCTGATTTAAATAATCAGAACCTGTTTCATCCATTTTTAGTGTGCTGAAAAATGCTGATTCACTTTTAGAAATCTTTTGACTTTTGAACTTTATCTGAAGCGGTGACTAACATCTCAAACATGAGACATCTGGCTGAGATAAACCAGCACTGATGTTATCCTCTGAAGAGCTCACATTCCACTTCACGCAGTCATGATATTGTGTCAATTTAACAGTACGTTGAGTTATTGATATGCAAGATTACATTTACAGTAATAGTCATTTTGCCAAGGACATAACAGGTCAGAGTGGAAAAGCAGTTTCTGTTTCTGTTATTAGATCTTCATCTGTAAATGTTTGCTCACATTCAGCCCCCAACCGAAGTCTTCACTGTGGAATTCATCATTGTAAGTTATTATTACTGATCCGGAAAAAGGGGAACATATATATAACATATATCACTATAGCCCTATAGATGAGTTTGCATGTTGTTTTACCTGGCAGCAGAAAGACACATGAAGTGTCCTGTAGGAAACAGAAGATAATACGCACCTCCTCGAGTAAAGCTGTTTGAGAATGAGATGTCTAAATGGACAGGAGCCATCTTTGGTATCCTGGATGTTCTCCTTTCACTGCCTGGAGACAAAACATTCACACAACATGAAGGATGTCAACAAAAGTGCTATTTCATAAAGTATTAGCCTCAAACATGAACGAGACAAATATGCCAAATGTGAACTCCAACATCTACAGGCAGGGGCGGAAATCTTTATATATATATTTAATTATATATTTATTGAGGTACTTGTGTATCTCCATTTTCTTCTACTTTATTCTTCCACTACATTTCAGAGGGAAATACACTTTCTAAACCACTACATGTATCGGACATCTTTACTTTTCAGATGAAAATTTGACACAGTGGATAGAATAACAAGCTAATAAAATACAACACATAATTACAGATGAAACCATTGCCTTTTGACATCTTACACATTCCAGATGTCTATGAGTTCTTAACAGCTCCAACAAACAGTGTTTTTTTCCTCTAAACTTCTTATATTGTTTAATTCCAATAAATGTTCAATATTTCACCAAAAAGTAAAGATTGTCCAAAAGCTGAAAACAGATTTGTGCATCAGAACTTTGCTTTTTGCGATCCCTCAGGGACATTAATATTATTTATTATATAATAATTACAATACTTATATACCTGGAAAAATATTTTTTCATGTAAGACTTTACTTGTAATTCAGTATGGATATATTGTTTGCCTGTATTTGTGTGTGCATGGGTTTAGATTCTGCGCAGGGTACAGTGTTCAGTACGTTCAGGATACAGTGAAGTCAGGAGATGATGGATGGGCCGGGCAGTGACCACAGGTTGGCCTGTGATTCTTACATAACCTTTTATTGTACAAATTTCCTTCCAAATGTTACCAAATATAAGATGGTGTTTCTCCTGTACAATCGCTGTCTCACACACAGACACACACACAAAGTAGAAAATAACCCTGACCAAACACAAAAGGGAAATGAATGATTGTTTGATGGCCGAGAAATACAGAGTGAACAAAATAATTTTGAAGAGTGCAAGTCTGCAGTTTTTCTCTTTATCAGAAGAGGTGCACTCTATGTGGCCCCTTGTCCCTTGCAAACAAACAAGTTTTTTTTTCCCACGGCACAGCCAAGGCCATCACACCACAAATTCAGGTCAGGTAGGAGACAGGCAGCCAGGTGACCTAGCCATGTTTTTACAGCTTTTAAAGTGTTACAGGCAGTGCTTACTAACCACTACACACAATCCAACAATTATCTTTAAGTTAGTTTCCATATATCAACATCCATAGTCATAGTAGGTAAAGCATAGGTGTCACTAATAATATTAAGTGTCTATACAGTGTCTAGAAAACACACAAAACAACATGGACATCTTAATCAGTTTAATTTATAAATCCCCAACTCAAGGTTACCTGTTTAATTCTCAGAGTTCCCAAAAGTTAAATTCACATCATGTTTTATCACCAACAACTCTGCCATTCAACTTGCTGGACATAAAGGCAACTGGCGGACACAATCATGAGCTATATGAAGGTACAAACATTTAAGTCATACATTTTTCAAATTAAAATGTAAATGTGATGTTGCTACTTTGATTGATGGACTGGTTTGTTTTTCAGCACTACTCAGCGCCACGTAAAATATGTCAGCGCACAGGGAAACATTTTTTTACAAACTGTATTTTCATATTGAAAACTAGAAAACATGATAAATTCCATAGAACCTAAACGCAGCATGAAGCTAACTAAAGCTGTTAGCTTCATTCAAAGGAAAGGGAAAGGCATTAGTTGCCTGAGAGAATCAACTCAGGGCAACAAAGTGCTTTGTTATGTTTAGTTTCAGCAGACCTTTCTCACGGAAGGCATTTTGACTTGTCAAATATAAGTGAAACTGATCATATTGATGGCTGCATTCCATTTAGATGTGCCAGTTTCAGGTACCTACAGGCTACTGTGTGTACAGGGTGCAGAGTTATAACAGTGTTTTCTGTTTGGAGGAGTTAAAAATGTCTTGTTGCTAACCACACTATCAGAAATCTAAACACTACACAGCTTACAACAACAACATAGGAGCACGCAAAGTCTGTTTCCAGACATGACTTGCCTATCCAAATTATCCCAGATCAAAACAGTAAAGTAGAAGAGAGAATGGCAGTATTTAGAATCATCAAATAAATTAAAGTAGGATGTGGGTGTTACTATGTGTGTACCTGGTGAGAGGCCTATGAGGGAGCGGTTGGATAGTGTGTTATGTCCGTTCATCTTGAAGTAGATAGGGATGGAGTTCAAGATGGCCTGCAGGTACTTTTCTTGTTCAATACTACTGGACGAATCGGAGGACGAGGCAGGTGCTGCAAGAACAAAGGATTTAGACAGAAAAGAGTGACTGTGATTTAAAATGATTAAATTACAGGCCAGTTGCTGTGGTTTGCAGGCCAAAAATCATGACATCACCTGTTTATTGGGTTAAGTGAGAGTTTATCTTTCAGAGGCAGAGCTGTCTACATGCTAGAAGTAGTTTGCTGAGATGAATTCCAATGCTACAAACTAAAACTTACAAGCTAGTTAGCTATAGTTTACCTAACACTTCAATTTTCCCAATTTAATCACTGCATAAAAAAGTTTTAATTGTTAGTAAGTTTACACACCTATACTCATAGCTGCTGTGTACGCACCTGTTGAAGAGGGGTTCTGTGACTTGAATAATCCCACCACACTCTTGCCATGAAAGCCTCCTGAGCGGAGCAGCACGGCTTTAGTACGGGGATGTTTCCAGCACACAACGGGCAGGCGGTTGTGTCTGTAACAGCGGGCCACTTTGTGTAAACTGCTGTCTTGCACAGCCTGAGGAACCACCAGTAGCCCAGGATAACTGATGGAGAGAGACAAAAGAGAACTGTCAAAAATACAATTATTGGCAAAAAGAAGGTCCTCCATTAATGCAACATGTTCATACGTTTGTAGCAAGAAGCAGAGAAGCAGTTGAATAGATGTTTCTCTTTCTGATTTTACAGCCTGAGTGGGATTATGACTGTTAGTCTCATTTGATAAGTTAAACATCTGTCTGCCAGGTAAAGGAGGAGGACTCCCCACTGGCCTCTTGAGATACTTAAGCTTACAATGCTTCCGACAGAGCTATAAATCCTGAAAATTAATATGCTCAGCATTGCTGTGCTGCGATTAGTGGAACCAGAACAGATCATGCAGATTTGTGGAGCCGAGCTGGAGCTAAAATGTTTAAACAATCAGCAGGTGTCCAGCTTGTCAGTTGGTTTACCTGCGACAGAGCGAGTAGAGTCTGTTGACGGCAGTGATCCTGAACTGGTCGCCTGACTTAGAGCGAGACGAGCTGGCGGTGATGGTGCCGAGCCCCAGGCGCTGGTAGTCACGGAAACAAGACTGCTCCACCAGCTGCTCCATGGTGGACTTTTCTGATGCTCGCAAAGTGCTGCTGGGTGGCGGCTCGCCATCGTCTGATACTGGAACACACACACACGCAAAAGTGAAGAACATTTTTACATTTTCTTAAGTCTGTTTTTCTCCATCGCGTATATGCCCACACACAATTGAATAACATCCTGGAAAGCATCCCCATATGTGTCATTTCACTCACTTGAAATGTCATCATCTTCATGCCAGGTCATTCTGCTGCCTCTGTCATTCTTCTTCAGTGTGGTTTGGCTGCCACGGCCCATGGTGATCTTTCCAGCCCTCTTGGCTCCCTTGACAATAGTTTTGGATAGTGTTCTGTAAAGAGAGCAAACAGCAACTTAACTGTGAACAGTTTCAGGCGAAAGGATTCAAGTCATGCATTTATTTACAATAATACTTCAGATGGCAATTTGATTCACATTTGGAATCAGCATTCTGTGAGGTTTGCTAAATTGTTTTACAACAATCTCAGCCAGCAAGGCTGCACCACAAACCTGAAGCCAGTGTTCCTCTCTTTTTGCTTTGGAAGGATTAGCTGAGGCACCGTTTGTCCTGCAGCAAATGCAAAGGAGGTGAAGATGGATTGTGGGTAGCGAATCCGCTGGAGGTGCTTCCTGAAGATCTCCACCATCTCTGAGCTCACCTCCTCATCAAAAGCCACCTTTATCAGCTGTAAAAGATAGCAATTGAATTTTGTAAAAAAAAAAAAAAAAATCTGACATAACATATATTTGGTGAAAACCACCTGTATTCACACAGGTTTATATACTGATTATGGTGGCTGCCCTACAAGGTGCTTCCCGCTCAGCAGGTTGCAATTTAATCATTCACACACATTCACAGACATCAGGAGCAATTTGTGGCTAAGTATCTTGCCCAAAGGATACATCAACATGCGGACTGCAGGAGGTGGGAATCGAAATGCTGATCTTCTAATTGGTGAATGACTGCTCTACCTTTGAGCCACAGCCATGCTTGTGCAGCTTATTATAATCTCATTAACACTGGAGGCTCCTTCTGTGAATGGCAACATGTGTTAAAGACAGCTTTAAAAGCAGGAAAGCATCTGAATGAGTTGCAACTACCGTTTATCACTGCTAGGATTCCTATCCGTCAAACAAACATTTGCAGAAATGTGCAGTTCTGCAACTTCTTCATTTCTAAACACAAGCCCCAGTTAAACAGTTCAAATATAGTAAGCACAACACACTCCCACGCATGTATTCTAGTATGTGTGTGTTAGCAAAACAGAAACTAAAGTGACGTCCACACAGGTCAAGTGACCCACACACTCCACAACCATGGCCACTGTCATTAACTGTGTTGGAGAGAAAACATTAGGAAAGAGCCATTATAAGTTTTATAGCTTGGCTGAAAAATGACACTTCAGTTCTAAGAATCAAGCTCTTAATTTGAAACTCAAATCAAGTCACTTTTATTTATATTCCACATTAAAAACAACAGGAGTTGAAAGAGCTTTCCAGGCGAGGCAGATGCTGGTGCATTGATGAGAGAAGCTGAAACCTAAGGTGGTGGAATATAGCTATAATGACTGTGTTTCATGAAAAGGAAATAGTCTGGCAGCATTTAGAACTTTTACGTTTAAAGAGTCCAAACGGGTATTCCAGAGTTTGAAGGCAGTCAAACTAATATAGCATTTGTTAATTTATTCCTGCTTAGTTTTAGGACTTTATATATGTTTAAAGACTGTTAATATTTAATAGCAGATATGCTTGGCAGTGGTGTCAATTCATTACAAATTGCAACATTACATGTTATTCTAAACATCTGAGAGAAATATAGTGAAAATATATTGAAAGAGTAAAATATTCTGATGATATCTTTAGAATATCTATTTATATTTTATAAAAGGAAAAAACATTCAAATTTTCATTTTGATTCTAAATTGATAAAATTCTTCTAAGGTAACATCCTGAGATGATACTATGTTTTCATCTTTGCAACAAGTTGCTCTGAAAATGTATTTTTTTTTTAAATTTTTTACAGAAGCCAACTTTTCATGTGTATTCTCAGAAAAGTCAAATGAAAAAAGTTCTGTCTACCAAATATTTGCACATCTTTAATGACTTATTGTGTCAATATTGTACGAACATACAGTGTAGTGTATTTCATTATTTACCTGGAAGGATGCAGCGCGGAGCTGCAGGCCTTCCTGCATGTTCTGCTGCAGCTGGTTCTGGATGCTGATCTTCTTCTCTTTGGTTAGCGTGGACACAGGGAAAGCTCTGATCACTTCCTGCTCCCCTACTGAAAACACAGGAGCAAATTAGTTAGAAACGTGTGTCTATGGTATGAAGTAACAACTAAAGATGTCCAAGAACATTGAAATAACAAAATAATATAATATTTATTAATCAAAAGGTGTATTTGATGACTGAAAATTTGCTGACAATATGGAATTTTCTTTTGCTTGGGGTCTTTTGATTTAAACAAATGCAAAGTCAATGACATCATGACGTAGCATGGGATCATGGGAATTATCTCAGCTTCCTTCTTTAATAACTTAAGATCCAAACTTTCAGAATGTTTTACCAGGAGCTGAATTATCCTCAGAGGTCTTTCTCTACAAAACAAATGGACCCAGTGATTAAAATGCTGAATGAAGCAGTTTCACAATAAAATGGTAATGCCACCCGAGCTAATGGTAACGTTTGTGGTTTGTTGTTCTACTTGTTACTATGATGACTTTAGGTCCAAATGTCCAACAATTAAAATGCTTTGCTTGGTAAAAGATAGTCAAAAAACAAACAAGACGATGCTTAAACAGATTTGGGATAATAAAAGTATACAATTCAACAAAATATTTAACATAGGTTTAGTTATTTAGTAGTTCAGCTACTGATACTGTATAAATGGAGTTACCCAGTGGATCATGAGGGATGCCTTTAAAGATGATGCGGTAAGTGGTGAGAAATAGAGCTCCCTCTGCTGGCAGGATGTGTGGCCCCCCCAGTAGACCCCCAGTGGCCTCCTCCCTGCCATCAGGATCCAGAAGCACACGCAGCCCCTCCGACACAAACTCCTCTCCAGGAAGCAGTGCTGGCCGAAGGATTTTAGGCTGACGGGAAGACACATTAAAAACAAATCCTAGGATGAGACAGCAGCATACGCACAAATTTTACCTGTTTATGAGATGACGGCCACATCTAACGCAAATGACTGAGAGAGAACGTGAGTGAGGACATGAACATCAGTGAGTCAGGAAAAGCCAGGAAAAGCCAGGAAACCAATGAATCATTATCGCGTGAAATCATAGAACCACCAGATCTTGCTGGAAATAGTGCAGCTACACACAGAATAAGCACACAAGCATACTACGTATTAGATAGCATTTTTATAAAACTATCTGCCAACAAATTCAATTCAGCATCTCAACCCTCACAGCAAAACTCAGAATCTGTTTTTTAAATAGAAGCAGTTCTGTTAATCGATGTGATTTAACAATGAGTGGCATTTAAGATTGAAGAATAACTGCAGCATTCACTATGTTGTCATAAGTTATTGAATTTCAAACGGCAGCCAGTATCGTCTATGTAGGATGTAAATTGCAACTCTTCACATGCACTATGGTGAGGTTTTTTAAAAGGAAGTTGTGATAAGCCACCTACTAGAAACATACTGTAAGACCATCTGCTACTCTATTAACTGTTACTAAAGGCAGTGAACTCTCCCCCCATGTTGTTTCCTTTCTTCCTCCCCCTCTAAAGCCATTAGAAAAACACTCAGTTGTTCCACTGTCAAAGATACAAACAAGGAGAGACATTAGATCATTCACAGCATTTTCCATTATGGCAACAGCCAACCTGGGGGAGCTGGGGTTTGGCCAGGTGATAATAAGAGGTCCTTGAATTCATTCTGTAATTTGTTCTTAAATACACAACCCAGACCCAGAAGAGAGTGCATCCACCTTGCTACTGCTGCAGGCTCGACTGCACCTTCAATGAGTTCACTGTTTTTCTTCTTAGTATTACTGCTACTATTCTGACTTGTCATGAATCCACATAAATCCAGTCCAATTTCTTTACACACTTCTAGTATTTGGCATGCAAACAGTCAAAAACATTTGAGGAGTTAGCCACAAAATCTACCCAAGCTGCTCACCGCGGTTTCCAGGTTGCTCCCAAGGCAGTGTTGGCATGTTGTTTGTCTGTGTGCATGAGTATGTGTGAGAGGAATTACCAAGAGCTGACACACATAGCAGAGCAGAGTCCAAAAGAGACCAAAATATCAAAGTGCATTAATGACTCGAGAACACTGGTAGAGATCGACACTCTGCACATGAGCAGCAAAACAGACAAAACTGAACACATGGACATGACTGAGAGTTAGGACGTGAGTCAACACATTCACTAAGACAATGATGGGGTTGGATATAGTGCTTAAAATTATTTTAAAGTATTATTCCATGTAATTCTAGATTTTGGATTGGTAATAACAGATAGGGCTCATCTCTGTTCTACTAGATGTTAGGACTTTGTAATTATAACAAAAAAGGTGAATTGTGTACACACATCCATGTCCAAAACTAGTTGATACAGGTGCAGGCCAGAAAAACACAACAGGGGAAGTGCAGAAGCTGTCTACATAGTAAAATGTGCAAGATCCCAAGTATTTACAATGTTTTGACCTCTTCATACACAGAAATAAGCAATGTTTCTCAATAAATGACAGCTCCCCCTACAATTAGGAAATCACATGATACAAAATAACACAAAATTAATAATGGCTGTAATCATAAAAATGTCTTGATAACGTGAACATTCACAATTCCTGAAAATGGGAACCTGTCCCATCTCTACTTATACTGTATGTCATAAATACAACATTAACCTATGACAGAGTAGGGCTTGTGGGAAATGTACGTTGAATGCTGCTAAAAAAGATATATTGCACCTTTTTATTTTTTAATTGATAACCATGTCATGACTAATGGTATGATCCACATGTCAAAGATAAATGTGGTATAGGATATCATGTTGAGCTGGCTTATAGTGAATTTCCATATTAAAAGTAACTAGTATAACTAGTAAATCATGGAATTTTGTACAAGACTTTTTTAGACCACACGTTTAAAGTATCTGGGTATAAAAGGCATTATATACCCTGGCCCAGTGTAAAGCAACACTCACCTTCTGAATAGGAGGCAACCTCCTGCTCTCCCGGTGAACTGCCTCTAGAGCCTCCATCTGCATAGCAACGATGCCTGCGGGTCAGAAGTTGAGGTCAGTTACCATATGTCTACACACAAGTGCACACACAGAGCTGGTACAGAAGAGCACATGTAACTACATACATTCTTACAACCAGAGTGTGTATTTGTAGATTTTAAGGCCATTTAACATGTCAGGAGTTAATCAGCTCAGAGGCCTGTGCTGCTGTTGACCCAAGCTGAGAATACACATGTCTAAGGGTTACTCTGCACAAAGCTGAGGGAATTAGGACGGCAGCAGAGAGTGAATGTCTAACCCTGTGAATCTGTGAATGCCGTACCTGGGATCATGCTGTGCAGACTCTTGATATGTTCCTGGGTTACTCCGCTCTCCGTGCACACCTTGTCAATGAATCGTGCAACAAATCTGACCACAGAGTTGGCCACGTCACTGTTCTCTGAGTCCTCAAACCCGCTTTCTGTGTCAAAGCTCTCTGCGACGCTACCGGCAATACTGTAAAAAAGAGATGATGACACACACGGATAGTGGTAATGTGACAGATTAAGACAGCATATCCATAAGGTGATTTATCTGAAATCTGACAGTGTGCTGACAGGAATGGATTTGAAGATGGCTTGTTATAAAGAGCAGTGACAGAGAAGTGATTTTCAGCCTGGCACAAGCAAGACATTGCTGCCTAGATCGATCGCCCAGACTGTAATCTCCAACAAGATGGTTTCACATGAAATGGTGATGCAATTTCCCTGTTGGATTAAAAAATACTGAGTTATGCGATCCAAATGTCTTCTATGAGAAACAAACAAGTCTGGGTCAAAAATGACTATGGGAGAACTTTTCCACACAAACAAATTCTTGGCAGTCCTCGCTTTAGAATTAGAAACAAACCAAAGAATAAAATATTTACATTTTTTTCTGGATGCTATTTGGGAATAAAATTTCCAAAAAATATTTGGCCACATACAACACATATACCCAACAAAAAAAATAAGAAAAAAATAAGATTATTAACAATGTGTTCTTGTGATCATTTGGAAATTTTGAACAAGATTTTTCTTGGCCACCTGCCGACCAGTTCTAAGAAAAGGCACACTCTACATGTGGGGTGCTTCCCAGATTTATTTCACTTTGTTACTGCCGAGCACGGGAAATCACTTCCACTGCTATTTTGTTATGTTTGGGTGAGTACAGTGCAGCCCCATTAAAAACTCCCTGAGAGGTTTAAACCTCCCAACAGAAGTAAATGAGCCCCGCTCTGTTCTGTTTTGTGCAGTAGCAATGTACTGTAAGCCCACAGGATGGATGTGGGCCGGATACAGAAGGTGTTCTCTGTTCCATTTGGCTTAATAGGAAGGTATCATGTAGAATGCAAGTTAGACCACATCCACCTACATAGTTATCATCACATTATTAAAGAGAGGTCCGCAAACTCCCAAATCATGAAACCTTACCTTGAGGCTTCCTCCTCCAGATAAGGCTGATTGTTCTACCGTACAAGTACTGAACGTGCCAAAGATATGTTCTAGTCCAGCATAATTGATTTCAGTGGATATTTTATTGGAAAAGATGTAAAACGAGTTTAAACCGAATTCACCAAGTGCAGAGAACCCTGTCTCCTGACCTGTTTGTGACAATGCTGTTGCTGCCGCTCTCCCAGTCGGCGACAGGAGCGTTGCGGAGCAGCTTGAGCTTGCTGGTGTCCAGAGGAACCAGCAGGTAAACCATGAGGCTGGCATAGTGGATAGCCTGGCTGAACACAGTGCTCTCCTCATTCTTCACCAGCTCCTGCTGCTTTTCCTTGCTCAAGCTAGGCCACAAGCGAAGCTGCTCTGCCGCCAGGTCCATGGCTGTCTGCACCTCATCTCTGCACGCTGCAGGGGCGGCGCTCAAATCCTGGAGAGGTCAGGACAAAGGTTTGGAGCAAAGCATAAGGATGAGGTCAAAATGATTTTTCCATTCAGTAGAACTGGACAGATATTTTTTTTTTTCTAGGGTTGTTCCCCTCTTAGAATAGTAATAGTCACAGAGAGAGAGATTTGCTTCATTAAGGTGTTTTTTTTTTACTTCAAAAAGTTACAATCTACATTTAAAAAAAACATAATACTAATTATGTACAGAAATAATATATGCAATTTTTATTCCATTAACCATCTTATGATCTCCCATAAATAATCACAAAAGCCACTGGAGGATCCTAAGCTCCAGACTGAGAACAACTGCACACACATTACAGACCACTAATTAGGATTAGTGGATTACATTAGTGGGCTACATTTAAGAATTTTATTATATACTGTTCTACCAATTATTTTGTGGTTTAATGACAAACTCTCTTAAGTCTATTAAGTGTCAATCAAAATTTCTATAAATACATAAAAACTACTCACCACATATACTGAATATTATATTAGAGATATCACAACTTCAAATAAAAGACGGAAAATTGCACAATATAGGACCTTTAATAGAAAATTGTTTGCAATTAATCATTTCAAGGAGCAATGGCTAATAGGGAAATACCAACACTGTTTATAGCGCTGGATCCACTGTCGCAAATACAGCCCAAAAATATTCTATTTACCGTCATCTAAGACAAACAGCAGGATTTTAAAGCAGGAAACAGGATTTTCTATAATTCTGTATAAAATTCTTTTCAATTAATCATCTGTGATTCAGACATTTGTTTTTAACACACATAAAAAAGGTGACACACAATGAATGACACACAATCTACTCTTCCTGGTAAATTTTCCAAACTTACCTTTAGTTTGGAAGCGATGGTGCCCTTTTCCTCTGGGGTGTTAAGATACAAGGCTCGGATCTGTCCTTGGACCTCACTGTAGAAAGTGGCTTCCCAAAACTGCTGGTTGGTCCATATGGGATGGTCCTGTATGCACGTGTAGGCAAACTGGTTCACCCCAGCAGCCAATTTCTGCCAGACACAAAGTAGTTCATAGATTCAGTACAACATAAACAGCTGACTATGTAGTCAGAAGTCTGTATGAACTATTTTTTTCTATGTCACAGGACTTCTGACCAATATCGCAGATGCACTGTCCCACTCCTGCCTACAGCAGTGTGTTTGGGTGAAAATGTGTGACACATGTAGCCCTTTATCAATTTTTTTATTTACTTTTTAATAAGACACATTTGAAATATGTGAAGTGAAAATGCCTTGTTAAATGCCTATAAAAGGGGTTTCCACATTGTTATGGAGAAATGGGATGAAAAAAAAACAAGACAGCTGTGAAATTTAAAGTGAAAACAATCCTTTTCTGTATTGTAGTTCTCTGCTGTAACTTTTAAAAAGGTAATGGCCCCTAATGCAGAAAAAGACCACCCCTGTTTCTCTTTGTGTCTGGGTTCATGTGGACAGTGCTGTTGTTTTCCATTAGTTTAGACTGAAGAGTCAAGATCCTACTGTTTGCAAAGTAAAACTAATGAAGGGAACAGACAGTTCTACTGCTAAAAGCACTTAAGCTGGTCCACAACATAAACACACACAGCAAAACATGCAGGGAACATCACAAAAACAACAAAAAAAGACAAAAACATGATCTCAACCAGAAGTACTGTGAGTCAAAAGAAATGACCAACCATCATTCACCAACCATCTCTTAGTAGAGTCTGAAAGCCACGTGTACGGCTTGAGCCTGTTATTAGATTAGCTTCTGATTTCTTTCCCCTGAGCCTGACACAGTGCAGTGGTTTCCATTATCACTTCATAGTTTACCTTTGAAGGATGAGACTGGCGGGGTTACCGTAATTATAACAGACAGAAGCAAAACAGCTCTATTCCCAGCGTGACGGGCCAGAAGCCAAGAGGGAGGAGAGCCGGGAGCACAGGGGGGCGAATAGTCAGCTAATGCCCATACTGCAGCTAACATGTAGCATTTTTTACTACATGCTGCATCTTGATTTTGGGTCATAGGAGTTAACAGTCAATGATTAAGATCCAGATCTGTCAAATTATTTTTTGTTTAAAGAATTGCTTCATATTTACAAATTGAGGGTTTCAGCGAAAACTGATTGAAAGTTGCTAACATGTTATTGCACAACTTCTGACATAGTGCTTTTTCTGCTCTTTCATATTACGATTCCCTGAAATGAAATGAAAAACGAAACTTCTGTTGCAGGAAACATGACACATAAGTGAATTGAGTCCTGCAGAACTTTCAAAGTTTATAAAGAAAGAATATCATCATCTGGCTGATAGGAAAGGGAAACATATCAAATATATTTATATCTATATCTATATCAAAATATATTTTGATATAGACTTAGAAGCCTTTTATTTCCTCACTAAAATGACCATTCAGTCTTATGCAACCTGACAGATACTTTATCCTTTGAGGCTGATAACCACTATTTTTTTTGGTTCTGTTGAACAAACAATGAAATGGACAGAAAGTTCAAGAATAAAAAGTGTTTTAAATTTGCAGGTTCAGTTAGTCCGAAGTTATGCTTTCCTTAACTATAAATCCACCCCTGTTATTTTTTCTTCCAGAAAGAGAGATGATTATAATAACTTTGTTATCATCAGAGGAACAAATCATGCTGCTTTAAATGCTTTTGGGAATTAGTCCAGAGAAACTTTGGATGAGATGATGAATCTCCAGAGGCCAGTAATGCTTTGAAGCATGGCTATAATGAGAATGGAGAGGAATGAAACCTAGCCAATAAATAGTGACAACCGCAGCGTTGTTTAGTCCTGTAACACCTCTCTCACTGCTGTGTGTTATGTGTCTTGTAGCAGATGTTGTGTGGGAGGTTGTGTATGTGGGGGGCATCTTTGTGTGACTCCTCCATGCTGTCTATACTCAGCCTTGCTGTACTCTTTCCAGGTATGTCCGGGTCACTTTGACCGAGGACATCGCTTCCTGATATGATAATATAGTGAGCTTATAGAGACAGATGTGCAAGGAGGAGGATACGGAAGGGGGACAATAAAGGAAAGGGGGAGGAAAGGAAATAAGGAAGTATAGATGATGGGGAAGGAGGGAGTTTACCATGAGACCCATTGGGCTTTGTGCCGTGACCAGTGAAGAGGAGGAATGCAGGGTTGAGGCAGAAAAGGATGAAAAACAAGCAGAAAAACCACAAAGGGAGACAGACAGACAGCAGAAATGCTGTGCTTAGGTCAAAAGGGATGAGGCTATCAGTGTTCAGGATCTTGATTTGAACTTTGGGACATGATCCTGAGGTTCATGTTTTAACAGACTGGCCTCCAAAAATCAGCTGGACAGCCACACAGTGTCACACATTGTGAGAGATGGTGCATGTCACTGAAGGGAGTGCATGCTCGTATGTTGATGCTGAGTGAAGATGTTGTGTCTGATATGTCATAGGCTTAGGGCAGCGACATTATTTACAAGTGTTCTGGAATATTCAGAATATTCCAGTTATTATTTCTCATCATGTCCTCTGTGGGAATGCATGCCTGACCCAGACACAATCCATCTTGTCATTTTTTTTTTTTTTTTTTTTACAATTCTACATGAAGACAGCATATTGTGAGGAAAGCTACTAGCATCCTGAAACCAAAACAATGTATTTACAGTATTTGGTCACATAAAACAAACAGAAAAAAACATGTTGAAAGTTGGACTAATAAACAAACCTCTTGTGGCATCTATAGGCCATTACTGTGAAAAAAACATGATGTACAAGTAACATAAATGTTCCAAAACGAAGTAAACATAGATACGGTAATTCGAGAGCTGGACATCTCTGAGCTCCACAAGGGTCACCCAGGACGTCATTTTTACAGAGCGAGCTGCCAAATCTCCCCATGAATAAACTATTGCTGAAAGAATGCTAACTAAGTGTTCATTCTGTGCAAGCCTTCCAGAATTGTGTCTGAGGTTTTTCACTTGCTGCTGGATCCAGCCGTTTATTCAAATACAAGAAGAAATATTACGTGGACTGCAAAGGGCAAAATAACAACTGACACAGACGTCAATGACACCTGCTCATCTCCTGATAAACCACAGATGTCCACAGATTAGTGAATCACAACAAAAAAATTTAAAACCTCACCTTTAACAAAGTGCCACTGTACAAAGGTCATGCTGCATTAAGTTAACCAACAGGGAAACAAAGGACATCATTCGTGCATGATCCAGTTCAAAAGATATCTTTCAAATCTGCTTTACCTATCTGAAACATCAACACACATCTATCAAGCACAGCTCTTTGCGTGTTTTAGTATGAGCAAACCATTCAAGAAGGGTCATGCTGAGGGAAACCAAAGAAATGGGAAAACAAAACAACTGAACGTAGAATGTGGGTCAATAGCATAAACTGTTCAGTGTCAACATATGGCACACAATATAACAAAACACTGTCTGTCTCTCTCTCTCTCTGGCAGTGAGATTCTGTAAGTAGACGGATGCAGTGCAAGGGAGATTCCCACGTTCCCCGACCTGGAGACTTAAGGGCCATGGGGACAGTATCGCTGCAGCATGAACACGGCAGGATCCTTCCAGAGCCTGGCCAAGAATACCAAACAGGGACTTGCTCAATGTCTGACTCCTGAACTTGAACTAACAGTCTTTTAATGTCCAATGACTGAACAGATATTATTCACCCACTGTTTTTGCCAGCCATTAGATTTATTTCATATGAATACCACTATTAATTTAATTATGTCATGTGGCTCGTGTAGGCGACGCAATCACACTGCCACCTCTGCCTCAATGAATAACAAGGAAGGATTGATATTCAGATTAAGTCTTGCCAAACATGACAAAGTGTTGGAGATGAAATGGCAATACATTCTTTCCTCCTGCTTTGGAATAAACTGAGCTAAATAAATAATGTTTAGCTTGCTGGTTGATGAGATTAGTACAAAATTAACATCGACATCCTGTTAAGTGGGTCATTGCAGACATCTTTTTGGCAGGTTAACCTGCTGACATGGAAAACTTTCAAATTAGTTTCTTTGTAGTAGTATCAAACTCGCCCTTAAACAGTGTAAGAATAATGTTTCACCAATACATTCTAATTCTAATCATATAACCTTTAAAATAAGGCAATAATAGCAGATTATATACAAAGAAGTGCAATTAAATGAGCCAGAAGATTGTTTAGTTTTAGATTTAAAAAACTTTCTGTTTCAAGTAAATACATGTTATAAAATAATTGGGACCACATGGACCACAACAATCGGCTCTATATATTAGAAAAGACAAATAAACAATAAACATTTAAAATTAATCTGTCTTTCTTCAACAATTTCCTACTGATTCCTTATGCTGTAAAAATGTACTCAAGGTATGAAACATTCACCCAAAAAATGTATTTCACAGCCTAGCCTGGTCAATTCTTTGCAAAACGCAGAAGCAAAGGTTTAGGAGACCACGGCGACAGTCTCTCAACGGCTGTTATATAAGTTTCATGCTATAAAATTATTGGGTGGTGGTGGAGGGCTTCTGAAAGCTGAGATGGTACATTTTGGATTTTTGAAATGCCTGCTATTTAAACCTGCTGCATTTATGCATGCTGCAGTGTCGTGGTACATATTGTTCTCGCTCTATGCTCTCGATCTTCTGAAGCTGTGTTTCATAATAGTCAAAAAATGTTGAAAAATGTTGGAAGAACAATTTCAGAAATATGCGAGACCGGGTGTGAAGGATCAAAGGTTAGAAGTCAGGGTAATGTAGGGCCTTTCATCCACAGCCATAATGACAGCTGCTAGGAAGTGCTGGGATGCTCCATTACCAAGCTCTGTTTTTGTCACATTTTCACTGCATGATCATTGCACCACTAAAGCAGAGATTACAGAATCATTTTGGCGGATTCACTCCTGACCTCACTCTACTTTTCACCCTTTGGGTGAGGCAGTGCTCAAGTTTGTCACCAGTTCCAATCATCTGTAAATAACAAGGAAAAATCTATTGCATTCTCAAGATATAATTAGCTGTTAGTGCCAGAAAAGAAACCGTTTAGTATCTGCAGCAGGAATTTTCTCCATTGTGTAATAATTGTAACTATATTTTAATGAATATACTTATGAGACAGAAAATGCTAGGAAACACTGACATAATTGATTATTTTTCAGAGCTGGTGTCCCTAAAGAGAAGCAAATAACACTTTGGCTTATCTGAGTGAGTTAGATCAGCTTGTGGCATGTGAACTGGATGAGTCATGTGGTGGTGGGCCAGGTCCCTGACCAACCATGGCACTGGTACCCAGCAAAAAAACAATTTGGACAGTTGTGTCTGTGCCCATAGCAACGAGCAAGCTGTGGGAACATAGTTGTAGTGAACACTACAGCTACAGTCTCTTGGTAATGTGGTTTGGAAAGGAAAGGCCATGGCCAGAGGTTTTAACTTTTTGCTTTCAGCATGTATTGTACATGCTCAGGGATCATCAAAGGTTGAGAAAGCTGCGTTTCCTCTATAATGCAATGTTAAAGGGGAAATGCATATTTCAGGTCTATATTTATATTCTGGGGCCCCACTGGAATATCTTTGTATGATTTACAGTTTAAAAAAAACTCCCCATTTATCTTATAATGGCCCTTTATGCAGTCCCGGCCATTTCAGCTCCTGTTTCTTTAAAACAATAAAAATATTCAAAATAGGTTTAGCCATTTTAATCTGCAAAAAAACATATTGTTTCTTTAATGGTTATCTTTTAGATGATGTTCTGTACACTCTTCCTTTCAATTAACTTCCTTACCCTGTAGAAGGCTGTTGACAGTGGCAGCAGTGCAGAAGCGACAGTATATTCCTCTGAGCTGGAACAGTCCTGTGGGTGAAACAATAGTGGAGAAGTGAGAGCAGGGTAGGACAGAGCAGGAGACATGTTACACGTTCCTCTGAATAACCTTTTTTCCACCCACTGAAGGCCCCAAACAAGCAGACGCCAGCTCCCAGCAGAGAGGTCACAGAAATGTGTCTTTCAGATCATGACTTATGTGAATCATCAATGCAGAGAATATCAATATCAATATCAATATGGTTTGCAGAGAACACTGGAAGGAAAGAACTGATCTATCTAAGACAAACAGTGTGCAGCATGTAGCATGTACAACAGAATGTGTTTGGAAAGCAGAAGTCAACAATAGCACAGTTTTGCATTGTGAGACACAATAGGTGAGGAGTTGGGTCAAATGTAAACTGGAAATGTTTCAGTATGACATCCGGTTATTTTTGGCATACTGCAGATTTAACTTTTTTTTGCCTACTACATGCTACATTTTGACCACATCAGTATCATCAATATGGACTGCTAGTATACACTCACTGGCCACTTTATTAGGTACACCTGTCCAACTGCTCGTTAACACTTAATTTCTAATCAGCCAATCACATGGCGGCAACTCAGTGCATTTAGGCATGTAGACATGGTCAAGACAATCTCCTGCAGTTCAAACCGAGCATCAGTATGGGGAAGAAAGGTGATTTGAGTGACTTTGAACGTGGCATGGTTGTTGGTGCCAGAAGGGCTGGTCTGAGTATTTCAGAAACTGCTGATCTACTGGGATTTTCACGCACAACCATCTCTAGGGTTTACAGAGAATGGTCCGAAAAAGAAAAAATATCCAGTGAGCGGCAGTTCTGTGGGTGGAAATGCCTTGTTGATGCCAGAGGTCAGAGGAGAATGGCCAGACTGGTTCGAGCTGATAGAAAGGCAACAGTGACTCAAATAACCACCCGTTACAACCAAGGTAGGCAGAAGAGCATCTCTGAACGCACAGTACGTTGAACTTTGAGGCAGATGGGCTACAGCAGCAGAAGACCACGCCGGGTGCCACTCCTTTCAGCTAAGAACAGGAAACTGAGGCTACAATTTGCACAAGCTCATCGAAATTGGACAACAGAAGATTGGAAAAACGTTGCCTGGTCTGATGAGTCTCGATTTCTGCTGCGACATTCGGATGGTAGGGTCAGAATTTGGTGTCAACAACATGAAAGCATGGATCCATCCTGCCTTGTATCAATGGTTCAGGCTGGTGGTGGTGGTGTAATGGTGTGGGGAATATTTCCTTGGCACTCTTTGGGCCCCTTGGTACCAATTGAGCATCGTTGCAACGCCACAGCCTACCTCAGTATTGTTGCTGACCATGTCCATCCCTTTATGACCACAATGTACCCAACTTCTGACTGATGGCTACTTTCAGCAGGATAATGCGCCATGTCATAAAGCTGCAATCATCTCAGACTGGTTTCTTGAACATGACAATGAGTTCACTGTACTCAAATGGCCTCCACAGTCACCAGATCTCAATCCAATAGAGCATCTTTGGGATGTGGTGGAACGGGAGATTCACATCCTGGATGTGCAGCCGACAAATCTGCGCCAACTGTGTGATGCCATCATTCCTCAGAGAGTTTGGTCCATATTGACAATATGGACCAAACTCTCTGAGGAATGCTTCCAGCACCTTGTTCAATCTATGCCACGAAGAATTGAGGCAGTTCTGAAGGCAAAAGGGGGTCCAACCTGTTACTAGCATGGTGTACCTAATAAAGTGGCCGGTGAGTGTAGTATAGGTGGTTTCCAATGCAGCCACTGGTTCCTGTTAACTGTTGGAGCGGAGCTATGCCTGGAAAGAGGTTGGCTGAAACCACTCACTCTGCTCTGCTACAATATTAGGACATATGCTTTCAATAGACTTACATAAATCCTGCCTTGACACAATTGTCAAAGCGCACCGGTCTTCAATTTATTGGTAATTTCATGTTTTGCATTCATGCCATACAGGACTCATTTGAGAAAGCAGAAGAATCCGGTCATTTTAGCCATGAAATTCTTTTTTTTTTTATTTTGTTTTCAAATCAGGGAATAGTTAAAAATATTCCCTCTTTTAACATTTACACACCATGCCAAAGAGTCTTTGTATTAGGAACTGTTTCAGGTCAAAGAGGCAGCGCTTAATGGTGCTTTCGAGGCTTACCGCAGGGGACTTAGGGGCCCAAAACAAAACTTAAAGAGATCACGGAGAATGATGAGAACAGCAGAATAGAAGAAAAGGATGCGAGTTGGACTCAAAAGTACTTCACTCACAGGAAATTGGTACTTATCTTTGTAAGCTTTGTTAGGATTTATTTGTTGAACTCGGTAAATGAGAATGGCTAGAGGAAACTTGATTTAAGAGCGTGTACTACACAACAAAACTGATTCTGACCTGATGCCGCACTATATAACCCTTAGTTGGACCTCATATCCAGAAAAGTATGTTTTTCTAAAACTATGCAACATACTGTGAGTCTTTTATTTTGGTGGGAGAGATAGGGATAAGAATGTTGCACTTTCTGGTAACAGTCTGTAACAGAGGCGTCTGTTACTGCAATTTCTCCAAAAAGAAAAAAAAAAAGAAAAAGACAAGAATGTACGGAGGAGAGAAAATGCAAAACACAAGTTCCACAGCTAGACATGAAAGCCTAACCCCCCATGGACTGAGCAACATAGTTTCTGTTTGATTTTTCTTGTCGCTTGTGTATTTTTCTTCGAAGTTTTTTTGGGGCTGCGGTAAAATTTTCAGCTTGGAGCAGCACCAAAGCATTGTTTACCAGCATCCTTAACAATGCTACGGGTCACAAGAGTTCATGGACACCAGTCAAAACAGAACAACAAGTGGAAACACAAGGACGGAAAAGTGTGAGTATTTTCTAACAAAAAGACTCAGTGTCAATGTTCATGTCATCAATTCTTTGAAACAAAAACTGAAGACTGAGATTTTTTTGCTGAAAATGCTGTGGTTATACTTCAGATAAAGAAAATGAAATAAGCGTGTGTGTTGTGTGCTGATATCAGTAGAAAAATAAAGAAGCAGCTTCAACATGTTACATGTCATATAAAGTAGACATTATCACTTAAGAGAACCTTTTTATCACCTACAGACCTTCACCTTAATCTCCTGTAAACAGACAGAGCGGCTAAGTGACAGCTACAAAGCTTTGAAGGTCGACTAACAAAGTGGCCCGATAAGCAGTACTACAGAAGCTCTGAGATTAGACTGAGTGTAAAGTGAAAACTGATAAATGGAACAGAGCTGTTGCTAATCTATTAGCATCACGTGAGGAACGTGACAAGTGTATTTAGAACTCATTGAGATGAATAGATCCACATGGTGCAGGGTGGGGAGAATGTTTGGGATTGCACGGATCAAGTTAGTGGAGGGTGTTTGCTAGGACACCCCGCTGTCTTCTTTTCCTCCTATTATTTACTGAATATCACACCAATTTTTTCCTTCATTCTTGAAGCTGCAGGAACACAGCTACTCCGTCTCAGACATGTGTACAGCGAGCAAAAAACAGAAGATTACTGTAACCGGAAAGCACCGGATGCAAACAAACAGCAGCTTCCTGTGTGTTAGCACATTACAGGAAAGCTATGAGATGACACTTCTGGCATGCTGTGATGGGAACTTTATGGTTTCAGAGATTTCCTAACTCAGAGACTTTTACTGTTAATTTCATGAAGAGTCACCAATAGAAAGAGGAATAAGGCACATAGTTGACCCCTGTGGTGTCCGGAAGGGCAGGAAACAAAGACCGCATAGAGAAAACAGGACATCTGATTAAGGCAGATGTTTACCTGTTCTATAGAAACAGATAGCCGGACATGGGAATGATACACAGCACTGATTCCCAGTGACTGTGTTATGTAAGGCAGCCGATCAAGGCCACTAAGGCCCAGACAGGGGCCATGTTCTCACAGCAAAGAGACTAATTTATGATCTAAATAATGTAAAAATGTAACAAAGTCATCAACTCACTGTTAAAGGGGATGTTCAAAGTGATTAAAGTGCTGCAGGGGAAATAGTGACTTCAGCAGTCTGGATTTTGCATAGAACGTTGTGGTAAAGTGCATCCTACTTGTGTATTCGACATCTGCGTGTAACGTGTGTTCCCGCACACTGTTCCACATCACAGAGTCAAGCTCACAATAATGCGGAACTCATGGACTCCATGCCTTTTGTGGACGCTTCCCAGGAATCTCCGCCCTAATCCCCTCACACAGTAAACTGCCATTCAGAGTGTGTTTTTGAGCACCATCATGAGGCCCTCAGCCATGAGAGACCAGAGCACACAGAGGGCTCATAATCCTATCTGACAGGAAATGGTTGGGATGCCAGGATACATCCAGAGCAGGACTTATTCCCCCACATGGCTTGCGCAATCTTGACTTCAAGAGCTGGAACTTGTGCATGCATGCACGCACACACACACACACATGCAATTAGCTCCAATACCTGAATGTTACATTGCATGATTCATGGCAGAGAAACAGCACTGATAAGAATTACAACAGATGTGTCACGTTAAACTTTTTGTGGCTATAGCAACTCCTTCCAGAGAATGTATCAACATTTCTCTAAGTGTTACAATTAAATAAATGAAAGAAAGAAAAACAAATTAACAAGGACTGACAAGGCACGGTACCACCTGAATCTAATGTCCTAACATTTGACCTATTGTACATTTTTTGATTACATACCACTTCCTGTGGCTGGGCTCCCCTGCGAACAATTTTGGAAAAAAAGTACTGATTGCAACCAGAACCTTTATCTAGCCCAAAGTTGACAGTTAAACGATACATGTTGTAATTTGCCTCATAATGATGATGTCATTGTGAATCAATGTGTCATATCACCGCAAATGCCAGAAATCCTAATGAGGCATCATGCTGTCATTATACAAAGAGCAAGCAACATTTTTTACTGAAGAGGTCACTTTGGCGAAGGATCCCTTACACACACACACAAACACACAGACACGCACGGATGCATGCACACAATGCTGGCAGTGAGGCACATGCTGTAATATCATTTTGGGGTTCTTTCGTGGCTGGGTGTTGAAAAAAAGGGCAGAGTGCAGAATATGAAAGTAATTACAGGCCCCGCAATTTACTATTTATATTCATTTCACAGCTCATCAAAGACAAATCCATTAAAATCAAGTGAAACGAACTACTGAAAACCAGGAACATATTCTTGGCTAAAAGGTTATGGAAATTGAAGAAATGACAAACGAAAATTAAATGAAAATTGTCAAGAGAAAGATTGACTATATATTATCGCATGGTTAAAAAAAGCCATATCTCTTCTTCATGTGTGAACTTATTACTTTCTCCCCGATGTCAGCTGTGGATCATTTGCTTTTCTGCAACATGCCAGGAGGACTCAAATCAATCTTTAAAACTCACTCTTTTAACATTACCACTATTATTATTATTATCTTAAGCATGTCAATACAAATATAGACAATCAATATCTGCATTAGCCCCTGTTGTGAGTTCACCACAGCAGACAAGGTGTCTGTTATTTTCCAGAAATCCATGACAGTTACAGTTTAGTGAAAGCTGTCCTTGAAAAAATGAGGACTCATAATATGAAAATTGACTGGAAAAATGCACTTCACATTTGTGTCTCCTCATAAACCCTTTGGGGCGGTATGCTGCACTGTTCATTATTTTTTGTTTAGACTCCTTCCACTCATCTGTTCAAGCAGAATTTAACACATGGGGATAGGAGTTTAATACTAAAAGACACAATGGCTGCCAAGTGATTAGATAACAGCACTACAATGACCCATCTGAATAATGTGCAAAAGAATTAAAGTGGTAAGTGAACAGCTTGCAACTTTTTAATCAATGTATGTCACCAACAAACTCCTGTTGAAGCAGAAGATGCCTCATTTACACTCAGAAAATAATATAGTCAGACATAACGCAACCTAAGAGGGATGATGCAACACTTCTTCCTGCTTGCATGAAAAGAAGAGTTACTCTGCAAATCAATAACCCTGTCATCATCTTGGCCAAATTCATCAGTGCTGCACTCATTTTGTCCTGTTTTATAATTGTGGTGCAAATAACATGTCAAATGACCTTGCATGTTCCTGCCGGTGGTGGGATTCATTTGCTTTTTATCTTTTGGGGGGAGAAAAGGAATGACTGGAATCCAAAGTTACTCCATAAAAGCTGCACTCTGTGAGGACTGCTTAAAATTATTAAAATCCCTGGAAAGGGCTGATTTAAGGCAGTAAAACATGAGGAACCACCAATAAAGACCCGGCTGCTCTGGTTGAGTGAAGCCTCACTGACTTTTTATGAGCTGCACAAAAAGACATTACTTATTCACTTTGACAAGTAGCTGAGGCATGAGGGCACCGGAAAGACACAAACATACTATCTGATAAACAATGAGCAGTATTGTTGGGTTATTCAGTGTTATGACACACCGCCGGACTTTTGGAAACAAAGACAAAATAGTGAATACAGGAAAAAGAAGTTGAAAAGGGAGGCAGGCATGTTCAGTAGGTTATATGTACTACTAACGCACTTAGTTTGATAAATTAAAACCAGTGTTCACTCATAAAACATCTGCAAAAAATTTGCGGTACACAGCTACAAATACAACCATACATGTTCTAGTGAACTTTGGCGTGAGTTTTCGCTTTGGTCTAAGGTGTATTATCGATATATTATTTCTTCTTTTATATTTATAAAATACATATTTTATCAAGATTTTGGCAATTTCCTTTTTTCCTTCTTATTATTTTAACAGCTTTTAAAACAGGTTTTAACAAGGCAGACCCTTCTACCACACATCCTAATTGTATTGTTGTACGAGGGAATTTGACTAATTGTTCCTTCATGTAAGAGTTTAAGAAACGCAAGTACTGTAGATCTAGTATCTAGTCTTTTCCAAAACTTTCATTAACACAAAGTATTGACTAAAAAGTTTTTTGTATTAGATGTTAGAAAATAGTAATAAAAAATCACCATGCTTTCCCGAAGCTTAACATCTTCTACTTGAATACAAACCACATACAGTAAACACAGTATTTAAATTACAGTATATAAACAGCAAACTCAGCAAAAACATGGAACTCCTCACTTTTTAGAAGCTGAAAATGACATACAATAAAACACTAACCAGTTATCTCTCTCTGTGGATGAACTAATTGAGTGATTGCTTTAGCACTAGTCATGTGATGCTTCTCCTAAACAAAGGCTCCTAAAGGTATTGATTTGCGAGAACCTACTTTAACAGAATATTATTGTGCAAGATGTTTAATTGGTTTACAATCTGAATGCAGGAGAGGACTGCATTGTGATTCTCTGAATTACCTGGAGGGCACAATTCATCATCCGGATGATGTAGTCAAACTGTTGGTGGTCCAGGATGGCGCGATTTTGCTGGACGTGAAGACTCAGTTCCTCGGTCAGACACTGCCGAGCTGCTTTGCCTTTCAGGGCACGCAGTGCAGCTGGCAGAGACTGTTAATAGAAAGACTTATTTAAAGAGTGTTTCTGTCAAGGAAAAAAAACACTTCTAAATACAGTGGCTGTCCTTGAGATGACATTCAGCATGTAAGTCAATCTCACTGCTGGAATGGTCTGCATTTAAATCATATAATCAATCTTTTAAATGATAAATATAAATTGTCACTGTGTGTGTATTTCCTGATACATCTACAGATATTTTATAACACAGGTTCTTTATAGTCATTTTAATGTTCATTAATGAGAAATGTGTCTTGAGTGAGACGGACTATAATTATATTGAATCAATGCTTACATTGACACTCTGTACTGACACAGCACTTCCAGCAACTGCGACCTGGCATATTCACACTAAGCATTTGGCAGAGTAGGATTTACAAGCCAACGGAGAATTCAGAGGATGAATGCCATGCATTCTTACCATACATTTGCAATGACTGAGATTATATAGCTGCTATATGAAGCCAGTAATTTACATCAAATAACTGGCTAACACCTATGATGCATATTGGGCAGAAAAACTCACATACTCTACGCTTGATGAAGAAATAAGGTGAGCAGGCATCTATTGTAAATCGCTTTTAGATGCAAACTCAAGTTTGAAGAAGTGAAAGTTATGATATTGCTCAGCAAAGATAGCAAGATAACAGATTCAGAGACTGCAGTGTCTGTGTGCCAGCTGGGAGATATTAGGATGATGAAGGTGTGGAAAGATATACAGCTCCGGCTCAGACTGCTGGGTTTGTATAACACAAAGGTCAGACGCCTGTAGCCAATTAGCCTGTTAAGAGAATCACCTTTTCAGTCTCCAGGATCTTGTTGTCAAATATGAAGGAAATGCAGTTCCTCACCACCTCCAGTCTACGAGCGCTGTTAAACACGGAACCGCTCTTACTCATGATGGACACTGGACAACAAAAAGGGAGAAAGTTAGATGAGGAATCACTGCCCATGAAAAATATACCTACTAAAATCATTTTCCATTTTTATGATTTAAAAACTGTAGATGCTAAACACTGCTTGTGTGTGTTATATGTAAACAACTGAGTTCCTACAGGTTTCAAGTCCAATTTAAGTATTTTTAAGACCATTTATATAAAACGTATATAAAACAAAAAAGTTAATTTATATTTTAAATAAAAGCGTACAACCTCAATATAAAATGTTTTTTCACCAAAACCTCACCTGTAGTAGTTAGGGCATTGTGAATATCATGTACTGTCATTTTGTTTATATTTGGTGAACATTTGTCATCTATTAATTCATAATGAAACAGGTTCATGTACATACTGCACACATTTTAAGACCAAAATATCAAAATTCAAGACTTTTTTTTAAGTCTTTTTAAGGTTTTATTTCCAAATTCATAAATTCACTGCTATTAAGACCCAACAGGAGCCATGTACACATTACATGCAGTCTTTTGATATTTATATTGATATTTAAAACAATTTAGGGTAATATGGGAGTTCATAAAATTTGCCATACCAACAGGTGGTCCAGCAGGTACAATACACTTCTTCTCAGGCCTTGTGGAGGGAGGGACGCTGCTTTGCTTTGCCACACCTTCCTGCAGCAGCTTCTCCACCTTCTCATCATCCAGCAGGGGGAAGGGGACCTGGTGAACCCGCAGATGGGATCCCTCTGATGGCCGAGGCACTTTCTGGAATGCCATGTGGGGGTTCGGATTCTCCTACAGTGCACCCAACCATAGAACAATGTGTATTATTAGAATAGAATAGAATACAGTTGTATACAAAATATATACAGCAGAAAAAAAGAATAAAGAAGTTAGGACTTTTATCTGTACACAAATACAACAATGAAAGTCTTACATTTCTGTATAACTGCTCAGAGAGCTCCCTGATGTGCTTCAGCAACTTGGTGGGGCTGATCTCCTCTTCCTTAAAGCTCTCAATGTCTAAGGCCACCAGCTACAATACACACAGAATAAAACAAAGAATGCAGTAAAATTCTTTATAGATGTACAGTATTCCTTATCACACAGATTGCATATCTTCCAGATGTGACATGTCCACTTCAGTGTAAAAGGAATGTTGGTGTAAAATGTCTCCACTTATAGTTGATGACATGTAGTGAAGTTTCAGTTTTAAGTAGAGCATCATGGTGCAGTACCTCATCAAAGAGATCGCAGGCTCGGTAAGGCGGACCTCTCTCTGAGACAAAGCCAGCGAAGGCCATGCCATCCAAAACCTTGGTTAGGAAATCATTCTCAATGAGGCCTCGCTGGCCTAGAAAGGCAGTCTGGATAATGTCAGAATTAGTACAGTTACAATCCTACACAGACACAGATGGGAGCAATGTAATCCTGTTCATATGGATATGCTGTAGACTGAAAGCAAACATAGTTACCACAGCCACTTTTAGAATATGATTACAAAATCTTCCAAAATGTCTCTTTACATGTTGTAATTTAAGGATAGGTTCTTCAGCATGTACAAAAAAGGAAATATATGACTACATGCAAATGAATTTAATTTACTTTACGCATAATTATTTGTGTTTGGGGGTAGAAGAGAAAAAAAAACAGTTCACTCAAGCCTTCCTACTCAGCGATTCCAGGCAAATTGTTTATAATAGAATCCATGTGGGGTACTTTGAGGATGATGTGCTGAATGGTTACCACGGAGACACCACAGACACGAACAAACAAAACCCCGGCACAAAACAAAAATGTAAACCTAATAAGTTTCATATGGCCCGTTGCCGGGCTTTGCCCAAGGTTAGAGGACTGTGTCCGAGGCTTACATAAACAAAAGGATCGCAACACGGAACAGTCATGGAGCTGCTACAACACATTTAAAACAACATGCATATACTCCTATAAACACTAAAAACACATACTCTATTTACATTACATTTATATATTGTATTCTTCTTTTTAAGATTATTTTTTGGGCATTTTGTGCCTTCATTTATACTTGAAAGTAGAGAGAAAGGAAAGGGGGAGTGTAGGAGAATGGGCCAGCCAGGATTCTAAGCAAGGACTCGCTGCTCAAGGCATGTTTGGTCATGTGGTGTGTCCCCTAACCACCCTTTTAGACACCACGCAAAAACATTCTTGGTTGAGCAGCACTTGCTAAAGTAGTTTAATCTAGGGTCATATAATGGAAAATTTGGTTTTTCAAAACTATTGAATTCAGTACTAGGAATTTCTTACCTTGTGAAAGTGAATGACAGGTTCAGAATGAATGCGGATGAGCTGCAGGCAAGACCTGTAGCCCTGGAAAAGTTGTGCAAAGAGCCGGAGAAAGACAGTCCTCACCTCCTTGTCCTGAAAACACACCCACACGCACAGATACACAAAGACTCAACAAACAGCTATGCCATGATGTCAATCGAAGAAGTTAATTATGCAAAAGGCATGTTTTATTTGTCTTTTCGGTAATTCCTTTACCGTCAGTTAGACCTATTTCCCAAAACTAACCTTAGGGGATACGGGACTGTTTCTGTTGAAAACAATCCTCCCACATGAGGAGTACATGGTTCACTACTCACAGTACATTCAGACATCCAGAGGAGTAATGGTGATAGCGATAGCGCTGCTGACTTACCAACAACTTCAGGTTGGAGGGTGCAGTGCGAGGTGGAGGGAACGCATTGTCTGCTATCTCCAGATCAGGGTGCAAAACCTAAGATAAAGAAAGCAACAGATGCTCTTATCCATTGAATCTTTGCAACAGCAACATTATGTGGACATTCCAACTGCATCATGACATGTAACCAGATCATACTAATGTCATCATAGCTTATTTACAGATAACAATCCAAGAATTACTACAGAAATGTATACACAGATGCTAAAGAAGCTATTTTTGCTTGCTCACTTCAAATGTTTTCATGTGTGGGTGTGTTTGATTTTTTACCAGAGACAGAGCAGTCTGGGTTTGGTGTAGCAGAGGTTCAGGGAGCAGGGACAAATGGATGCACTCAGGTATTTTTATTGTTCCTCCATCCAGATCAGCAATAATAACATCCAACTGGTGAAAACACATAAAACACTGACAGGTCAAGTGGTTTCTTCAGCTGGCGGGAAATGAGTAATAACACATATGCAAAGGTTGGCTGAAAACCAGCTTGAATTAACATTTTTAAACCGCAGATTACTTTAACTTTGTGAGTAAGACAACCTCCTGAACCGAAAGTGCTTGTGAAATTAAAACTCCCTATTGAGTGGAAAGAACAAGTTCTAATCTATTACGACACATACTTGTGTATTGGGATATCAATCAAATACTGGAGTCTAAAAGACTGCGATATTTGTCAATAATTGTAGTTTAAAAAAAAAAATTCCAAGTTATGAATGCACGTGAGATATTGAAAGTTGCCTGTGACACATTTGTACTCACCAGATCCTGGATTTCACTCTGAAACATGGAGTGCACTCCGATGATGAAGGGAGTGGGTGAGCTCAGCACCTCCAGCAACCGTGATGGCAGAATCGGGATGTATGGATAACTAAACATAGATAAGAATATGTCAGTGTAAACATATATACATGTATAACAAAATGAGGGAGCCGACAAGGAAGAATTACACATTTAGCAGTAACAGAAAGGCCAAAATATATGCAGCTGAAAAAATTATGAAACACTGAATTATGAAACTCAAAAAACTTACATTAACTGCCAAGACAGCAGGAAGTAGTAACAGGACATAGCACACAGATGGTGTTCAAAATGTTGCAATAATATCTTTATTATTCCTTATCCTCATATATATATATATATATATATATATATATATATATATATATATATATATATATATATATATATATATATATATATATATATATATATATATATATATATATATATATATATATATATATATATATATATATTTATATTTATTAGGGGTTGGACTTGATTAAAAAAATAATCTAATGAATTACAGGTTTTTTGTAATATTTGCCCCAAAAGCAACATTTATTATATGTAAATGAATTTTAGTCGCTGTCTGTTGCACATTTCCTCACCCTTTATCTTCAACCACTGATAGTGGTCTACAGTCATGGGAAATTTATCTCAAATTAATTTATTTCCAATGTCCAATGACTTATATAAAATACCAAATAAATGCTGGGTTTCAATTAACCGTGAGGTCCCCTTTAAACAGTGTAGGTGTATATTTTGATAAATAACCACTCGTTCCAAATAAAAGCAAAGTCTAGGTATTTCATTATTAATTTATTATTTTATTTTCTAACATGTCATTTGACTGTGACTCAGCTAAATGTGACTTATATTGCAGAATTGTAGGTAGTTTTGAGCAAATCATGTTGCAGAATGCAATTTATATAGGTAAAGACCTGTGATGTGGAAACACACACAGCCTTTGCTTAAAACGTGTTTGAGCTTTTTTATTACACAAAGATTATTATTCTGGGCAGAGAATTTTCATACATTTAAAAATATTCCTTTTTTCACAAGGTAGACAGTGACAGATGAATTTGTTTTAAAAAAGGAAAGATATTAATCAATATTCAAGTGAAATGCATTTCTGAAAATATAGTGACTGAAAAAACTATAACCCATTCAAGTGACTAGATACACAAGGTCACATTTGGTGATCTTAAATGGTAATAGATAGCCATTTCTAGACCATGGAAGATAAACACCAGCCAAGGTGTTAAGTGGAAAGCCACATGAGAATCGGTCTCGCTGCTGGGGTCAAACAAATACCTACCTGTATTTAAGGGGAAACATAAGGGCTTCCAGGGCGCGACTCGCCTCCCCGAGCCTCTGGTAACTGGTGGAGTGGAACAAAACCTTGTGTTCCGTCAGGACCGCACAACACAGGCTTAGAACATTTTGGATTCCTGTAGTGAGAAAACAGAGAATAAAAACTAATGTGTTGGAATGTGACTGCCACATTGTTCCAGATCATTTATCAAACATCCATGGCTATTTGTGGGGGATTTCAAAACCTCAAACACAGAGTAGAATGAGCAATAGCTTTCATGACAGCTTCAAGACAACATAAATTCAGACAATATTCTGTGGGATTTTTACTATACTCAGTCATTTTCTACACCCGCTTATTCCTCACTAGGGTCAGGGGGTCTGCTGGAGGCAATTAAGGAAACACCCGAGACAGGTCGCTAGCCTATCGTAGGACACACACCATTCACTCACACACTCATACCTGTGGGAGGAAGTCGGAGAACCTGGAGAAAACCCACACAGACACAGGGAGGACATGCAAACTCCACACAGCAATATCATAATATAGATATAATATAGAAGGTTGTAGTGCTTTGAATGGTTTTACTACTAGTCTCGTTTTGAAAATCTGCCTGTCAGTTTTGTACAAAATGCTGCATGACTCTACAATCTGTGGAATTAATTATAAATCTACCCTGAGTTTTGTCAGTTCTTTAATGAGGAAGAAGTCTGAGACTATCATTTATTTTAAAGGATATTTTAGCCCCACATGCTACCTTTCTGTTTTCTAACATAATGAACTGAATCTGGACTGGAAAAAGAACAATGACTAAAACAATTTTTGCATTTAACTAACTTTCTAAAAAAAATGTTCTTTTACTCTTGAAACACTATACAAATTAATTTAATTTGTCACAATTTGAGGTTTAATCGTAATATGAAATTCCAATTCCAGCAGATGCCAAATACAATTTAGAACCACTGCATATACTGTGAAAGTTGTGCACAGCTATATTAAGCCATATAAACTGCTGGCACACGATAACATAATTAAAAAAACATTTCCTCAAATGAATGGGATTTATATTAAACATGGGATATAAACCTATGGGAAAACTCATCTTGGAAAAACAAAGGAAATTACACGCTCTGATACAGTATAAATAATATTTGAAATACCAATGTGACAATCTGGAAGAATTCTAAGTTTACAGTTCCTGTTGTTGTTTCCTATCAAGCGACTGACAGACTAATTCATCATACATTGGAATGATAAAGAGAGGAACACTGGCAGACTGTCTGCACCACTGGGGGCGCTGAGTCTGGATGTTTGGCTGCCTGAGTGAAGCACTTGAGTGATAAACAGGAAATAGAAAGTTTAGGTAAAATGCAATGAAACACTATTTTGTTAGGACCTTTTTTTTCTATCAAAAGAGCTGCAAACTAGAAAGCCTTTATCATCTCCACAAAAGCCGGTGATGCTACAGTGACATAATCAGACATTTCCGAGCCCAAAATAAAAAGTGTCTGCAACCGCTCCAGACAACAGAAGAGACAAAGGCAACAAACAACAAACAACAGGGGCTGTTGATGGCTGTTTTTATCTCGCCCTGGTGGGGGATGTACTTCCTGTGCAGAGTGACATGCTCAACACACATTCCTCTCTGATGACTCCGGTGACCTGCGCACAGAAACCGATGTGCCGACCTGCCGGCTACTTGCTAATCCTTATATGGGCAACAGGACGAACTAATAAGTGGAAACGATGCACTTGTTCTTGGCTTACGTGGAGTTGATCAGGTGACTACAGACCTTTGCCTTTCTGTCGGCATGTAGAGAAAAAATGATTAACTCTGTCAACACTTTAGGTCACTTTTACTCTTCCTGCCCTGACTCTCATTGATCCTGCTACACAACTAAAGAACAAAAGTTAGATAAAATCCTCAGCCAGTTATTAACAATCTGCTACAGATGACAACACACAGCTGCACTTTTTGAATTTTACGGTCAGAAGATTGACTGAGCAATTAAAAGGTCCATGGTTGTGATGTCAAAACTATAGCTTCACAGACCCCCAGGAAATCCCAGCACAATCACCTAACAGAACAGAATCTGGGCCTAAAACTTTATAAACACATAACAGTAACATGACCAGGTTGTTACACTATATAGAAAAAGTATGAAGTAAGAGATTAATCATAAGTCCAGTTTTATTCGGCCTATCAACACAATTTTAAAAATGATATGTAGATTGAGATCCACACTTTCAACATAAATTGTAGCCTTTTTCTTACAATAACAGTACTTGCATGTCTCTCCTTATCTCAACGTATATCCCTGTCTTACTCAATATACAATTTCTCTGTTTAGATGTAACAGTCCAACACACCCTAGTTTTGCCGAACATAAAAAGTCAACTTAAGCTTCCATTTTTCTATTAGAATACATTATTTCTATGGGCACTGCACTAGTCTCTACAAAAATACAAATTTGGTTGTGGAGGCTGAACACATACAGCATCATATCAGTTACTAATAAACAATGACTAGTATGTAACTCAGATCTCAAATGACATGTAACTGTGACTTCAAATAACTGGACTGTAACTAAAGCAAGTAAGACTTCAGAAAAAACTAACATTACACATATTGCATAACTTGACATGACATTAACTAGACAACATAATTTCCAGAAACTAAGAACAATGACACATACTCAGGCTCTTTTCCAACACACAACCAACGGCATTTCATGTTCTGCACTGATTAATGAAACCAGACTGATGGCGACAGACCATGGTAGGATATTACAGTTTGTCAAGATTGCTTTGTTTTGTGTGTGCAGATTGGTTACAAATAGATGCCTTCCACATGACCCTGATCACAAATATACGCTGTAAGTACCCACTATGTGCACTCTGTCCAAACAAACAGAGAATGGTGTTAATACACTGAAGAAACAAAATCCACTCTGATTTGAAGCACATTCTTCTCATCAAATGAGGTTAGATGAAGGCCAATTTTCCATTACAAATACAATTTCTAAATCCACATCTCACAGATGTAGATAGAAATATAATATAAATATATAGGCGGATTTATAAATTATTCCAAATTGTCATTTTCAGAAGCTAAGAAAAGTTAAAGATCTAAACACAGTTGAACTGCTGCATATATACCTCAATGCAAATCAGGCACAATGAATCTTTAACAAAGCACATATTGCCTGTTGTGTGAACACAGAAACATGAAACCAGCGAAGTGCATCAAATCTTCATCATGTGCTTGTTCTAGCCGAGACAAATTTACAGAAATGCTGATGGGACAAATGAAAACCACCTAATCTTGCCTCACACACATTCAGTGTAAAATTAATCCAAGTTCTTAATGGCTTGTTGCAAAAGTCTCCTGATTGTTCAAGTCCAACAGCAATCTAGTTTAGCATCATGTGATTTCCAAAGTAAAATAGAGCCTCAAAAATATAATAAGGATCAGGACTACATGAATGTAAAATACGTTACACACATTAAGCTGCTTAATTGAACCAGCTAAAATGATGATGGTAATATGAATAAAACAATGATGGTTTTGCATGTTCAATGTTAGCTAAAGCCCTCTATAAATCTTCAAGATAAAAATCATCCTGTCTCTTTAATCACTAGTTAATAGTTGTCAAAGTGCCGGGACCCACCTAGCTGTTGAAAGAGTAGAGCAACACTCTTGCATGTGACAGGCAAAGTGTCATTCAGAGGTGTCTGGATGAGCTGCCTGTCTCCTGCTCCCAGGCTAAATAGCTTCTGTAATGAAAAAAAAAACAACAACAAAAAACAGAAAAGATCAGAAACCAGTAAGGGAAACTTTTTGATATAAATGAACATCCGATCAAATCACATCTTTGCTAAATGAGTTTGCACAATGCAGATTAAGCCCATCACCACCAGTGTGTTTCACAGTAGACTGACTTTTTGGCTGGATGCGAGACTACTCTATACATTCCAAATTTCGGGAGGTATATTGGAGCATATTTAGGCAGTAAAAATGCCCCATCGGTCAGTTCTGGAGTTTTTGAGTGGCTTTGTCTTTCTTCTTTTCTCCACTTGTGCTAGCTGGTTCAAATCAGGACTCCTGCTTGTCCATTCTTCTGCTTCCAGATAGAAATTTGGCTACTTAACTGCCTGTACAAATATTAAAGCTTAATAAATTGACAAATAACTGTCCTCCACAGTGGAAATGTAACAGCTTTTGCCTGTTGTAAAATCGCTGCAGAGCAAATGGATCAAATTCTGGTAGTGAAACAATTCGTTTCATAGGGCTTGTGTGACATTCTAAACAATTAATCCACCATTTTACAGCCGCGAAAGTAACGGAACTCGGCTAGCACGGTCTATGACGTAAGCATGTGTGGACAATGTTGCTGTAACCACCAGAAGGGAGAGAAAAAGGTTCCACACAACAGATTTAGAATGTAGAAAACAATACTTCTACAGTTACATTAACAATCGGAGATCTCCACTCATAGAATTCTTGACATACCTGTATGTTTAACTACGTGATATTTTGACTAATGTTCCTGTGCTACTGCTGTGGATTTGCCTAAAGGCAGGCTTGTTTTAAAGGGCATCCTGCTGAGGAACAGGGAACATACCAAGTTCTACCCTCTTACGACACATAAACAACTATTTAAAACAAATTCACAATTTGGTGAGGACTTTTCCACAGTGGCAGTCGTAAAGATATACAGTCATTTGCCTCCAGGATTTTTTTAAGTGTAGTAGAATGAATCTGGTATTTTGCCATCAAATGGAATGTTTTAATACTGTATGTATCCCTCTAAATGGCTATAAACAAAGTTTAATAACTATGCTCCACTATAGGCTGTGGTTAGATTAGAGTGACATTGGATATCTTCAGAAAATTACGGCCTGTGGCTGTTCAACAATCTTTGACACCATTTGAACAAGGCGTTGTACATAGCTGTAGAGGCAGAGAGGATCTGTAAAAGACTACAGTGGTTTGAGCATGCTTTGCCTTAGTTAAGACTTACCTGGGATCCACCAGCAACAGGAACCTGGAATATGAAGAGATTGGCCACGAGACCCTCTAAAGGGAAATTCAGGCTGTCGATGTACACAGTGTAGATTAGACCCAAGCAACCCTGGTAGGAAAAGTGAAATACAACTTATTATAAAATGGAGACAAATTGTATATACTGTAATCTGCAATAGTACTGTAGATTAAACTATCACTAAAGAAATTGCAAACTGGTTAAGTTCACTAATATTTTAATGTTTGACTCATCTGTGACATTTAGATTTAATCGTTCTATTTATTATCAAAGTGTGCCCTAAAACGAGCAGAGAACCTGTTGGGATGGATAGTATGACAGTGAGTCTGCAGCAACAATATACTAGGCAGTGATGAAAAGATCAGAAGTGCTTATCTCTCAAAATTTAATCATATAGTGTCTTATTACCCGGAATATTTCGGGATAATCCAGCCTGGACACGAGAATGAGACTTTTTGGTGCAAAGACTTGAGCTGGTTGGATCAGGCCATCCTCTGCTGCCTCTTCATCTTCATCTTCATCTCCATCAGCCTCAATACTTTTTGATCCCTGAAACATTGAAAAAAGAAGCTATTTCAGTTGAAGAGTTCAACACTGTGCTATAAACTGAACTGTAGTGCAGAGCATTGCCAGAACCACTGAGCTCCTGCTTTAGCCGGTAAATTCATTTTGTGCCTCATCACGTTTTATAGGCTGTGTCCAGCACGTTTTCCAAAGGAAAAAAACGTATGTGATGATGTATAACAATGAGAAATTTTGTTACATTACTTTGTTAATTGCATTGCTTGGAAATATATTTTATTATTATATTTTTTTCTTATTCATACCAAACAAAAATAGACTCAGACTAATTATATTAGACAAAGTCATAGATAACCCAAACATATTTAAACCCTTCTCTTATTTCCAAAGAGGAGACACTGATTTATTTAGGTTTGGGCTCTTAATTATCTCCTTTCACAATAAGTCTCCCATTAACATAGTTCCTCATCCCACTAGATATCCTAAAATTCCAATGAAATAATAAAAGATCTCACCCACACAAAGGCAAAGATGGATTTGGAATAGATTTCCTTAGAGAGAAACCAAAATGAGTTTAAAAGATGAAGCTGCTCCCCTCCAAGAGTCTCATACTAACATAGCAAATGCAAAATAGAAATACCAGTGATGATGCTAAATACAATAACAACTTAATAATAATATGCTGCTCGAAAATAATTACCAAACTTTATTATTTCCAATTAGCCTTAATTATTATATATACCTTATACATTGAATTTGTGATGTTACACACATACTGTACTGTATGTGCACATTATATATCCAAAAATTACTATGAAACATATTAAAAATTTAAATTAATTAAATTAAAAATCGTTTGGATTATTGATATGTGTAATAAAATAGGAAAAAAAAGTAATGATGTGGAAAAACAAACAGATAAATTACTTCAGATATGACACATTAACTTACTGCCTTGCTATTTTTTGCTATCTGCTTCACAACAAGCTTGTTGTGCAAGCCACGGTGTCAGTCTGGATCTAATTGTCTCCATCGTAGATGGTCCATCAGGACACTGATAAACCAACCCCTCAGTGCTCATTCCTAACTAAAGCCCTTATCACAATCTGGTATATTTCTCCAGGCAGAGAAAACATTGCCGTAAGTGCTTAAATATCCTGGGACTGAGGAGTATGGGATCAAAATATCCCATTCAGATGGGGGGAACATTTCACCATTATTCTTAGGATTTGGTTCAATTATTAGACAAAATACATTCCTCCACCGTCTGTTTGGACTCTCACTGGAATCCAATTGGGTAGATAAGGAAGTCAGTTTAAAAAGTAAAGATTGTTAAAACACACTCACGTTTTCAAGAAGATCTTCATTGCCATATCCAGGAATGTGTGTTTGTTTTGCAGTAACGTGATATCTGGACAGGGCCAAATATAGCCTAGGCTCTTTAGAAACACAAGGCTGACAAAAAGGTAAAGAGGTATTTTCCAAGAGGAATAGTATCATTCAAGTTTAATTTACACTAATCATACAAACATCCATGTTTCCTGGAAAAAATGTATTTTTAGAACATATAAACATCTCAGTTATTACCTCTGCAAAGGAGGTTATGTTTTCGCCAGGGTTTGTCTGTCGGCAAGATAACTCAAAAAGTTCTAGATGGATTTTCGTCAAACTTTCATCAAATGTTGAGAATGGTACCATGAACAGATTATTAAGTTTTGGTTAATGATATGGAAGAAATCTTGGTTTCTGAATTGCTTTACATGTTTTATTGTTTGGTAACATTGCTGTAAATGGACTTTCAAACAGGCACTCATTTGGGGACACTGGGTGGTGATATCTTGCACCTGCATAGCTTGGCAGTATGCTTGGAAGAGGTTTACGTTTTCAGAGTGCTGTATAGTTGTAAACCGTTCTAGATAAGACTCTCAATTAAATAGCTTAAACTTAAAAAAAAAAAAAAAACAGTAACAGATTTGATCTCTTCCTGATAAATTCATGTTTTGCATCAGGTCATATTTTATTTTGTTTTGTAGTATGCATAGCACAGACTGGTGGATAGCTTGTGTTGCAAATGTTACAATTGGCTCTGATTGAGAATATAAATTTCAGTTTTGAATTCAGCCTCAAATAAGGGTCATAACCAACGCTATTGTGACAGGCTGGACTGTCACTATTTTGCATAACTTCCCTCTAGTGTAGATGAGATATAAACATGACAATATAAACATTAAATGTAGTACGGTCTCCAGCCTGCACTAATAGCTTTGTCAGTGCCCACTGGACAACAGTAAATAAAGACAGTGCCTAAAAAACATCAGAATCCATAATCAAGTCTCAATTTGTTACAGACAATTTGTATTCTCTCCACTGAACTGAGGGGTAGTGAGTACAGAAACAGACAAATGAGGATTAATGTTTCAATGCTGTTTTTTTTTTTTTTTCATAGCTGAAGGACCTTAGCAACCACTGGCAAGAAATGAAAGTCAGTCGGTCTGTCACTAAGTTCCTTTGAAAAGACCCCATAACAGTTAACACCAGGGCTATTTTTAGGTATTTACTCTCTTTAATGTAGCAATTTGCCCTAAATCCTTCCTGATGCTTTTGAAGCACTGCAGAGAAATGTGCCCAGTTGCGTAAACACAGTTGTGCTGTGTAATTATGGCCCAATTCCCACTATAAGCTGAAATTCTAAAGTACAGGAAGACATTTACCATTATTGATTGTGAGCATTCCAATGAAGTGACTCTTTTTTCCCATACACGGCTGCTCCGTAAGTTTAACTTGAACTTGTTATTGCTGCTTTAACTAGAATTTGATTGACCACATGTGAGCGGATGTGTATTCACAATGGACAGAGGGACAGGAGTCATTTAAGGCCTCTAACAGTACAAAAGCAAACACAGTGAAACAATTTGCCTGGTATTCTGTGGGCTTTTGGCAGGGTCACTCATAAGTGGGATCATTCATAAATATAAAAATGATCCCATCCTAACATATCTGTTGTAATCAATAATTTATGGGGCTTGTAAAGATTTATGCCGTGACCGGTTGAAGGGTCTAAAGGGGAGCACAGGTCTACGCTCAGTGTCTCCCAACCAGCACGCAATTCATAAGGCTGGATCCAAGGGGGCTTTTGTTTTCTGCTAATGCCTTAAATTCTGGAAGACATCACACACGCAACAGACATTCCTGAAAGTTGCAGTACAAAAGAAAAAGCGAAAAAAACAATAGGGCTAAAATGGAAAACAGAAAAAGAGTTGTCCAACCAAGATGTACCTGATGACTTTGATCTTATAACTAGCCCCTTATGAGGAGGAGCAAATACATATTCAAGATTAATGAGGCTAGTGTAGCAAATTCATAGTGGGAAGCACTGATGACAGGTACATAAGCAGGTCACATATTCTTCTTCTGGCCTGGGCAGATGGTATTGTTATATATCCATCATATGCAATATTTTAACAATATTGTTTGTTTATTTATTTGTATTTACCTTTTTTTTTAAATTTTCTGTCCTGTTGTGTGACCGAGCTTCATTTTACTGCTTTGCTTTCCAATATACCCTGGTGTGTGGTAATATAAAACTTTATGGAGAGGCAGTGTTCACTTTTTATGCTCTGCATATCTGGAAAAAAATTCCCTGAAAACTTCAAAGAACTTTCAGTTCTTTGAACTCAAGGCTACAAAGAAAATAAATCAAACATAAAATATAAAAATACAGTTATATAATTTATACAACCCCAAGCGGTCAGATGTCCGCACGTCTACAGCCAGGTCCTGCTCGAGGTTTATCCTGTTTGTAACTTGTAGATATTGTAAAGAATATAGCCTAGACCTGCTTTATTTAAAATGTGTCATTAACCACTTAAGCCCCTATTTTTCAGTTTTTCAGCTTTAAATGATAATTAATTTTGAATACCTCTAAAACAACAAAGATTTTGTACTTAAACATGGTATCAAAAGAAATCTACAACATGTGAGTTGACTACAGATGTGTCAGAATTGGACAGAGCAAATACAGCTAGAATAATGCAGATAGTCAATCAGTCAATCAAAATAAATATCAAAATAGTTGCTAGTTGCAGCCCTACTACTGATATTATATTAAACAATTTATTGTTTTGATGATGTGGATATTGACGATATATTGATATTGTAATGGTAACAATGTATTTTAGTAGTAGATAAAATTACTTTATTTACTGTTGTAAATGAGGTTTTCTCATGCGATCTAACACTCAATGTTATATATCAGCTTTTTTTTTATTTTAACTGGTTAAAAAACTTTGTTATGATTCGGTGCAATACATTTAAAATTTAATTTTTCTCCTGTGATAATACTGTATTGCATTGGGCTGGAGTGGAATATATCATTTTAGATATCTTCTTCTCTTCTTATGGACTTCATTTAGAGCTCCTATTTATCTTACAGCACATTTAAGTGCTCATTTGCACAAATATCATAAAGGGCATGTTTTTCAGGACCACTTAGCTTGGCCTGTGTGTGTGTGTGTGTGTGTGTGTGTGTGTGTGTGTGTGTGTGTGTGTGTGTGTGTGTGTGTGTGTGTGTGTGTGTGTGCGTGTGTGTGTGTGTGTGTTTATGCAATCTTACCTGCAAATTGACCTCTGCCTCATAGAAAGTAAGGCAGGAGCAGTAGTGTCTGTCTGAATCAATATCTGTCAGCACAACAGTGAAGAAGGTGGGTGCTCTCCTCTCCCGATACAGCCTCCAACCTCCAGGCTGGCAGAACTGCAAAGATGTTTAATAAAAGACCATTAGTGAGAATGTCAATGAAAATATCATAGAAAATAATCTAGACAGCATAACCATATACATATATAAAGTGATGCAGAAGCAACAAGATACTGTTTTGTAGCATCACGTCCCAGAGTGGACACATGCATCTGGTGCTTTAAGTTGAATCATCAAATGAACTTTTCAGGATATGTTGAAATTCTTAAGAGCTAAATAGTTATTATGCTGACTGAGACTTTCTGCTAGCAACCCATTGAACCCCCAAATGGCCAGTCTATTCCTTTGTTGGTATTAATTGTTCTTATTATGATAAGATAAAGTAGAGCAATATGCAACTGCAACAACCACATGGTATAAGAGCATAACTACCCCCACAAGGACTTATCCTGTCTATTCCTAATGCCCCCATGGAGAGAACAGACAGGATATCCTGTTTCAGTGCAGCAGTTGCGTTTGCTCATCAGAGAAGGAAGTGGCATGTTTGGTATTTATTTTTTCTTGAAAGTCATCAGACAAGGTGCCAGAACAAACTGCCTTCCCTCATTAAATATCTGGTATAGGGCTGCACCTAACTTTTTTTTCAAAATTTTTTTCAACCAATTATTGATTAATAGATTACTCTATTGATTATATCTTGGTCACTTTATCTATGTTTTATTACTTGACAAAATGTAATTTAAAAAAAAATGTCATTCATATTTTAATATGTTATTCAATCATCCTAAACACTAAGTATGCACTGCAAGTCATCGTTCTGGTCTTAACTGGTAATCTGTCTTTTACAGTCCCATATTAATTCTCTCCACAATAAAAATGAATGCAGTGTAATACATTTAGCAATCCAACAGCAAAATAAATGAAACTGGAATGAAAATGTAAATTTCAAGTCACTTTTAATAATCTCAAATCTACCAGATTACATTATCTGTGACCCAACAGTGCCTATGTCTAGTGTGTACTACACCTTTTATACTGGCTAAATCAGTGATTTTTTTTTCATTTGTAACCCCTCCGCTCATCTCTTCTACCTGTGAAACCCTTTTTACTCTGCCTGACGAGTATAATCCATCAAAGGGCAAATGAATATCTCCCATACTGTCAGCTGTCAACACGTAGGGTAACACAAATAGACAGGCATTCAGGTACCTCAGCCAATCGGAGACCTAAATTGAGCCAATGAGCAGCTACAGTAATGTACTGTAATACAGTAAGGTAGGCAGAGAGTGCTCCGGCAGGCTACTGCTAAAAGCTATGATGATGTGAAGAAGTTAAACCGCTTGTTCTGATTTAAATAAACTGTGTCAGTCCGTGGTTTGTTTGACAACGGTTGGACATGATATGTAGTTTTATGGTGTTTCACGGACTGGTGGCGTTAACAGGTGTGTGTTGTCATTTGCGTGTGTATGTGAAATGCTACTAGCAATGTGTGCAGCTGTGTGTATACGGACAAAAGTAAACATTGGGGGATTAATTGTGGGTCACGCAAACACATAGCATGTCAGCAGTGCTGTCTTGCTCTCATAACCGTCTTGAGAAATCGTTGATTACGTCGACACCCCAGCCCTAGTCTGGTCCTAAGAGTGAACATCTTAACAAATAAGATGAACGGAAAAATACAGAATTTCACAGGCAACCTTGAAGACATACTAGGAATTAGGCAATGAAAATAAATGAAATTGAGGACAAAACTGAGACTGAATAACAACAATTAGATTCAAAACAATTCCTGCAATCAAATTAAGAAAACAATGTACTGTCTGATTCCAACACATTCCCTTAGCATTGGATCGTACTTAGACGGACTTGTACTTAAAAATGTTAGCCATGCTCTTCCAAAACTGTCTTGGAATAGCATATTTTACTATTTCCAAACACTCGATTTGTTTACTGAGGATTTAAGAATCACACAAATCAAACAATGACAAAACCTGAGCCATTTTTAGCAAACTGTGGGCACCGAAACTCAAAAAGAATGTTACTATAACAAAAAAGCATCTCAAAATAAATTAAACTCCTGAAGCAACAGTATGAGTCATCACCAATCCTGACACAAAACATCTGTTAAGTGTGGAAAAACAAAAGATGTTTCTGATACGGCGTTTCAGTCAACTGATATTACAGATGGACAGGGTCAGAAACGCTTGACAAAAAAAGGTCTCCATTCTACAAAAATACAAGACATATATATGTCTTGAAAAAAATAAATAATTGTAAATAATATATATATTTTTTTAAAGATTGAAAACTTGGAGGGAAGAGAGAATCCGGCCAAAATATGTGAGGCAGGCGGGCATTTGGTCAGACTCGAGTGTTTGTGTCTGCTCTCTTTCTGTTTTTGCTGGAGGCCCACTGGCCTGGCTCTGAGATGGTGTTTAGACTGCAGCTCCTCAGGGGTTACGCAGGGGATCACCGGACACATGCAGGAAGAGAGAGGAGTTTGGGTAAAGGCGGGGTGGGTGAGGGCCAAACAGATGGACTGATGGATAGATGGATCTGTGTGACAGCCAAAGACAAATTTACGGGCGTGATAGCATCTCTGTGGCGGAAAAAGAAGAGGAGTAGAGACGGAGAGAAGGAGAAGAGTCAGGGAAGTGGAACGGAGATTAAGGGAGGAAAAGGAGGGGGGTTGGCTTGCTCAACCTGGAGGTTTGGACCAGGATGCCATCATCATCCAACGGATACAATAGTTGCAGGAAATCTGTTAAACCTGCATTGTGATGTGGTGCATGTGTGTGTGTGCATGCACACACAGACAGGACTCAAGGACAAGTGCAGATAACTGTGATCCTGTTCTAAGCTATTCCAACTATGCCATTCATTGTTGTCAAAAAGAGATAAACACCTTTGGGACCACATACCTCACAAGATCACAGGAGATATAGCATCCTGTGTCTGTGTGTGTGTGTGTGTGTGTGTGTGTGTGTGGCTGTGCACGTGTGCATGTGTGTGTGCGCGTGTCTGCCTACAGGAGTGTAGAGATGTGAGGCAGAGAGCATGTGGAGAAGCAAGAAGATTAATTGACTTCCCTAATATTAAATCAGTGTTTCCTTTGAGCCGTTATCTTGGCTGTAGGTCTGCAGAAAAGACACTTGAGGGCTGGAGCAGGTTCAAAGATACTTTAGGGAGTTCAATGTTTAGTAAACTTCACTTTATTCATTGTATCCAGACAGACTACTGACATCATTTTACATACAACTTAGAACTGCCTAACCAAAAGATGAATGTCCTGGATGTTGCAGCTGGATCCAGTAAGGAGTTCATTAAGTGGCCGAAGTGAATATATACGTAAAATGCTGATTCCATTTATCTCCCATTTGCATTTTTGGTCTATGACTCGGGTGTTTACATATGGTGTTTATTTGTTTGTGAATAAACTATTTGGATTTCTGGAGGTTGAATTATGTTCTGCTTCTTTGCAACATTTGTTTTTAAGTTCTTTATGATTTAAATTTAACTATATAGACATGTTTATTTATATTTATATATTTAATCAACCAACTTGAAAAAATATGTAATTTGCAATTCAGTCAAACACACAGACACTACATTTCTAAGACTATTATTAGTCAATAGAAGGGATTATGATGTGATGCTAGAGATTAGAGACACTAATGTACAAATGACAGAGCGGGGAGAGAGAGACTGACAGACAGAGAGTCAAGTGAAAGATATACTGAACAGACACCAGCAGACTGTGCAGCGGAAAAGCTGAGATAATGACAAGTAAAAAAACTGAGTGACAGCATCAGACACAAGCTGTGCTATACAATGAGTTACAGCATTACACAAGTATCTACATGCAGTGCAACAGGTGCAAAGGTCAACACGTAGGAAACATAGCCTTTATAGAGCAGCCGACCCCCCCTCCCCTCTCCCCAAAACCACACACACACACACACACACACACACACCCACGCACACAGTAGAGGGAAAGGACATCTCCTGTTCCCAAATTAGACTTTGGTCAAGTGACAGAGGAACTCTGGGACACACTCGCTGTATTGATGTCAAAGCTGGGAAAACTGCTGCCCTCCAGCTAAGCCCTCTGCATCACATCATGTGCTGCAGCATGGCATGACTGACTCCCAACCAACTGCACTATTCATCTACTGAGTCACTGACACAGGATCTGCATGCTGACCTGCTAAGGATTGTCACAGCAGTGTTGTCGAAGAGCAGCACCAATAAAAAGTCAGTCAGTCATTTTCTATAGCCGCTTATTCCTGGCTAGAGTCACGGGACCAATAAAAAGTATAAAAAAAAACAAAACAAAAAAAAACAACACACACACACCAACACTCCAAGGCCTTGCCTGATTAAGACAGGACCACATTCTTATACTGTACTTGGGTCGGGTCACCCCAGGCCAGATATAACTGGGGCAGCAGCCATTAGAATGACTCAGGACAAGGAGACAAACAGAACAGTATCTTGTTTAGCTGAGACACGACTGAAAATAGGTTTACTGTGTTTTCATAATCAGACAAAGATTTGAGATTCCTATGATTGGGAAGAAATACAAATAGTCTTTGAAGGGTCATAAAGAATTTAAAGAGTTCCCATATCCACAAATGCGCTGAATCCCACAAATCCTTTCAGAGTGGGACTTATTTCACTGAAGTTACTCCATGTTTTCTCAGCACAGCAATAAAATGTGTGTAGACTCAACTGTCTCCTCTCTCATCAAGAATGATTTAAAAACCCCTGACACGCACACATAAAAAGACTCTGCTTTGAATAATAATTTGTCATTGAAACAAAGAAGTTCAGTTACCGAATTAGAAATGTTTAAATTCTTCAAGCTTCCATTTCACAGTTGTGCAAGTTTCATACTGCACCGCAATTTGCTTCAAAGCTAGTTGTGATTTCTCAGATTATTATACTGTACGTACACACCTTAAACTTAGATTTAACGTGAGTGCAGAGAAACATTCCTCCTTTTAACAGATGAATATGAACAGAATCTTCAAATGTCAAACTACACACATTATTCGGCACAGTGAAGATCACACATCCAAGTTAAAAATTGGATGAAACAATATCATCAACATTTTGCTTTCCTGACAAATCTCAAATGTTAAAGAGTGCAAAAGATTTGATTGACAAACACAAAAAAGATAATGCAAAATACAATAGCACTTTTCTTAAATTTACAAAATATGAATATACTAAGTATTAATACCTCTTTAACTTTTCCACATTTTTTTCTGCGTTAATCACAATCGTACATGTTATTTATTGGCATTTTATGTGATCGACCAACAAAGTACCACATTATTGTGGAGTGGAAAAGAAAATAATTTGTGGTGATTTTGTACAAATAAAAATCTGAAAAGTGTGGCATGCATATGTATTAAACCCCCCTTTGTCAATACATTGTTGAACCACCTTTTGTTGCAAAACGCACTGCACATGAACCAGAACACACCTCACACAACCATGGCTAAACTACTTCATCATCAATGGGTATTGGATACGTCATTGGGTATGTTTGAAATGATTAGCTATAACAGATGCATTTGATAGACATTACTTACAGTTTCTAGATGTGGAAAGCTCGTAGAAAATAGTGGATTTGCAGAAAAAGATAGTTGGATAAAGTATTGACTCAGGGGAGTTGAATACATATGTATGCAACACTTCAGATTTTTATTTGTAAAAAAAAAAACAACAAAAAAAATCAATAACAACAAATAACTTTGTGGTTGTAACATAACAAAAATGTGGAAAACTTCAAGTGGTATGACTACTTCTAGTATGACTACTTCTGAGATCATAAGGTCATCATCTATGCTGATGAACTGTAAACTGCACCTGGATGTAAAGAAACTGCCAAGAAAATATGGTCAGGAAAACTTAGCAACAGATGTACGTTACACTGTGTACTTCCATTATCCTCTTCCTTCCACTTTGTTCTTTCGTCATTTCTTTGGAAGAGCCACATGACAGGAAGACAACACAATGACGGCAAGCGAAGAGTGAGGTGTTGGGGGTCAGCGCGGGACTGGCCAGGGGTGAGAAGGTCAGTGGCGTGCTGCCTGCCCTGCACTCCTGCTTTATCAGGCCTGCAGGATGAGCATGAACAAAACAACCAGAGACCACTGCTCCTCACTCATCTCCTCAGCTCAAGGTCAGGGTGATGAATAGATAAAACAAAACTGTCAACAAAACGACCACAATAGAATTGTTATCCAAACACTGTTTAGCAGTTGCAGCAAGTCAATTCGATGTGCCAAAGCTGCATTGAGGTGGCATCTCCTCTCTACTCCCACTTTTCCTCTCCGCTTCCCAATACTCTTAGTTTCCCTTTGCTGATCTATTACGCAATACCAGGCACACATGGTTCAATTTAAAGGTTGATATTTTTAGATGGCTGTGATGAACTGGACCACAGTCATTTAAAAAAATGTCTAGTCAGGCAGGACAGGAAGAGTCATCTAGCAAAATTGAAAATTGTCCTGACTACATTTCAAGCTTCATAAATGCCATATGTGTAGGAAATATAACACCAGAGAGAGAAAAAAACTAGTACAAAGTTTATTTATAGCGCAAACGTAAAGAGTCATTCTTTTTACCACGAACAGCCAAACAAGCTCATGAAGACAGTTCTGTTGAATCTGCCCCCCATTTCCCCAACATCCTTTGGGAAGATTTGTTCACTTCAGGGCGAATACTTCGGTTTATTTCAAAACACAGCATAAATTAAAAGCATATGGCCAGTTCACCACATGCAACTTGAAAACAGAAATGCTTAAAGAGGCAAATAAAAAAAGACTCTTTGGAGAATTGGACATTCCTACTCTTAAATCAATCCACTGTCAGATTAATTCATCCTGGTCTCTAAACCTCAAACGCCTGTGTGATGTTTGTAGCTGGCATGGAAGTCTGAAACATGAAATGGACTTTGTTATGTCTCAGTTATGTGAACAAACACCATAATTTCCTAGCATAATGGGTTTAATCATAGTTCAGTTAAAGACCTATTGTGAAATACAGTCAATAGAGAAATTCCCTTTCAGAATCCAATAGAAGTTAGAGTGGTGAGAATGATATTAACATGTCAGGAATAGTATCTAAACAAGCTTAATCCAATAAATTCATTCCTTTCTGTGATGGAATCTGTCAAATGTTAAGTGAATACAGTGGTCAACCGTGTGAAGCTTATGACATTACAGCAATAACTAGTGATGTAACAGATCACAGTTGGTCCATACAGTTTAATGGCTTGGCATGTGAATCTTGCATCACTGGCATCATGTAACCATCGTAGTGAAATACAGATTTACTGCTGTTGCTTATCACTATTCCCTAAATAACAATGTAGCATCACTGTGAAAAAATACCAACATATATGTGTTGTGTTTTACTCTGAAGCGCAATGATTGATTGAATGAATAATTGTGGAAAAAAAATTGTCTCAACATATCAGTTTTGGACATTTAGCGATATAAGCCTTTTCTTTCCCAGGGACATAAGAAAATAAAACAACAACTTGGCATTTAAACAGCCCTTTGCTACAGGATCAGACTGGTCTAAAAGTTATAACCCAATCTACCCAATCTTAGCAAACGTTATGGGCAGATTTTCCTCAAATTTTCAGCGAATGTTGGGAATGGTACCATGAACAAATGATTAAATTTTAGTAATGTTTCAGAAGGAATCTCAGTTTCTGGATCATGTTGATTTTTTTTTTTTTTATTAGCTGCCATCGTTTGGGACCACCTGGTGGTAATATCCTGTACCTGTATAGTTTAGACAACAATGTTGGATGAGAGTCACAATATGCTTAGCGAATGTCTGTGCTCTCAAGAGTGCTTTTCTAGTTATCGCTGCAGACACAAGGCCATTCTCCGTTGTGGTAAACAACGGGTCTAAAGATATGGTGAACATGCTCAAGCTACATTATGAAATCACCTTGCACACCCACTTCAGTTGTGGGTTCGCAGTACAATCCGAACCATGAGTTTTGTGATTCGTTGCATAGCAATAACAAACAATGACTTTAGAAGAATGATCTAGTCATTTATGTATGAACATGCCTGCAAGTACAACTGAGTTAATCATAGCCTGAGTGTGTCAGCACCCTGTACTTTGTAGACAAGATTAAAGACATGTCAAACCTGTGTAATAACTACAGAGTTTCACAATTCCTGTAAGGTGTCTTATATTAAACAGAGATCTGGCAAGAACGTACAGTCGGCTTTGCAGAGTAAACCATTATGAATGATGAAGCCAAGGTATGGGTAGATCAGTGACAATGACTTCTACTGCGTACATGTGGATGAGAATGTGAATTACAGACAATATGTTGCCTCTGCATTCCACATGAAATCAACCACTCCATTTGTGACAGCCATGGGGACTGTGTTACTTTGGTCCTCCTACCTAACCTAAACCAAACATTTTAAAGGATGTGGAAGTAAACAATGGGGGATTTTAGCAGAACAGTTGTTTCTACTGAATATTAATGGGATGTGAAATTAAGAATAAGGCTTCATCAGAATTAAAAGTGATGACCACTAGAATGAGTACTGGGTCCTCTTTTACAATTATTATAAATACCATACATCTTAATATTGCTCTCTACAATTCCATAATACAGACACGCTGTGAAAACAAGGCTTTCTGAAGTTGTATTTAAATCTCAAATATAATCCAGACCCATAGAACAAGGAGCATTGTGGCGGCGAATTATCTTGAGGTCTGAGTCTAAGTTGTGTTTAGGTTGGTTGAAAATGGCGACTCCCGCTGTCTGCTGGGGTAGAGGGGGATGTTGGTTGAAAACGTTGGGCCAAGTGTATCCCCATTCACATGTATGCATGGCTGTTGATCTCTTGCTCTCTGTGCGTGAGTAGAATGACAGAATCATGTTGAATAACAACAAAAAAAAAGAGGCGGAATCAGTTTGTGGCGATCGGTTTTCATTCCATGTTCTATGTGTGGGAAATACTGTACTCAAATTATATAACATTTTCCCACAGTAGGCCCTGGTATGTGAGTGTTTGTGCCTTTCCTAATATTTAACAAAGTCTTCTATTTCGTTTTTTTCCAAGTATCGCTCTATCAGGAACTTTGACGCTGGCCCATGGTCACATTTGGCCTCTAAACATAGACTTCCTGGAGCTTGTTGTCGGCCATTAAGCACCTCACCTGCATCTATATGACTCTGACCAGGCTATGACTGCACTACCTATGTAATATATGGGATAGAGGAGCATGCACTGCTGTCTGCCACATTGAATTTTTTGATTTCTGATAAGTACAGTTATGAAGTGAAAATTATTAAAAATCTCACACTTGATATATACTTGTAAGTATGAGTGTTTTGTCCAAATTTTTTTTATCAGTAATAGCCGTTTCACCCATTAAGGGTGACTTTGAGTCAACATGGTCATTTTTTTTTTATTTCAGCTGTAAAAAAGTAAACAAAAAACATCAAAACACACTCGTGAGCACATGGAGTGATGAATGAAAGAGTAGGGTAAACAGCTTTGTCCTGAGGTTGTAGATCAGTACAATGGCTGTCCTGCGTCAGACATCTGAGCCCCGGCCTTTAGAGTGCAGTAAGATAATGGCTGATAATGACCTGGTTCTGAAACAGGTGCTTCCTCCACCGCCTTGTGGGGGCCCTGGCAAAGTTATTCACTATTAACCTCGGCCTCTCTTCTGCCGTTAATCAGCCCAGTTGAAACCACAACAAGTTTTGCTTTTCTTTTGGCTGAACATGAACACTGTGGGAGGAGTAGGAGTAAATCTATGTAGCGAGTATGCTAACTGTGTACAAACACATTTAAGGCCTTAATCTTTCAGGAATGTTTTATGTTGGAACAACAGGTGAAGAGGAGCCACATACAAAAAAACAACAGGTACATATTATGCTAATATAAGATTCCTCCACAACCACACAATAAACACAATAAGTAAAGTTATACAGTTCAGATGAAAAGCAATTATTTTCCAAATTGTTTGACAACTGGACTGGAGAAAAGGAGCTAGCCTTGTGAGTGAAAGGAAAAATAATGCCCATACTAATAGATCTCCTGTTATTATAACAACAATGATAATAATAGAGGAAATTTGGCAGCAGGCCACAGGAGCTCTCCATACAGAGCTCTAAAACAATAACTGGGGATGTACTTTAAATGTGATGTCCGATGTCACAGTGCCTTTCCAAAGTCGTCATATTATATGAGTATGTGCAACATGAGCATTGTTTTATGAATATCAGTGTTTCCACAGAGCTAAAAAGATGCGAGTGTCCACAGAGACCCAGTAAAGAGTTGAGAGTCACAGTTACATACATTATATTGTAAAAAAAAAAAAGAAAAATGACACTCTATAGGTGAATATTAATGCCAAAACATAGATATTGAGCAGGATACCGTTTGGACAGTGACAAAACAGCCATGTCGGGACGTGGCTAACTTCACACAAAACTGAAAAATAAAAACAAATTGCTGGTTGGTTAGCCGTGTTTTATGTTTCTTTTTATATGTTATGTATATGCAAATATGTGCCTTGGCACAAAGTGCAAAAGACCATTCAGAATTCAGTTACACTAATGGTTTTGTAATAGTAAATTTAGCTCAAAGAAAGATTTTAAAGGCATCTGCCAGCTGTCAGAGGCTAAGCTGTTCCTCAAACCCAAAGAGGTTAACAGGGTTTGACAACAAATCAACATTGCCATCCTTAGATCCCTGCACTCCTTCTAGGAAAGCTAGAAATGTCCATGACTGACAGCACTGTAATGCATTACAATAACACTGTGTTATTATGCTGTCAGATATTCAGACTGTTCTGAGGAATCTAACCGTTTTCCCCACAAAATTTAAAACATCCCAGTACCTCTGCTCAAGTGAAACCTTAGCATACAACAGTTTGGAAAAGACTTTAGTCTACAATGCCAACACAAAATGGAACCATTAAAACAAAGACTTGTTGGCAAGTCCTGTTGAAGTAGCTAAAAGGCAAGAAGAATGCCTGAAAGCCATTCAGCTCAGACGGTACTGGAATACAACATGAACGGTTTTGATACATAAATATATAGATTAAATGGTTTTTATTACAGTATATTTCTCAATATCACAAATCAAAAAGCTTGTCTGATAGGCTTTACAATCTGTACAACACCTAGACATACAAGAATGTAGTTGTAGGAATCCAGGTTATTTCACACATTCATGTTATCAGCAGCAGTCAGCACATTTTTACTAGTAGCAGCGGCATTCACCAGTAGCCAAGTAGAGGGATGTCTGGAGCCAGCTACTTCTTTAGAAGGAAGAGAGGAAATGTACAGGATAGACGGGGTGTTCCAAACTTTGCTCTTCGACCTATTCACCTTGCTACTGGCACCAATCATTTTTTTTTTGTTAAAAGAAATCCTCACTGGCAGATAATATTAACTTAAGGATCCTTGTTTAATTCCCACAGGCTGTATGCTCTAAAACATTTCGCTGGATATTCATCCATTCATCCTTGCAGCTGACTGAAAATGCAGGTAGAAAAATAAAAAAGAAAAGAAAGAAAGATTTTCATATAGTTAAAAGGAGAATCTCAGCAACTAATAATTGCCTCTTACACAGTGTTGCAGTTTATTAAACATTTTTTCTTTTAACCTTTATAAATGCAATAATTTACCAAAAAAAAAAAAAAAACAATTTCGCACATTGTAATGGAGGCTTGCACACCAGGGCAGACATTTGCAACAAGAAAAATGTAGAGTTTCTTTTTCATCTGAAGATTTCTGTCTGTGGAACTACATGCCTGACCAATAAAGTCTTTTATTTTGTATGACTTTACATTTTCCAAACCAGCTGAGATGAGACAAAATGATTATGATGCTAAGTGCTGAAGCTGAAACCTGTGAAATCATTACACATATTTACATTGAAACTCACCAGGTTAGCAAAATCAAAGAAGTTAAAAATTCCAATTGCAACCACTATATCAATTGATGAAATATCCACGTTCAAGGCAGACGCCGCACAATTAGACAAGTCCTCTCCACCTGCTGCATGATGCACATGCAAGTAGTGTTCCACCATTGACATATATGTGTAAATCTATTTTTTGACAGATCAATGTAGATAAGTCACAGATAATATGCACCTGAGTGTAGTTGTGTGAAAAGTTGTGTATGCTGAAAATCTGTGTGTGTATTTTCTGTATTGCCATAACACACATTTGCAACTGCACTGGCATGAACAGATTTTACAAGGGTGAACAAGATGTGCCCTGTCTCTGTTCATGTTTTACCTTGTGCTGCTGTGATCTTTATGTTATTCTGATATAATTCAATAAAGCCTTTACTGAGTTACATCTATGTGCACTCTACAGCAAACTGTGGCTTCATTTCATCCTGTGTATTCCCATTTCCTGGTGAGCTCATTGTGCTTTTCAGCCTGGAAAGTCCTGCTTGCTTGACAGCTCCAGCTTTGTTTCCTGATGTGTTTAGCTTCACTGGCACACGAAGCATTGATTACTCATATGTGGATCTTCCTGACAAACACATGATCCCATTCTTCCCCCTGGTTGGAACGGCATCCTGCTATCTGGAATGTACTGTTTAGCTTTTCTCTCATAGTTTTACAAACATTATAAGAACGACGTGCAGCGCGTCATGTCAAGTTATGGTCACTTGAGTCGATCTGTCATGTGATACAATTAGTCAACATTCTTTCACTTCTCTTGTGGTTTAGCCTTTGGACTAAAAATGACTAACCAAGGCTGCTGATGATGAGCAATGCTAAGTTAAGTATCATGAATTGCTAATTGAATTTAACTCAGAAAACAAGGTCATGTGTAAAACATATTGCAGCACTAACAGAGATTCTTGATAACCTGATGGATTATTATTATTTATTTTATTTTTACCAAATATTAATTATAAAATTCTATTATTTTAATTACTGTTCAAATTTCTCTCTTTCCACTGTTGCCCATCAGTTATTATCTATCCACAAGACCAGTGGTTTACAAATTTGCGGAATAACTCAAGCATCCTTCCCGGAAGTGGAAGCCACGTTTCTCATTACAGCAGGCATTTGGGGGGAAAGGGAGGAGTTCAAGAAGTCAAAGTTCTAAACAAGAGAAATGACACAAATATTTTGTCTGTTCAAGACAGGTCAAATTCCTTGATCACAGGCCCCTAAAGGAATTTTCCAAATTTTTATATCTACACATTTTTTTTCAGAAGAAAACAAGTAAGGGATGTAAGATGGTGTGATATATACAATATCTGTGTCTGCCATGAGTTCACCCCTGCAGACAACAGCATGTTTACACAGATAAGGAATTTGACTCTGTTCCTTTTTCAGCTGCTGTTCAGTCTAGATGAGCAATATAGATAAGAGCAACCCATCTGGGTACTTTGTCCCATGCTCATGCTCTGGCCCTTTTTGGGGCAAAAAACAGATCATCTCATTTGACTGCCAGCCAATACAAATTTCAAGGTCTATGTGAATTTAAATGGATAAAATCAGAAAACAATATCAATTTTTAGGTATGAGGAGCCCTAATCCTATGGCCAGTCAGGCAACCATTTATATTATAATATTGCTGATTAACAGTCATCTTTGTTATGAAAAAAAAAACAAAAAAAAAACAAAGAAATCAGGATTGATGTCAAATTTTGAGTTTCAATTGCTCCACAGGCCAGGTCAAGAGAGCAGAATTACATATGAAGCAGGATTTTGAGAGTAATTGTGCACTTATACTCATAACAACTGTTTCTTTCTGATAAGCACTGTTTTTTGTGATTGGTACACCCATTTCTCATATTTCGAGGGTCGCTGTAAGATTCTCCAGAGTGCGTAGCCTGAAGTCTCATATGAGGGATTAGCAAAATAACTAACATAATGTAACATTAGACAGGAATAATTTCATCCTCACCCCTGTCACATACATTAAACCTACACACACGGGTTGTGTTTCTGTCATTTGACGTGCAAAACATGACACAGCAGCTTTTCAACATGAAATGACTCATCTTTCCTCACAGAGTATCAATGCTCTGAGAGTAGGGAGGTATGATTGCTCTCATCTCTGCGCTCGGTTACTTTGCTGAGCAGCATGAATCAGGAGGAACAATGACTGAATAAATAAAGAAACTAAAAAAAACAAAAAAAAATACAAAGGCTGCCTCACTCAGTTACTGTACCCCTATATCCTTCACACTAATGTAGCATGATAATTCCTTCTTCTCATTTATAACTTACTCAAATCAGAAAGCACAGACAGAACTTGGCTTTACTACACATCATATACAAACTGCTGCAATCGACTTTCTGATTAGTCTTTTTCTCATCATTAAAACAGAATTTCAGGGGTGCATACTGAAGATAAATGTGTTTCAAAATCGCATAAAGGTACTAAAGTGTAACCCAGAGTTTAATGACTGACTCCACAGCAACATTATTCTAAATGTCAAGCATTATGGAAATCTTACTGGCAAGAATAATATCCATCTCTAAAGGGAATAAGAAAAAGGAAACAGTAGTGAAAAAAAATCTATGTCATTTCTTTTCAAGACAGTAGTAGGCCACATAATGTTACACCAATCAATCCAAATAATTTCAAGTAATGTAAAACATTATTTTTGATTAAAAACTGTCCTAGAATAAGATCATTGCCATTATCCAGTCAAATAATGGCATTTCTACACAGAAATGCCACACGCAAGTCTCCTATTTCCACCTACTATAAAATCATACATCATAGATGAGCAGAAAAGTAGTGTGTTTTTGTCACCCCCAGATGTATTGAAGGAATGCTTTTGAAGAATGAGTCTGGACAGAGCTGTTAAGGGAAGAGGAAGCAACAGCCACAAAGTGTCTCATCTTAATCAAACATTCTCAATAACATCTACCTCTTGGTTTGAGGCCCCACAGTCACTCCCCATCTCCCTTTTACTGCAATCGCTGTACTTTCTGAATCTCTAACAAAGATGTAAAAATGCACTTTAAACACATTGATACACATTGCATATGCATTGCATCCATTGGAAAAAAATTGACTTTGTACTTCCTGAGAGAACTCTGCACTTTTTTGATGGCTCATAAAATCTAGTGGCTGCTGGTGGAGCTTTATTTAAAGACACTTCTACATTTGTTTTAGGTCTCGACCACTGTGGTGGCCACTTATAAAATGTCTTACTCTCAGTATCAATTATGGCCACCAGGAGTCTGAGTAAGCAGTGTAACAAAAAAGAAAATGACCGGCATGGTATGTGGTCAGAGAACTTTGCTTTCGTAGCTGACTGAATGGAACAGAAAACCCACACTGCAAACTGTGTGTTGGACTGGGCTACTACAGGATAACTATTGTTCAGTGCTGCAGCATCTCACCCACAGCCACAACATTTGGGGCAACAGATAGAGCAGGCAATATGAGGCTGAGACTCCCACTATTTTCACTGTCAAACACCTCAGGCTTAAAAGCCTTTAAAGGTGAGGGCAGGTCGCCTTTCACACTTTGAAAACAATGTTTCAGCTTCTGTGTTGGCCAATCTACAACTGCTGATTGAGGTATTTTCACCTGCAATACCACATTAATTTCTGGTCATTTGATTCAAACAAACAAATAAATAAATATGATAATTAAATGACGTAAGACAAAGTAAGAAAGCTAAGAAATAATAACGATGTAAGAAATTACAGCTGAGCATTTTACAATTTTAGAGCATTATATATTTTTTAATTACAGCAACACTATGAAACTCATAATTAAATTAGAGCTTCAACAAGTCATTATTGTGATTAAACACCAGATTATTTTTATGAATAATTTATCAAGAAATAGGACCAATGCCCAACAAAAGTTCCCAGAGCTCAAGATGACATTATTTTGAAATAGTTTGTTTAGTCTGATCTACAATCAAATATTAATATAAAATGTAAATATATTTGGAATTATTTCAATTTAAAAATTGACTGCAGACATATTTTCTTTCAAACTGCAAATTTTATTCACCACTAAATTAAATACTGCATAGTAAGTGTATAGCTGTAGTTTATTGTATAGTCTTGAACAAATTAACAGAACTGAGTGAGGCTCATTCTGCTGCAACGCCACATTTTTTCCAAAATGTAAAGATTAATTTGAGGCTGCATAATCACAGGACCCATTTTGTTTACTTGCTGGGAAACATGCCCATGGCAGAGACCGCAGGAATGAATTTGATGACAGAACAGTGTCTACAGGCTGCATGTAATGGACTGACACTTATGTTCTGTACTCAACCTTGTGGGGCCTTGGAATGTGTTTGACCTCTCAGCCGTAGCTGTCAAGTCGTCTCTCTTCATCTCACCCAACACAAACATGCGCAGACTGAAGGCCAACTCAAGCATAAACATAAAGACCTATCCATTGCCTTTGCAGAGTAAGTGTTGTTCAGTAGAGCTCTAATCTCCTTAGATTATTAGGTTTATCCCAAGCAGTGTGTGGTTAAGTATATAAGTATAACTGATAACAATAACTAGTAATATTAACCAGCATGGTGTAAAACATGCAATAGCCATTAATGGGTATTTTATATGGGTACCAGAGCGAATAATGCCAGGATCAGAAAACACTTTTTTTGATGCTAACTCAATTTGTTTTATATACCTCCTTTATTACATGCAACAAGCAGCATTTAACAAAAACCTCCTGTCATAAATTGGAGATTTTATTACTTGCACTGTGCTAAAATAAAAAGCATGAAGGTTTAATTTAGGCAAAGTTACCGGTAAATATTTACAACTCAATTGCTGGAAACCATTGTAATTAAAAAAACAGGTTTGGACAGGATTTGCTTTGCAATTTAAAAAAACTCAATACTTGGATGAGATGGGTTTAAAAAGTGGTTGATGTGGTTGTTTTACAAACTGAACTTTATACCTATAAATAATAGGACCCATTAAACATTATTAGAAGAAACAAAGGCCAGGAAGAAAACAAGTCCACAAGAGGGAAAAGTAATCAGAGGAAAACTTGAGGACTCATGTATCTACTGTACAATTGATACCAATATATTGTCTACATATGCAAGGCTTTAAGCAAATGGTGAGTGTAATTAAATGAACAAACTCAGCAATTAAACTTCCAGGCATTCTTTTGCCATTTGTGTGACATTTCTTTCTTGTTTTTCCCTCTATACTATCTGGAAGTAAAACAAAAGGTAAGCTGTCAATCGAGTGCTGCAGGAATATGTCCTAACAAGGCAACTTATAGTTACATTGATACAGTCTGCTTAAATTGTTCCCTGTGCAGCAGAGGTGGGCTAATTATTAGAGAAGCAAGCTTGTGACTGGAGGGTTGTTGGTTCAAAATCCAGACCAGCAAGATAAATGTGGCGGGGGAGTGTAACAGGGTCATCTAGTCGTCCCTCATTACCATCTGACCTTGAGTAAGGCCACTCTCAGTGAACTACCTCTGAATGGATGATGGTTTAAAAAAATATGCCCTTAATCTATTTATTGTTTGAATAAACTAAAATTACTAAAACTAATAATAAACTCAGAAGTCTCTCAGCAGAAGAAAGAGAAATCAGAATAATGTGAATTAGAATCAAGGAAACCGTTACGGTGATTGTGAGATAGGGAAATACAGACCACAGGCCTGACAAAAATGTTGTGCATATCAAAAAAGGTTATTCTAATTAAAATGTCACTCTAGATACATTGTGTTTTATCACACTAACTTAAATATTTAGATAGCCATCATTCACTCTGATATTGGATACACAGGTTTTGGTAACCCTAATATAACCTATGGTACATTTACAATATACTATACAAAAATCAATTCAATGTAGTTGGAAGAGATGGCACAAGTAGTTTTTGGTTCGTCTCTTAAATATTCATAGGCTTCTCTTCTGATTTCCTCTTGTCTTGGAAGACTGAAAAACATGGGTGTGTTGCTCAGAACAGGTGGACCATGCTGGGAACCACTACAGGTGAAGGGAGCTATTTCATGACTAAGTCAAGGCAGTTCAAATGTGGCATGAAATGGCAAAGATTCTAAATCCAGACTGTGTTCATTTCTCTGTTTTTCCATGTTTGATGTATGAGACAGGTTTTATATAACCTCTATACCCTATTAAGACTAACAAAAAACAAAAAAAAATGTAAAAGTGGCTATTTGCATGAGATGGGACCTTGAAATATCTTCTATGTGACCACCCAACAACCATTGGACTTCTGTCCTTTTACAATATACAGTACCATGAGGATTGTGCCTGGATACTGAAGGGCGATGTGATGGAAATGTACTACGTGCACCAATGTTGCACTAACCTCCATACAGGACCTGGATCATCTATAACAGATGAGGATTTGAGCTGGTTCCTATCATCATCACTTGCCCGAAAAGATTAGAAACACATTTTTCCTTGCACAAGTTGTAAACCCTTTTTCTTGGTGCATTCCTCATCTGTGGTTATTTAGTTTGCTGGGGGCCTGTTGTGACCACAAAATGCTTTTCGTGCTCAGCTTCATCCACTGTTTTCTACAGATGTGTTCCTTAGAGTTTGTAAATGAGTCATTTTCTTTTTCACGGAGTAGAGAAAAATCTGTAAATAATAATGGTCTACATACCAGCACAAAACAGAGCCAAAATGCAAATTGCTTAGTGGGTCTGTTAAACACTATGGTGTATCTTCATTAAAGCTTCAAAGTTGGAATCCCAGTCATTAGGCTCTTGACCAAAGTTTGTCACACACCAAATAGTAGGAAATTTCTGGAGCAATCACTTCATTCCTGCCCTTGCTTAGTCCTCCTGGGATCTTTGTGATTAAGAAAATGGTAGATTTCAACATATGAATCTTATTCTGCGTGTTATCCAATATTCTATACGACATTTATAGATCTTGTTCCAGAAGAACATAATCTGCCTAAATTTCAATGACTATGCGAAGTATTTGCCAAGAGGGACTTAAAAAAAAGCCCAGCATTGAATACATCCCCTTGTTTCAGCTCAGGTTTCTTACTCCAATAACACACATGGCTAATGCACTTTTTGCACATGAGGGATTGTAGTATGTCTCAATTTCATTCCAAGCTGACACATAATGAAGAAGCATTGGGGATCACTTCAGTGTGATGGAATACGAAAAATTCGAACACCCCCACACAGGCACAAAAAATGCTATGCTGGTCTTCAATGACATCTGGAAACACTACGCTAATAGATTTAGCTAAACTTGTGGCAGTGTTTCTATATTTAAACTCTGTGAAACCATGAAAGGATACTTGAGTGATGATGCTGAGAGAGGAGAGACATCCTGATTCATCTCTCAGAGTCACTGCAAGGCCAAAGGCTGGTGCTAAGGTTTGGACTTCATTTCAACAACAACAACAACAACAAAACTCATCATCTCCAAAAATTCTACTCAGCACTTTGGCTGGGCTTTTGCCCCATTTTTTTTTTTTAAACTGGTCACAATTCTCGTTTGTCGGCTTCTAAGAGAGACTAAGCTCTGCAGAATCACGCATTGCTGGTCTCTAAGCATAAGCTCTGAACAAGACACTGCTAATGGCCACCAACAGACTCAAGAGTTGCACAGGAAAATGCCTGCATGCCATTCACACCACCCACTCACAATATGTCTATTTGTGCTGGAATAACAGCTTCGCTTGTCCTCAATTGCCTTATAAAAACCATTGCATAAAAGAGTCATGGTATAATTGTATCTCTTTGACCATGTCCGCACAGAGTCAAGATTTCAGCTGCAACTTTAATAATCTTGGACCATCATTTACCAAAACCTGTATTCATTAGTCATATAAAAATAAAATCCAAATGACATTTTAAAAAATTAGAGGGTATATACCCAAATACTGCATAATGAGAAAATGAGATGGAAAAGCCTTTCTAGAAAGGATCTTTCCTTAGTGGGAGAAAAAAACCCTCATCCAAACTAGATTTTAAAGGATGCCTGGTGTTTACATTAGCTCTCTCCATTTATCTTGGCGTCGATTTCTGACCCTTATTATGCAACTTGTTGGCTTCTACACCTGCTGCTTTGCTCTACATCACTGGCTCCTGACATAAAATATCTCTTGTGGTCTCCCTTGATCCCCTATGACATCTAACCAAACACAGAGGAACACTGACTTCATTTCTAAGTGACTATAAGTGACTTCATGTATAAAGTTCACTAAATTTACCAGCATACTTGCACAAATCTTTAAACACTGCTGCTGCTTAAATTTCAAACTTCCTCTGTTGCACATTATACAACTCTTTCTCACTCTCTCTTAAGTCATCCCAATGTTAAACTACAAAGAACCTTGGTAAAAAGTATCTATAGTTATAGTAACAATCAAATTGGACTCCATTTTAAACATATTTCAAATACATCACCTAGAATTAATTCGTTACATCACAATGACGAGTATCACAGACATATAAGCCATGAATATCTGTACATTTCATGGAAACCCATCCAATAGTTTTTGCGATATTTAAATCTGGACCAAAATGATGGATTAAAAAACTCAAACCAAGGGACCCTGCCATCTCCAGAGTCATGCTGTGTGCATGGTAATAAAAAGAGAAAAGCTGACCGAGGCTGCACCCAGAGGCTGAGCTGTAAAACCCTAGAGCAGAATATCTGACAGCAAGCAGAAGAGTGATAAGCTTAAATTTCCCTTGAAAACTATGAGAAACAGTTTTCATGAATATAAAGAAGCAGATATGGCTGCGAAAGCAAAATAATGCTTTGACCTAATTTCCATCCCTCATAATTCCAAGGTTTACCTTCCTTTTCAATTTGCTGTTTTCCCTCCTTGTCCACTGCCAAAACCTTGTCTTTGGTGTTGCAACCCCTAAACTGTGGTACAACATTCCATTTCTTATCAGATTTGCCCCTTCAACGCACTCATAAGTCCAGGCTCAAAACTTAAATAAAAAAGTACCAAAATCCAAAAATCAAACTTCTTACATGTTATTCTTCATGCTGTGTTAAAGATGACACAACAGTTAAGTATGTGATGATTTTCAAAGGGAACAATCTAAAATAACTTCAATATTCTTACAGAGGAAGACAAACAGAAAGCAGATAGTAGGGTAGATTTAATGTAAAAAAAAAAAAATGCTGAAAAAACTAATTGCCCAATTAGTGAAAACAGAATGGGTCAAATACAATCTTTTGTGTAAACAATCATTATGAATTTATCTGAAACCGGAAATGCCAGTATCTGCTGCACAAGCTCCAAAGCATACATTTGTTGTAAAAACATGGAAATTCCCTGGGGGGTAATCTGTCACTTTTATGAAACAGAAAATGCTTTTGTATCTTGAAAGAACACTGTATCGCACAGACAAAACATTTTCAACCGTCAACAGTTGGAAAAGGGAAGTTGGCAAGAAAGTCAAGGACGGACACTAACCAGAAAAACACTGTTCAACCTGAGCCCATCACACATTAACTTATGACTGTTACAAAGATATACGTCTGTTCTCGCTATGAATTTCAAATCGTGGTCTGTACTGCAGGCAGAAAACACATAAGCTGATTTTACAACGGTTTTCTGCATTAAATCATGCAAAATGACAGAAAAAGAGATACAAAATTTTAACCAAGTCCTTAATTTTTTGTAGTTTGTAATGCTGTATATGTGTATGTAGAAGAATAAAAAAGACAGAAATGGCATTTTTTGCCATCAACTAAGAACTGTTGAAGATGATGAAATTCTTCCCAGTGATTTCCCAATCATTAACTGATCATTAAATTCTCTAAATAATAAGTGCTGGTATTTGTTTTTATCTAATAAAATTCTTAGAAGTACAGTCTGAAATCTAACTTGTCACAGGTGTCTGTGTTGGTACAGGTAGTTGAAGTGTGCATGCATGAGACATATGCGTTGCTCAATACACCGCGCATGTAACTGTGGTTACATTTATAACCTTCATAATCACTCACCATCTCCACCCCCTGAGGGAAGGCTGTTCCCTCCCAGTCTTTCTTGGGGAATCGCTGGATGATCTTCCCACATCCTTCTCCTGAACCTGCAGATAAAAAGAGATGAAATCTGTTAATCAGTGCAGAGGGTAGCTTCATAAGAAGAGCACATGACCCGTGTGTGTGTGTTTTTTTTTTGTTCAAAGAAATACTTAAAAGGAGCAACGTGTAATTTGCCCGGCCCAGTTTCTAACTAGTGGGGAGTATCGCTTCACCTCCTAATGCACTTCTCTCCCTCAGGTACAAAACAACATGTTTGTAACACCAATATTGAGATATGTATTCTATCCAAATCAACCAATCCATGATAAATATTTATATGATAAAATAAAGACAACACAAATTAAAGAGTATGCTGAATGTCAGGATGAACTAATCTAGGGCAATAATCTTCAGCAACGGTATGACTGTTACATCCCTCTTTTGGGTGGTTTTCTTTAACCACATAACAGAGTGGTTTCACAACAGCCTAATTTCCAGATTGTCCCTCCCTTTGAAAAATATACCCATACACTTCAGAAAAACTTCTACCACTAGATGTGAGAAAGCTTGGAGAAAACAGTTTGGTTCAATTTTTGTGAAATCAGGAAGTGACCTAAAAATATGCTGACAAATCAAGAGAAAGTCATGTGAAACTATCCTCCAGATATAAATGTAATAAAACTAAAAGCATCAGTAAATTTGGGAGCCAGGAAATTTAACTGTTGTCATTTCTGCAAATGCAATTAATTACTGTGTTATTTGTGCAAACAAGAAACAACAATACTTAAGTTTGAAATAAAGACTATTAAATACCTTATCTTAGTCAAAAGTCATATATATATATATATATATATATATATATATATATATATATATATATATATATATATATATATATATATATATATATATATATATATATATATATAAAATTTAACTCTCTTTAATGGTGGCTAAATGTAGACAAGAGTTTACAATTAGTTAACAAGTCATTCAAACAGTAAAAAGCAAATGGATGTATGACAAAAAAAAATGTACTTGAAATTAAATGAATATTGTTATATTTAATGAGCAGAACATGCCCTAACACAGATTTTTCATCAATATTTTTGTGCTGTCTTTAAGTACTACTGAGTTTTAACTTTTTAACTTAAAATTGTATATATTTGTATTTAATTTAAACATTTTAGCCACACTAAACACAACATAAAACAACTCCTGGTCAGAGCAAGGTGAGACAGATCATCTTGGATCTGAAGAAGACCCAAGTAGGATTGAAATGTTATCTTTTTACTTTTAGTGTGCATATTTTCCATTTTTTTCATAGGATGGATTATATCAACATGTTTTAATGGGAATGAATGCACAAATGCCTGAAAGACACTAGATAGAGCTTGTTAGTCAACTTTTTTAGTTATTTATTCATCACCTTAATGCAAAGTCTAATATTACTATATACCTATAGTTTAATACAGTGTATGTGCAAGTATAGTATACAGTTATTGCGGTGAGAGACAAACTGGATACTGATCTATGGCAGGTGTAGCAGGCTTCATATTCAACCACACATATTTGAAAGGTTGAACATTGCAAGCTTTACCAGTGAAATAACTTTCCCAGAGGACCCCATATGGCTGGGTCTTGCAAAACTTTATAACCTACGTTGAATGTAATAATTCATGTCAACCTGAGTTCAAACACAAACACAAAATATTTAGGTGTTGATGTATGACTGTAACATTTTTATTAGGTGCTCTGCAAAAGGCTAATAAAGGGAAATTTGATCAAATTAAAGAAAAATATGCTCATTTAAAATGCCAAAATCAGCATATTAAGAGTTCTGTTTCACAATATGTACTTTATTATAGCACAATTTCTGACCCAATTACTTCATCTGAACGTTATTTGAGACTCTTAGTCACACTCTGACAGTTAGGACTCCTTTTCTATTTATTAGCCAAGGGGAAATGGTCTCCTATCAGGAAAGTAAGACAGAGAAATTGCAAACATATGGCCCATTTCTTGGAATTTATTTAACTAATGCATATATGGAGTTTATCTCATCAATGAAGGCCCAAATTACAAATTCAAAGCATTCCGGCTTAATACTACCTTCATTGAAGAATCACATTTGTAGATTCTCAATCATCTGTTTATATTGAACAAAACAGTTTACAAGAGTGCATCAAAGCCAAGCATTTGGGATTTGTATGCTCATTCAAAATGTAAAAAAAAAAACTGAAAACATTTTGAAATGTTTTGACAAACTACTGGCTAGTACCCAACCTACGCAAAATTGCTATGTTGGTCAGAAAAATGCATGCTGCATGTGTCCTGAAAAGTAAACTACAACATTGGTTCAAAACTATATAAAAACACCAAACCACCCAAAAAATAATAGTAATTTTGAATAAAGGCATATAGAGACACGTCTCTCAACTTGCTGTACACACTGAAGAGGAAATGAATTTTCAGCAATCACAGATCAACAAAGGAAAAAATCATTACTCAGCAAACTACTTCTTCCCATACATATGCCTTCATATTGCAGTTTGGCCACAGGTCAGCCAGCATGCTTAAGGGAGGCAGAATTGCTTTAACGAACAGGAGAATCAACTGCCAAGCATCATCATAATAACATGTGGTCCTCGGTGGCCTACTGCAGCCCTCCTGCTTTGAGTGCCTCAAGCCTCCTGTCAGCAACTCATTGAAACCTAGACCTCTGTCAAAGACAGCGAATAATTAATCATGATGAGGCTCCTGGGCCTTTGAGTCTTGTGTGTTTCTTGGTCAGTTAGTTTGAACAGAAGCGAGCTGGATGTTGCTCAGTATGGGAGAATGACTTGATATATATATATATATATATATATATATATATATATATATATATATATATATATAAAAAGATTCATTCTGCTGTTTCGTTTCACCACGTCCACCAAGGACGTCCTTCTCTGCTATATCTCCAGACAACATGTGTCAGCACAGGTATCAAAGCTGGAAATAAATTCGAGTGCAACACCAACAAGGGAAGGATATCTTACAAGAAACCGCCTCTACATCTAGACAGGCTCCATTCATTAGGCAGTTTGCACTCAAATTTTAAGCATTGCTTTTGATTGGGCCTCTTTCTTGAATTTACACCACCTCTCGTCTGCCAATCAAATCAATGCACATTACTCTAAGTAATCTGAGTCTGCCATGCCTGGTTTCAATGTATGTTTCTAGGACTTTTCAGCTTTATTACCCAGTTTAAGACATTTGTTAGAAAAGTAATAAAAAGGTAATTAAATGTAATAAGTTACATTGCTTTGATGAAGTAATTCTGAATGAAGTAATTATTACAATACTTAAGTAAAAAAAAAAAAAATAGCCTTTCTATCGCTGCTGGTACGAGAGGAACACCAGTCTGTCTAACCGTTACGTGTCTTTAAGTCTTTACAGCTCCTCTAATTGAAATCATATGCTCCGAGTGCTCCAAGTTCTAATTTTCAACTGTGGATGAAAATAAATGACAGAATTCCTCACATTCCACAAGGCTGCTCTCACAAGCCGTGCTTTCAAATACTACCCCCCTGATAACTATAAAGAGCTCCATCAGTGAGGATAATAGAACCCAGGCCTCAAAAGGAACATGCTAATTTGAACATCCGTTAGGAAAACGGAAGGGGGATGAAAGTCCTAAATCAAGTCTACTTATTTATTTATATATTTTTTGGCAGATGCTATTCAAAAAATAAGAACAAAACCCGTCCCAGCTCTTGGCACGTGTGTGCAAGTTTAAGACCATGCCTCATTTCCAGCTTAATACATCACAATCTGAGATATATATCTACAAATTTATCCGTTTTTTCTGAACTTTCTAAACTGATTTGAAACACTAAATGTAGACAAACCAGCATTTGATAAGTGCCATTAGAGATTTGCAGAATCCAGGACAAACATGAGATTAATTTATAAACCACTTGTATGCACAGATTTGATGTTAAATTGTGCAAATACACAATTGAGGAATATTTGTGGTATTATTTTTTTTCACTGCATAAGAGAACTAGAATATAATTTACAAGTGATGTGGACCGCTCCTAAATCCCCTGACCCCATATATTCTCATTAAAGTTTGCAGCAAGTTCTTGGACATGAAACACAACTGGCTTTAGTTTCTATTAGTCAGATATAAAAAAAATTTGCAACTCAGTATTTATTATCCATTTATTATCTAATATTGGCAAACCTGAATGTTCCTGATAATGGAGTAGGATGCTTCAGTAATAGCAAGTGTCGCTCTCCTCACACCTCAGAGAACAGCATCTCATTAAGGTTTACTGATAACTAGCAGTGATTGAAGAGATGATTGTTAATTTAAAGACTAACAAGACTGGAAAATGTATGCATATTGATTTAGGTTAGATTATTTGAATGAAATGGGAAAAGTGACTTATCCTCATGGAAAACAGATTATGATAATGCCAATTCAGCCCTAACCCACATAAGACAATAAACAATTTGTTTTCTATATCGCGAAGGGTGTCAAACTCTTTTTCATCTCACAGTCAGCATTATGGTTGCTGTCAAAGAACTGGTTGTAAATATTTTATACATTTGAACTATTATCTACATGTTATGATTTTATTTAACTGCACTCTTCTCTGTGACTGCAGGTAAGAACTCAGTGACCGTTTGCGCGCAGCGAAGGGAGAGAGCAGGGTGTGTTGAGAGAGCAGGGTGTGAAGCTCCAAAAGTAAAAAAAAAAAAAAAAAAGGAAATCGGACACAAAAAAATGATTGTAGGGAAACACTAAATACTTTGCTGCATGTTGGGTGTCAAATTGTATTGCTTTGGTACTGCCACTGCTTCATAACAAAGAAGACATGACAGGCTTCCATCCATTAAGCAAAAACGCTTATTCTTTTCCCCCCATCCCTCATTAAGTTTCACCATTCATTGCAAGCTCTCGGGGGCCAAATAAAATGTGGTGCCAAGCTAGATTAGATAGGATTAATCGATAGAATTTATCAGTAACTACGGATGAGTCATTTAGCAAAGACACCAAAAAGATGGCAAATTTGCCACCTTCAAACATAATGATCAATTGCTCCTCTTTGTCATACGTGATGCTAAGCTGAATATCTTTGGGTTCTGAATATTTTATATATTCTAGATATTTTGTGAAATTTAAAAATATATTGTAAAATTTTGCACTTCCATTCCTTTCCACAGCAACCCATCTGGGACTTCAGCCATTCTAAGTATGCAGCACACATGCACATGCATGCACGGACGCACACACTACTAAGTGAAAATCTACTGAGGAAACATTGTTAGTCTTTCTTGATTAGAGCAGATGTTTCTCCCCTTAAAAAAAGAGAAAAACTCCATCCATCTTCTTGATTTATCTCCCTGCTGTTACAGTTGATTAAATCAACTCCTTATTTTACCATATATGGACCGGGCCACCAGTGGAGTCTGCCAATTTACGTAACATTCACGTCAGCCCCTGTGATTTTGGCCTAGTAGTGCACACAGGTGGGCTGTTCTGGAACAAGAGTTCACAGGTATCAATTAATCACTTTCCTACTCTTATCCAACAAGACCAATGTCTGATGGAAAATCCACCCCCGAAACTGAATTTATCAACCTATTTCCACAATTAAGAGATTGATGATGTCTACGTGTCCACTGATATGCTCATGAGGGATCATACAAGTTTTATTTGGGATATTACATCCAAATGAGTCTATGTAGAATCTAGAACTTTCAACTGTGAAACCAAAAATGTGGCTCAGTAAAATTACAACGTGGTGTCATACCCTCCTGTCCTTTGTTTCAGGGTCAGTGACAAATAATATTTGGCAAGATGAGAAAGTCAAGAAGCAGTTAAGATGCATTCATCAGGTCTCTCAAAATGTGCATTTTGTGTTTCTTGTATTTCTTGTCATTTAACATTCACTTTCTCTACTCAGTGCAAGTTAAAACTGAGCTGTAGAGCAATAGATAATTTACACGTACATTCTACATTCTACAAGAGGATATATGTTGATGCAATAGCAAAGTGAAATCAGATTTGAGTTTAGTGTGACTAAAAGAAACACTAAACTCAAATTGTTCTGTGTGGATGATATGCAAACATATAAACCGTGATGTGGTTTGCATGGCAAAAGGGTATCAGAGATTGGGAAACTGATGATGTCATGAATATCTTATCCAGGAAGCTTTCTAGCCCACAAGGCTGCTGGGGAAGGGAAAATATGTAAAAAAAAAAAAAAGAAAGATAGCCACTGCTTTTAGGTCATGGTATGGTCAAAATACTAGGAGAGAGGAAAAATAATAAGGTCACACATTTGTTTCCATAGAGAACAATAAATAAACGACAGATGGTGACTTTTCATAGAACTGTGGTTCCGGACTGGGATTCCACCAGAAACCAAATTAGAAGTTATTCAACTTTCAAATTAAAAAAAAAAAAAAAAAACGAATAATATCTCTTTTCATCATTTGCTCTTTCTCGTACCTCAGCAAAAATACATTCTGTGCTTCTAGCTAGTTGCAGTGCCATAGGCAGTCATTCTGTGGTTCAAAACCTTCTGGCGCATGATTCTGTACCAAAAAAGGTTCATCCAAAATACAAACATGTATAATGTTTTCATTTTATAGCCTTGGTGACATCTGTTGCTCTGCTTATGTTTATACTATTCTGGCTAGTCTGTGTTCAGAATGACGTCTGCATCCACTACATCCAGACAGGGTTCAGTTCCCTTCAATACAGAGTCAGGATCACAGATACAGATTTTGCAGCCACAATCAATGAATCTCATCAGATTATAGACATGTTTTGGAGAAAGGGATCATCTAATCTTTCTTTTTTTTTACCATCAACCTCATGTGTGTCATTTTTTTCTCTAAAAATGTTACTACTAAAATATTTCTTGACATGAACTTTAGACTAATTTGCATAGGCAGAGACATCACAAAGGTCTGATTGTATGAAGACCTTAAAACAGACTGAACAGTAGCAAGTGGAGTTTCCCTAGCTATCAGTTTCTACAACACAGAGGAAGGAACTCCTCCATTGTGGTGTGGTCAGGATACCACTCACCACCAAGTCTATATCCAAGCATAAGCTGCCAAATGTGGAGTTAAAAAAGAACACACTCAATGCAAGCTGCAGGTCCAAGATAGAAAATCCAAGGGAAATTTCACATCTGCTACCTTCATAACAAGTAATCATTTTTATATGACACTTACAGTTAATTACAATGCTGTTGGTGCTGTAATAATAGAAAGAACCGATGTCCATATAGCCATCTAACATTCAAAGGACAGAGAAAGCCAAGGCAACCTTCTAAATTAAAAAAAAAACATTCTTAAAAGGTCATCTCACTTGGTTTTATTTGATGTTTTGATATGCCTAATAACATAAATTTGTGGTCATCACAATAGTTTTAAATCTCCTCTCTGGAGTTCTGTAAAGAAAAGGTTTTAATAATATGCTTTTTGATTGGATGATTTGAATGGCAAATTGATTTTTGTCCACCAGTGGCTCAGCCACTCAAAACCTTTAATTTTTTTGGCTGGTGAAACAAAGCTCAGAGCCAATTGCATACACTTACACACAATCTCAAATCTGGGTCAAGAAGAGGAACTGCAGAACAAGTTTTTAGGAAAGATTTATGTTGTTGACATTGACTCTCAGATTAAAGCGTACATGTCGTCTGTAGAGCGTTGTTGGCTGGTCATTCTTACATGCAGTCAGGATGAGCAGAGTACACAAATACAATGTGGAACAAGTCTGGGAGCTAATCCAGCAGTCCCACCACCCTGATGAACTCCTCCTTTGTGGATGAATCAAGTTTAGAAGATGATCCCACGTTTGTACTGCTGGACAATTTATTTATTTATCCTGAATCAGATTCAAGCACCCTCTCAGAGGATGATGGCATAGAGAGAGCCGATCTTGATCTTGTTGGCTTGTGACCTGTTCTGGTCTCCCACCGATGCAGAGATCAATAGCTTTGCAATAACCAGGATTGCTTCCATGCAAGAGAATTTCCAGCTCCAGACACAGATACAACGGACATCCAGGCCTACATTGGGCTGTTGATCGTCGCCGGGGTCTACAGGCAAATTAGCCTATAATATTTATGTATATTGATGTGTAATTTCAATCTGTAGTTTACTGTAAAGTGCTGATAAAATGTACTGATACTGACATTACAAGTCCTGTAATGACACTGAGCGTCTGGCAGGAAAAGACTGGGCATGACTTCGTAGCCATGATCATGTACTGGAAGAGATTTGTGCTTATCTCTGTCATCTGGTCTTGACGACTGGCTGGTGGGAGGGTAAAGACCGCTAGCCAGACAAGCTGATGGCATTCTGAGCAATATGGAAAATGTGGGTCAAGGACTTGGGATGGCCTACTGCCCAGGCCAAAATTTTACACATGTATAGTGAAGCAGCAGGTGGGCGAACCTGGACCTAACAGAGGGGACTGAAGGAGGGACCCTGAACCTGACAACTGTGACTGAATGTGACAACTTTTTCCCATCTTTTGGTGTGGTGGTGCAGCTAATCAAGAGCGTAATCAAGAGTTCTACTTAGAAGAGCTGGGGAAGGCGCTGACCCACAAACAGAATTCCCTGAGATGCTAACTGATGTCATGTATATTTTTAAATTCAAATATGAAATAAATTAATCAATTAAACAAACATAACATTGTACATGAAGATAATCAAACAAATCCAGTAAATGAAACTATGAACTATGAACAAACCTATGTAGACCAGCACAAACTTGAAAAACACTTTTTTGCCTCAAATGAAAGGCAAAAAATAGTCTGATGAGGGGGTTACGCAGACAAGTTTAGGAAAACCAACCATCAACACAAACCACAAAAATACCAGCATAGGCTATTCCCATAGTATTTCCAACAATATAAAATAAGTAAGCAGGCAAATACATGAACCTCTCACAGGTTAGAATACTGTTTTTCTGTTTAAGAGAGGGTTGTTTTTTGCCAAAGCCCTTTCCTTGTGGGTGTACCAAGTGAGCTAGCACACAAAAAAACTCTTTAAGATGTAACAGAAAGACAATTCATGGATGTTTGGAAGATAAAACCTAGCATGGACTGAATCTTGGTATGACTATTAAAGTAATGCTTGCACCAGTACAATACAGCCTGATTAGGAAATAATTCCATGAACCTCTAGAGGTACACATCTTCTGACACATAGTAATATCACATGGTCAAGAGATGTGTGCAGATGGAAGTATTTTGCTCCTGGGCATTTATTTGTCAGTTGCATAACCCATTCTTCGCATCCAGAAAATCTAGACCATTAAGTCACAGAGAAGAGATTGGGCTATATATGAAACACATTCCAAAAGCGGTTAATCAATACAGATTAATGATATCTATCCAATGAACTACTTGAGAGAAGCAGCTGGGCAAATTCCTCTTTTTCACTTGGCAAATTACAATTTACGGTGAACAGCACGCCAGAGCAAATATAGCCTTTTGCCAATAAAGACAAAACAGTGTCCTACTGCAAAAGGAAAATCAAGGATAAAATACAGATTCAACAAAGAGACTGCATAAGGACACCAATGGACAAAAACAGAATAACAAGTTGCCACATACTACTTTTGTTTCTTCCAAATCACTTCATTCTGCAGTAAGCACAAAGAGCTGACCATATGGCAGTTATGTGTCTTGCAATATTTTTTCTAAATAGGTCACCCGTCTCACAACGAAAACATGACAAGTGCAGGAGACACAGACCTTAGATTTATATTCAGCCCCAGTCTTTAAAAAAAGGAAAAGAGTGTTTTCTACATTTGAAGTCTCAAAATTAGAGGAGCTCGAAAATATGATGGAACTGGGTCATACAAATGCAAGAATATAATCCTACACATAATCTAATAAGGATTTTGAATATATTTAATATTGTTTAGTTACTGAATAAGCGGGTATAGAAGATGACTGGTATACAAGGTATAGGTTCTGATTTTATAGGAAGTGACTGTTTTTAGTTGTCATTTCAATTCAATATGAATTGAAACCGAGTCTATGCCTCCACACATTGTATGTTTACTATAATTTGCAACTGATCCATCCATAGTAATCTAACAAAATAAACTAATGTGTTGACGTACTGCACATTACTGTGACCAGGACGTCTAATAACTCAACTTCACTGTAAAAGAATATCTCTGGATATTTTTTTGCTCTGTATTTCAACTTATTCTAATTTTCCAGTTCTCATAAAACTGGTTTCAGCTTTCAAACAAGAGCATCTCTACACAACGCCAGCTCAAACCAACAATTGATATGCTCCATTATATTCATCAAAACATAATAAAAGCAGAGAAATACAACTCAATATGGACCAGCCAGAGGGATATTATTTTTGTTCTCTGGAAAAGACTTACAAGGGGATCAGGCATAAGCCTGTCACAGTGCCCTAAATGACCACAATCTCAGAAGCCTGACTTATAAAGCTTGCTCTCTCCAACATCAGCTTCATCATCGTCAGCAGCAGGAAGGAGATTAAAAAAAACAGGGATGCTCCAATTGATTGACAAGTGAACGAAGAGGGTCTATGCGGAGCCTAAATCTGTTTCTAGATCTGCTGATCACACATGAATTGATCAGCCATTTTTCTTCAATCAGTGGATGATCGGCCATTGGTATTTGATAATTCTAAACATTCAGCGATTAGAATCAGCTGGAAAAAACGTGATCAGAGCATTCCCAAAAATAATTAAACTCATGTTCAGCATGCTTTCTTGTGACTTTCTTTCTGAATGTGAATCCATTCAGACTCCACTGGTGACGCCAGGAACATTTTGTCCCTAGAGCACAAAAAATTCATTTGTCAGTTGGTGCTGGGATGTACAGAGTTGATGAAAGACCCTGTTTACCTATTTTGCATAGCAAACTATTTTGACTAAGAGGATTCAGCTGCTCTGGCCCCTCTTTGACACACATGGTGCTGGATGGACGCCACTGCAAGCAGCTAGGAAGTTTAATTTGTTCCCTTATGGCAGATTAGATGAATGTTTTCTACTTTCTCCACAAGTCGCACTGTGCAAAATATTTGGATCCGCAAGTGGGTGACTGGCAATAAAATGCATAGAAGTTATTCACAGATTATTCTTTTATCATTAGGCGACAAGGGAAAGAACCTAAATAAGAAATCTGTTTTGTTGTCATAACAATGATTCTTTTGTCCTGTAATTATGTTTACTGCCTGGTTAATGCAACAGATGGAATATTACAACATTACAACTTATAAGTAGTGGAGTAATAGAAAATGTTTGCAGCAGTGTTTAATTAATCAGATGAGATTTGTTTATGGTTAAACAATAATACCCTCCTTCATTATACTTGCTACCTTTTTATTAATATATTATAATTTAGATTCATCATAAGGATGCATAATTGGAATTTAGAGTCGGAATAAATGTTTGTTAAACAGAATATAACTTTTAAAATTTTAAATACACTTCTTGAATCCAGACAGATTCTTTTCTCTTTTCTGTTGATTATGGGTTATTCCTTGCACTCATATATTTGTTCAATTTGTTTTTACCCAATTTAATATAATACTTCAATTTTGCAATCAAATGTCTTCTTCAATCAAAAGACTTTTGTTTTTTAAAGTCCTTCTAAACTTGAAAATGGACATAAACTGACAAATGGTGTGAGGCAGAATATTAAATATTTATGGAAATTTATAGAACAAGCTGTCACACTGAATAACACATGGAAATCTGTATTCCAACACACAAGGGAGAGTCTTCCAGAAGGAGGGTGCAGGAACAGAAAATGCTCCGTTCGGAGCTTGTTCCTTTTTTTAAGCAGCTGATGTCAGCGACCTGAAGTGAGGAGTGGAGTGGTGGTGTTGTCGTGGAGGAGGTCAGAGAGGTAGACAGGGTTGTTCAGGGCTTTGTATCTAGTGAGAAGTATTTAGAAGTCTTTCCACTGGGAGCCAGTGTAGGTGTTAAGGATAGGGGTAATGTGTTCTTGACGGCAGGTGGAGGTGAGTAAGCAGGTGGCGGAATTCTGTACAAGTCTTGAAATTATGAGGGGATGGATGAGGATTTCAACAGCAGAAGACAGGGAGGGACAGAGGTGGACAATGTTCCTGAGGAGAAAGAAGGCAGTTTTAGCAATGTGGTTGGTGTATGTCAGGAGAGAGAGGGTAGGGTTAAAGAGGACACCAGTTGTTGTAGAAAGTTTTGTTGTATACATGTTTTTATATCAGCCCGGTGGGCAGTAAGGTTGGAATGGATGGTTGGGGTGATGGTATTAGATGAGAGGTAGAGTCGGGTGTCATCAGCGTAACAGTGGAAATGGAGGCCATGATGATAAACGATTTGGGCAAGGGGGAGTGTCTACAGAATTAAGATAAGATAATAGGAGGGGGCCGAGCACTGAACCTTGGGGAATACCATAAGTGACTAGGGCAGTGGGGGATTTGCATTTAATGATGGAAAAGTATTGTTGTCTGTTGGAGAGGTAGGATGTCTAAGCCAATATTGTTCATAAATCATGAGTTCAATTTCCGACTCTTGATTTATTTTTGGATAATTGTAAATTCTATTTTTCATTCAGTCTGAAGTCAAATATTTGCCTTATATAAATAAATACATTAAGTATATTGGCTTTACACTTTGATATTCTTCCTATATTTAATACGTTAATTACTGTGCGTCACTTACTGAATCTCAAATTCATCATCAATGTACTTTCAGCTGGCTTCACTACTTCACACAATTAGCAAGTTGGACTGAATGAACCGTTAACAGAAACTATATTGAAGTGACCTTAAAGATCAAATATAACAATGTATGTTTAAACTACGATTAGGCCATAAACGAGTTAATTATGATTAATTACAAAGCAAATAAAACATTAAAAATATTAATGCATTTAACGCTGTTTGCATTCCAAACAACAGTCACCATGTTGTGGTATGACAGTTACACTGATGCAGTCAGCAATGAAAGTGCTCTGCTGGACAGTAAATTTAAGTAAAGTTAAAAAAAAAAAAAAAAAAAAAAAGTTTAAAAAATGACCCAATGCAAACTGTGCAGAAAAGAGTTGGCACATCACAGAAGCAGCAACTGGTTCTGGTTCAAGTACAAACAAGCAGCCCAAACCCGAACAAATGACTGGCTTCATCAGGAGAAAAATAAGTAAATAAACATCGAAAACTCTGATGAATTTCCAAGGACTGTAGGCTAGTGTCAGTGGTTGAAGATGACGGTTTAGAAAATGTGCTACAGGTAATGAATATTATTCGTTTACATAAAATAAATGGTGCTTTTGGCAAATACTATTTTGCGATTAATTAAATATAAAACCTGTAATTAATTACAAAATTATTTTAATCAAGTTCCACCCCTAGTTCAAATCTTTTCTTTCTGTGGTTATTTCGATTTCTAATATTACATTATTAACATCATTTAATAAAAGATTAACATATTTGACTGGGACAGTAAGTGTAGTATTTGACTTCTTTATCTGATGATTTATCGCTATTATACACACACTGAAATTTATTAAATTACAATTTATAAGACTTTAGTATTATTCATAGAGAGCTTTGAAAAGAGAGGGAAAAGGATGAGAGAGTGTGTGACAAGTCAATGAGCCACTCCCACCTCCTGTATAAAGGCTCCCTGTCTGGTGTGTAGGAGCTATTAGCAGAGTGACACAGCTGCCTTACAGTACCACTGGCACTTTCAAGAAACCTGTGGAATACTTTTTTACAGTAAGTGCTTTCTCATCCAACTGAGATCAGAGAATTGGGTATGTGCACTTTCTTCTAAAGAAGACACTGCTATGATTGCTCTGTTCCCAGCTGATGGCTTTATCCTTGTTTTTTTGAGGTCAGGGCAAAAGTGTGTAGACAAGGACAGGTTATCTGTCTGGTTATATAAGCAGTTCAGCTCTTAACATGTGCGTCTGAGGAGGAATTGTCTTCAAGGTGTAATACATCTGGTAGAAGCTCTACATCAGATGGTGTATTGTTGCAATCGGTTTTGTTCTGTTTAGTCAAGCAATTGATTAATAGCAAATAACTTGGCTTTTGGACTCTTGTGTAAGTAAGCACCACTGTGGTACTTATGGGCATACTGTATAAGGATGGTTTACATGCAAAGAGGGACAGTAGGAAATTCAAGAAGTTAAAAATTAATGAATACATGTTTATTTTCTATTGTCCACAGGAGTTGAAGACAAAATGAAATTGATCTTCCAGTCCTTCCTCTGTGGCTGTCTGCTGGCAACAGTAGCACACTGTGTGGAACTTGAAGTGAATCCAAAGTTGGAAAAAAGGTGAGTTAACTGATAATATGTGACAGTCTGTCAAGTCTGTGACAGAAGCTATCTGTCTGCTGAATGATTTCCTTAAGATTAATGGATTTTTTTCCTCCCCTAGGGTAAGCATATGGCTAGAGAGCAGATTGAGACGGGATCTTGAAACTGTGTCTGCAGAGAAGATAGCCGACTCTGAGCACTTTGTCAGACCAGAAGATACCAGGGATACCCTGCTGCCTCATTCCAGGTAAGAGCACTAATCACATTACTCTGGAGATCTTCAAACTATCTCCATTCTGTCAACATGACATGTTTTTTGTCAATTTGTCATTAAGATGTTTTCTGAATTTCACAGAAAACAACTCAGAAATGAACAGCATGGATTCATGTTCTATTTTCTCTCCCATTGTAACTCCAGCACAAGCAAAAGTTGTACACTGGGCACCTGCACGTTGCATGACTTGGTACAACGCCTGCACCAGCTCAAAAAAAAGCTGAAGATCGTGAGTGACCCTGCCAACAAGTTCACTGAACAAGCATAGTAACTGATGCTGCCATGGTGGCACAGGCACAAGCTCCTGCCCCACACACCACCGTGGAGGCCTCCAGGAAGTGATGCTTCTACTGCCCAGCAAAAAAAGGGAACCTGCCAGAAGTGTGCAAAAAGTTTCACCTGCAATCTGTCATCGAGCTATATTTTTAAATTCAAACATGAAATAAGTGAATAAAAAAAGTCTTGACTATATAAATGTAAAACTCTTTGCTATAGTGACAAGGGCATTTGTATAAAATGTTCTTGTGTTTTGGGGTTGTATTTTTTGTTCCTCCTCTTTCTCGGCTCCGACTGTATCTCATTTTATAATGTATATGTACCTGTAACATCAATCTGGAACTCATCCAGTCTTGTCTTTTACATGTCTTCTTATTAAAAATGAATAAACACATTTAAAAATATATATATATATACAAATAAATGAGTGAATAAAATTAATAATTATAACACTGCACGTGAAGCTAATGAAAAAGATCTGGTGAATTAAATGATGAACTATGAACAAACCTATGTAGATTAGCATATACTTGAAAAACACTATTGCTTCAATTGAAAGGCCAGTGAACAGCAAGCCAGAGTGACTATAACCTTTTGCCAATAAAGGCAAAACAGTGTCCGACTGCAAAAATAAAATCTAGAATAAAATACATATTCAACAGAGAGACCGCATCCATCTAAACTAGGGTGTTTACACGCCATCATTATTCATGAAAATAATTCCAATGTCTGTGGTCCATGACATCATCTCATGACAAATCTGATGAACAGACTGATCACATTTATAATGGAATCCTCAGGTCACATGACCTACATTAATTTAATAACAACATGATAGGTTTTAAGGACACCAATGACCAGAAACAGAATAACAAGTTGCCACATCCAACTTTTGTTTCTTCCAAATCACTTCAGTCTGCAGTAAGCACAAAGAGCTGACCATATGGCAGTTATGTGCCTTGAAATAATTTTTTTTTAAATAGGTCACCCGTCTCACAATGAAAATATCACAAGTGTTCTTGCAGGAGGCCTTAGATTTATATTCAGTCCCAGTCTTCAAAAAAAAAAAAAAGGAAAAGAGTGTTTTCTACATTTAAATTCTCAAAATTAGAGGAGCTCAAGAAAGATGATGAAACTGGGTCATACAAATGCAAGAATATAATCCTACACAGAATCCCATGAGGATTTTGATTATACTTACTATACTATGTTTAGTTGTTATATTTACTATGAAGTATTGTTTTCCTACCTCTCAATCACCCAGTGTCTCTCAGAGATAAGCCCCACATCTACTGCACACTGGTACTTCTAGCCATACACCAGGTTTGTCCTATTTTAATAGCAATGCTGTTTATTTCAAAGGTTATTATTTTAAATAGTGTTCATTTTCCAGTGGAAATAACTTAAAAAAAGACTTTGAATTTAGTTGTCATACAATATGAATTGAAACCGAGCCTATGCCTCCACACACTGTATGTTTAGTATAATTTACAACTGATCCATCCATAGTAATCTAACAATGTAAACTGAGTTGAGCCAGTGAAGCAAAAGCCAGCACAGCACAGGTGGCTTGGTGATGACCCTCATAGGGATCCCTGGTTTGAATTAACAGGCAAGGTGGGACAGGAAGAATCTGTTGCCTTGATGACGTACTGCACATTACTGTGACCAGGAAGACGTCTAATAACTCAACCTCACTGTAAAAGAATTTCTCTGGATATTTTTTTGCTCTGTTTTTCATTCTAAATCTCATTCTAATTTTCCAGTTCTCATAAAAATTGGTTCAGCTTTCAAACAAGAGCATCTCTACACAACGCCAGCTCAAACCAACAATTGATATGCTCCATTATATTCATCAAAACATAATAAAAGCAGAGAAATACAACTCAATATGGACCAGCCAGGGGGATATTTTTTTTGTTCTCCGGAAAAGACTTACAAGGGGATCAGGCATAAGCCTGTCACAGTGCCCTAAACGACCACAATCTCAGAAGCCTGACTTATAAAGCTTGCTCTCTCCAACATCAGCTTCATCATCGTCAGCAGCAGGAAGGAGATTAAAAAAAACAGGGATGCTCCAATTGATTAACAAGCGATTGGACAGGGTCTATATCGAGCCTAAATCTACTTCTAGATCTGCTGATCACACAAGACGCAAAACACATCACTCCCAATGCACATGTTAAAACACATGAGCTGGACTTATTTCAAAGTTTATGACAATGGAATAACATTTACTGTTACATGTACCTTGTGTTGCACTAAATACTTAGAATTATAATACAGAGTCTACTAGCAACCATGTAACTTGAGAACAACTATTTCACTTCACCTTTGATTTTCAACCACAGGAGCAAGATAGGATCACACATAAAATCATGACTGGATAAACACAGATATTTACTGCCAGCTGTTTACTAAGTTTATTTTTGTCAACTAGAAGTGCAAGACAGCATCACACTATGAGCCAGGTCAAAACAGTCTGGCTGCAAGACCTCCACTATGGAGTCAGCTCCACAGTCAGAACAGGAAGTGTTTGCCAATCAATACAAAATCAAACTGGGGGATCTGAAGCAATTTCAAATGCTTTAAATTATGAAAAATAATTATTATTAAAACAATTAATTTGCATCTAGGGACCAAAATGGGGTCCCAAGCAAACAGAGCAATAGAATATGTCATTTGTTATTTTTTTGGAACAACAAATAAGGTCCGTTTTAGACTGATATTGATGGTGGCTTGAGAACTCATTTTTGAGTGAAATGTAATAAAAAATGATGATAAATGTTTTTGGTGCAGTTTTAAGACTCAAAAAATCTGACTGATGATTTTGGTAATTCTGCGGTATGAAAGTAACAAAGTTTCACTCTTTCTTGGGACCCCCTGCTCCCCCCTCTCAAGGGCCCTTTTTACTACCTAGACCAGGGGTATCAAACTGCAATCCTGGAGGACCGGTGTGGCTGCAGGTTTTCGTTCCAACCGAGGAGTCACACACCTGATTCTACTAATCGACCACTAGAGCCCTCGCTAAGGACCTTCATTAGTAGAATCAGCTGTATAACTGCTTGGTTGAAACAAAAACCTACACCCACACTGGCCCTCCAGGATTGCAGTTTGACATCCCTGACCTAGACCAAAATTTATTACAAGTTTTAATAATTCAGAGTTTTCATATTGTAAAGCATTTGAATTGCCAGAGGAGTGATCGGTTTTATTTTGCATTGTTAGCATTCACTTCTGGTGCCATTTCGTATTCTTGGCCTACACTTCCTGTTCTGACAGTGGAGCTGACTCCACAGTGGAGGTCCTGCAGCCTAACCCTTCTTTTTTTTGTATTTTGGTGTAAGCAGACCATAATAGTGCTATACCAGCTGCTCTTCCAAATCAATAATGAAATAAATCGATCAGCCAGCTTTCACTTATCAGTGGATGATCGGCCATTGGTATTTGATACTTCTAAACTTTCAGCAATTAGGATCAGCTGGAAGAAAACGTGATCAGAGCATTCCCAAAATAATTAAACTCATGTTCAGCATGCTTTCTTGTGACAAGACTTTCTGAATGTGAATCCATTCAAACTCCACTGGTGACGCCAGGAACATTTTGTCCCTAGAGCACAAAAAATTCATTTGTCAGTTGGCACTGGGATGTACAGAGTTGATGAAAGACCCTGTTTACCTATTTTGCATAGCAAACTATTTTGACTAAGAGGATTCAGCTGCTCTGGCCCCTCTTTGACACACATGGTGCTGGATGGACGCCACTGCAAGCAGCTAGAGGAAGTTTAATTCGTTCCCTTATGGCAGATTAGCTGAATGTTTTCTACTTTCTCCGCAAGTCGCACTGTGCAAAATATTTGGATCCACAAGTGGGTGACTGGCAATAGAATGCATAGAAGTTATTCACAGATTATTCTTTTATCATTAGGCAACAAGGGAAAGAACCTAAATAAGTTTCTACATCTGTGCAATGCCAAGGGGTTCCCATATATTTGTTCATCTTTCTGTTCTTAGTGATTGCAAAGCTGCTCCCCACTTAGAAGAGAAGAAGCTGGATTTGAGGCACAACATGCAAGTGGAAGCATGAGGAGCTTCCTGTCCCACTGCAGATCAACAGTGGAAGAGGGAGGTGGACCTGCCTTTCCTCGCGGCTGTGTAGCGTTACGCCCATCATGAAAAAAGTTGAGCACTCTTCCGGCAAAAACAAATATAACACAACAAATCATTGACAAGTGTGACTGCAGCGGGTACAAATAGAAAAGACAAAAACCAGACAGCAAGATGAAAGCGACGTTACCACTTAATCCAAATAAAATACAAAGCCTGGTTATCATTAAGTTAGCAATGATTGGCCTCGCTTATAACAGCAAAACAATATTAATCAAAACGTGGCTTTATCTGATCTTTTGTGGGCATTATACAGCAGGTCTGTCCTCTTAGCTGCCAGTGAAACCGACCCCGGACCTGACAGGAACACAATCAACAGGACCAACAGGGACAGGATGTGACAGATTTTGAATCCATGAAAAGTTTCGTTTGATCCAAATCGAATGATCGCAACGCGTCGTGTGCATTTAATCAACAGGCGTGTGAATGCTTCATCTGTAAATATATCCCCGCTGGATGAGACTCAGCAACTTGCGGGTTAATGAGGGGGGGAAAAAGAAAGTGTTCCCATTATCGCCTGCTGGTAGCTGTGCGGCTAACGTTAGGCTAAAAGCGCAAAGCTATGTAGCATCAACATCATCACACACTGACTGACGGCTTGGACACAAACCTCAGCTTCGCCCCCGTGCCGCCAAACTTACCGGCTTTTTCCGCATCGTATCCAACGACAATAAAATAGTCAGCAAATCTAGCCATGTCTGCTGCTTTTCCCGAGATAAACCAACACAATTCAGCATTTTTCCTTCTTCCAAAGCACAGCCATGTTTGACAGAAGGAGTGTTAGTGCGCTTGCGTGCGGGAGCTGGAGGCATCCATGGGCGTGGGCCCTTCACTTTACAGATCCAGCACTGTGCCCCAAAAACAGCGTCTTTCTTGCCATTAAAGCGAGGTCCTCGCCCGTCCCCTCCCTTTTTAATGTCAAGTACAGCCAAACACGCACCAAAGACACTACAGTAATCTTCCTTTATAGTCTAAAAGTGCGGGTAATGCATAAATAACCACCCGGGAAACCTGTTGTGTGTTGCCATAACAGTGATTCTTTTGTCCTCTAATTATGTTTACTGCCTTGTTAATGCAACAGATGTGATATTACAACATTAATGGATTTGCTGGAGACTCCCTGACAACACCGACTCACATTTGAAAACTCAAAGCACAGGGATACGTCTAGGATAAATAAAGAAATAATAATAAATAACAATAGCAATTTTTAAGTCGTGGAATAATGGAAAAAAATCTTTAAATAATAATACCCTCCTTCCTTTGACTTGCCACCCTTCTTTATTAATGTATGATAATTTAAATTTGTCAAATATATAATTAGAATTTACTTTCAGTCTAAACCAATATTGTTCAACAGAACAACTTATAGACGAATGATATTTTCAATTTGTTTCATCCAATTTAATATAATATATAATATAATACTTCAATATTGCAAAAAATAAATAAATAAAAATCTTAGATCCTGTCAAAAACATTTATTTTAAGTCACTCTAAACATTAAACTTGACACTGGACTTGGTTATAAATTGAAAAATGGTGTGAGGGACCAGGAAAACTCGTGGTTGGGGCAGAATACTCAATATTTATGGACATTTTTAGAACAAGCTGTCACAGGGAATAACATGGAAATCTGTATTCCAACACACAAACCACCATCACTGTCAACAATAGCAGGAACACAGCAAGCCATTTCCACTGCGCCTTGAATCACCCTTCATCTCTCTTTTTTCTCATTTGTTGTTGTTTTCTGTGTTTTCTTTCTCTCACATTCTCTATTCCACTCATTGTTTTCACTTGCTAGAAAGGGAAGATGAAGACAAAGTTGGAATAGTTGAACCTGAGCCAAAACATTAAGAAATCCAGACTGAGTTTGCACCTAGTGTTTGTCATTACACAAGAATGGTGGGAAAGTCAAGAGACCTCAATCAACCCACATTTCCAGGTTTATTAAAGAGTTCTGATAATTATGAATCATATTTCAAATGAGCGCATTTGAGCTTGATATCCTCTTTTTTTCCTGGCAGGTATGGCACTTAATTGCTCAGGTTTCCTGCCACACGTACCAAAGTGTTAGGACTAACACTACTAGTCACATGACAGCAACTTCATGGGGGGCAAGCAAAAGATTTCTATATAAGGAGTCAAAAAGGCAAAGGCAGGGTTTTATTATCATGATTGCACAATCTCCTATTGTAAACTCTGTCAAGGGGATTACTTGTCTGCCGGAGGCAATTATCATTACAAAGTGCTTACAAAATATTTGCTGGTTTACAGCACATGTGTTTGGCATTTATGTATTTTTTATTAGCTTAAAATATGACACCATGTGTGGAATGAGGTCGCATGAGATATAAATAAAATCAGAAAGGTTCCGTGTCAGGGACTAAAAACAATAAGATGAATTATAGCATGCTGATATGATTGAGTGAAAGGTCAAGTGTTAAGTATGCCTAAACTCATGTTGAAAGAAATCCACAATTTTCCCCTGCACTGAAACTGAAAGGAAACTGAAAACTGAAAGCATTATTGTGACAGGATTCATAAAACTAATTTACATCATAGCTGGTGGAGTTTTTACTCTGATAATTCCAAAGGATTTTTCACTGGTATTTACAGAATTTCATACACAGAATCGTAGGGTGCATGATTTCATTCTTTTTGAAATCGCTCTCCCATTATATCACACATAGTTTTCTGAGGCGTACACTAGTTCTTCATCACAATATGCACTTCTCAGATATTTTTCTGTATATAAAGAGAAATATATCCTTACTAGCTGTGGGTCACACATAATAAACAAAAAGTGGTCACCTCCCTAATGTGTTACTTATGCTCTGTGTGTTTCTTCTGAAGGATTATCATCACCACAAACCCCGACTAACAGGGGTGTTATTTTGAGCCTTACAGAATAAACAGTTTTTCAAAGCCCTGTTTCGAATTATCGTTCTTTCTACATTGCTTTCAGTTATTTAGCTTAAATCTAAACACATGCTGTGTTGCATGCCGAGTGACTCATTGAACTGGCCATCACGTCCAGTAATGTAGGGGGTGATATCCTCTGAGACAGAGGCAGACTTGATGGCTCTCCCATTATCACCTAATACATTCTTGTATGCATTCCTATGGTGAAACGTGAAGTTATACTGAATTGATAACAGCAACAGATGAGCAGAATTATTTAAAAAATGTCTAAGCCAATATTTTTCATACATCGCGACCTCATTTTCTGACTCTTGATTTATTTTTAGATAATTGTAAAATTCCATTTTGTATTCATCCACAGAGCAAAAATAATGACATCGTTAGTCTGAAGTCAAATATTTGCCTTGTACAAATAAATACATTGAGTATATTGGCTTTACACTTGGGCATTCTAACTATATTTAATAAGTTACTCAGTGCGTGTCTCTTACCAAATCTCAAATTCATCATCCATGTACTTTCAAGCTGGCATGGAACTTCACTGCAACAGGGAGTGCCTTGAAAAGAGACTGTGGAAACATTCCTCTAATTTTACTTCACACAATTAGCTAGTTGGACTCAAAGGAACATTAACAAACACTATACTGAACTGACCTTTAAAGTTCAAATATAAAAACGTATGTTTAAACCTTTTCTTTCTGTGGTTATTTAGATTTCCAATACTGCATTTTAACATCATTCAATAAAAGATTACCATATTTGACTGGGACCTAACTGTAGTATTTGACATCTTTAACTAATAACCATTGATTTATTGTTATTATACACACTAAAATAAAAAAATAAAAAAATAAATCACAATTTATAAGATTTTTGAAACTGTGCTTTAGAAAGGGAGAACATTTTGACTCAGTAAAAGCAAGATGACATTGCTACACTGCATTTAATATGTGTGCTCTAAAACTCTAAAAAAATGTTTATTTTAATTTCCGTTTCCATTTCATTTGAATATGAATTGTGTTGCACAGTTTACTGGATGGGGTGGGGGAAAAGGATGAGAGAGTGTGTGACAAGTCAATGAGCCACTCCCACCTCCTGTATAAAGGCTCCCTGTCTGGTGTGTAGGAGCTATTAGCAGAGTGACACAGCTGCCTTACAGTACCACTGGCACTTTCAAGAAACCTGTGGAATACTTTTTTTACAAGAAGCGCTTGTTCATCCATCTGAATTATCAGAAAAATACAGGTATGTGCACTTTCTTTTAAAGAAGACACTGCTATGATTGCTCTGTTACCAGCTGATGGCTTTATCCTTGTTTTTTTGAGGTCAGGGCACAAGTGTGTAGACAAGGACAGGTTATCTGTCTGGTTATATAAGCAGTTCAGCTCTTAACGTGTGCGTCTGAGGAGGAATTGTCTTCAAGGTGTAATACATCTGGTAGAAGCTCTACATCAGATGGTGTATTGTTGCAATCAGTTTTGTTCTGTTTAGTCAAGCAACTGAGTTAAACAGAATTTATTTTTTCTTTGACTTTTGAGCTGAGTCTATTTTGGACCCCTCATTGGTAGACAGTGTCCTTCACTTACTGGCCAGGGGCCCAAAGCATGGTTGTAGGTTTACTTAACTGAGCAAAATCTGACCTTAGCTTAACTTTTTAAATAAATGAATGATAAGTGCAAATAACTTGGCTTTTGGACTCTTGTGTAAGCAAGCACCAGTGTGGTACTTATGGGCATACTGTATAAGGATGGTTTACATGCAAAGAGGGACAGTAGGAAATTCAAGAAGTTAAAAATTAATGAATACATGTTTATTTTCTATTATCCACAGGAGTTGAAGACAAAATGAAATTGATCTTCCAGTCCTTCCTCTGTGGCTGTCTGCTGGTGACAGTAGCACACTGTGTGGAACTTGAAGTGAATCCGAAGTTGAAAAAAAGGTGAGTTAACTGATAATATGTGACAGTCTGTCAAGTCTGTGACAGAAGCTATCTGTCTGCTGAATGATTTCCCTGAGATTAATGATTTTTTTCCCTCCCCTAGGCTAAGCATATGGCTAGAGAGCAGATTGAGACGGGATCTTGAAACTGTATCTGCAGAGAAGATAGCCGACTCTGAGCACTTTGTCAGACCAGACGATATCAGGGATACCCTGCTGCCTCATTCCAGGTAAGAGCACTAATCACATTACTCTGGAGATCTTCAAACTATCTCCATTAGGTCATCATGACATGTTTTTTGTCAATTTGTCATCAAAATGTTACCTGCATTTCACAGAAATGAACAGCATGGATTAATGTCCCCTTTTCTCTCCCATTGTGTCCCCAGCACTGACATCAATGTCCGAACCAAGAGATCTAAAGGTTTATCCAGCCAGTCGAGAAACAAAGGATGTTCGCTGGCCACCTGCACGGTGCATGACTTGGCACACCGCTTGCACCAGCTCAATAACAAGCTGAAGATCGGGAGTGCCCCTGTTGACAAGATCAGCGCACAGGGATACGGCCGGAGGCGTCGCTCCCTTCCAGTGCACAGAGTCACACTGAGGCTAGATCAGGGCAGGCTGAGGCCCATGTGGAGCAAAACTGGCTCACAAGTTTACAAGCTTGAGTCTCTCCTCAGACAGACATGAGCGGGACTTTGCGAGAGAAGTCGGGAACAAAAGCGAGGGAGTAGTTCAGAGTTAGTGTCCTCTCTGCTCTGTTCTAAAATTCTCCAAATGCCTCAGACTCTTGCCAAGTTTTCTCCAGCACATTTTTTCCAGGCATGAGGACTGAGTCTATGCAAGACTGGCTGCACTGAGTTTTTTTTCTGAGAGCTGAGCCTTGCTGCTCTGCGATGGAGAGCGTGCAAACAACTGCAGCTGGCTTAAAGACACTGGATGGCACAGCGTGGAGCAACTACAGGTGCTGTTCTCTGCTTTGGCAGAGGGGCAGGAAGAGTGCTTAAACCTGGCAAAGTGGACACATCCTCTGGCTGAAAGAGGGAACTTTCTTGGACCTTAAACAGTTCTTCCTCAAGGCCAGGACTTTAATAAGTACTATCCTCTAAGGATTATACCACCATGTTCCATCAACCTGTCAGTACTTGTCTGCACTTTTCCATTTGGACTTAAAGTCAAATGAATCATCAGGAAAAGACATCTTCATCACAATGCCAAACAGGGGGATAGGCTACAGAGTTTTGAAGCTTTCAGTCTATATCAAAGTTTTGGACACTGTATAAGGGAAAATGCCTTAGATTCTGTGATATATGTGCCAGTCCACAATGGATTGAAATATACTTGAAATTGTTGTTGTTCGTACAAAAACATGTGCAATCTGTATTTGTTTTTTTTTATTGCAGATATATGTATATATGAATTCCTTTATTTAAATATTATATAGAGGTTACATTAAAGTACTATTTTTGTACAGGAAGAAATATATATGGGCATTGTAGCTATTTGTCATTATTCTTTTGCAAAACTGTGGTAATAGGATATCTGTTTTATAGGTATATTATATATTTGTAAATGTGTTCTATTTTATTTGTGTCAAAGCAATACTATTGTCATTCAATAAACTTTTTTGCATACAAAGTCTAGATCTTGTCCAGACCTCCTTTGCTTCTGACTGTTGTAACCTAAAAGTGGCATTCTATTGTCTGGAGTGCACTGCTACAGCAAGACACACAGCACCTGGTCTCTGTTAAGTGATTACAAGTTTCTCATTAGAGCGTGCCCCCCCTCTTACTACATGCCCCTAGGTATGATGCTTCCCCCCCAAAAAAGGGCAGATAGGGTACCAGGTGCATTCATTCTTGGTTCAGCACATATTTGTTGACCCACCCCACACCACAGAGCAGCCCTAAAGCCATCAGAAGAGGCCTGAGCTCCATCTGTATTTAATGCTGGATGGTTGGGACAGGAGAACGATGTGGGGGGTTCCGGTCTAACATTCCTGCGAGAGCATCGTGAAAACTGCACCAAGAAAGAACTCATCGTGACCTTCACATTCAAGCAGACCCCCGAGACTGAACCGCACTGAAAAGCTGCAGACCTCCTCATTTGATACATTATCACCCCTTCTTTCATATTTATTTGGGGTCTACCTAAAACCTAAAAGAAAAATATATCAGCTCTTTCTTAAGGCCGCCTGTTTTTTTTTTCTTTTTTTAAATCACACAAAGAAAGGGGTACATCTGTCAGAATGATCAACTTCCAAATGTGGGGTAAATGCTGTAGAGAGATGAGATGGGCTATGAGGACCCACTGAGGAAAGTCCAGGAGGTGATAAGGTGGAAACATTAAAGCTTTACTCATCCCCCTTTGCAGGAATATCGACACATTATCACCTATCTAGTTTTACTACAATGGATTAAATCAGGAATTCACTGAATGGTGTACTGTCAAATTAATCCGATCTCTAAAGTAAGATAGTTATTTTGAATTATTTTGTATCCCCTGTGCTCATTAATAGCATGGCTAGCACTAACTGGATATTCAATCTGCTATTATAAACAATTCTTACTAAAATCATACAGGAAATGAAAGAAGAAATTGTGACTGAATACAATTTAGTATGATTTAAGTCTTTTCCTGAGCCCACAGCACTTTATACTGATTTAAAGTGTGATTAGTGGTAAAAACATAGCATTGATATTGTGTCATATATTGGCTAAACACTGTTCATTCTTTTGTTTTAACTCACCGGAAAAGTCAATTACAGCTGTTCAAAACTTTGTGGTATGATTGAGTTATTTGGAAAGCGTCAAAACTTCAATTGCATGTTCTCTATTGCCATCTAGTGACTATAGATGGGTAAAACTGCAAGTTGTGTTTTTTTTATTGTTCTGGGTAGGATTTGTTCAACTACATCAAGAGGCAGAATCCAAGTAATATGTATTATTATTAACATGATAAAAAAAAAGCAATAAGTGAGAAATATGATTAATCCTCGAATTATTTTATTGGCCTTTTCTTACACTAATATGTTCCTGAAATATATCATATGGCAACATCTAATAGCACAACATACACTACAGTGATTACTGCGTGGAAATAATAAAAGGCATGCAAAGGAATCAAACAATAGACTGAATGGGATGAAAAAAAAACATGCAGTAAACATGCAGTGGACAAACTAAAAGAATGCAAACCATGCCATCTAGAAGCTGGTAAAAGGAACATTTTAAATAGAAATCGACTGGAACTTCTACACAAACACCTAATGGTGAAAAATGCCTCTTACAGTAAGTATTTATCATCAGAGTAAAACACATGCCACAGAATCTCAGAATACATGTGGATCTGGCCTAGTCAATGTCGGTTTTATATATGCGAGTGTCTCACTCCTCATGTTAGCAAATCAGCTGGTGCCAGCCTCAAGAAACTAATTTAAGTGTCATTTGGCCCATCATTTAGACCCAGGACCCAAGGAGGTCTTGAACCTGCGACCTTCTTGCTGTGAGGCAACAGCAGTAACCTCTGTGCCACAGTGTTGCTTCAAGTTTAAGTCAACTTGTACAAAATAAAAATTCACTGTCCAGGATTTATGCTAAACTCAAAGTCTTAATTTTTTCGCTGCATATTAAGAGAGCTACTGAAATTAATATTTTGAGTCCTGCTTCCTTTTGAGCTGGATGTTAGCTAAGATGCCTCAAGCATTTAGTGTCACTACCAAGTAGACAGGAAAGAATATGATAGGAGAGGAGAGGAGAGGAGAGGAGGAGAGGAGAGGAGAGGAGAGGAGAGGAGAGGAGAGGAGAGGAGAGGAGAGGAGAGGAGAGGAGAGGAGAGGAGAGGAGAGGAGAGGAGAGGAGAAGGCAGATATATAATCAGTCAACAAAGCTCCTCTCAATCAAAATGATACAGGCCAAGGCTAAAGGTCAGTCCTCTAAAGCTACCTCTAAAAAGTACCCTGATAACCTGAGCTGAGAGGATTAGCCTCTTAAACTAAACACAGCAAGGATCAGGGATTATGGACCCCTTGCTGTTTATGGCAACAGCAGTAAATCTGTTTTCAGGCTGTGTGAGATGTTTAACTATCTGTACGGTCGTGGATGGTTTGGATGTGATCCTCTACTCAGACTGTTTTTATAAGTGGAAGAGATATCATGTGGTTTTAGATTATTTACAACAAAAAATGTAATGTTAGATGCACTTACGTTTGCCATGATGTACACCGATGAAGCAAATCCAGGTGAAAGTACTTGATCTTTACTGTAGTTGATGAGCTGTGTTTCAATAAACATAATTGATTAAGAGCAGGGATTTTAAGATTTGAAACAGATTGGTCTTCCTAGTGAAAACGATTGTCATATGTATGATTATTGTATGTCTCAAAAAATGGAAAAAGGAAATCTCTTACATTGTTGTCATCGTTTGTAGTTTGCTCATGTTATCTTTCAGCAACATGTACTGCATTGGAACAAAGCATTCAGAGAAGACATGATCAGACTCTAAAGTGAACAGGGAACAGGGAAATACTGATATTTACAAAATGTTGTTTGCATTAAAATGCTAATTTCACATAAAGCAGGTAAATATAGCAAATAAAATAACATCTAGGTACAAAAAGTTATGTCCATGAGAAATGATGACTAACTGTAACATTATGTTCTGCTGATGATCTTGAACTAGGCTGTGGCAGTGAAAGAGTTAAGGATGGAGCGATGTGCTCTGCAGGGTGGAGGACGTGGAGGATGACACAGCAACTCTAGCAACAACAAGAGCACAGCATGACTGGGACATTTTTCTGAGGGAACTTGTGCACAGTTTATATGCACTTATAGAGACAGGACAACTGGAGGAGGTGAGTGGACTTAATAGAGTAGTTAGTAGTATATAGTATAGTAGTAGTTAGTATGCATCTTTACACTCGATACTCAAATGTTAAGTGGACTTTATGCAGAACTAATTTAGTCTAAAACAACTGCAATAAACTGACTTCAGTGGATGGAGAAGAGAAACTGACGTTAACTTACCTACGTTATTTGAGGTCAGTAAGTTAACTTACCTGGAGCCAAAAGAACCATAATTTTAGCATAGAGTTAACGCTGCTAATGACTTGTGCAGTTATTGCCAGTGTTCAGACAGATAATGCAAAACTAAGAATGCAAAACTAAAGTTTAGCTACCTATAGTTCTCGACCATGACGTGGTTAACAGTTCGGTTATTGTATTTATTAACGATACGGCGGAGTGATTTGACGGGGCTCAGTCTTAACGGAACACTCTTGTTATAGCTCAATGGCCTACTCATTATAAACAGCAGGGGCACACTTGGGTAAAGCCACAGATATTTTATACTTTAGAAGAAGTTAAAGTCATATTATAAAATTACTTGAGTTTTTATTTTGTTATCGTTATTACGTCGATATTGTGAGCGTTCGTTAGATGCTATAAATGTCTACTTTTTTTGGCGGATTTTTTTTTCTTCAGTGTCATCTAATCTAGTTCCTGTCGCCCAGCAGGTGACTCAAGCCGCCAATAGACCTTCTTTTCACAGAACCACGTGACATGATATAGTATTTAGCACAGGTGTTACCAATAATAGTAATTATTGTGCATGTTGGCTCACTGGACACACTCTGCTAAACTATATATCATTAGTAACACCTGTGTAGTTACTCATATTGTCACTCATTAATGTGTTTACTCAATTATATTATGGGGTCTCAGACTGCCTTCTGGGAAAAATAGACAAGACCTCATAATATTATAATAATAATTATAATAATAATAATAATAATACACATTGTATTGTCCCTTCCATACAGAAATGAAACTCAAAATGTTTTACAACAGACATGGAAAGGCATTTTAAAATAATGTTAAGAAAAACATAAAGAGCATTAGACACTTAAGATCCATTTAAGATGGGGAGGAGAACATACATGTTTGCCAAAAAAAACATCAACACACAATCATTTGTCTTGTTCATACACCATTAGAAGATTCCTTTTGTAGTGACTCCAAACAAAAAGCGACTGTACTGCTGACTCGCCACACAAACAACAAAGCCATCTCCGTATGTTTCTATTATGTCTGTATATATTTCCAGCGTAACAAAACAGGCAAATCCAGGCAAGGCAATGCAAGATGTTCAAAAACTCAGTCTGCTCTGCCCTCCATGTAGCCGCCGTGGTGAACAGGTGACTATATGCCCGTTCATTCAATCACTCAATCACCTCAACCACACCCCCTGTGACATACGTGAAAGGTGTCAAACTGACAGCTGAGACTAACACAAACATAAACATAGCATATGGCACCTACACCTTTTATGTATTTACAATGTTAGTGAAGGGAGACAAAATCTACAAACTGTATGCAAAACTGCAGCTCAACAAGGACACATCATCTGAGGAGAGACAAGGAGTGAAGTTTATTCTAAAATGACTGCAAATGTGTCAGATATCCACTTCATGTGACTAACTAGAACGAAATTACAGAATGCTGCACTGAACTATATAACAGAATAATAAGGATTAATAGTATATACATATATACATTTTTCACTCCACTTAAGGACCCTTAAAAATCATTAAAACTAAACCATGAACCCCATCTCATAAGATTTGTGCTTTAAGATGTTTTATAAAAGAAAGTGTTATTTTTTCACTTACTCCATTCATTTTCACCTCAATATATAAAATGGAAAATAACATTTGAAATTAAATAAATGTATGTGCAAAGGGAAAATAATAAACAAATAATAGGAATTAAGTACTACTAAATTAAATAGATGTATTTATTTATTTTAAATTATGGCAGTCCTCTATACAAATACTATTCTACATTTTGTCATTGTAAAATTATAATGAAAATAAATTATTCTCCTGTTTTCTAGGGAGCACCGGGTACCTCTTCAAGGACACCTGGGGGTCCCTGGATCCCACTTTGAGAACCAGTGGTATATTTCATGGATGAGATGATAGCTTCCAGGTGTCACCAGAACAGAATAGGATCTGAGTCACATGACCTCCAGTAGCCTGGAGACCTCTAACAGGAAGACACATCAGGCAAAACCTGGCTCTGGGTGGAGCGGCCCTCCTGGCATCAAGTAAAAAGGAAGCAGACACTTGTTAAGGAAGTGAATCAAATGGATGAATAAAAGCATGTTTAAAAAATTATGTTGTGGTATATGAGGATTCATAAAGCTATCGTCTCCAGATCAATACAGATTTATGTGCCTAACTCTTTTTAAAGTGCGCCTGTAATGCCATGAAGCTCTACTGCATTGTGATGTACACAGCTGTTATTAGGATAGTGTCATGTGTCTGGAATCATAAGCTTCCTGGAAGCACAATGGCAGAGTGGAAAATTGGCTGAGATGGCACCATGCAGCATGGCCTTCCTCTGCTTCAGAACACCAGAACTGTATCCTGCATCACTTCAGATCAACAAGACAGTGTCAGTTCACCCAGGTTACAGTAAGGCCAGTGAACGGCTGTAAACAGCCGGACCGGAGTGCCGTTTCCAACAAAACGATAATAAGGGTTAAAACAGCATTACAGGTGTACATTAACGTGTCAAGAATAGCTCAAGAGGAGTCACACAAATACAAGTTGTTGCTTCATACATAAAACAATTATACAGAAAATAAAGGAAAAATAAAAAGTTCCACAAATAAAAACTAGAAAGGAACAGCAATTTATGAAAAACAACAAAAATACAGTTAATACATTACATGTTAATAAAGTAACTGTTAAAAGGAGCTTTAAAAAAGGCATCATACAATTTCTTCCCAGTAGTTTGAAGCCAGAATTTACTTTTTCCTTTGTGAATGCATTTCATTCTGAATGTAACTTCCTGATTGAGGCAAGTGCACAGAGTTTGGGGAGATTTTATAGTTTTACAGGGACTTGTACATGTACATGTATATTAAATAAGTCGATCACAGGGTAATCACAGTCAAAAGTCATCAAGTCTTGTCCTTTGAGCACTACAACATGTCTGTTAGTCTGTGAGTATACAACCTCTGTCTGTCCTTTGTGCATGTATTTTCTCCATGCTACATTATTGTGCATCATACCATCTGTATTCTTAGGTAAACTTAGGTAAAGATTTTTTTTTCAATCTCAGGAGCTAAAGTTATTTGTCTTCAGAAAATGTGATTCTTCCACAACCTCTCATAGTGAGCAGAGCACAGTCCGTGGGCTTTTACTGTCACCAGTCAATTTGCTGTGGTTTCTGTCCTCCTGCAGACATGCCTCGTCGATTCCCAAAGGTAGCGCTTACTCAGGCAGATGAGGAGATGCAACTCCTAGCAGAGAAGGCGTATGCATCGGCACTGAAAGAGGAGGACAATAAGGATGCATTGTCCATGTTCACGGTGCCTGAGGACTGTCCAATCGGCCTCCAGCAAGCCAAGGACCATGAACTCCTTAAGGAGCTGGCAGAGCAGCAGTCAGAGGAGAGTAACAAGAGGTAGCTACAAAACACCTGGTCACATCGGGGTAAAATTACATTTGTTAAAGATAACTTTATATATTTTTATAACTTTATAACCAAATATGTTGCTAATTTTACAGGAAGCAAAGCTTCATGATGATTCGTTCCCAGTCAATGTTCGTGCAGAGTCTAGTGGAACCATTTTGGATGTGGTCAGCGGATGTAACGCCATACCTGTCACGGAGCTCCACCTGCTCATCTGTGCTAGAAAACTCCCCAGACTACCAGAGAGTCACTATTAGTGATGATTACTGTGCAGGAGTAAGTACCATGAACAGGAACTTAACAGTTACAGTATAATGAGGTTGTCAGATGATACACTACCGGTCAAAACTAATCAGAAATATATTCTATACATTGCTAATGTGGTAAATGACTATTCTACCTGCAAAAGTCTGTTTTTGGTGCAATATCTACATAGGTGTATAGAGGCCTATTTCAAGCAACTATCACTCCAGTGTTCTAATGGTACAATGTGTTTGGTTATTGCATCAGAAAGCTAATGTAATCAAATTTTCTATTGATTTTACAGCTCAAGGTGGTAAATAAAAGTGTGACTTTTCATGGAAAACATTAAATTGTCTGGGTGACCCCAAACTTTTGAATGGTAGTGTATTTGTTAGAAAATAAACAATTGCTCTCTCACTTGTATTTACTAGATATGTTCAATCTGTTTCAGCTCAATTCTAAATCATAGTTCAAACATTCAAAACATGTTGAAAATGCTGTGAAATATTTATATGAAATATATATAATAGATTTGTGTCATTCCCATTCACTCATTCAGATCACAGTGGAGGACTATGAACGGGCATCAAAAAGTCTTCTTGAGGCTCTGCTCATTTGTGAAAAATACTCAAAACTGGCCTATCATAGATTCTGCAGAACCACAGCCCAGTTCCTCCGCAGGGCTGAGAACATTAAATGGAGTGAAGAAGATGAGGTTCGACCAGGTGTGAAGAGTTTATGCAGTAGTTGAATTCCCACACTATTTTCCGATGTATTCTGGTATATGTGACAGTAACAGAATCATGTTGCGGCCTCCAGATATGTGTCCCCGTCCAACAGAAGGGGAGGATCCCTACAGCATGGAGAACATCCCAGAAAACCTGAACTACCAGCTAAAGATGAAGGATGGGATAGTGCATGTGTATGACACTGCTGAAGCTCTGAGCAAAAACCAACCACATGACCTTCCTTACCCAGATTTGGAGACTTTCGCCATAGACCTCAGGCACGTGCTGGCGATGGTTGCAGATGGGCCCACGTAAGTTGCTAAAAAAAAATGACACTACTACTATAATGCCTCAGAAAAATAATTATTGATGAAACAATACAACTGGTTGCTGCCATCCATGTGATATTGAATGACACTTTGTAGAACTGCTCAGCAGATTCTGATTTTGATTTTCAGGAAGACCTACTGTCACAGACGACTAAAATTCTTGAGTTCAAAGTTCCACCTGCATGAAATGCTTAACGAGATGGCGGAGCTAAGGGAACTGAAATGTGTGCCTCACAGAGATTTCTACAATGTTAGAAAGGTTTGTATTTTCCCTACGGGAGTTACATTACTCATCCTGGAGCTTGCCTCCTTTTAACAGATTTTCTTAAATTTAAAATAAAGATAACCTTGAGACCTTGGTCTGGGACCTTTCTGTGTGGAGTTTGCATGTTCTCCAGTATCTGCATCGGTTTTCTCTTGAGTTCTCCGGCTTCCTCCCACAGTCCTTGCTTAGTTTAATTGGAGACTAAATTGCCCATAGGTGTGAATGGTATGTGTGCCCCTTGTTAGAATGGTGACCTATCCGGGGTGTATCCCTGCCCTTCGCCTGTAATGCACTGGGATTGCCTCTAGCAGACCCCTGTGATGCTAGTGAGAAATAAACGGGGAATAGAAACATGAATAAAAATGGTAAGAACAGTATTTATTGCTATTTGGCTAGCAGACTAAACATAGGCATTGATTCTTTCACACAGGTGGATACACATATCCACGCAGCTGCCTGCATGTCTCAGAAACACCTGCTGACATTCATTCAGAAAACCTACAAGACGGATGCAGACCGCGTGGTGTTGGAAAAGGACGGAAAAAAGATGACTCTCCGGGAGATTTTCTGCAACCTCAATAAGGACCCCTATGACCTCACTGTAGACTCCCTGGATGTACATGCTGTAAGAAAAGAAGAAGATAGCATTGTCTGACGTGTTCTGGGTTCATAGTTTTTATAGTCCTGTTTGCCTTTTGGTTCATCGATGTTTAAATGGCAGTGCGAATCAGAAAATGTTCTCAAAAAACACATTATGTTCCTCTAAAGATAAAAAATGATCGGAAATTCAAGGGAAATATGTGTATATTATTATCTCTTTTGGAATATTAATTGCTTCTCACAACGATTTGTCTCTAATTTCACTGTCACTTCATTTCACTGGCAGTGTAAGAAAAAAAAAAGAGTCGTAGATGACTGATCATTCTGAGTTTGAAATGATGTTATGTGTCTGTATAAACTTCACAGGGGAGCGAAACCTTCCACCGGTTTGATAAATTCAATTCAAAGTATAATCCCGTCGGAGCCAGTGAACTTAGGCGAATCTTCCTGAAAACTGACAACCTTCTTGGTGGAGAGTATTTTGCTCGCCTAATAAAGGTAAATACATCCAGGACTTTTTAGTCAGAACGGATGCAGAGACAGTTCATCACACTCTATTTCTCGCCTTTAACAGGAGGTGGCGCATGACCTGGAGGAGAGTAAGTACCAACATGCAGAGCCACGCCTGTCCATCCACGGATGCTCTCCAGAGGAGTGGGACAACCTGTCTAAGTGGTTTATTCACCACAAAGTACACTCTCCAAACATGAGGTGGATCATCCAAGTGCCCAGAATATAGTGAGTGCTGCAGCTCAAGTCAAGAGAGCTCAAGTCTTTGTTTTAAATGATTTTGCTAAAATTCTTCTTCCTTGACACATGAGGAAATGTTTTTTTTATGTCTTTCAGTGATATTTTTAAGTCTAAGAAGTTGGTACCTAATTTTGCCAAGATGCTGGAGAACATATTCCTTCCTCTCTTTGAAGCCAGCATTGACCCACAGAAGCACAAAGAACTCCATGTTTTCCTCAAATATGTAAGATGTTACAGCTTTTACGATGCATCATACTTTACCCTGTGTTATACCCTGTGTGGTGTGTAGTTTGTGCCTTTACATTGTGTTCACAAACAGTAAATAATTCCTTCACATTTCCTTATTCATATCTAATCCCATTTATCTGTAACTGACTTGTACTACTACAATAACTTTATATAATTAATTGAAAGAAAAAAGAAATGAGTGGTTAAATAAATGGTGGACAGTATGTGAGTAATTCAAAGGAAAAATGATCAGTTGAAGGGAACAAGTGACTAATAAAACTGTACCTGCCATGCTTTGTGAGACCACTTCAATAGTGGATGAGAACATTTTTTTCTTTTTGTGCAGGTGTCAGGCTTTGACAGCGTAGATGATGAGTCCAAACACAGTGATCACATGTTCTCCTTCAGGAGCCCTAAGCCAGAACAATGGACTTCAGATGACAATCCTCCATACAGCTACTACCTCTTCCATATGTATGCAAACATCATGGTTCTCAACAATCTCCGAACGTAAGAGCCAATTCCTTATTATTTTTTTTTTTTACCTTTATTTAACCAGGCATGTCTCTTTTTCAAGCAAGGCCTGACTAATCTGGCAGTGTTAAAATAATCTAATATGGGTAAAAAAAGTAGCTTCAATAAGCCTCTTTTTTGCTAAAAATGTAAAACACGACTTATGCCTGAAGTAAAAACCCAGTCTCACCCTCCGCTTCTTTGTCAGGTTCTCAATATGAGGTTTAAAAGTCAATTTGTCATCAAGGATGATACCCAAGTATTTAAAAGTAGAAACAATCTCAATAATGTTACCTTGAGATGTAAATACATTAAAAAGACTGGATTTGTCTCTGGCTTTGGATAAAATCATCATTTTGGATTTATCTACATTAAGCACCAGTCTCAAAAACAACAGTTGGGCTTCAATTTCTTTAAAAGCAGCTTTAATATCTTTCCCTAAGTCCCTAATATAAATAGTAAATAACAAGGGACCTAAGATTGAGCCTTGTGGCACCCCCTTGTGGACAGCCAAGGTATCAGAAGAAAAACCATCAATTTTAACACACTGAGTCCTATCTGAAAGATAGATAGAAAACCAACCAATAGCAGAATTAGACAGTCCTATATTAGTTAGTCTGTGCATTAATACGTCATGGTCCACTGTATCAAAAGCTTTAGAAAAATCTAAAAAAGAGAAGCACAGTGTTGTTTGCTGTCCATGGCCATAACAATATCATTTAGTACTTTGGTCATTGCAGTAACTGTGCTGTGTATTTTACTAAAACCAGATTGATGACAGGATAAAATATCATTAAAACACAAGAATTCCTTTAACTGAGTACTTACCAGACTTTCTAGAACCTTAGCTAAAGGGGAGTTTAGAGATTGGCCTATATTTATTGAGATTTGATGGTTACCTTTCAAGAGGAGAAGAACAGTATATTTAAAAAAAAACACACTGTGATAAGGAAAATGATTTTGTTGGTTAATATGTGTTAACATATTGAATTTTTGTCCTTTTGTGTCCTCTGTAGAGAACGTGGCCTGAGCACCTTCCAGTTCCGTCCCCACTCCGGAGAAGCCGGGTCAGTCACTCATTTGGTCTCTGCCTTCCTCACAGCTGACAACATCTCACATGGTCTCAACTTGAAGAAGGTATTTAAGATCGTTCAATTTGTTGTAATACACTGTATAATTTAATGTCATCTGCAGAAATCAGAAGTATCAGTGACTAATCTAGAAGCGAAAACAAGGTATAGGAAAAATGAGAAAAAAGTGTTTACTTTTGTTCCCCTACAGACTATTTTGAAATCAAAAGCTTGTACAGTAGCACATGGAGCTGAAATGTCCTGCAGATGGTTCACTACTAGAATTATGAACTTAAACAGTAAGAAGTGTAGGTGAAAGAGAGGAAATTAGAGGTTTACTTTTATTAATTATTTCTGGTGGATGGAATTCTTACTTTTTTACTTATTTTCCATAACAAAGTACAAAATGTATTAAAAGTAATTAAAATTAAAAATATTATACATTTTATAATAGTTTTAAAGGCCTGTGCAGCCAATTGGAAGCAACAACATAAACATAATTCAATATTACAGTACTGAAACATACAATTGGGTATCGAATGTGAACAACCGAAAAGATCGTCATGTAAAGAGACATGATATTCTTAAAATATAAAATAAAAATAAAAAAGGTGAGCACTATTTATTTTATAACCCCTGTGTTTCCTCAGAGTCCTGTGCTGCAGTACCTTTACTACCTGGCCCAGGTGCCAATTGCAATGTCTCCACTCAGCAACAACAGCCTGTTCCTGGAATACTCCAAAAATCCTCTGAAAGAGTTTCTGCACAAGGGCCTGCATGTGTCCCTGTCCACAGATGATCCCTTGCAGTTCCACTACACCAAGGTAAGTGGAGAGATACAGGAAATAAGAGTTGTTAAGACTGCTGTTCAGTATGTCAGAATCTTCACATAACAGTTAAACCTGATCTAGTGTGTGTCCTGACTGTAGGAGCCACTGATGGAGGAGTACGCTATAGCAGCTCAGCTGTGGAAGCTCAGCACCTGTGATATGTGTGAAATAGCCAGAAATAGCGTGCTGCAAAGTGGACTGTCTCACCAGGTCCTCTCCTCTTTCCATTTCTTTTTTACTGTCGTTAAATTCAATCATCAATTAACAATGTGCAGCAATATGCTAACTTGTTTATGTTCATTTACAGGATAAACAACACATCTTAGGGGAGAACTATCTGAAAGACGGACACGAGGGGAATGATATTCGTCGGACCAACGTAGCCCAGATCCGCATGGCCTACAGATACGAGACGCTGTGCAATGAACTCAGCTTAATAGTCGATGCAGTGAAGTCTTTTGCTACTTGATAAAGTAATGACAGGTGCCTTAGATGACTGCATGGCTGCTCAAACATTTAGACAAAAGCTGTGAAGTGCCAGACATGTGAAGCAGATGCATCCGCCTTTACACAAACACACTCATATAAACAATTATACTTCATTGTGTGACAGGGGTTTGTCATAAAAAAGTGTTTGAAGTTACTGTATACACTGAACACCAGATGTAAGAACCCTTGTGCTGACAGAGAGGGTTTTAGTGCAGACAAATCTGATACTAGAGATAAAGGAAAAAACACAGGGTGGCACAGGGGTTAGCGCTGTTGCCTCATAGCAAGAAGGTCGCAGGTTCAAGACGTCCTGGGTCTGGAACCTTTCTGTGTGGAGTTTGCATGTTGTCTGCGTGGGTTTTCACCAGGTACTTGGGTTAATTGGTGACTCTAAATTGTCCATAGGTGTGAGTGAATGGTGTATGTGCCCCACGATAGGCTGGCGACCATCTGGGGTGTATCCCTGCCTGTAATCCACTGGGATTGGATCCAGCAGACCCCTGTGACCCTAATGAGGAATAAGCAGGTATAGAAGATGACTGACTAAAAGATAACATGTATATTCAATCTCTGAAGCTGCAAAATGATTGGCATTGCAAACATTGCCATCTAGTGGCAAAACTACTGGCATGTATCATTAATTATAATAAACCACTGCATTTAACAATAACAGCAATTAATTAACAATTAATGACCAAAAAAAAAAAATAAAAAGGACACATTATATGATGTATAATGTATCATGTATCATGTATGTACATTGCTCTCGCACACATCAAGGACGATGTCTTTGCCCATAAAGTGATATCAATCAGTAGTTCTTTGACTGTTTCTTCAAAATTTAGATTAGATAAGTTTAGATTTCACTGTCATGCATTTCTATCGTCTCATCTTCCTGCGCAGTTTTCTTGGGTTCTTTTTCTTTGTTCACACACGTCCACTCTTCTGTCTCCATATACTCTTCCTGCTGCTCCATATCAGATTTCCCAGCACTCCTTTTCCTTTTCACAAAGAGAATAGAACAAGTCACACTAAGCACTTAATGGATAAGCAGAGAACAGAGTCCGAAATTACACTTAGTTTCTTATGCAGCTCATAACTATCAGTTTTTCATCTGCCTTTATTGTCTTATATGTTGCTTCTTTGACTAAGCACAAATTTACTTTTAATTGATTAATTCAACATCTTTGTGAGTTTGTTTATTAAAAAAAAAAAAACTCACAATTTGATGTAAGCGAGGATGACCACTGCAATAAGGAGTAGGGCACAAATTGAGGCGATGAGCAGTGCCTTTGCTGAAACAATAAAACACAAAAGGGTAAAAAAAACAAAAAAACAAATAAAATACAAACACTTACAGCAAGATCGATTGATTTCAATAAAAGTTTTACTTAAAGTAGTATTTTACACATAGTACTTGTATGTCCTGTAATTCCAGTACAGTATAATTTCAATCTAGCACAAATCAGTAAGAAAGTTCTCAAACCTCTAGAGCCTTGTGCTGCACTGATAAAATGGGCTGGCTCAGACTCGCTGTCTGCCTCTTTCAGGATTGTGGGGGAAGTGGTAAAAGATGAAGTGAGAGAATGATGGGAGGAGGGAGACGTAGAACTGGCTGATTCCGTAGGGAGCAGAGTTGTTGGATCCGTCAGTTGTGCAGCGTTATCTGTGCATATAAATAAAAGTAAGATATTATATTAAGTGTATAATATTGCATGTATATTTATATAATTCGCATCTCTCTCATTTCATCCTTGTTACTTGGGTAATGGAGGATGGAGCATATTCATTTTAAGTGTAGTATAAAATGAACATGACTGATTACTACTTTCACAGTAATTCCTGTACAGTAAGAATTCAATCAATTTATTCATTTTTTTTTTTTTTAACCATGAATTGTACTGATTGCACTGGAATTATAGCTGCATTGACAGTCGAGAGTGGAAAATATTCAAAAGGCATTCCTGAATGATTTTCTGGCAGCGATGGCACATACTGAGTAAAGCATTTGCACAAATGTTTCATGTTCTCCACAAGCTCATTTTTACATTTGCAGAGTTGTGTAAAAGCAGTCCAGATGTAAATTGATAACCTGTCCATCTGCAGTACAACAAAAAACAACAACACAAAACCAGGGTTTTAAAAAATACATATATATCTTTAATGTAATGTCCCATTTTAATGTCCTGTACAGTGTGAAGTGGTTGAAAAAATATATATATCATACCTGATTCATTAAAGCAAAACACATCAAACTTTTGAGTAACGGAGGCTCGCCATGTCACCAAGCCCGTCTGGTTTTTGCCACAGTTAGAAAGTGCCTTGATGCGGGGAATGACGGCCAGATGTTCATCAATCCATCCAAACCTCAACAAAAACAACAACAAAAAAAAAACGTGACTTGACAACATTTCAGCAGGGATTCATACATGTTTTCTATTGGAAAGTGTTGTACCTGCATGTTTCTAAACCCCTCCGCAGAGCTCTCTGCACTTGTGCTTTTGAGGCAATGCTCACTCGAAGGGTCGAGCAAAGCTCCCGAGCTTCAGAGGCGTTGTAGCCATACTGGGGCTGGTTGTGGTCATCCATGTAGCTAACCTGGAATACTCCTGCAATTCTACTATCAGGTGGGAAAACTGGAAACAACACACAGAACATAGACAGATTCAGATTTACTGTAATTGTAGAAGCAGTAATAGGATAGAAAAAGTTCAAATGCAACAATACAGCTATACAGCTCTCTATATGTATTCCAGCCATTCCATTCCAGTGTCTGTTGAATTCCAACACATGAACACCTCATTCTGCCTAAAGAGGAACCAGGAGTGGAATAAAGTCACCAACAAGAACAATGGTAAAGACTTGTGGAGAGCATGCCAAGCTGTGATTAAAAATAAGGGTTATTGCATCAAATACTGATTTTTGAACTCTTCTTAAGTGTAAACATTAGTATTATGTTATTTTAAATGAATTTGATCTTGTTTCTTTGCATTAAGGTCTGAAAAGTATCTTTTATTGTTATTTCGTCCATTTGTAATTTTCTGCAAATAATTTCTCTAAACGATAATATTTTCATTTGGAGTTTGGGGGAAATGTTGTCAGTAGTCAAACAAAAATATCCATTTTGCCCAAACACATACGTATAAGTAGAAAAATCTGAAAAACTTTGCAGTGGTCTCTTATTTTTGGAATAACTTACATAAACAGACAAATATACTAACATCAAATTTACATCAACACTTACCTCTGATGTCGCTCGTGCCATTATTTTGGTTTTCGCCGATAGCTGCAGTAATTAACAGCCCTGATATGATGCAAAGCTGGATTACGTTCATGACTGGTCAGAGTACAGGCAGGCGAATGTGAATGAACGTCCGTGAGCCAAACGGCAGGGTTAAATAGAGGTGATTCCGTTTGCTAGCGCTGCGTCGGCTCTGTCATTGCCAGAAAGTAACGGAAAAGGAAGAGGGAAGCACCATTCACAGGTCATTAAGGGTCATTATATGCTCTAGGAGCAGCGCCCAAGAGACAAGGAGATCGAAAGAGAAATCTGTCAGCAATCTGACACAAAGCTACATAAATTCTGTTTATTGTGTGTAGAATATATAGTTTAAGAACGCACATAAAATTTTAGTACAAGTATTATGAAAATAATGGTGTCATACACCCGATTAAAGCCTGTCCTCCATAGAGGACTAATGGATTTGCACTGTTACTAACATCTGACACACGGGCTGTCACATGCAGATGATTTCCTCCCATGGGGCATTGCTCAATCATGAACGAGCTTATGATCTCTGGTATCCTCTGATGGTCCTTTGGCACACAACATCCCACTTCCACAAAAACATCACTCCCAAAGTCCTGACGGCAGGAAATGACGCAAAGAATGCATGCAGCCATGTTTTTTTTTTTTTTTTGTCAGATGTGAGGTGTCAATGAGGTGCGTGGGCACAATAAATGACGTTCAGGAGTGACAGGCAGGAAAAAGAGAGATTTCGTCTCTCCAGGGTGCAGTTCTATGGGGTCAAATTAGGAATCTGTGGATTTAATTTATATTACATTAATATAAATGACAACAGAATCTTTTTAGGCACCTTTATTTAAAGGTGAAGTGGCAGAACATGAAATCCACAGAGAAAAAAAAACCAAAAACAAACAACACAGGAAAACACACATGTGCAAAGAAGATAAAAATAAGACTCATGCCGTCTACGGAGTGCTCTCATACGATAAGAAAACCATTCAGTGCTCTGAAGACACAATCCAAAATGACAAAATGAGAACCCTCGATTGCAAAAATATTGCACTTTAGGAACTACTTTGGAATGTGCTTATACTTCAAAATCTTTAAATAGAAAGTATAGAAATAATAATAATAAAAAAACAAACAAATAAATCATTTTTTAATTTTCTATAACTTTAAATATGAATTGATAATTATTTAGGGGCTTTATTATCCACTGGACCTGAGAGATTACGCGTTAACATTAGAGTGCAGGTAAATGTACACTTTGTATGTAATCTACTGTGGCATTTTTTTTCAAAAAGTGCCATATTATTTGTCATTAAATGTACCAAAACCACAATATTTTATATACTAGATTGTACACTCCATACTGGAATTGGTCCCTAAACAGAAATAATCTTTTAATCTTTTCCTTCCTCGCTGCAGCAAAACAATCTGTCCGCTTTCTGTTCCGAACAAAATTCAAACTTAATTCTGTTAATCATGCAAAATGCAACGTTATCCACAAAAACCTCCCAAAGCGTCCTTGACCCTGGAGAGTCAGGGTCGTGTTTTCAAGTGAGTCTGACTGTGGTGATATGATAAAATGACAGACAGAGGTCGGCCGGGGGTCTCTGTAGTGGGGTTCTTTGGTTCGAAAAAACATCTTCGTTCTGCCTAGGATGAAGTCCTTTTTACGTATCCTCACGTCTGTTGTAGTAGTCACTGAAGAATGTAAAAATACTGATAACCACGCACATCACCAGGAAAAACATCAGGACGATCCAGACAAGTCGCTTATTCCAGGTGATCTTTGGCCAAAACCGCCCACAAAGAACCAGGACCTCCTCCAGCCTCCTGTGAAGGTGAAGACTTTATACAGCATACAGAAGAAAAAATGGTTTTGCACAGATTTATACCTGAGTAATGTGTTCCTTCACCCTTTGTATAGAACTAGAACATCAAACATATGATCTCATCCAAATGTGGTCATGAACATTCAGTGTTTAATCACAAATGTCCGCAGGGCTTTCTACCAATGTACATTAATATTTCTTCCATTAGAGTCGCGATTTTAACGCAGATTCAGTTTACCTGCTTGTCTTGATCTTCTTTCCACTCTCTTCATCCTTGATTTTTGATTCCAGCAATTTCTCCAGAGCGTCCTCCTCCTCCTGCTTTTCCTCCTGAAGAGCTTTGTTCTGCTTCAGTCCATCTTGCAAGCTGAATTTGAAATGTTCACAGTTACCAGTTATTTTAGGAACAGAAAGTTCCCGAAATTACGGAGGACTGAAACGTGATCAAAAACAAATAAACTATGACTATTACATTTTACCTTTAATTAATGAGTTAAATTTATGTATGTATTTATTTATTTATTTGCCCTTTGTGCATAAATATCCCATTTATTTTATTTTCATTTTTTATTTATTAATACATTCATTTTTAAAATTTATTTATGTATTCCGCCCCATTTATTTACCCAAATCTATTTATCTATGCATTTCCTTTTTGCATTTCCACCTCAATATATAAAAATAAATTGAAATATTGAAATATATTCATGTGCAAATGGAAAACAATAGGAAATATATATATTTTTCAAGGGAAACAAAAATATTTATCAATTTATTTACTTTTAATTCTGTCAGTTTCACTCCTCCATACAATTTGAATCTGTGATCTGTGATTTTGGCCTTTACAAATAAAATGGACTTGACTTGATACAACGCTCCTACATTGTGTCATTGTGTAGCTACGGAAGGAATCATAGTGAAAATAAATGATTCCCCTTGATTCTAGGGACCCCCTTGGCACCCTCTCAAGGAACCCTGGTATAAATGCGGTGATTGATTGATGGGCAACTACATATCTATGTGTATATGTGCGTGATCAACGGGCAGCAGAGAAGACCTCACCCTTTATTGTACGCCGCCTCTTCGATCTTTGCCTTGATCTCAGCTCTGATCTCGGCTCTGAGCTCTTCTAAGTTGACTGCAGGCTTGGCTGAATCACTTTCCTGCTCCGACGCGCTCTTTCCACTGCATTGTTTCAGATAGGAAAATTACAATCAGCCTCGGACAGCGTCCACCTTCACATCAGACGATACCAATACAACGCAACACCGAGGCCTTGTCTTAGAATGGGCAAACTGCAGTTTGAGTGGGAGCTCGCATGAAAACACAGACCTGGAACTGACACTTTACACATTTGTTATTGCTATTTTCATCCTCGCGCAGAACATCCCGCTCAGACACTTGAGAGCTCTACTCAAGCTCACTTTATAACCAGGATATGATTGGAGCCTCGTTCCTGGACTTTGTCAAACCCTTTCACAAATGTTTAGATTAGGGCCCAGGATAGCATATCCATCACCCACAGCAGGTTTTGATTATTTCTTATGCTTTCAGAGGTATTTTCACCTCACCGGGACTCTTTGCTCCGTAAAACACATCCTGAAGGTCACACAAACAAGTCAAAGGTCCCACTGCAGCGTAAAATGCATTTGATAAGAGCGATTACAAGTTCATTCTTTTCTTGGCCCATTGTTTCAAGGAATGTGTGCCACTCTTGGGAATCAGGCAACATGCAATGTGCACACGCTTTACATGCTTTCCTGTGTGTAAAACACTACCAAACGTACCATTCTGTTGAGATTTGTGTCACCTCTGATGGAGAGTTTCCTTTCACGTCGTTTGCTTCACTCTGAAGAGGAGAGTGTTGAATATTGGTGAGGAATATTATTATTCTTTGAACAATAATTTAACAGAGATGGAAGAATTATGTAAAACTAGCAACATCAATATGTTGGACTACACCATCTCAAGGAAAAGTCCTTGAATTAAACTATTCTTATGTAAAAGTATCATTAGTATCTAAGATTAAAAGTAGTCCTACAGAAAAGTATCTGTTAGTATCCTGTTAATTTTATACTTCTACATGTGACATTATTGGATTTTAAATGCTGTAAGCAGCCTTTTAGTTTGAACCGCTTTACACAGTTCAGTAGTTCAGTGATTTTCAATTGAGGGTCAAAAGATAAATCTGGGAGCTCATGAGATGATTAATGAAGTAGGGGAAAAAAAGAAAACAAGTTTTGCTACATAAATTTCAATCTGTATTGTTGATGTTTCTCAAATATTTGCTTTTTAAAAAAAAAAAGTTGGATACTTTTTCCTCTTTGGGCTTAGATCAACTATTCAAATGAAACCATATGAGAGGTTTAGAGAGAAAATCTCTCTTTGGTCAAACTACTATCAGCTCATAGCCATTTGAAACGTGACAAGGAACTCTAACCAGGCTGTTGTTACTCTAATCAGTAAAAAGTATTAACATTTTCCTCTGAGATGTAACAGCGCAGAACTACAATGTGGAGTAAAGTACAAGACCCTCAAAATTGTACTAATACTTGTGTTTATGTATTTTATTTGCCTGCCACTGCAGATATCAATAGTGGCAACTGATCAAGAAATAATTCTGTCCTAAAAGCATTCAGCTATCTATTTCACAGACAACTTTAACTCCAAACTTATCTTATGATGATTCAGCTTTCCAAACGAGAGGCTGTGAGTCATTTCACGGAATGCTTGATATCTCATAATGGAGTTCATCTCAGGAACAGGAAGACCTACCAGGACAGGAAGAGCAGCAGCAGCGGTGGCTCCCATGTTGGGGCCTGAACCCAGGCCGGGGCCGGGGTTAGGACCGGGGCCGGGTCCAGGGCCGGGGCCGGCTGTGGCTGGGGTCTGACCTGGGATGTTCAGGAGGTTAAACTTAGGCACCACTGCAACGCTCACCCTGCGCCTGGGCAGAGCCTGCAGAGGCCCGAGTGAAGAGGAGAGAGAACAGGCAACAGTGTCGGTGCAACGGATGAGGAAAAAACAGGCATGTTGTAAATGTTAAAGCTTCGGATATTTACACTAGCATACAGAGGTTTGGGGTCACCCGGACAATTTCGTGTTTTCCATTAAAAGTCACTTTTATTTACCACCATGAGTTGTAAAATGGATAGAAAATATAAATATTGCCAAGGTTAGAAATTATGATTTGTATTTGAAATATATTTTCCTTCAAACTTTGCTTTCGAAACCAGTTTAGCTGGTTTCTCTAACCAATCAACTGTTTTCAGCTGTGCTCACATGATTAGACAAGGGTTTTCTAATCATCCATTATCCTTCTGATACAATGAGCAAACACATTGTACCATTAGAACACTGAAGTGATAGTTGCTGGAAATGGGCCTCTATACACCTATGTAGATTTTGCATCAGAACAGACATTTGCAGCTAGAATATTTATTTACCACATTAGCAATGAATAGTGCATTTCTGATTAGTTTAGAGCTATCTATATTGAAATAAGGAAACTTCTAAGTGACCCCAAACTTTTGAACAGTAGTGTACATCTAAAGAGGTATGAGGATGTCACTCAAAGTATTTAATGAACAAGACAAGAAACACATGATGAAGCTCAAGTTTAACTTTACCTTTCCAAGGGTGAGGGACATTGATCTTGATGGCCGAGGAACTCCATCATCTTTAATAAAAAACACAGGACACTCCGCTATTATTTTCATGTTAGTATTATTCTCTAAGCTGCATTAATGCTCCACTGGGATATTCTACATGATACTGGAAGGTGCCAGGTGAAGATATGGGTTTATAGCAGGAGTGGCGCTAAGACAAACTGTGTATGATTTATTATAATCATTACGTATAAATATGCAATTTAAGATCATGTTAGGTGAAGTGAATTAATGTTGTCTTACCTCCAGTGTCTACAGACCCTCCATAACAGCGATTGGAGTTTTGGTTGGCCAGCTTCTTAAACTCCATCAGCTCAGCGTGATCTTTCTCGTACGTCCTTTTCAGATTCTCCACATATTGCATCATGACCTCGGTGGCCTTGTTCATACGTTTCTCCTGTTGAAAAACAAAAAGCCGATAAAATTAACCCCGCGTTGAAATATATCCCTGCAGATAGAGTATGGAAAGCAGCTATTCTAAAGGTTAGTGCTGAGTTTGAGCATGTCAATGTAGGAGTTGTGTAACAATTTTGAAAACATAAGACAGATTCATATTTTTTCATGATTTTTGTTTTTATCACTGCCATTATTGGTCAGGCCTTGGAAAGTAGTGGATAGTGGTGGAAGTAAATAAAATAAATCCCTGCAAAATCAATAAATGGAAAGCTGTTCAAAGAGAAAAGAGGGCAGACGTTTATTTGAGTGGATTGTTATAAATAGCAACAGACCTTTGTCCTGCAAAAACAGTAAATATATTTCTTTAATGTTTGCTTTGACTAGGATACAATCTTTCACCAACAAAAAGTGCTGCCAAGCAGACATTTCTGTGGTGCCGAAAACACACCAAAGAAAAATGATTAGTGTCATTAAATCATCAGAAAAACAAACAAACTGAAAAGCCTTGATTGTCATTGTAAAAAATAGTATGAGATAGAATTAAATAGAATAGAATGAGATTGAGTGGCAGTTCCCTTGATCGTATATACAACATTTCTTATATATACAAATATAAGAAATGTTGTATATATTGTAATATACAATATATACAAAATAAATACAGATTAAAGATTTAAAAAGAGATTAAAAGAACTTATTACTTAACTTATTGCACGAATAAAAAAAGTGGCCAGTGGTGTAAAGTGCAGAGTGAAGTGGATGGCAGTGCAATATGGCTTTAGTTTGAGTTTATTGCAGTGACAACTCTTGGATAGAAGCTGTTCCTGAGGTTATTTGTCCTTGTGTGTAATGACCTGAAGCGCCTGCCAGAGGGCAACAGGTCAAAAAGGTGATGGATGGGGTCAGATGTGTCCTTGATAATATTCAAACTCCTTAGGCAGCAGGAATTGTAGATGTCCAGGAGAGAGAGCAGTCAGTCAGTTTGGTAGGTTATGTTAATTTTTTGAGGATGTGGCAGTGGTGGTATTTGTGTTTTTATCCATAACTAAGTTTTATTATACAGGGAACAGATGTGCTTGGTGGCAATGGGAGCTGCTTCAAACTGTCAGGAAGTATGGGATGCATGAAAATATCATAGCTTGCATGTACAGCAAGGCAGCCTGGTTAGGTATGGAATGTCTGACTAATTTAAAGCAGTTTAGGTTACTTTGTATGGTTTGTATAGTTTGTGTGTGTGTGTGTGTGTGTGTGTGTGAGTGTGTGTGTCTATACCTGTCGAACTGCTCCGACTATCTCGGCCCTGCTGGAGAGCCGTGTGGCCAGGCGATGCAGCACCGCCACCGTCTCTACGAGGCGCTGGTAGGACTCACGCTGCTCCAGGTTCTGCCACTGCGGCGCGGTCATCTCCAAGAAACAACAACTTTTTTTTTACTATTATCATCATCATCATCATCATCACACTCTCGGGAAAACACGTTGTACATCAGTGTCCCCGTTTACACCTGCTGCTGGACTTTTACTCAAGGCAAGATAAACATTTACTCTGGGACACTTCCAGGAAACATTAGGCAGATAAACGAGCACTAAAGTGCCAGGGGGAGTTATTCTTTTCCAGTGTGCTCTAATATCAGCTGATTGCCTGTTTTTTTTCTTTTTTTTTTTTTTTCTCGAGGACTCACCTTCAGAGCACCCTTGAATTCCTCTAGTTCTTTCTCTGTGTCTTCCTCGGTCAGGTTTCTCTCCCTTTCTGCCTGCTTGAGCCGGGTCTCCAGAGTGTAGTTGTCGTTACGGAATGCCAGCGACAGCTGGATAAATGCGTTCTGTGGGGAGGAAGTTACCACAATATAACACTCAAACTGTTACGTTAAACACAGACGAGCTACTGACGATGGCAGGACACCAACTCACTGGAACCCAAAGAAAATTCTCCCACAGTGCTGACTGTGTTGACTCAATGCTAATATACGTTTGTTTTTTTTATTGGTTAATGTGCGACTGAGCCCAGAGAACAAGCTGCAATCTTGGCTTTTAACCTCGTGACGTTGTACTTTGCTGATCAAAGCCAGTCTGCACAGTTTTCTGATGCATCACCCATGGGAGCAGCGAGAGGAGCGGCCTGACAGCGTCATTAATGTTTGCATTGTCTCCACAGGAAATCGCTCTGAGTCTCTCCGGCTTGATCAGAAACAGAGAAGCACTTTCCTGTTGACAGAACGCCGCCAAATCCAGGCAGCCGGGGTTTTTATGACTCTGTAATAAACCACTTTGGCAACGAAAGAGGTCATTGCAAACTTGGGAGAAATGTTCAGGAGGGAGTGGAATAATACACCTGGCTGCACAGTTTGAAATCGTGTTTGAACAAAGTTTATGGTTAAAATAAACAGATCACTGTTGGAAGTAAACTCTATGAGCTGTTGTATTATGACTTATGTGCACAGATAATTACTGTGAGGCCCTTACTGGGAATGGGAACAATATTATATAATTAAATGCTTTTAGGAGGCAGACATGACATAAATCAAGCGATAGTATTTGTGCTACTTAAAGCTTTCAATTGTGTTTTATTTATTTTGACTTTTTGATAGTGCAGTTAATGTAAATAACTGTATTTGTAAATGATTTCAGTCACTACTTTTTAGGCTTTCACGTACACAGCAAACTGACAAGCGTTATGGGAATACCAGGGAATAGAATTACACCACCGTTCAAAAGTTTGGGGTCAATTAAAAATGTCCTTATTTTTGAAAGAAAAGCTTTTTCAATGAAGATAACTTTAAACTAATCAGAAATACACTCTATACATTGCTAATGTGGTAAATAACTATTCTAGCTGCAAATGGTTTTTGGTGCAATATCTACATAGGTGTATAGAGGCCCATTTCCAGCAACTATCACTCCAGTGTTCTAATGGTACAATGTGTTTGCTCATTGCGTCAGAAAGCTAATGTAATACAATTTTCTATTCATTTTACAACTCATGGTGGTAAATACAAGTGTGACTTTTCATGGAAAACACTAAAGTGTCTGGGTGACCCCAAACCTTTGAACGGTAGTGTACATGTAGGACTTTTTTGTCTGATTTGTCTGAAATCCGATTTGTTGTGTATTAAATATAATGGAGTGTGTTCAATTACTTCTAAACCTGAAAAAGTTATATTATCACATTGATGACAAGGCCAAGCCACAGGGGGAAAAAAAAACAGAGAAAAAAAACTACAACCTGCACCAATTGTCAATGCCTCATAATGAGAATCATTTAAATGTATGTGTGACTTTATTTTTTAGCTTTAATAAAGTGTTATAATCACCAGTACAGATCAGATACCAACCTCAACTTCTTTTTCAGTAAGTGGGGGTGCACTGGAATGAAATCAAACAGGAACTGTTAGTAAGGTAAGTAACATAGGTTTGTACACAGTATGACTGAGATTTAAGGAAAGTTAATATTATTATTATTATTATTATTATTGCGTGGTCAGGCAGAGAAAACAAGCTTGAAAGGGTTAAAGTCAACATGAGCAGCTGTCGGTTTGACACGCACCAGCCTGGCAGACCCCGGTGAAGTTTGAGTTTCCTCAGCATCACGTCTGAAATGTTGGGCATGGCGTCGGACTTCTCCTTGGTCTCCTCGCTGCTGGCTGAGTTTGGAGAGGCAGGAGGACCTGCAAGCACACCGCTGCATGTGTCAGACCTCGAAAAGGTTTCCTTCAAACTGTGCAAATGCATTTCTTTGACATAATATCAGGTCAAAACACGAGACAAGTCTCAGATGAGAAGTCCTGCCTTGCAAAACGTCTCAAGGCTACATGACTTCCACTTTCCAAAATGCAACAAAATACTAACAATGATTCGGTCCCTTTTACAGGTGGCCTGATGGCTTGCATGCTTTAACAATCATGCCATCTGCTGATAGAAACCCAAAACAGCATATCTCTTTCTGTGGTGTGGTTGCCAGTAAATGGGTGGCACAGAGGAAAAAACACACACACACAACACACAGACACACACACACACACACAAAAAACACAGATCATCATCATTTTCTGACTGGAACAGATGTTCCCTGAGATTCAGGAAGTCCACGCCCTTGCCGATGTTTTGCGCTGCTTAGAACACGGCATGTCTTACATGAGGAAGGGGGGGCAAACAAGGGCTGTTACCTTTTTCCTGTTCCGCAGCTTCACTCAAGTCTGGTAACTTGGATCCGACTATGCTCTGGTTACGGATCAGCTTGTGCTCCTGCGTGCAAAAAAAACACACACGTTATCTTTCATTCTCACAGCATTTTTATTGACCTTTGCTACTGTAGCGCTTTACCTCTCTGAGCTTGGACAGTTTCTGTGCACCGCCCGGCTGGACAGGGAGGTCCTTGTACCCTGAAGATTTGAAGACAGCGTCTCTGGGCTTGTCCTCCACTGCAGGAGGGAAGCTCGGAGCTCCGTTTCTGGAATTGAGGCCACCTACCGCATCCCAGGAGACGGCTCTCATCAGCGGAGGGAAGGCCCCGATCGTCTTGATCTCTGCTGTGCAGGGGGCCTGTTGGGTGGGGGGTCGGGGGACGGGCTTGGGGACCCCCGTGGCCGGGGCCTGGCTGGGATTTCGGCCGAGACCGGTTCTCTCGTCTGTTTTATTGACTGCCGGAGGACTTTTAGGTGCACCGGGGTCACAGTTTTCTTTCTGAACAGCAAAACGCGGCGTTAGAGTCCCAGAGGACACTTTCCTTTTCTCAGTGGGCTTCCAATCCACCAACAGTCTGCTGCCCTGAGGGTAGAAAGGACATAACTGGTATTAATAAGCTCCGCTGTGTGAGTTTTCTTCTAAAAATTAAAAGAAAAATGCCATATCTGTATTAACAAAGACATTATAAAACTATAGCCTGAGTATATGTAAAGGACAGTATGTGGGAGGGCACTACTTTGTTTTGCATGACTTCAGTATTCAGTTTGACGTATCTAGATTGATAAAATAAAAGTGTGAGGAGGAAATCTGTTATCTGACCTCCTGATCCTGGGTCTTCACGTCAGACTGCTGCCTCACTGAAGGAACCTCCAGAAGCTGTAAATGAGGACATCAGAGGAAATGCTGAATAAGTGCTAAGTAAGTAAGTTCTATTCAGCTTGGCAGGAATTTTCAATGTGAGTTTTGCAAAAACTGAAATCTTTACAGGTGAAAATATCTTGTGTTTTGTACAATTAGTCTAATACTGAGTAGAATTGTCTTATTCCACTAGTAGGTAATTTAGCTTATTTGCATTTTTTTCTTGATTTATGTCAATTTAACCTTTTTTTTGATTTTGAGAGAATATTAGTCCTGTTTTCTTAAAACAAGAAAAAAATGTACCCAAATCAGGAAAAAAAAAAACTTGAAATAAGCTAATTTATCTGCCAGTGGAATAAGATAATTCTACTTGATATTGGACAAGATATCTTCACCTGTTAAGATTTTAATTTTTGTAGCGCACCAAGACCAATCAAAGTGTTTCACATAATGTGAAGAAATGCATTAAACACCATTTAAAGAAAAAAAAATAATAACATTAAGCAGGAAATGTAATCAACTTACCTGACCAACAGGCTGGGAGCTGACGTGGATCACCTCTGCAAGAGCAACAAAATTAATACAACAGGGAAAAGCAACAGGATTCAAGTAGAACTGAAAGCGTTGAAAAGATAGTTTGGATTATTTTTGACTTGTATTGCAATTGAAGTAGTATATATATATATATATATACATATATATATATATATATATATATATATATATACATACATACATTGACACACTGTTGCTTTTGATAGCGTAGAACACATGTGTCAAACTCAAGGTCCGGCACCTAATTTTCTCGAGAGCTTGCACAGACTTGCGTGATTTAATGAGAGATGAGAAAGCAAATAAATGCTTGAAGGGAATGGACACAAGCTGGTCGTGTCATCTCTGTACAACCTTGAGCTGCATTCAATCATACCTCATTAACTCAATTGGCCATGAAAGTTGTTTAAAAAACAGGGAAGTTTCAATTTTTCCTTTTTTTCATTACTTTCTTAATATATAATGATCACATAGCAACACAAAACCATAGATTCCAATCTTTGAAAGTCCCAAAATAAATAAATAAAATTGATAGTGGTTACCAGCGACATTACTTTTTAATAATTAGATGCTAAAATCATAGCAACAATATAACAATCATTTCTACATCAGCATATTTTTTCAATTTCTATTAAAAAAACTTAGCAAACACCAACAACTAATTAATTATTATTATAATTATTCAGACAGGCACATGAATGGAATGGAGAGGCAATTATGTCATATGATAACATTTATATAATCTTTACAAAATGGCCCTTTGAGGCCATAATTCTGATATGAGCCGTGAAGAAATTGAATTTGACGGTGCTGATGTAGAAGTCAGACTCAAAGTAAATACCAGTTTGTGGCGCCATGGTCAGTGAGCTGCTTCTCGAAGAACATGGGGAATTTGATGGAGTTGGACTTGGAGAAAGACCTGAGGAGAAATAAAACACAGGGGCTGAATTAGTTAAGTTCTAATTAAAGGTATTTAAGTCATGCCCAGAAACCCTTCGACAGAAACAAATAATATAAATATGAAGTTAATCTGACAAAAACAACACAAAAAAGAATGTTCCTTCATTAACCCTGAGTCTCAAATAGCTGCAAATTTACCATATATCAATTTAAATGAACTATTGTTTGAGAATTTTCACTGTTTCGCTTTTTTTTTGTTTGTTTTCATAGGTTTAACAATGACCTGTGGGGGAGTCAGTGAGGCTGCTGGTGGAGCGGCGGCCGCGGCGCGTCAGGAAGCGGTCGCTGACCTTCTTGGCCTGCTCCAGCAGCTCCAGGTTCTTCTGTCGATCCTCCTCAGAGAGCTGCAGCTCCGGCAGAGGATCCTTCACCAGGTCCAACACTTGCCCTGTGCTGTCTGAGAAATACAATACACACATGTTATTCTAGACTGCTACTAACGATTTTTCGAGAACATATGCCCGGTGTGTTGGAATGTGATGTTCTGCAATTATAGACAAACAGCTACGCCAATCAGACAGTATCATGCTGGAAAAATTAGGTTATAAGGCACTGAAATATATACTGTAAATTTCATGATATACAGCACTGTCATTAATCCATGAGCACGAAATGGAATGATGTCGTTTGAAGAGCCGCAGCATCTAATGGATATTTAAGTGGGATTTCTTGGTATAAGGGAATAATTCACGAATGGACGGGAGCCAGTAAATCAGGTGGTGAGAGTTGGCCGAGTCAAAGATGCTATTTCTTCTTTTCCTCGGCTCAGAAAAAAAGGCAACGAGCTAAACATCAAAAGTAATCAAAGTAGCGAAAGCATCTCAGGCATGCGGGAGGACGCGCCGACACATTCATCTCTCAAGACACCGAAGACCAAACTTAGTCTAAATGTGGTGCTTTTGTTCGTGTGAACACGGAGCATGAAAGTGGTGTTTTGTTTCATTAGTCCTTGGCAAGACTTAAACCAGATGAAGGGCACGGTTCTGTTAAGAGGGCACTTTGTAAAGATGTGAAAAAAAACAAAAAAAAAAACAGTTTAACCCTGAACAGTCCACAAATACACCAACAATCCAAGACGAAATATGTGAGAAAGAAACATAGACATACAGTATCTCTCATAGTGTTGCGGTTATCTTTTTGAAAACACAGGTTTCACCCACCCACTGTGGTGATGGGGCCTCCAGACGACTTTCTGACCACACGAGCTCTGGGACTGTGCGGCCTGAGAGAGGAAAAAGCAACGACACAGACTTATAGTTCCTGTCTGCAGCTGAAGAAAAAAGAAAACAACTTCTGTGATTCCAGACGGGAGGCCATTACCTCGCCTGCTCCAGAGGAAGCCCGTCTTGTTGGACAATAGTGGCCTGCAGCGGGTAGATGATTGTTGGAGCGGTCATTACAACAGCTCGACTTTCACCTGGTGTAGCCTGTGGAAAAAAAAACAGGTTTAGAGTAAAATATAGTGTAATCTGTTGTATACAGCATGTTAAAGATATACTGCAGGGGTTAAACTAAGTACAACATGTACAGAAAGATTGAAGGCAGGTCTGTCTTTGGGCAAAAATCACTTCCTTTATCCATTTTATGTGCATTGTGTTTCGTGTTGCTTTCAAGTACCTGTAAAGCTTCGTTATAGATGTATAACTCTAAAGTTAGACATTAGACATTTGTTAGATTTAGAGACCTAAAGAAATACATAATGATACCATTCACCCTCTAAAGTCAGGCTGCTGATAGATGAACTCACTGACCATGTTTTATTTATACAAATATTAAGATTAGAAAACTTTATTGACTAGATTAGAAAACTTTTATTATTCCCCACATCGGGGAAATTCGTGTGTTACTACAGCTCAGATACAGAGAAGCAATAAGTCAGAAAAGAACCGTTTCAGGTATTTAAATAAATAAATGAACATAGTATGATAAGTGTTTTGTCCACGTTTTTGTAAAGTGACTGCAGTGGTGGACTATGCATAGTGGGGGTAAGGTCAAGTGACTCAACACTTAACTTTATTGATATATAAAGGAGAAACAATTAATGCTGATGTACGTCTTAACACGTTATCTCATTTCTATCTGTAGACCATAAAACTTTCATTAACCAGTTGCATGTACTTTCAGTGAAAAAGACCCAAACAGGAGTAAAGACTGGAAAATCTAAATCAGTGTCATTAGTTTTCTGCTGTATGTGTGTGTGTGAATAGTGAAATTACAGTTTGTATAATCCTGAACTGGTCTATAATATTTTGAATGATTACCAGTGAAGATTTGTACATTTTTTAATGTCATCTGTATATTGTTCTTTGTAACTTAAATGCCTGATAGGTTTATACTTTGCTTAATTGACAAAACGGGCACCAAAACTTGGGCTTATGGCTCGGGTTTAGAACTGGAAACTAAAGGGAACGTGGAGAAAGTCAGCAAAAGGTTCCCAAAAATGAAGTTTTATTGCTATTTATTGTAGACTGACATCAAACACTCGTTCCCTAAGCACTCCTCTTAGAGCTCATCCTAATATAAGGAATCCCTCTGAAGCTCAGGCTGCAGACGGGCTGCAGAAAGGCCACGGCTGCACTGTAATGGAGGTGGATGCTTTTATACTGTAGGCACATGGCCTGCAGATTAGATTACGCAGCTTCATTACATTCTGCAGAGATGTCTTATCTAGCCCGTGTGTTCATGAGCTCCAGCAAACAGCTGCATATTTAACACTTTGTTAACTCTGAGTCTGACTCACGCTTGTTCAGGACTATACAACTCAGTTGTTGTCAGTTAAAAACAAACAAAACAAAACAAAACAAAGCGGATCCCTAATTGATTTTGGGATTTTCAAAACCTAAAAAGAAAAAGATATTCAAATGCTTACACGTGCTGGTAAGTAGCCAACAGATACTATAAGTTGAATCTCCCTCATATACATATACACTGATACGCACTTCACATATTTAGAATCTTATTTATGATGCAAAACCATCAGAGCAGCATCTGATCAGTCTTAAATGTATTCTGCAGGAGGACAATGACCCTAAACATACAGCAGGAAGCATGAAGACTCATCTACAGCAACAAGAAGAACAAAGGGTCCTGCAACAGATTCTACAGGCCCCGCAGTGCCTGATCTCAACACCATCAAGTCAGTCTGCAATGGCATGAAGAGACTGAAACAACCGAGTCGTCTAAATCCACAGAGGAACTCTATTTATTTGAATGAGCCATGAGCAACATGTTTCAGATTTAGACCCTATACAACAACTGACAGGTTTGTCGATTCACCTAAGCAACCAGGACACTGTTTAGTATAAAGCCATGTTGGTACTGAATGCTTTAAATCTGTAAATACTCAAATAGCATAAAGCAAAGTGGCCTTTAAAGATTCAGGACTATAGGATTAATGAAATTAGTACTGTCCTGTACTATAAATGTTGTGTGGCACAATATCACTACAGAGCTAAAAAAGTAAAATATGTCTCAAGATAAATAATAATATTAATAATAATTTCACTATAATTTTCACCTGGGAGGTTAGTAACTTTTTCTTTGTTTTGAGAAGGTAACTGTAGGCTGTCAAGTTTGACTTCTTTTTAGTTCCTTTATGTAGCTGTTGGCCCACCCTGAAGCTACACCATTATAAATACAACCTTTACAGGGCTACAAATCTCTGGTATTGGTGGTTCTTGGGGAGGGGCGGGGGGGACAAAACACTTTTTACACGGTAGTTACCACTAGTCTGAGTCCTAACACTGCAAAGGTTTTACTCTGGTCACTTCTGGGAAAGCAGAGTAAAAAAAACAAGTTGTAGCTGGAGAAAAGAACATTGTGCCTTTCATCACGAGGCATTAATCAAATGCTCCAAAAGGGCTAAAAGACTTAATGGCCATTTCTGTAATGACTTATTTACTGGTTTTCTTTGGAGAGTCTCCTCCATGGACTACGGGTGTATGTGTGTGTGTGAGAGAGAGTGTGTGCGCACATGGAATTATGATATTACTTTTGTCATTGTCAGGATTATCCTCAGTTTGTGATCTTTTGCTATATTTTTCCATTTGTGGATGTACTGATATATCCCATCTGATTGCTGAGGTCAACACTATTTATTTTTCCATTGTTAATATTACTACATTTGTATTTATTAGACTTGATATTGAATTTCATTATGGTGGTTTACACCTGCTACTCAAGCTGTTCTTCTCCTGCTCCAGACATTGTAGGTATTTTACCTACAATTGATAATTGTTTATAGGATAGGAAGTTAATTATGGAGCGTTTTTAAAAACGTATTCTGTATATGATGCATTTTCTGAAAGTACTTTTAGGTACCTTTAAAAGCATTTTCTATTTATATGCATTTGAACTTTATATGGACCTAATTAACCCATTTAATCCCAGATTTCTTTCAAATATTCAATGCCTACAGTATAATTATATGATTCGAGTCACTAACAATCATGTTTTGTATCCCTTTTTTCTCCATTTTGTAGTCTTTTCTTTGCATAAAAATAGCATTTTAATGGCTATTATAGTTGCTGTTTGCACAAATATTCCCATAAACAAAAACCTATTTATCCCATGTACAAAAATCCTTTTTGGGAGACTTGAATGATTAAATAGACATATACATGTTGGAGTTGAAAATCATAATAATCTAATTAAAACTACCTCTTTCTGGGAGGGTTTGTTCATGTTCTCAAAAGGAAGGAGCAGGAAGTTGATGACGTCATGTGACAGGAAGCACTTGGAAACTTATTATTTTTTGCTTAAAACCTTTTGTCTAATTGTCTACTATCATATCATTAGAAAAGACAAAAAAAGCTGTATGAGTAATATTTCGATTTTTTATTTTATGTAGAAAATGACAGTCAAATACTTTAACCTTAATTAGGTTAGAGCGTGTGTTCATGGCACTGATCACTTCTACTGTATATCCATGCATTTTCTGGTTAATCACATGACCTGTTAGGTGATTCCCTTGGTATGTGTCTGTTGTACCTGTTATGTCTGAAGGTTTCTTGCCCGAAACATCACATGCGTTAGAATCCATTAACATTTTTGGAAGGATTCCGTGTGCAGACTTTATTTTTGTGATTCTCTGCTATATCCCTGTCCAGCATCTGTCCTCTGTAATGGATGTGCGTGCTTTTTAAAAACCTTTTTGCATTGATCTAATGCTTCTACTGATGAGTGGAAAGCAGCCGAGTCTTAAAAGGATTCTTTATTTGAAAGCGGCCTTCAGTAGCAACACTGATATTTTCCTCACCGGGGCCAAATGGGATTATTCAGTGGCAGTTTTTATTTCTTTTTTTTTTTTCCGAAAGAAGCGAATACAGCGTGTGCTTCAGCAAGTGACGGCGCGTTCGCTCACCGTACTGGGAGAGCTTGAAGAACTGTCCAGCTCCTCGGGGGAGTCCTCCTCCTCCTCGGGCAGGGTGGGCATGGCGGGGAGCAGCGAGGGCCGGGAGCGGGTGTGGGGGAAAATAAAAGGTCTCTCAGCGGCACAGGAGGCGTCACCGGACCGCTTGACGTTCCGGTCACTTTGGTCCAGTAGAGATCCTTGCAGCAAGTGTCTGTCCTCTTCCTGCAGCTGCAAGACCATAAACACGTGTAGACACAAAAGAAGCAAAAAATTATATTGATACACTCCGCTTTAACTTGTTTTTCTCCATAGCTTGCTGTATGAACTACAGGGGAAACATATGTAACACATAAATGACGACATTCAGAAGACGGCCATTACTGATAAAGCACAGCTAAACTAAAAATACAGTAGAACTAACTAAACAGTAACACTATAAACAAATCCAAAAATAGCTTGGTCCTTGGAAGCAAGTGCACTATGAGCATAATTTTCCAACATACAGTTACTGACGTAAGCCACTGAAAACAAAAACTGTTCTGAAATGTTCCTTAGGCCCAACTGGAAGTTGTTTTTTTTTTTCCTTTTGAACTGTCACCGTTGTGAAAATGCACACATTTCAAATAAGAATGAATTGTGCACTTTTTTAAGTATGTTTTTTGTTATTTTTATGCCTTTACTGAGTGACAAAGAGACAGGAAGAATGGAAGGGGCCACCCAATGTGGGAGTTGAAATGTTAAAAGCTCCATATTGTGCACTTTTCCATGGTTTGTATTCCCTAACAAGATATATGTGTAGTTTTAAGTGTGGATTGTTGTTTTCAACAAAGGGGGAGTATTTATTTATATGAAACAGACCTTCCTTTTAATCAAAAAGCGATTCAAATCTCACTTTCTATGACATGGGACCTTTAAAAAATATTTAATCAGTCGTGACATCAGTGAGTGGCACTGTTTTCATTCTCTCCCATGACTGGGGTCAAATCTTTTGACGTCAACTAGAGTCGCTGCCTTGATTCGTTGTAGGCCTGACACCAGCCTGGGATCCAAGAACCTTTCACCAAAATTATATTTTGTAAATGTACATGTTTTCTAAAAGTTGTTTATGCCTTTATTAGGTAGCAACAGTAGACGACAGGAAGGAGTGAGATGAAGAAGGGCATGCAAGGACATAGCACTTTCCTGGTGTGGCATTTTAACCAGTAGGCTATCAGGGAGCAGGAAGCTACGTTTGCTTTATTTAGGCCATGAAAAAAAAAGTTATGAACTGAATATTCATGTATTTTTTTATATATATATTTACTTAATCTCTCTTCCCTTCAAATCATAAAGAGAAAGATGTGTTAAAAATCTCAGGTCTTCAGTTTTTGGAGGATAGTAAATCACAGATTCTTCATTTTTAAAAAAAAACTTAATGAGCAGGGAACACTTTTAAACTCCGGGAATGATTCTCTGCACTTTACAACATGAGCGATCACTCCTTCAAATGAATATGAATGAAAAATGTGTGTTTCTCCTCCCAAACTGTGACTTCCATCATGAAGTCCACATAGAATGACAAGTGTCAGGCTGTGATAAAACCCTACAACATTACATTAATTTGCTCTACTGGGTTGACATGAAGCTAAAAAAAACTATATCTGTAACTGGTGTTTTCCTGGAGGCATCCATGTCTTTTATATAATGCAATAATGAACCATCAACTAAATCAAGCATGTAACAGAGGTGAAAGAGGACAATATGACAGGATTCATGAGAAGTGTCAGTGAAAAGCAAACTGGGAAAATAATTATCTAGTGACGCAAAGAACGAAAATGACAGCTCAAGAGGCAATTAAATGAAAAGTATCCAGTTCCTAAGACAGAGGCTGAGCTTGAGCAGGAGTCTATACAGTTTAATATTTTATTTTATTCAAAGACAGCCTGCTTATTTCAAATTAAACCCAAGATGAAAGTAGAAGCTGAACTGCACGTAGTTCCAGCATGTGATGGATCACCGGTAAAGAGAAACAGGACATACATTAGTCAAATATTATGCGCGTGCAACTTACTTGAACCATTGTTTGAACTTGCGTCTCTTCCCTTTGTCGTCACAAATTCATGCAAATTTAAAGGCAGAGCAAATTTAACCTTCTGAAAGTTGCACAGGGAAAACGCTGCACTGGGTTCACAAACTTCTGTTCCTCCCATTGATTTAAATTAGGCATTGGTGGAATGTAACTTTCATTTTATGCTACTTTCTACTCAACTCCATTTTCAATATTGTATGTTATATGCCGCCATTTATTTGACAGCTTTAGTTACAGATACAGTTACAGATTTAGATTAAATCAACTAATAAATGATGATACAGTTTTTTACAAGTTAAGCTACCAAGCAGTATATAAAATGACAACATCAAAGTATAAACACATTAATGCATCAATAAAAATATTTATCTGAAAATGGGCCACTCTGCATAATGAGTACTTTTACTTTATTACTTTTACTACTTTAAATAATGCTCATACTTAAGTGCAGGATTTTTTTTCTTTCAAGAAAGTAGGTTTGCACCATGGTATTCCTACTTTTACTCAAGTAAAAGACCTGACTGCTTCTTCCACCACTGATTTTAGGCATCAAGAGGCGCAGATGTTTCTGCATTTGCCTGCCAATGGCTGTCGTCACACACACACGCCCGCTGATGGATGCTGGTATGTGAGTGAAAGGTGTGATAAATGAAAGCTTATTTCAGAGCTGCGGCATGCACTTTGCGCGGGTCGGTTCTTCAGTCACTTCAAAGCCAAAACAGGCAGTGTGCTGCTCTGTGTCACTGCAAACATGGCAAGTTCTTGGGAACATATAGGGACAGAAAGGGCTGCGAGTCGCTGGGGAGGAAATGGCTTGTTTAGCCGTCTCCCAACGAGCAGCGAGAAGATTTCCTGACTGCAGGAATATTGTCAAACACGGGGCTGACTCCTTTTGTCTCCTTCTCAGCTTTCGGCTGCATACACACTGCTGTCGGGTCGCGGTTTTAACCCGGCGAGCGTGGGCCTTTTGTCAAAAACCACCTTGTCCCTGCGAGTGGGCTATCACGCCGGAGAAGGGGAGGCTCGCTTTTAGCTTCGGCCGCATATGTAAACATGAGAATGACTCACCAAATATTTCTAACGTGATTATCCTAATTATCCCTGGACTTCAGGGCGACTTTGGTAACAACCACCTGCATTAGAGACATGAACATGTTTATTTCATAAGTGTTACCACTTTGTGTTTTATTCTTTCACTACTATTTTTTGTTTGCAGGATTTATGGTTTTGCCAAATAAAGCAAAGAATCAATAGAAAAAGAAGAAGAGCAACAAAGAAAATCATTCTCTGACAATACAGTCAGGTCTGTTTCTGTTCTATGAAGAATTTATTACTAAGCAGCTCAACATGATTAAACATCTTCTGAAAACTTGTTTCAAGCCATTTAACCGGATCGGAAGAGGCAGAAGAAAGTTTTTCTGCTTGAACATGTCACAGCTGAAACAGAAATGCCAGCCTCTGCTGCAAGAGGCTCCAGGGTGCAGCAGCAGGACTCTGCAGACCATGACACTGAGATAAATGTTGCAGAGTAATTGAATCAGTCAGATTATTTCCTGTTTTGTGGGGACAGGATAGAACATACAAACCAACGCACACACACACACACACAGAGCCCATCTGGGTATTCTCTTTCCTCACACAACATGGAAGAAAAGTCCAAATTGCCCTCTCGGTACAGCCAGGCCTAGCTACCTCTTTCTTCAGAGGGAGAAGAGGGGACCGGCACCCTCCTCCTCCTCCTCCTTCTCTCTCCTGTTACATAAGCCCGCTCCCTCGTGCCAGATTTGTTTAAAATTTGGTTGTGTGAAGCGCAGAGTACAGGGCCAGCAGAGGAAGTGGTTGCCGCAGAGCTAGAATATGAGATAACAGGACAGAGGAATTGTGAGTCTAGTGAGGGAACAGATGAATATACACCTACTTTAAAACTTATCCATATGTTGTCACGCACAACAAGAAAACAGAAAAAAAATTAGAGTTTCACTTTCAGGCAAACACTAGATTATGTAAGCACACCCCATCAAGTCCCCAAAAACAACCCCCCTTTCGCACAAGATTGACATGTCTGCAGAGACGCTGACACAGCTGCATCTCCTAAATCTGTGTGTGTGTGTGTGTCTACCTAAAACCATCACACACTAAGACCCCACAGCCCCACGCCGCTGACCATCTCAACCTGTCTACAGAGAGCACGCACATTACCTGAGTCCACCACTAGTGCCGTGGAGACACGCTCTCCCTCCGCCCGCTGGTCTCTCCGCTCTCACCGACTTCCCACAGTCCAACTGTCACTCTCAGGCTTTTCCACAGAAAACTCCTCTATCCTCGGGGCTTCTCCTTCCTTCTCCCGTCCCCTCTTGTTCCCTGTCTTTTTTCAGCAGCAAGCAGCAGCCTCTCTTTCACTCCTGGGAGCTTTGACCATTTAAGGAGAAGGGCTCTGTATGCCTCTTTGGGCTGCCGTGGAGTGTGTGTGTGTGTGTGTCTCTGTGTGTGCGCGTTCTCAGGCTGCTTCCACGGATCATCCCCTCAGCTAAAACCCTGAAGAAAGTTAGTAAAGTCTGTTGCTTTTTCTGCAGGGCTTGTTTGTGCTGCTGTAGCAGTGTAGACGTGTGGGTCTGTATGTGAGAGACGGACAGATAGATATCTAGATAGATAGATCGTGTCCGTTTAAACTGTGTTTACTCTGCCGGGGAAGAAGGAACCACGCAGCCTCTTCCAAGCTCTTGAGGCTCTTTATTGTTTGGTAAACTGCATCGTCAAACTCAACACTGTTTGTGCTGCTTTTTAACACAGTGAGACGTGTGATTTAATGCTGTGATTTCCTTTTTTTTGGAGGGGGGGGGGTGCAGTCAGTGTCAGGATGAACGCAGCTGAGTCAAAATGATTTGACAACCTAGTGCAACACCGTGAAGGAAATATCTTGTCACAGGTGCAAATTTGTCCCAAAAAATCTGATGTTTTTACTGTATCAAAACTGGAGATAAATCTTGTTTTTTCTAGGTGTTGTTTTACCTTAAACATCGCCATTCTCTTATTCTTTGCTTCTTTCTACCACTACGCAAACATTTGCCTCAGTAAAAGTATCACAGCTAAATATACTTTAAGTATCAAAGTACTTGTTCTGCAGGCAAATGGCCCCGGTTACTGATATATTAGTATATCAGAGTGTAGGAATTCCAATACTGTTGCATCAATGTGTAAGTGTCATTTTACTGTTGTAGCAGGTGGAACTAGTTTTAACTACTGTATATTAGAAAATAGTTTTAGCCCTGATGTTCCCAAACAGGTTGAGCCTCTTTGAAGAGTCACTACATAAACCTGAGGAGTTGTGTGATGATGAAAAGCAGAAAAGAATAGATATAAATATGTTTAAATGAATCAATCAGAGTTGATTACTGGGGATATTTAAAAGTGGAACCTCTAGTTTATTCCTTAATAATTACCGCTACTTATATGAACTTAATTTGACTATGACTATTGTAGATAAATTGATAAATGTAGTGGATTCAAAAGTGCAATATTTTTTCTTCTTTATTGCAGTGAACTACAAATGTAAAGTAGCCTGAAACTGAAATACGAGTACATTCATGTATTTTTTGCACTACCGGCCCAAAACACAAAGACAAAAGGATCGATTTCACTTCACCTTCATGAGCACAAAGAAGAAACTTTGCATACAAAAGGAACATTTCCAAGACACACAAACAGTACAAATAAGCATGCGGTTCTGCCTCTATATAGAGAAATGCTATCGTGGAGCAGCAGGGAGTCTCACCTTGTCGCAGCTGCCTCCTCCTGTGGCACCTGTTGGAACCAAGAGCACAGAGAGAGACAGTGAAAACTGTTGATTTGCATTAAACAAGAAAGCAATGCAAATGTCACGGGGCGGTTACAAAACAAGACAGAGCGAGAGAGAGAAAGTGAGAGAGAGGAGAGAGAGAAACAGGGAAAAAGAAAGAGGAAACAAATCAAGAGAAATTAATTGAGTTTTCTGTCCCGTGCGGTTGATGCTGGCAGCGTGATATTCACCTGATGGGTAGAACTACCGTGAATCTTCTTTCACGAAGCCCCCCCAACCCCCTACCTACCCCCTAACCCCCACCCACGCCCCCGCTCCATCTCTATATCTAGGGGCAACAATAACCTGGCAACCATCTCGAGTACACAAGGTGCTTGATCTGCTCTTGGCCCAAGTGAAAGCTATTGTGTTGGCTGCTTTACGCGCTCTCAGGAGGCGGTCTGCAATATTACAGCGATAATGTGGAGCATCAACACAGCTGATGGCGATATGTCACAGAAAGTTAGTGAAAAGACGCACGTTACTTGTTCGAGATGGTTAATGACATCTTTTCTATTTCAACTTTGACAGGATTCAGCTGATCGCATGCTTATTCTTCATGCTTATTTTGTAACATCACCTTTTAGAAAATGCACACAAGGCTACAAAACTGTGTGACTAGCGAAGCCTTTTTTGTTGATAAATGATTCGATTTGTGAAAAAAAAAAAAAGCTGAAAAACTAAAAGGCATTTGCTGAAAGGACGACTGATTCTCCCTGGCGGAGGTACAGATGCTTGTGTGTTTTATGATAATGTGTTTTAACCACATTTTGTCCTGAGACATTGTCAGATCTTTTTGTTTTTCCCCCTTACACTGCCTAGTTTCTCATTTATAGATTCAAACAGCAAAATGTTTACATTCCAGACGCACGCACGCAGGCATCCACGCACGCTGCGTGAGCACTAGAAAGCCACTGCTTTTCTAAATTATTTACTTTCAGTCTCCGGCGGATCTTTATTCATCAGCACCAAACAACCTCACTTGTTTAAAACTGCAACATGAAACCTAGAGAAAGTTTCCTTCTTCTTTTGTAATGCCATAGTAGAGTTTTATTTATAGAGAGGCAGATAAGCGAGGTATATAAATAGCTTTAAAAGCTTAAATGGAGACCATGTGCTCTGTGGTTAAGTTTTTTTTTTATGTGTCATGTAAGTATTTACTTTTACTGCCACATTTTTGAGATGTTTTATCTTATTATTTTTTTTGTTAAATCTGAGAGAGAGGAGTTTTACAAGAATAAGTAATATTACTAAGAGACTTAAACACCTGAAGTTACAGGCATCACCAAAAATATCACATATTTGAAAACACAACCACTTTTACTTTCTCGAGCTAATATGACTTTTATTCTTGAAATATTATGTCTGTTTTCACAAAAAATAGCTCTGTCATAGCTGCATTTTATACCCCATTGGTGTAAATTAATATGGGTTTTCACTGATGAATAAAAACAATGAAGTTGTAATTCACGCGGATGCTTTGTGAGGAGATAATGTGTGATTAAACATTCCTCCCGATACTTAACACACATCATTCACAACTTGAGATACAGTGGCATCAAACTGGATTCTATACAATGAGGTTCAACATAAAAGTTTGCTCCTTTACATCCCTTTGCAGCTTTTTGCCGTGCGGCTGCAGTTTCATCTGATAAGCAAAAACAAACCCATGTCACCATGGCACCGGGCAACATCAACTTTAGTCAGAGGGCTATAAAATAAAGAAATAAGCAGACAGGGAGACGACTGCTGGATCTTCATTTAAATGATAATTTCCCCCTCTGAGGCCACCCAGTGGGTCTGAGCGAGCTCAACATGCTCCGAACCCCTCCACACCGCAAATAAACAATTAAATACACGACTTGGCCTCCAGAGCCTTGGAGCGGCTCTCTCGGGGAAGGAGAACTTGGAAACATTTGCCACGACCTTTCCTGATGGGACGGAGGAAAAGTGACCCTCCCTCTGACCAAAGCTTGTAGCAACACGATTAGCGATGAAAACCAGCCAATGAAATCCAGCAGATTTCAGCGATATGAGAACATGAAGGCTTTGTATCAAAGGGAGCCGTATAACTCTCTACAAGAAATAATGAGGACATTTCCTAAAACGTCAAACTATTTCTTTATCGTGATGTGTTCCTCCAACTTTTTCCACTTTTCAAAGATTAACTCTAATGCACCTTCAGACATGCTTTTTGATCTGCTGCATCCCTGATTACACAGTGTGTTTGTATAAACCTGCTCAGAGAACTTCAAAAAATTCAGATGCAATGCAATCGGCTAAAAAACAGAAATTGAGAAGCAGGCACAATATCTCAAGAAAACAGTGATTACCGTCAGTGGGCTGTCAATTAATGAAATCGCACATAGTTAAAAATACTCTGCATTCCCTGTATTTACATAAAAGAAAAAAACTTCCCTTAATTTCCCCAGTGGCTTCCTGTGATAGATAGCATACACTCCCTGGGCGCTTATTCTCTCTTCCGCCTCCCTGTACCAGCTGTTGTATGCAATGTAAATATCTGCTGTGTCTATTTCCAGACATCCTCTGGGATTACCAATAGAAAAAGGAAGTCGCTTTAATTCATCTGTGTGTGATAGCATAACTGGAGCTGCACAGCCGTCATACCATTCATGGGTAGCCGTCCAGGCTCGCAGGCTTCTGGGACTACGGGAGACGGCGGCGGGCTCTCCGTTCCGTCTCTGCCTTTCTCCTCCGCATCGGACTCGGTCGTAAAGTCGCCGGCGTCTGCTCCAGGGTCACCTGACAGTTTAGGACCTGGCGGCTTCGGGAAAGTACAGACAAACAGAACAGATTGATGTCTTCTTTCCATATGAGATGTTTAAAGAGACAGCAGAGCGGCTCCCTGGCTTTATCTGTCTGAGAAACAATTACCATTATCACATTACCTGTAGTGCCACTACTAACAAAAATCAGTTCGAAATAAGTTATAAGGATGATATGTTTATTCACAAAACAAATTACTTTATACAAAATTCTTGATTGAGTCAGACAAATGCACCACTTTTCAGTGTTGTGGATAAAATAATATATTTGCACATTCAGTTAAAATCTACGGGGTCATGACATGAGGGAAAATCAAAGTCCTCAAAACAATATTATGTTTGTCCTTTGGATGTTTCCGTGATGTCGGCTTTGGGATATGCAAAGTAAAATACCACAGAGCGTAACCTCTCAGCATCTAAAAAAATGACAGATTCTCTGATAGAAAACTCGTCGAACAGCTCACATGCATCACGCATCCTCTGTATTAAGAGGTGCACAAGAAAGACGGATTTACAAGCTAACAGATTACGCTGCTTGTTAAAGGATGGTATGCAAATCTTTTAAAGGGGCTTTTATGATGAAGTAATTCCACGGTCGCATGACGTCAGGATGCCTGTTTTATATGCAAAGTGTGGACGCGCGCGCTTTTCTGCTTGGTTTAGCGGATGAAAGATCAGCTAAAGTCCAAGTAAGGTCACGACCTCAACTTCAAACTTTAATTCCTGCAGGATTTATTTTTGGCTGAGTTCTCATCCCCTGGGTGTGTTATCACACATGAGAAAATCAATCCTCAGGACTGAATATAAAAACATCTCCATTGCTAAAGAAGACGCCAAGATGACATCATAAGTACATCAAACAAATAATGATACATGGATACGACTCTAACATTAACTTATCCAACTCGGGTCTAAGGGTGATCACATGTTATAGCACATTTCTTTGCGCCAAATACTGATTGGTGTGTGTTTTGGGGCTATATAAAAAACTTGACCAACTTTTCCTCCCTATTTCATATGTATTTATGTCCAACAAAGGTATGGTTGGACCTTTTTACTTCAAAATAATGTATTTGCAGATGAACATTAACATTTTCTTTAAATCTGACAGATACAAGCATAGAGTGGTGATTCAGAGAATAAAGTGATGATTTTGAGGGAAAAAACTTGTAATATTATTAGAATGAAGACACAATGTTGTAAGAATTAGGTCGTAATGTTACGACAATTAAGTAATAATATGTTTTAATTCATAATATTAGCCTATAAGGACAAAGCAAGGACACATTTTTACAGGAATAAGTAATGTTACTACCAGATTTAAATACCTGAAGCCACAGGTTTTACTGAAAAAAAAAACAAAAACACAACTACTTTTATATTGACAAAAAATATGTTTTCTCAAGATGTTATGACTTTTAATTTGAAATATTATGTCCGTTTTCACAAAAAAATGGACACCTCAAAATCTCTGAAAATTTTCTAACACTGACTTAACCAAACTGTGTCTAAGGGTGATCACATGAAATAGGTTGTACATTTCTTTAAGCCAAATAGTGAGTGGTGTGTTTTTTTAGATAACTTGACTAACTTTTCCTCTGTTTTTCATATGAATTCAAGTCAAACAAAAGTCTGATTGGACCTTTTCAGAGTCAAAACGTTAAAAACGTTAACCTTTTCTTTAAATCCGACATTTTCTTTAAATTTCAAACAAAATGTAACAGCTTTAAATATCCCTGCAATCTAAGGCGAGCACAGATACCGCAGACGAACCTGAGTCGGATCCTTTTCCGTGATCCCGGCCTCCCGACTGCTCAGCTGCTTTTCGGTGTCGGCCGCTCGCCACAGAGCCTCCTCCACCCTCTGGGTGATGCTCTCCATCCTCGCCCTCACCTGGCTCACCCTCTGCTCGCCCTCTCTCACCAGCTCGGCGGTTGCCAGGGCGTTGTTTACCATCGCCTCCATCTTTCGGAGGGTCGCCAGGAGTCCGTCTGCGGTCACCCGGAGCTCCGCCTGCTCCCGCTCTGGGGCCGAGGTTCCTGCTCCGTCTGTGACCTCTGCGGGGTCCGTAGCCACGGCCGCATCCCTCTGATCCTTCACCACCTTCTCCCCAGCTCCGGCTGGCTCTTCTCCCTCAGTGTTGGTTCCCTTGTGTATGAGGACAGCCCTGCTGCTGTTCTTTTGCTCTGTGACACGCTCCTGTGCCGACTTGAGAGAGGCTTGCAGCTGGCAAACCTGCTCCCTCATATCAGAGATGGTCTGCTTTGCTTGCTGGAGCTCGGCCCTCTCGGGGGGGGGCTCTTCGCTTAGTTGGTTTTCTTTGGGACAGGCCTTAGCTCCCTGCACGCTGAGGACTTTCCACCAGTTCACAATGGCCACCTTCTTGGCCTCTGGGTTCGGAGTCTGGCTCCCGGTCTGGCTTTGCTTTTGCTCCTTCTCCCGGGCTCTGAGCCGTTCATCCACCTTCTCTCCTTTCTCCTCCCACGCGCACTTCTGCAGCTCCAGCTCCTGCAGCCTGAGAACCACCATCGCAGCTTTATAAACATCTCCATTACACACAGTTATGGCTGTAGTTACCAAACGGGGTTACTAAAGCTGCACTTATCCCTTTGTGGAGTCTTACACACAGAAGATAGTAATTCCTGCGGGGTTATGTAATGGAGGTGCCCATAAATGAACTGTCAAAACCAGACACCCCTTTTATTAGAGCACGGAAGAGTCTCTAACATCAACCAAATCCAGTCTGTTACCATAACAGGAGAAAGGGAGGTAAAAACTCACATACACATTGACAAGCTGCTGCTTGATGCTTGCCTGTTGCTGCTGGCAGTGAGGAAAAGGCCTCTCGTGTGTCTCTACCGAGGCAGAATCCTGCGTGTGAGAAGACACAAGAGGCTCGGTGAGTGCATGTTAGCGCATGTGATCATCATCGCTCTCTGTCTGGTTTCTATACTCTTCCCCTCACCCTCTCCGGATACTTATTGTACAGGAGATGAGCTATTTCTGCAGACTTGATCCTGTGGATGATGCTCTGGATGTCATCGCTGTGTGTGTGCAGGGACGGGAGGCTTATGTCGTCCAGAGCTCTGTGGTGATGCTGCTGCTGCAGGCAAAGAAATAAAGAAAGTGGTGCCGGTCAACATAAGACAAAATATCAGGGAGATGTACGACAACCTGCTGACAGCCAGCACTTCCTACCTGCTGCATGTCCTGCATCTCGCTCTGCAGAGAGCGCAGGTTTGGAGGATCTCGACTGTAGAGACTCTGAGGACTGCAGTGTCTGTCATACCTGTCATTAGAAATCAGTGGAGAAATCACGCCAAATTGTGTAGTTCATTCATTTGCATGGACGTGGTAGTGTGGGGAAAAGTGGACCAGACTACCCAGGGTCAGAGTAGATAGAGGGCCCATGAAAATCCTGAAAAAATCCTTTTTTGTTTGGTGAATGAACGAATTGGGGCCTCCAGTTGTTATAAATGTGTCACAAATAAATATAGAGTCAAAGGAGAGAGTGAACTTTGTGCCACAGCATTATATTGGACATTCTAGGGAACCCCCCTCTTGGAGGCAGAAAATGGATTAGTCCACCCACAGACAGCAGCTGGTGACAAATGTAACATCAATGAGCCCAATAGAGGCCAAATGCATCAATTCGGGTGGTGAATTAAACAACCAGTCATTAATTCTAATATGATCCGATTGAGGCTTAAAACCCCAGAATTTCTGGCTACAGCCCTGGTCATGTGTACTGTACAGCCATTACTCAACACACAGGTAGATGTAGACACAGGTTATAAATACCTCAACAGAAGTTGCTGCGAATGTTCCTGTAACCGCATCAGCTCTGACTGCAGACCCTGTAACACCAGGACACAGTTAATGTGCTAAATAACAGATACAATTCATTCATTCATTCATCTTCTATACCCGCTTATTCCTCATTAGGGTCAAGGGGGTCAGCGCATTACAGGCGAGAGGCAAAGATACGCCCCAGATGGTTACTAGCCCATCGTGGGGCACACACACACACCATTCAGTCACCCACAGAAAAAAATACAATAATGTATATGACATATGTATATGACATTATGATGCTGTTAATACATTAGCTGATGATTCTACACTTTAAGATTAATATTGTTTTCTTTTCAGGATTTCACATGTGTAAAAAGTGTCTTTTTCTGCTGAGCTTCATGGTGCAGAAGATAAACAGTAGGTGTAGGAGTTTAGCCTTCTGTTGGTTTAGGAAGGAAGGAAGGAAGGAAGGAAGGAAGGAAGGAAGGAAGGAAGGAAGGAAAGAACGGGGAAAATAGGTGAAAGAAAGGGAGGAAGAAGGAAAGGTGGAGGAAAGAAGTAAGGAAGCAGGTGAAGGAAATGAGTGAGGAAGGAAGGAAAGAACAGTGTGGTCAATTTAACCCTGGAAGACAACAGGAAGATTAAACAAGAAGACTTATCACTTTCATCTGTAGAAGGGTAAATGTTCTTTTGTTTTCTACTGGAATCAAAGTTAATGGCATATAATTACAAGCCTGATTCGTGACATTACACTAGTAGCACTTAAAATGTATGTTCATAGCCTCGGAACTACAATGAGGAGGAAAGAGTACATGTACGTTTAGGCAATGTGATCTGGCTATTTGAAAATCCTTGTTTTTTAAAACTGTTTCTGAATCTTTGTTTTCACACTTCTCTTCTCTCTGTAAAAATGTCAAATAAAAACCTCAATGATGTTGTGATTCTCCACATGAGAGTTCTTCATCTTATCCATGAGAATGTCTTTCTACATGGGAAAAAAAAAATAATAAGGTTAAGTGACAAAATAAATACACAAACTGCCATTTTTTTCCTTCCACAAAATGCTGTGACGGACCCACCTTTGTGATTTCTCTGTCTCTCAGAGTCAACATAACCAGGGTTTCTTCAAGTTCGGCCTGTGGACATTTTTGAGTTGACTTTAACTCACAGTATAAAAGTCGTAACAGGGAGTCAGACGCGGTTTTATGAGTCTGTTCTTACCCTCAACTCAGAGTTAACCTTCCTCAGTTTGTTGATGCTATCTTCAGAACATGTCCTTTCAAAGGTGAGTTTTTCATTCTGTGGGAACACCGTGGACATTTTAGCACATTAGAGGCACATCAGCTTCACTTCTCGACAAGCGAAGTGCAAACATTTGTGCTCACGTGTAATGTTAGAATCACCTTGTCTTCCAGCCGCCTGATGTGAAGCTTCAGGCATTCAACCTCATTGCTCTGAGGACCAAGAAAGGTTTTTACTTATAAAACATCAGACTTTTGTTTCCTAATTCCCCATAGCATAGTTTGGAGCGTGTTCAGTGTGTGATATACTAGTTTGGTGCAGCTGGTCTGGGTGCGACTGGCTCTGTCCTGAGCTTCTTTAAAAGCCCGACGGGACTCCTCAAGTTCTTCCATCAGGGATCTGGCTCTCACTGCTGAGCGCTGGGAACTAAACGCACCAAAAATAAATAAATAAAATAAACGTCTACTGCAACTCTTCTTGAAAGATTATACTCCTCAAACTTAGAGTAAAATTATATTACCTGAAATTCTTAAATGCAGTTTTATAGGCCATTTCATATCTAATATTTAATAAATACACCACCGTTCAACAGTTTTTGTTTTCAGACTTTTGTTGTTTTTTTTTCTTGAAAAGTCACTGTTTTATTTACCACCATGAGTTATAAAATGAATAGAACAATTGTATTACATTAGGCTTCTGACACAATGAGCGAATACATTATACCATTAGAATGCTGGAGTGATAGTAATAGAAATAGGCCTCTATACCCCTATGTAGATATTGCACCTAGCAGACATTTGCAGCTAGAATAGTCATTTACCACAGCGATGTATAGAGTGTATTTATGATTAGTTTAAATGATCTACATTGAAAGAAACAGTAATGTAATATCTGATCATCTTTACTTAAAAAACTATATATATATATATATATATATATATTTTTTTTTTAAAGGTGCACGACTCAGTATATCAATTAAACTTTAAGAATGACAATTACATAAATAAAACCAGAATGTGATAGAAAATGTGTTTTTTGGGGGGGTTTTAGATGAATTATCTGACTGAAAATGATAATTTAACACAATGACTAGACATAAACGGGGGAGAATGTAGGAAATCCTTCACCTGGCCAGCTTTGTTCTCATCTCGGTGATCTCCAGAGTGAGCTGCAGGTTCACGTCCTCACACTGGGCCACCGTCCTCAGCAAGCTGCTGTTCTGCTCGCTCAGCTTGCGGTGAGCTTGCTTGAGTTCGGCCACTGTTGCAGACAGGTCGCTTCCATCACTGAAGCCGAACAGACGCATTGGTTACAGGAGTTGATCACGCGTGTTGATTAAAGTGATTAAACCGAACAACTAACCAGGAACACTGTTGGTTTTCTGATGAAGCGGCTTTGCTTTGAGAACATGAGAAATCCAGCCCTGAAAGGAACTCCTGATTAGTTGAATCGCATTTTTGTCTCATTAAGACGTTCTCAGATAACCGTGACAACTTACCGTTTACCGGCACTTTAGAGGAGTCAAGCCAATATGCATTACCCCCATCCACATCGGTGCTGAAAGACAGGAGGAGCCATTCATTCTCATTTGTGTTTAATGCAGATTAACAGAATTACAACAAAAAAGGAATAAACTCTGCACACTTTATTAACCTTGAAACGTCCCGTTGCTTCCGTTTAATATCAATAACAAATGCAAATTAATTTTCACAGGTCATGTCCCTTTTATTTTATTCTTAACCCCTTAACACCGATTGTCGTGAATTCACATCACACATTCACATCATTTGCATTTCCGCTGCAGCAGAGATAGCATATGCATTCTTCCACCCGGTTTGTAGAAAGAGAGTTTCAAAAAAGAAACATTGAGGTCCAGCTAAGGCTATTCCAACACAGGAGGTGCGCTCAGATGCTGTGGGTCACTGGCCAGTGGTTGAAAGTGTGCAGCAACGCTGTATATGCCCAAAATGTAAAAGCCAGACTGTCTTCAAATGCTCAAAGTGCGATGTTCATCTGTGCCTCAACAAGAACCACAACTGATGAATGAATTCCACAAGTCAGGGCCAAAGAGTCCAATTTGGCACTGGATGAAGTGTGAAAGTGGACACAGACTGTTTGTTTGACACCTGTGTTCTAGTTGGTCTCTAGTTATAGTATAGTAGTTACTATATAGTTATAGTTACTTAGTTATAGTGTAAATAATAGCGTAAAAAAAATTGGTTAGCCTATTGTCGCTAATTTGCGTCATATCTATTTTATGTTCTATAGAAACAATCTCTACTTAATTTAGCATCAGAATGGAAACAAAAACACAAATAATTGTTGTTTTTATACAATTCTAAATATATTCAGGCATCAAGCGGTTAAGGATAATTTTCATTGATAGTCATGCTGCAGCTTCAATAGGAGCAGTAAACCTAAACTAAACCTAAATTAAACCTAAACATTTCTCTCTCCCCCCCACAACGTGATTATTTAGCTCATCTGCATTTATTGCGGTGGACGGCTGAAGCACCAGCAGCATTGGTGTGTGAGTGAGTGCGAGAATGAGTGAATGAGATGCTAAATTGTGAAGCACTTTCTCCACCTAGTCCATTTGTCATTGTCTATTTTTATACTGCAATTTAACCAGATTACAGCAAAATCCAAGACTTCCTCTGATATGTCATGTATGGCTCATTTTATCGCCACCATTTTTTAAAATGAATAATTTGTGTTTGAAAACGTATTGCATCCATTTCTTTGTAAATACTTGAACATAGAAGACCTTTAAGCCATATAAATATACGTTTGAGTGGATGCGTAGTATATCATCACTGAATCAAGCTTAAATGAAGCCCTGGCTATGACAGTGTCTCACCTGTTCTGGCTGCACTGGGCGATCCACTCCCTCATGGTGGAGTGGAAGGTCTCCCGGCTCACGAGCGGGTCCTGAGAGTCGGGGTCCAGCAGGTGTCGCAGGGCGGCCAGTCGGTCCTGTTCTGGACTCTGGGCCGTCATGGTCTGCAAGTACTGGGTGATGGTGGAGGCCAACACCTCCTCTGAAAGCAAGACAGAAGCAGGAACCAGGCCTCAACCATCTATAGTTTTATACCGAAACAAACACAATTCATTTTTTTCTTAAACAGGAGTGTGTGTACCTGTGTTGGCCGTGTTACACGCGTTATACATGATATCAAGGAGTTCATGTTCAGAGAATCCACTTGTGTCCTCTGTGTCCTCAAGCACATCCCTCATCTCACAGCCGGGAGACTCCCACTCTAAATACGCAGGGAAACACAGGCAGCACACACATACATAAATACACTCTATATTTATATTCATTGGATACTCTCTCACAAATTGGACAAATTTCGCCTCTTATTCTTATCCAGGAGGCTTCCTACTAGCCCTCTATTGCATAGCGTTGCCATATGGCAACACCATTCAAATTTTCTCACATAGGGCCTTTCCTAATTTTGGCCCAGAATGCACTGCGATATTCGGGTTAGTTCCAACAAATGTGCCCTGGAGGTTCAGAAGATTTTTTTTAACAGTCTGTGTAAAAAGGAGTGAAAACAGTATTTCCTGGTCATATGATCCATTAAAAGTTAAATACCAGATTTTTACAACTAAATGGTAAAATGTGAGTTTTATATTACTGGTCTTTAGTAATGTTGAACCAAAGTAATTTCACCATATGGCAACGCTATAGACAAATACAACTCCAGAAGCCTCGGATTCAATTCAAGGGAAAACAATGACCTGGATGCATGCGCATAGTAGTTGCATGCGCAAGTGGACGTGACTACTCAGGGCTCAAATAGAGAGAAGGTCCATGAAAATCCTTTTTTTATATATATAAATGAAATGGGCTCTCCAGTTAATTTATGTCATAATTGTGTAAAATATATTTATAACATCATGAAACAATAATCTTCTGGGGGACCCCTCTCAGAGGCAGAAAATGGTTTATTCCAGTCACGTTTAATTCGTACACTGGAATGGATCGGGGCCCACTGACATTAATAGTGTCCAGGGCCCAGAAACTGGTGCTTACACCCCTGCCTGGATGAATGAGAATATTCAGACTCATTGGATACTCCGATGAATAAGGTCACTGCAACACTTACCGTCCTTGCTGTCAGACATCGTTCTTGTTTCTACTGAATCCCTGGAGGGCAAAGGTGCTGATGGATTGTCACATTTCTACGTGACATTTAAAAAAAAGAGAGATCAAACACTTCTTCACACCCACTTACATCATCTGAAATCCATTACCTACAGCAGAAACAAACCACATAATGTGCATTCAGTTTCTAAGCTGTTAAAAGTAAAACATCTTTGATTTTATATTTTTTGTGAGGATCCTATACTAAGAATTCAGACATCATGCGTTAAAATACTCATGGACAGCACTCCACTTAATGCTGTGTGCTATGCAATGAAGTTACATGGCATACATATGGCCTGTCTTGTAGTTGTTTTAGCTATCAGACACAATTTAATGAGGAAAAAACAAATCATAAAGACTAATTCTTACTTCTCAGTCCAGGGCAGTTCTTCTGGAAGGAAAAAAAACGTCCCGTTTTCATCATTATTTTTTGCCGCCTTCCTGGTTCACCGCAATGGAAGCACAAGAAGTCTTCAAGATGCTCTCGTGCTTTATCTTCGCCGCTTCACATCAAAACCAGCTGACACCACCCCCCCCCTCCCCCACCACAGCCCACTCCTGCCAAAATGATGCCCTGCAGAGGTCTGTGACAATGATGCGGTTAATGGATTTCTATTTAAATTCACAGGTTCAACATATCAAATGCACTTTGACATCTGTGCCAAGAATTTCCTTTAACAAATTATGCACGTGGAAAATATCCAGAAATACAAGTGCTGGAGATAACAGTGGATTGGTTCATCTTTTTTTCATTCGGCTTTTTTTTGTTGCTAGTCGTAATTTTGCAAACAAAAATAAAAAAAAAGAGATTTATTTTTGCTGCTGAAACTGAGAGTTCTTTCAAATGTCTGCGGCTGACTTGTATTTACATGTTAATTTCCTTAAAGCCAAACACATGTAGTCCCATAGTTGCAAAAAAAGTGAAATATCTCGCGTGTTATTTTTGTGAACAATCAAAGCATCTTGTGTTCAAAACTCAGGCGACGGGATGGCAGTTAAATCTGACACGGACATATTTTCCAGCCGCACCATCCGTGCGCTTGTTTCCTATCGGAGGCATGAAGTAGTTACACACAGATAACCGCCTGACGACGATTTTTGTTTTTTTGTTGTTTTAATAGAAAAACAAACTGGACGCGGATTTCCCCTCCGTCAAGATGTCTCGGGGCTCTATCGAGATCCCGCTACGGGACACTGACGAGGTACAACTCGTCTAATATGATAACTTGTTTTTTTGTGAATGTTTGACTGACTAAACCTCGCTGTGATGCTAACCGATGCTAACATTAGCTAAATGTTCCGTAGCGTCGCATGACATTAAAATACCGCAAATAAACGAGTTAGTGGCTAACTATATGTAAACCCGGAACATAAACACCAGTGATGTTTAGAGAAACGCATAGACGAGAAAATTACAAACATTATTACTCTTTATGAGCCTTAAATACAGGAGGCTGCAGTAAGTTAATGCGACGTTACAAACATTAATATCCATTTTTATGTGTTTAAGTATCGTGTTAGTATGAAATAAACCTCCACAAATATATTAGGCGAAGTTCAAACGCCAGGCTTTAGTAAAAGTACAGGTATGTTACTGGAAAATACTTGACTTGAGTATAAAAAGTAAAGTTCTGATATTAAATGTACCTAAGCATTGAAAATAAAACAAATAGACTTAATAGAATCGTGTTTATTGTCAGTGGTTTTGTGTCACTGGAGGCTTCTAGCTTCACTAATGTGTAAAATTAATTATAAATATTATTCATCCATAATTGACTTCCAAACTATTTGTAATGTCACAAGTCCTCCCGCGTTCCTATCAGGTCTGTTTCCACGTATTTTGGATTTTATTTTGTAGTAGTAATGAAAAGGCTTAGAGAGGAAATGTAGTGGAGTAAAAGTGAGCGTGAAATATAAAAAACTACAGTATAGATACTCCAAAAAAGTGCTTAAGTACTATAACAAAGTATTATTACTTCATTAAAGTACATCGCAGCTATCTTTACATTCTGCTGTATAGGTTACATTGATTTAAAGAAGGCATGGAGTTCACTGAAAATAATAAATAGTCAATATTTAATTAATGCTAAATTGGCTGCTTTGTTTATATTGATGTGATAATTCACTGGATAATTAATGGATAAACATGCATGCAGAAATTAGAACAGGTGATTAATGCAGTCGGGTGCATTCATTTGTATACACCACAGAGGCTGAATAATCCAAGACATATAAAAGGAATAACTTCACTATATAAACAATAAATTGTTCAGAGGTCGCTGTGATTGCTTTAAATAAATGTCTGACCTAACAGTCTAAGATATACGATAAAACTAATTATATTGAAAAACAAAGCAGGTCAATTGAGAATCCAGAGTCATTAAATAAATGATGAACAGATAATTTGATAATAAAAAATAGTTTCAGATTAATTTCTGATGGTCACCAAATCAATAAATGGTTGACAAATGCATATTGTGTCATACACCCATCTCTAATTAATGTCGGTTTTAAATAAAATATGTCATGAATTTTATCAGACCATGATTCATTCTGACTTGATTGAATTGTGCTTCTTTAGGTTATCGAGCTCGACTTTGACCAGCTGCCAGAGGGAGACGAGGTCATCAGTATCTTGAAGCAGGAACACACACAGCTGCATATATGGATTGCTTTGGCGGTGAGTCAGTGGACTGCACGTCACAAACGGGGACCGCTGGATTTACAAATTAGGCATTACTTGGTTGATTTTATTTTTTTTGTCTGTCCATTTATCTTAAAGGCAAAAAATAAAATGTTGGAAAATGTTTTTCAAGTTGCTGACTTTAATCAAAATTTTTAAAAAGAAAAGCAGCAAATTCTCAAAAACAAGAATCCGAAACCTGCAAATATTTGACATTTTAATTCTTAGCAAATAGTCGAAGAGTCTGCTAATTAGTTATTTCTTCATTGGTGTAGAGTATTTGAATATTTTTTGTGAAACAGTTTGTCTTGTTTTTTTCAGTTGGAGTACTACAAACAGGGCAAAACCGAGGATTTTGTCAAGCTCTTAGAGGCGGCTCGTATCGATGGAAACCTGGACTACAGAGACCATGAGAAAGACCAGATGACCTGTCTGGACACGTTGGCCGCTTACTATGTGCAGCAAGCCCGTAAAGAGAAGAACAAAGATGCCAAGAAAGAGCTCATCACGCAGGCCACGCTGCTCTATACGATGGCAGACAAGATCATCATGTACGATCAGGTAAGAAACATCAGACTGCGACGTGATGCCGGGAAAAAATGCTGTGGCTCCTGTATTTCAATTAAAAAACTTTTGTCTCAATCAGAACCATTTGTTGGGTCGAGCCTGTTTCTGCCTCCTGGAAGGAGACAAGATGGACCAGGCAGATGCTCAGTTCCACTTCGTCCTCAACCAGTCCACCAATAACATCCCTGCTTTGCTTGGCAAGTTGAATAGAGAAGAAATGAGCTCATGACTGCTGTAACTGCTTCACTGAAATAATCAAACCTTTTGTTGTTCAACAGGTAAGGCCTGCATCTCCTTCAATAAAAAGGATTACAGAGGAGCCCTGGCTTACTACAAAAAAGCTCTACGTACAAACCCAGGCTGTCCAGGTAAACACGTTACTTTCATTCTCCTGAAAAAAAGATCCTGTATATCTGGTTACTACCACCATGACCAATGATTACTACTACAACTACTTCTACTCCTAGCCTGACTGTTACAGTATATTTGAGACTGTTAGCATTACTCAAAGACAGGACTTGTATATCTGTATAGCACATTAAAGTAAAAAGGCAATTTATAGTAGGTCAGAGAAGGTTCTCTGTTGCCCACGTCAACTATTCTTATTGTTTGGTTTATAAAATAACAGAAAATGGTGAAATTGTTGATCTCTGCTTTACTAGAGTAGTGAGCATTGATGTTCACCAATGCCATGTCTTGTCCATAACATTCCACAACCCAAAGATACTCAGTTTACATTCATAAAATAACAATAATATACAACTTGTTTTTATACCACCTTTCATGCTGAAATTCAGCTCAAAGTGCAACATGCAACAAACACGAAAACCATAAAGAAGAGCATTAGACAATTCTGACTCATTTAGAAAGGGTTGGAAACATGAAATAGACCATGAAGGGAAAATATTGTGAAAAAGAATAAGTAAAATGATCAGGTGATGGTTCTTATAGAAGATGTCTAGAACCTGCCCTGTTGACTGTTACAACCACCCATATGGTGAAGAGAATCTTAGCAAGACTAAAGAAGAAAAGAATAAACAGAGGAGAATAAGCTGAGAATCACAATTCAGAATTGACATTTTTTTATTACAAAATTACACAAAACCCTATATAGGTAGTTAATTTTCTGACGATGCTCTTATCAGTTGATTAAATTAATTGCTAAGTTGATAATAATGATATGAATTCCTTTGTCTACCCTCATCTGTCTCTTCTAGCTGAGGTAAGGCTGGGGATGGGCCACTGTTTCGTCAAGCTAAACAAGCTAGAGAAGGCTCGTTTGGCTTTTGGCCGAGCCCTAGAACTCAACTCCAAGTGTGTGGGGGCTCTCGTCGGCTTGGCGGTTTTAGAGCTCAACAGCAAAGAGTCGGATTCCATCAAGAACGGAGTCCAGCTCTTGTCGCGGGCGTACACCATCGACCCCAGCAACCCCATGGTGCTCAACCACCTCGCCAACCACTTCTTCTTCAAAAAGGTAGCCACCGGTCCGCTCTTCTTTGAAGCACTCACTCGACACGAAGTATCAATCGACTACAACTCACCCCTATCTGTCTTCTGTTCACTATCAGGACTACAGCAAAGTGCAGCACCTGGCCCTCCATGCTTTCCATAACACAGAAGTGGAGGCCATGCAGGCTGAGAGCTGCTACCAGTTAGCTCGCTCCTTTCATGTGCAGGTAGGATGGGCTGAGTCATAGTGTTCATGGGCTGACTGTGGCATAGCCTCAGGTCATCAGGCAGGGCCCTTCCAGCTGCTCATAACCCCTGGATCAAAAACAAACAAGACAAAGCTCAAGGTTTTATGTTTCTCATCCTACTTTGTTGCATTTTTTATAATTTTATTGTATTTCAGGTATTTAATTATGTATATTGTGGTGTTAAAAAAAACATTTTGTAACATTGTTTTGAAATGTTCTATATGAGTTAGGTCTCTTCTTCTTATCATGATATAGTATTTTATATCTGATCTATCTGCTGTTTCTGTTCTTCAGGAGGACTACGACCAGGCCTTTCAGTATTACTACCAGGCCACACAGTTCGCCTCATCCACCTTCGTCTTGCCCTTCTTCGGCCTGGGACAGATGTATGTGTATCGTAGAGACAAGGAGAACGCAGCACAGTGCTTCGAAAAGGTGTTAAAAGCCTACCCAAACAACTACGAGACTATGAAAATTCTGGGGTCTCTCTATGCAACATCAGACGATCAGGAGAAGAGAGACATCGCCAAAGTAGGTATCCTGCGGAGATCGTCTCATTACCAGTCCAATCTCAACGGTATCACAGCTCATGTTGTTTTTCGTTCCGTAGGGCCATTTGAAGAAAGTCACCGAGCAGTATCCGGACGACGTGGAGGCGTGGATCGAGCTGGCTCAGATCCTGGAGCAGACGGACATCCAAGGAGCGCTGTCCGCCTACGGCACCGCCACGCGCATCCTGCAGGAGAAGGTGCAGGCGGACGTCCCCCCTGAGATCCTCAACAACCTGGGGGCCCTTCACTTCAGACTGGGCAACCTGGGCGAGGCCAAGGTAAGCTGCTGCCAGACAGTAACACTTGTATGAACTCGGCTTTAAAATTCACAAGGAGTAAGGGGTCATGTTAATATGATGTGCTGGTCATATAATTAGAATATCATGAAAAAGTTGATTTATTTCATTAATTCATTAATTGTTTACGTTCATTTCACACAGTCTGACCTATTTTAAATGTTTATTTCTTTTAACATTGATGATTATAACTGACAACTAATAAAAAATCCCAAATTGGGTATCTTACAAAATTAGAATATTGTGAAATGGTTCAAAATTGAAGACACTGGTGCCACACTCTAATCAACTAGTTAACTCAAAACACCTGCAGTGCCTTTAAACGGCCTGTACAGCAGCCACAGAGCCAAATGTAGTGGGGTGACAAGGCCAAAAAAATATAAGGCCAAATATAATAATTTAATCCCCCTAAACTTCGGGCCTGGAGCAGAATGCAGTCAGTGAGAGCAGTACAGCTACTACGCAGGCAGGAGTGAGTGAGTCACTATGGCTACAAGGATGCTATCTCTCTGTCAAGCCCTGTGAGTGATAACAACATGCACACAGTATATCCCATTCATTTATTTATTTGTAGCGGCCAAAGTGTTATTCATTCATTTGGTTTGTTTGCACCCTGATTTACCTGCACTGGTTCTTTCTCCCACTGAAACAGCCTCCTGTGAGCATTCTCTTTTTCTCTCTTGCGCTCTCGTTCTCTTTCACTCTCACTCTCACTTTCACTCAGTCACTCATTAGAAATGCCGTTTTATACATGCTATCTACATGCGTAGAACAGAGTTGTAGATGTACCTTAATACAAACACTGGTGTTATTTTAAGGTTGAATTATGCCTTTTCTCCTTCAGAAATACTTCCTAGCATCTCTGGATCGAGCCAAAGCTGAAGGAGAGCATGACGAACATTACTACAACGCCATCTCTGTCACCACCTCCTACAACCTGGCTCGCCTGTACGAGGCTATGTGTGAATTCCACGAAGCTGAGAAACTCTACAAAAACATCCTGAGAGAGCATCCTAACTACGTGGACTGTAAGTGTGTGCAGCTTTTAAACATGCAGAGAAACGTGTGGTTTGTATTCTATGAAAGACAGTTTGAATCTTTTGCCCCACAGGTTATTTGCGTCTGGGAGCAATGGCGCGTGACAAAGGGAATTTCTATGAAGCTTCTGACTGGTTCAAAGAGGCCCTGCAGATTAATCAGGTACTCTGCAATTGCAATTTCGATGAAGTGCGATCCCAAACTTGAACATTATTTAATGTCCACTTTGTTCTGTTTGCTGCAGGATCACCCAGACGCCTGGTCGCTGATAGGGAACCTTCACCTGGCCAAACAGGAGTGGGGGCCAGGCCAGAAGAAGTTTGAGCGTATTCTGAAGCAACCGTCCACACAGAACGACACCTACTCCATGCTGGCGCTGGGCAATGTGTGGCTGCAGACCCTGCACCAGCCCACCAGAGACCGGGAAAAGGTGGGAGAGAATGTGTAGTTTTATCTAACTATAAACGCAAGTAGCGTCTGTGTTTGTGGCCGGCATATTTCTCTGACTGTTTAATCATCCTTAGCTTTCAGATGTAGCTTGCACATGACACAATGGTTTGCATCCTTTTTTTATAGAATGTTTTTGATAAATATTCAAAAAAATCATGATTATCATTAAAAGTTAAAATCCCATGGACTTACATATCACAGCCTCAACACAGCTGCGTATCACAGCGCTCCTCCTCATATTGCTTCCCAGCACTTTCGTTATAATTCAAAGCCATTAGTGGGTTTAGCTGCCACTTTGTTACTCATGCTAACACAGGTGAGTGTGGCCATAGCCAAAAAACCAACCAAACCAACCAAAAACCACCAAAACAACAAACTCATAAGAAAAATGAACTATGCTGCTGTCTTTTCTATACACTAGCTGCAGCGTCTTACTCCAAGAGGCATTCACAGACCCTTGGGGAAATCCCAGCACTATCACCTAACGGAACAGAATCTGAGTCTAAACTCATTTATTTATAAACACATTTAACAGTTAAATGCCTAGGTCATTACAGTAAAAACAGGAAAAAGTGCAAAATTATTTAATAAAAATTTATCATAAGTCCGCAAAACATGAGTACTCTATTTAAGCTTCCACTTTTCTGTAGGAATACAAACTTCCTAGAGGCACTACACTAATATTTAGTCAATATAGAACAGAAGAGCACTTCTGGGAATGGCCTTGCTAAATAACTCACATTTAGTGTGTGTTTCTGTCTTGACAGGAAAAGAGACACCAGGATCGAGCCCTGGCCATATACAAACAAGTCCTGCGAAACGACTCCAAGAATCTCTATGCTGCCAATGGCATCGGTCTGTTGAGCTTCATTCTGTTTTTATGAAGGGGGAAAAAAAACATCTCGCTGTATGCGTCTGAAAGATGAATTCTTTGTGCCCAGGTGCCGTCCTGGCCCATAAGGGCTACTTCAGAGAGGCTCGTGACGTGTTTGCGCAGGTGAGGGAGGCGACTGCAGACATCAGCGACGTCTGGTTAAATCTGGCTCACATCTATGTCGAGCAGAAGCAGTACATCAGCGCTGTGCAGATGGTGAGAGCCTCACGTGGTAACATTTAGAAATGAACGAGATAAAGAAAGTGAACTTTTTCTTTTTCCTGACGTGCTGTCAATCTGCTTCACAGTATGAGAACTGCCTGAAGAAATTTTACAAGTATCAGAACACCGAAGTCCTGCTGTACCTTGCGCGGGCCCTTTTCAAATGTGGGAAACTCCAGGAGTGCAAGCAGATGCTGTTGAAGGTAGCATAAGGAAATAAAGTCTGGGTTACTCTTTTATTCGTCAGTGGGACGTCTATTAACTGTGAGGAGTTTAACGTTTTCTTTCCGATTAGGCGCGTCACGTGGCGCCCAGTGACACGGTGCTGATGTTCAACGTGGCCCTGGTGCTGCAGCGGCTGGCCACGCTGGTGCTGAAAGACGAGAAGAGCAACTTGAAGGCCGTGCTCAGCGCTGTCAAAGAGCTTGAACTGGCTCACAGGTGCGTAGTAGCGTTGGCTCTGATTTATGCCTCCTGCCAGCCTGATACATGCCGGCAGCCCGCTGCCAAATCCATCAATTTCATCTCTCCAACTTTCTCATTCCCTGCTCAGGTATTTCAGCTACCTCAGCAAAGCTGGAGACAAGATGAGGTTCGACCTCGCTCTTGCTGCATCTGAGGCCAGGTCAGTCTGAATTCATTCTCATTAAAGGCGCACACACACACACAATCACACATACACACACACACAATCACACACACACACACACACACACACACAATAATATTACATTATTTATAGTGTTTTTTAAGGAAATATACTAATCAGGGTTTCTACATGTCCTGGAAAACCTGCAAAATGATTGACCAATTTTCCAGTCATAGAATACATATGGAAATTGTCAAAAATCTTTGAAATGATTGTTATCCTGGATAATTATGGCAGGGAAAACTTAAAGTTCCCTATTACATGTTCATTTGAACTGCTGGCATTTTATTTCCACTGTTAGCATCAAAGAATGTGATTTAAAGTAGCTAAATTGTCATTAAAGCTATCAGTCAGTCAATTTTCAACCTTTAACTTCATTAGTATAAAGTCTTTATTGTCATTATCATGGATAACGAAATATTTGTTAATAGTTACTTAAATGCAATAGAATAATAAATAAAATAGATGTACATGTTAATAAATAAAAATTATTTTAAATTAAGCCACACATTAAAGGGGAATGTATTAGTGTATGACATAATAACTTGTCTCTGTAGCGGCTGAAAAAGTCCTGGAAAGAAATTAAGAAGGTTAGGAGTGGGAACCCTGAATAATTTATATGGAAAAAATTATCCATATAACCCATATTAGCTTGTAGCTGTATATATTTATATAAGCACAAATGCAGTTTAACCTTCACAGATATGAATATGTTAATATCATTTGAATGTTTCAGTGGACTCTTACTAATTTCTACAATTAGCAAGTTGGCAAAGGAAAGGCTTTTTACAGATGTTGAAGTTGTACAGTTGTGTGCAGTAATGTGTGTTTTGGGGCTACGGGTGTGTTGCTGTGGCATCGCAGGCAGTGCTCTGACCTGCTGAGTCAGGCTCAGTACCATGTGGCTCGGGCCAGAAAGCAGGACGAGGAGGAGAAGGAGCTTCGGGCCAAACAAGAACAGGAGAGGGACTTGCTGCGTGAGCAGTTGAAAAAAGAACAGGTACTTATAGTGCTGCCAAAAAAGCCCCAAAAAAAACAAATCACAGTAATGATTAAGTGTTGTGTTTTTCATTACATCAGATTTTTATTCTATTTTTGAGCAACAATAACCTGCTTCTCATTAGTTTGTTGGCTTGTCGCCCTTAAACACCACCAGGAGGAGAAGAGAAGCCGAGTGGCCGAGGAACAGAAGAAGCTCCTGGAGCAGAGGGCCCTGTACGTGGAGAAGACCAGGAACCTGCTCACCTTCGCAGAGGGATCAAAGGAAATGGCCAAGGAAAAGAAGAAGGGAGGTGGCGGAGGAGGACGTGTAAGTGTCTGCCGGGTCAACAGAGACGTTAGAATGCTCTGAATGCCAGGATTCCTGCAGGGTCTTATGAAGACTTGATATCTGGGTCATACCATTTGTGCAGTATGTAACTTCACAGTACTACTACAGGTGAGGGTTTGGTGAGAAACTTTTATATGGTCATAGTGTTCATTTAGTACCTGAAAATATTCACTAAAAATCAATTAATAGACTTTTGATCATTGTGTTTGTTGCAGTACATTGTATTCACAATACCTTAACTACTACAGAATAGTAGGTTTTAGTAAAAAAAAAAAAAAATTATATGGTCTTAGAAAGGTCTTAAAAAGACGATGAGAACCCAGGAATGCAGCACAAATAACAGAACTCTTTTACTCCCTCTCAGCGTAAGAAAGGAGGCGACATGGATGAGTTTGTCAACGACGACTCTGACGAGGATCTGCCAGTGAGGAAGAAGAAGAGGAGAAAGGCCGGCAGCGGGAGTGAGCAGGAGGAGGGTGAAGATGGAGAGAAGAAATCTCGCAAGAAGAGGAGGAGGTGAATCCGCTGCTGCCATTAATGAAAGCAAATATAGTTGATTTTGACACCTTAACGAAGCATGATAGATACTCAAGAGTTACTTTGTGCTGTGCTTCAGACCTACTAAGGGAGGAGGAGGAGACGACGACGACAGCAACGACGAGGAGGGACGGCCGCGACCCAAGAAGCAGCGCAAACCCAAAGAACGCAAGAAGATCGAAAAGGTCTGTTTTAGGCTTTGGTTCTGCTGAGTGTTTTTTTTTTTTCCTAGTCACTTCTATAAATTAAACAATAATCTTTATTATTTTTCAGCCCCAGCCTGAGCGCATGCCACCTTCTCTCAAAGGAAAGATCAAGTCTAAGGCTATCATCTCATCTTCTGAGTCCTCCTCAGATGAGGATGGCCTGAAGATAGCAGAAGACAGGTACAAGCCGTGACAGATGTGCTATCTATACAATATCTATACATATACAACCACAAGGGTTATGTACATGTACTGGTATAAGAAGAAATCTCTTCTGTCGTTTTACTACAGATAAAACTTTGTAACTTTAAAAGACTTTGTATAAAATTTAAAACACCAAATTGACCCAAATAAGTGAAACAAACCCTGCAAAGTATGACTAGTAAGATAGTAGTGTTCAAAGATCAATTATTTGTCAATAAAATCATAGAAATCACACTGAGAATCATAACAAAACATGAAGAATATATCCTGTAAGATGTTTAAAAAGGTGATTATAAAGAACTGAATTAAATAATCGCAAAAATAGCTCAAATCTAAATTACATTAGTTTACATTCATTAGTGGCAATATTGTGGCAGCCCTTCTACTGATATGATATTAAACTATTTTTTTTCTTGCATTGATGATGTGGATATTGACGATATACACTACTCCCAATAAGTTAGGGATATAGTTTTTAATGGGTTTAGTTGGGTTTAGTTAATAAATCAACGGGAAAAATAATATCTACAATTCCTCCCCATACAGACACCAAAGAGACAGCGGTTCAGGGTCCGATGACGAGGGCGGCCACAGGAAGCGCATCGCGTCCGACAGCGACTCGGACGTAGGTCGGAACCGCTCGGGCAGCGAGGCGGGCAGCCCCCAGCGCTCGGCAGGCTCAGACGACGACTCCGGCAGCGACCGTCCAGTGAAGAAGAGCCGCGTGCAGCGGCAGTCCGACTCCGAGCAGTCGGACAACGAGAGCAAGAGGAGCCGGTCCGGATCGGACGAGTCCCGGCCCGGCTCGCCGGTCGCAGCATCAGACAGGGGATCAGAACGGGGATCCGAAGCGGGATCAGACAACGAGGGCTCCCCTCGCCATTCCGACAACGGATCAGAACCGGAAGGCTCCAACAACGACGACGACAGCGATTAAATCTTCGGAGAAAAAAAACTCAACACATCTGCATTTTAATTTTCTATTACAAGCAGGGATTTTTGTCCGTAGCATAGAACAGTGTAGTTTTTTTAGCACAGTGTTATGTTGTATTATTCCTCACGTCTAACGGAAATGTCTTTACACAGATGCTGTGCTTTGTTGAATTTGTTTTGTTAAATGAAAAGCAAAAGTTTTGAATTGAACTAAAAGGTGTAAACATCTATTTTCTGCGTTCAGACAGCAAGATGAGACACTGACCCAACAATGGGGGATGCTTCTACAAGAATAAAAAGAGATTATGTAAGATGTGGGTTTGTTACTTTTGTACATGTGCCAGTATTACAGACAGTAATACTAGACTGGAAGAAGTATACAGATTATTTACTTAAATGAAACAAATAAAATTGTATAATTCCTAAATTCAAAATATTAAAATTAGAATTTTTATTAGGAAAATGTACTTGAAGTATCAAAAGTATTCATGGAGATTGGCTTCTTTCAGGGTGTTATAATATTGTACATCACTAACAAATACATATAAGAGCATTTTAATGCTGTAGTTCATCAGTGGAGTCAATTGTAGATCAATATTAATAGTTTTGCATCACAAGTGTATCATTCTTTTATAATATACTTGATTATTATTCTAATACATTTCAAGCAAACCACAGAACAATTTTAAAAAAGAAAAAAAGTTGATAAGCGAAACATTTTGAATCAATCATGTACATCAGAGGATGAATCCTTGAAACTTTTATTGATCCCTTAATTTTATAATATCTGACATTAATTTCTGTAATGCTATCACCTTGACAAAATTATAAATTTTGCTAAATTTGATTTTGGAACCAAATCCAAAAACTAAACCGAGCTAAACTAATGATTAATCTCTAGATCTAATTGTGTTTAGTGCTAAAAGGCAAGTGATAGAAAGTTAATATGCTAAATTCGGATGGTAAATGTGTAAACGGTGACTCCTGCTCAACATTCGCTGAACATCACCTATAAGTGACACTGAATAACCTCACAGAGTAAAGTCTATTTTCACAGAGCAAGGTCACAAAGTGTTTCGCAACAGTCAGAATGTTTTTAAAAAATGAGACGTACGCAACAAAAGACCTTAAAAACATTTTTTCCTGGAACAGGTCACGTGTGAACACAGGCCTGAAACGACTTTCTGGGGAATCTGTTCTGGCAGTTTCTCACCCAATGACCTGATAACATTACTGGGAATATGCAGGGAAGAAACTGATTACTTTTCTAAGATAAAACTATAGCTGAAGGAACAAACCCTGTACACTCAACAGCTTTGCAAGCTCTGATATCTAAAGCAGTGATAAGGACTTCATTTAACTTAAAAAAAAAAAAAAAGTCATCTAGTCCTTGATAGACAATTGGGGAGAAAAAACAGGTCTTCAATCTCATCAGGCTTCAAAGACTCAAGTGGATGTCATCAGGATAACAGTGGCATGATTTACCTTTAAAAATGCTAATTATATGACAGGTATTTAATAATATAGGACCCAAGACAGAACCCTGAGACACATCCCAGGAGAGAACAGCAGTTTTAGACATGTAGGAACCTGTAGCTTTTAAGATATTAACAAATTTAGTGTCAACTTACATTAACTTGCATCTAAATAATTTGTTTTTTTTAGTTTCCATGATACATCCCTGTGGTGAACTATGACCTTAATGTCAGCCTACAACAAAATATTAAATAGCTGTAATTTAAGACATGTAAAACACATCTGATCTGTCTATACAGATGTCACTCCACAGACAGATCAGATGTCTTTGCACATCAAGTGCCGACTAACTGCAGTTTTACTGCTCCTCTGGTTCACACATTTACGTTTCAGCTTTATTCCAAAATGGATTAAATATTAAATAATTTGTGCATCTTTTCACCACTGCACATAATTTGAAGTTGATTGCACAACTAAATTACGTTCATTGGACATAAAAACATGAATAAAGCCAAAATCCTTATAATAATTTTTATTTCAATGCATTGGACACACTGCATTTTATATCCTAAATCAAAATGTGTCAATAAACTGAAAAATCATCAAGATTTAGCATTCCTGTGAGTCACTAAATATTTAGTTGTATAACCACAGTTACTGAGAAGTGCTTCACATCTGTGTTGCATGGAGTCGACCAACTTCTGGCACCTATGAACAGGTATTTAAACCCAGGATGATTTGACAACATTCCACAATTCCTCTGCATTTCTCGGGTTCGCCTCAGAAACAGCATTTTGATGTCACCCGACAAGTTTTTAATTAGGGTTCGGTGGTCGTTGTCTTGTTGAAACACACATTCCAAGTGCATTTCATCTTCAGCATAAGGCAACATGACCTCTTCACGTATTTTGATAAAGGCAAACTGATCCATGATCTCTCGTATGTGATAAATGGGCCCGACACATAGTAAGAGAAACATTCTCATATCATGATGCTTGCAGCACCATGCTTTACTGTCTTTAGAGCGAACTGTGGCTGTGTTTGGTGGTCGTCTGACAAACTGTCAGTGGTCCTTGGATCATAAAAGATCAATGTTTCTACCTTTCTCTTTAGGCCACTCGATGTGTTGTTTGGCAAATTGTAGCCTCTTCAGCATGTGTCAGTGTCAGTGGGACTTTGCGGGAGCTTCTTGCTGATGATCAGCTTCAAACCGGCGTCTTCTAATTGTCACAGTACTCACTGGTAACCTCAGACCATCTTTGATCATCCTGGAGCTGATCATTGGCTGAGTCTTTGCCATTTTGTCTATTCTTTGATCCATTCAAATGGTAGTCTTTCGTTCTCTATCCATTTTAAAGCAAGCAGCCGTATCTGTACTTCTTTATAAATTATATTCCCCCGTCTCAAATCAATATTTTCATCAAAGAATGCTGGTCCTTTAAGCAATCTCTGGAAGAACCCACTTTTGCTGGTCTCTTAAATAAGGGTCACCTGATTCACACCTGTTTTTTCACAGAATGAATGACCTCACTAATTAAACTCCACACTGCTATAATTACAGACTCAGGAGCATGTGTGTCATTAATGTTGGGTCTGTTGGTTTGCTGACACTACTACACCCACGGATAAATTTGCAATGCAGTAATATATTACTACCAAAAATGTTGGACTTCTATTATTTTGAACACAACTCTATATGCAGCAATGTACAGACATCTTAATGAAAATGGCCCTCAGAGTGATTCATCTTCCTAAAGGACAATGGCTCCAAGCACTCAGCCAAGCAGCTAAAGAGCAGCTATGGGAAAACTCAGGCTGAAAATGTGAAGCTCTGAATACTTTCCTGTTTCACTGTAGGTCATCTATTCAAGTTAACCACCTTCAGCTTCTTGAAAAATCACACCACTGAAGTGCAGATCCATGACTAATTTGTTATGAATTAAGCAAAGTTCTCAATGTAGTAAAACCTACAAAATAAACGCAGAAAAGAGAACTCAGGGACCATAGGATTAACTGTTTAACTTTATTCAAGGTTGATCTGTAGCTGTACACTCAACTTCTAGCACTTACATTACAGTGACACTCCAAAAGAACGCGTAGGTGTACACATACAGTACATTCTCTGTAATTTAATGAAGATAAAAAGACAATTTAAAAACTTGACAAATATGGCTGAAATATGACAAATTTCCACACATGGTGAACAACTGTAGCACAGGAAACTAAGCTTTGGCTGTCTCAATGGGTTAAAACTGAGACATTCAAGTATAGTCCGAGATACATTAGAGGTATATCCATATGAACTGATAAATTAAAAGGCCACACAGATTCATTCCACAGCACAAAAGTTTCATACACAAAAAAAGAAAAAAAAAAAAACACTCTTGATTCATTGAACTAAGTATGGGAAACTGAAATCACACTGTGCAAATAAAACAGGCCATTACTGTTACAGGCGTCATCAAATTCAGGTTTAAGAATTTTCAGACCGAATGGGCTGCTTTTAAGCACGAGAAACCATTATAATTAAAGCAGCCAACTGCAACTCAGGATTGTTTTTAACAAAAAAAAAATAAAGGAAAAGTGTATCTTACTATTGCAACGACTCATGATGTTGAGCAAAGTGCATCTAAAAACTGATTAACAAGTTCAGATAAAACGATGAGGAAAGTCTCTTTGCAATGTGTTAGAGCCTTTTCTCTTTTGTAAACAGTTTTTAAGTAAATAGTTATGGCAGCACTTGGTGACTCCTACCAGATGTTAAAAAGGTGATAAAATGGGTCAGGTGTGGTGCTGGTGCAATTTCCAGCGAAAATACTACGGTCATTGACGACATTAATCCAAGTCGATTGAAATGTGTAAAACATCTGCAGTAGAACATCAGATTCAATCAAAAAATTAGAAAGAAAAGGCATAAATAAAATAAGATGGTGATGTTGGCTAAATATGATAAAATATTTCATAGTGGAATGAATTGTAACAGCGGTCGGGGAAATATTTTTTGTCAACGAGAGGAGGGGGGTAGGGAGGTGGGCTCAAACAAGAAAGAGCACAAAGAGACACAAATTACAAAGTAAAAAATTTCATTCGTTGCATCCTGACAACACATGGCTTTGGCCTGTTCCTCAGTAATCTTCGTCTTCGGACTCCTCTTCCTCTGCAGTCTCCAGCCAGGTCAGCCACTGGTTCACCTGCACAACACAGCATCTCTTTTAGCATAACCCATTTTAATAAACTAAAGACGTGAAAAAAAAAATACACAGGCATGGGCTTCAAATGTTTCATATCAGGAGTAAAGCTATTCATTAATAATAATAAAAAAAAGAAGTGTTTGACACACACCTGAAATAATGCTTTTCCTTTTCCTGGAAACTCTTGGGTGACATCTTCTTTCCATGAAAGGAAGGCTTCTTCTTCAATTATTTCCATGTCATAGAAGTGGACAAAGTAGCGCAGTAACATGCCTGAAAGCAGAGAGCAACAGTTACATTTCTGAAAACTTCTGTACCAGAAGTCTTACTTTTTTACATAAACAATGTAGTCTAACATAAGAGCGTGCGCACGTACCTTTGGGGAACTGCTTGGCATTGCATTGGACCTGCAGGGCATAGAGGGCGCTGACTTGCAGGTCGATGTGATCATGCAGAAACTTCTGCATCACCGGCTTGAAAGACAGCAGCAGTTGTTTCTCCTCGTCCTGCTGTTCCTTGTTGGGAGCTGAGAGCTGCTCTTCATCGTCGTCAGGGTTGATCTCATACAAGATGTACTGCAAGAAGCTGGCAGAAAACAAAACAAAACAAGGAAGTTATAATCCTGTAAAATATACAGTCTGGAACAGATTAACCAATGAAAGATGCATGAGTTAATAAGTGGTACCTGGTCATGAGGATGTTGACAAAGCCTTTGTCTGTGTGGAGTTTGGGAGAGATGTTGTCCTTGATCCACTTGTAGATGGACTGAGGAGAGGGATCGACTTTAATCTGCTTCAGAAGCTCCTTCTCCAGTTTCATCAGTGGGAACAGAAAGCTGAGACCTTTCCCCTCCAGGATCTCCAGCATCCGATCCTTGTTTTGGTCAATTTCTACAGGAGAGGAGGGAGGTCAGTAGTTGCATAGGACATGGACACTTTGAAAACTAGACTTAAAGCGGGTTTAGACGTACCAGGTAACATCTTCTGCATGTTGACCTTGCTCTGCTGGAACAGGTCAGAGAGCCAGTCACGATCCTTCAGTTTGACCATCTGCTGCAGGCAGAGCAGGAACAGTGGGAAATGGGCGCCGTTCTCCAGCTGATGGGCCAGATCTGCGATGCTGACCAGGTCGGCGATGACGGCCCGCGCCGCAAACTGTGCCAGGTAGGACTTCACCAGTGGGATTTCTTCCTCTATCTTGGGACACTGGTCCAGAACACTCAGAAAAGCCTGTTAAACGTGACAATATATAGTACTGAATAGCAGTTTGATATAACTGAAATGTGTGTACCAAGTACTTGACTCGTGTGGCAGACTTGTAAACCAAAAGAAATGCAGACTGTCACCTTGGTCACAAGACAATTATCCCCTGCATAGAGATTCTGACTAGTCACATGCAGATCTGAGAGATTACAGTTATGCACATTAAAACCGTACAGTCACAGTACTGACCTGCAGCATGTTTTCACCAGTGATCAGGCCCTCAGTGCAGAGTGTGTGGATCAGGGTGCTCGTATGTTCTTTATCCTCATCTGAGCGATCAAGGGAATAGACAACGATCTTGCTCATCATCTCAGACAAAAAGTGTTTTGGAGCCTTCATCTCCCTCACGGCAGCCACAGCCTCGTCAGTGTTCTTGCTGTTCAGGTACTCTGCTGCCAACGTTTCCTACGAGACAATCATTTAGAATCAATCTACATGTCATGTACATTATGTTGTGCATGACGGTACGCAAAGTGCGAGGAACTTACGGTCATTTTGTACAACTCTTCCTTTGTAGGAGGCGCTTTCTTAGTGGACTTTGCAGGTTTTTCCTGAATTGGTGGAGGGTTGGTTTTCAGGCCAAGCTGTGGAGACTAAACAAAGTCATCCAAATGAATGCATGTTCCCCAAGACTTGCAACTAATCGTTTTAAGCCCACATGTTTTATTTCAATGTGAAATTACCTGTGTGAGCGGAGGACCTTGGGCACTTGAAGGAATCATAGTCATCTGTGGCTGCAGCTTTGGCACTTGTTTTTTATTCAAGATAAAAGACTGTGCTGGCCTCAGACTGATCTAGAAGGGAGGAGACAGAACATTTATAGTATTGCCAAAATACTTTGAATAGCACACGTTGAGAAAAAGCTTATTTTGTATAAAAAGTAATACTGATGGGGAAAAAAAAACTTCTAAGTTTGACATTTTTGGAAATGGCACTCCTGTAAAGTGAAGAGATTGATGCTCCTCAGCTGAATAAATATGAAGCTATATTCAGAAGATAATTAGATCTGTTTAGTATAAAAAAGGGGAAGTTTTATTATTAATCTTAAAAAAAAGTTTAAAAAAAATTGTTGGTCAGGCTGCTTTGCCTGTATCTTTTACTAAGCTTTACTAAGGACTAGAACTTCATTTAACAAATACAAGAAAGTTAGGATAAGATATGCCTCACTTTATGAAAACAATCCATAGTATTTGCTCATCAGAACAAGTGGCCGTACCTCATCAGCATTGAGCTTCCCTTTCTTGATGAATCGTGGAGCCATATCCTTAGACTGCATCTGCACAGAGATATTCTGTTTGTGGCTGAAAACTGGCGAATTCTGCCCCTTTGAATGAGAAATCACAGAATCAAAGTTAGTAACTATGAAATAAAAATGATCCCAAACTATAATACGGCATGGACATACCTGATTTGGTTTTATGAAAGGCTTGCTTGCTGCCTCAAACTGAGGCTGATGTGAACTGTTGCTGTTTCCAATATGGCCATTGTACAGAGGGTTTGTGCGGTGACGGCCCATGGTAGGTGAATAGTGGTCCTGAATAACTCCTGGACCTGTTCCAATACCACACCCTGTTTAAAACAAGACAAGCAGCATTACAACATTGATACACAAGGCTAATCCCTACAATGCATCAAGGACACGTTGCAATAAGTTAATTAGGGAGGGGGAAAAAAAAAATGGACATACCAGGCATTTGCCCAAACATATCAGCCAGACCACCAAGAGTTTCCTTGTCAAACTTGAGCATCCTTGCTGGCAGGAAGGAGTTTTCCATGAACAAGTCAGTCCTCATTCCATCATTTTGTGGAATGAAAACACCTAAATCCTGCACAGTTGGAATAGAGTCAGATAACCGGGTAGACTTATAATAAAATAATTGAGCAGCTCAAAAAGTATTTCAGCAATCCTAAAAGTCACCGTTACAGACCTTAACAGCATCCTGACGAACTTGGTTGATCGTCTTTGGTCCGTTGTCAATGTACGCTTTGCGAGGGACCCAGTTGTTCTCCCGCAGCTCCACCGTATTCTGCAGCAAGAAGCGAATCCTTGCTGGCAGTTCCTTGTTATTGGTTAAGGATCGCATGCGGCTGAAGTACTGATCCATCAAAGACTGGAAGAGGAGATTTTATATTTTAGGAAACAAAAATGGAGAAAAAAATATATATATATATAAAATAACTGATGCTTTCCTTCACTCACCTTAGCTTTTTCATGGTCAAGTTTAGGTCCCACTGTTTTCATTATCTGACAGAGGCATTCCAGATCTTCACCCATATCCTTAAGTTGGACTCTCTTCTTCTTCTCCAAAAGCTGAAAAACCAGATAGAAAACATTGAATGCAACCTACTTGGAAAATTTAACCACTTCCATGCCAGTAGGTCATTTTGTTTTCCCTGTACAGAACTTACTGTTTTGATGCACTTATGAAGGATAGATTCGTGGATAAGGTGGAGTTTGCCAAGTTCCCCGATAAATTTGATGTTGCCCAGCATCTTGATCTTTGCAATATTACGCTGCTCCTCCTCCTCAGAGGTGAGCGGGCCGTCATTTTTGTCAAAGACTACAAAGGGGAGGGAAAAAAGACTGCAAATGAGGAACCGTTCCTGCAATGTGTGACCGGAATGCATTATGAAACCAGACAGTTGCACCATATATATAATTCACATACTTTCAACATTTCTGGCACGGTTCTCAAACTCATCTTGAAGCTTAGAAATCAGAAGGCGTCTGAAGGTCTGTAAAAAAAAGAGAATTCGTTCAAACAAGGTGGCAGAAAATACAACAGTTTGTTGAAAAATGGGATTTTTTTTCCCCCAGCACAAGTCACATTTTTAAATTTACCGTATTCTGCTTTTGTGTTGATGGATTTTCTGCTGTCTCTTCAAAATTTGGTGCATCCTCTGCCAAGCGTAGACATAGTTGAGCATACAGCTGACTGTACTTGGGCTCTTCGAGGGCTTTGTCAACAATCTAAAGAGAAAAATAGGCATTTCTTTAAAAAAAAAAAAAAACAACTGAGGTATAACACACAAGTAGAATTTATAAGTGAATACTTACCAATAAGATGGTTCCTTTTAAGACAATTTTCGAATCTACACCCACATTGAGGAGCTCCAGGCATAGTTTGTCAAACTTCTCAGGAGTCAGCTTATTAAGTATGCTGAGGAAGAGGGAAAGGGGTTAAAACACATTTTACCAACATCATTGTTCATCTACCATGGATTAATCATTTGGACAGTCACATTAATTTAAATGATTTACTTGGGTACTTACCCTCTCACTTTCCTGAATATTGCATCATTTTGCCCTTTCTCATTTGAGGAGTTGGCATCTCGTCTAGTGCTTCGAGAAGGTACCCATCTCTGAACGCTAGATCCTGGGGTTTTCCCCAGGAACTCGCTGTAACAGACAAAACACAGCCAGTGTTATAAAAGGATTCATTACAAGGAAAACATGGCAGGTGCCTTAAGGTGATTTATGGTTATGTGTTGAACTGACGAGGTAAATAGGGCTCAGGGTTGGTCTAGCCATGAACCTTCAACTTCTCTCCACATTAAATGTTAAAACCATACAAACTATCTGAAGGCTATTCTTTTAGCACTGTAGTAATTTCAGTAAAAGTACTGTTCAGTTTTTGGCTTCAACTCTGCTTAGTTTCAGTTGCCACCGTTTGTAGTTCAAGAAAAAGCTGAAACTTCTAGAAATGCTGTCGCCAACTAGTGGTTTGATTGCCGAGCAACAGACTGTTACTTTCCAGAAATGCATCTAAAAACCTGATTAGAAACATTTTAGTTTCGTGTATTTTTAGCATTAGTTTTCATATTTGCAGCATGCAACACCCTCATTATTTTTGAAAGAAAATGTAGTTTTAGAAAAGACTTTTTAAACTTGATAATCAGCTCTCTGGTTAGAACTGATTAGCAGCTTAGAAGCTGCATCCATGTATACTTGTGTTTCATGTGTCACTAGTAAGTTATGAGACATTGATGTTTAAGTGCAGCTAAAAACTGCAATATGTGGCTCCCTATACTAAAAGATGCCGTCCTAATTACCCGACAGCCATTGTGATATATTTAAGTCATTAAAGAAATTTTAATGGGATAAAAACACTCCTTTAGTTTGACAATTGCAACACTATCTCAACTTAAGCCACCGTTTAGGTGTTGGAAGGATGTGAATTTTCAAAGTAAAAGCTGTAAAATGCAGAGCTTAAAGTCTAACACCTGATACTGGCTTACCACAAATGGTGTCCAGAGGCCATTTATCATGGGCACCTCATTTTCCCCATATGTGTTAATACAAAAAGGACCATAGAAAGAGCGTGACTTGAGGCCATTGCAGAGATTTAATAGACGTCCAATATAATATATATGCGCGTGTCTAATGGTTTCAATGTGAAAAGAAAAATAAGAAATCACCTGTTGCCGACAGTCTTGGGATAGTGCTGAGGTGCACCCCCACCTCCTCCCCCCACACTGTGATTAAAAAAAGGAAATATTTTAATTGGATGTGAAAGCCCATTCGTGTATGTGAGATATTTGGAAGAGTTTGTCAATAACCAGGTGCAAATGTTTCATACCTGAAACGAGAAGGACCCCCCGGTGCGACGACACTCTCCACTTTGGCGGCTTGACAAAGAATATTTGAAAAGAATAATGTTCTAAGAGTGGGGTGGGAAAAAGCGTCCTGGAAGCAGAGAGAATTACAACATTAACAACAAATCAGCTGGCTCTAATGGCAGTAAAAAAGCAAACAAAACCAAGGTTATGCACAGCATTACAAATCGAAAAACAGTGAAATACATGAACACGATTTGTTTCTGCCAAACTGTTAATGGATTGATTCGGGTTGCCAGAAGCCCAAAAGAATACAGAAACAGGTTTTTCTAGCTGCAACCGTTCCTCCTGCTCATTAGAAGATCAAATCAGAATACACCGACTAAGCAAGTGATGGAGGCCCAAATCTCCTCCTGTGCAAAAATGTAAAAATACACCTTAAGCTAATATGAAGCTGCCTAAATAAGCAGATACATTCCAATATTAGTAGTCTGTTTAGTACCAAATTCCCTTATTTCCTTACAATGGCACTACTGCATCTCAACAGGAAATGGTGCCTGAGGACAAAGAGGGAATTCGATGCTAAAAGACTTTGTGTCAGATATACACTTGACTAACTCGACTGCTGGAGCCTCACAGAAACATTTGATGAGACTTAAATGCATTTTTTGCACAATATTAAGATTTTGGCCCCAATCACTTACACTAAAAGAACATTTGAATGGTGCCCTTTAGTAGCCTTTTAACTGAGGAATGATTACAGGAGGAAAAGCTATATTTCATTGTCAATCTGGACTCGAGAGTGTTGCTTAAATACAGATCTGACACATTTGTCAAGCGGTCCTTTAAGCCGTGAGCGCCTGCACGTGTCCGTACTAGTGGATCCATGCTAGCAGACGCTAACTTAGCATACCGTGGTTCGGTATGGAAAACGTTAATTTGTCGTTCGAATTTATCTTTTTTTCCCCCGGAATGTTAAATAAAAACAATCCGGTGTTTCCTGCTAACGTGATATAGTCACCTCGCGTTACCCCGAGTTATCGAACCGTGCCTCGTATAACCTGGAACTGTAAGGCTCAATCACGGAGGGCAGCGCTCCAGGAAACGGATTCCACATAAGAGCTTATCGTTACCGAACATAACCAGGCCAATTAAATCCCAAACGAACATTAGATTATCCAATGTAACAGTAACAGAGACTGAGGAAAAAAAACACCGTATCCTTTCATACGTCTTATCGAATAACCTAATTTAACCATTTTTAAAATAGCGAAGTTAATATAAAAATGATAATTAGTGTATAATATGTAGTTATTTAAACGATCCGGCAAAATCGCTTTAAATTCAGCTATAAAAATCAAGAAGTCCCGTTTAGGCACATCAGCTGATTTTTCTGGGGTCTTTGTTCAGACACCGGATGTCCAGAAGCAGCGACATCTTGTTCGGTAGGCCGCCGGTAAAGCCCGCAGCTAACGAGCTGTAAACAACTCCCGACAAACCGGCCCGGTTTACACCGAGGACACGGGCTACTTCGGCCGAACTTCTACGCTCGCGGGTAGTTCACGTGATACCGTCCGATATCCTGATGAGCCCGTGCGGTTTCTGATTAAAACATAATCAATCGGAACGAACTTAAAAAATCCAGGTCAGTTAGCTGACGCTAGCCGGGCGAAGAACAAAAAAAAGAAAAAACACCGAAACCGCTTACCTTTACAAAAGGAGCGTCAGCTTAGTGGCTGTCTTGTCGACTAATATATAAAAAAAATAACAAAAGAAGGGGAAAAAAGAGCAGGAGCAGTCGTGTTAAACCCGACAAAAGGTTGAGTTTAATAGCGTTAAAGCTACGGCGACGCGACGGGCCACACGGACGACTGCTGACTGGCTGCCTACGTCACGTGGAAGCCGCTTTTTGTGCGGGGCTGGCTCACACGTCATCAGCCCACCCCGCCGACGTCATGGACGAAAAAACGCACCAGCGTTTCGCAACGCGGCCTGGTTTCATCTTCCAGCGCAGGAGCGGTAACAACATCTCACCATTAGAAAGATGTGTCGGAACGCGTCAAAACAACATTTAACACAACGGTTAATCACGTGGGGACGTTCCGAGCGTACAAAGCTCCACGCAGAAAGCGGCGTGGGGGTGATTCATGCCTCGAGCTGACGGCTTTTACTGTCATAATGAGACGCCGTCATATTTCTCACAGATGGTTGACAAGTATACACATCCACAAGAAAATAACAAGGCTGTGTGTGAAACAGAGCTTATCCAGCAAAGTTTGTAATCATAACTCTGATTACAAACTGAACTCTCTCTTATTATTAGCATCTTATCTCAGTTGAAAATGTGTTTATTTCTGTTCACACCAGTGTTACATTTGTAAGGATCTTACAATTATGGGATGAGCAGCATAGCTAAAAAGAGAGTTACATTCAAAGTTAAGCCCTGTCTTCACTATGCTGTAAGGTAAGGGACGGTAAGCTTTTTATCGCGTTTTCATTACCATGAAACTGTAACGGTCCCATGATACTCATTACTGTCTTCGTAATCCCTTAGCCTTTTCCCCACTGTCAGTACGATACGGTACATATGGTATGGGACGGATCAGTACAGATCAGTATGGGATGCATTACCGTGGAAATGTACTGGTCCTATGGTACCCGTTACCATTTTAGTAACCCCTTAGCATTTTCTCCAGTGTTGATATGATATGGTAGGGTATGGATCGGTATGGGATGGTACGCTTATTGTAGCATTTACATTACAATGGAACCATAACGATCCCATGGTACCTGGTACCATGAACCCTTTTCCCCACTGTCGGTAGGGTACAGTACAGTATGGATCGGTACAGGTTTGAATGGGATAGTATGCTTATGTATAGCAGTTACATTACCATTGAATCGTAGCGGCCCTATGTTTTATGTGTTACCATTTTAGCCACCACTTAGCCTCGTCTCCACTCTCAGTATGATACGGTACAGTATGTATCGGGTCGGTAATGGACAGCTTTGCGTTTCCACTACATAATGGAACCTTACACCATCTAGATTGCTTTTCATCCACATACTTTTCTATCCATTTCGGCCTCTGAACCACACCAATACAGCACTAATCTGGAGATTTGTCGAACCATAGCAACCCCAATCTGAATATTTTTCAGATTCATGATGTCAAAGCGCAGCTTGTGCATGCTCACAGATGGCAGACATGTCTCAGGTTATCTCTGTGCTCTGTCGATGGTCCACAGCCATAGGCTCCATCTCTGGGGAGGAATGGGGTTTTATGACCCTCCAAAGTTTAAAATGGGGGGTAAAAAAACACAATATGCCTGGCCCAGGACAAATGTGTAATACATGGTGAACGCTGATGAAATCTCTCTCTCTCTCTCTCTTTTATTTAGTTAGTGTTTTAGTTAGTGTTAATGTTTTGACCATCTTTAAGGTGAGTATATTAAACCTAGCAAACTGTGTTCCATCAAACATTAACACTGCATATAATCAGTACAAATAGGCCTAAATGTTTCTACTTGAATTTAAGATTATTACAAAAGATATATATTTTGACACACTGATGTTAACATGAGGTTGGCGCCCCTGTCCACAGCGTCCGCTGTTTAAAGTCTGCATATTCCTGCTGAGGCCTCCATGCACTAAAATTGGTTGGGTACAAGCATCATTCACGTCATCGTCCAGCATCATCGCGCAGTGCAACAGATATCTGAAGCACCACGAACACCACTGCACATTTTTTTTTTTTTTTTTTTTTTTTTTTTAAAGCTGGTTGTATCTACTGTTTATTTTCTCCAGAGAAAAATGTCTGCTAGTAACAGAGTGGAGTGCTAAGGATTCTCCTGCTGGTCACCAGCCTACTGAGATGAGGACCAAGGTCCCAGGTCATGCAAATAGCTACCTTTATGTTTTATTGATTCTAGATATGGTCTAGGGGTTATACACTGCCTGGCCAAAAAAAAGTCACCACCTGGATTTAACTAGGTAAATATAGTCTTCTGTTGGATACTTTCTACTTGGGTGATTATCTTTCAGGTGGCAATAAGTTATTTAATCCCAACTTATGGCTTCTTACTTCTTAAACAACCATGTGTAAAGACACATCCAGAGACACAGAGTCTAGTCCTTCATCCCATTTAGAATCTTTGATGTGTGTTGGAGAAGACATTGCACAGTTGTCTGACTCTAGCATCATCAATACAAGAAAAAAAATGATTGCAACCCTGGGTGGAAATAAACCTTTTGACATTGCAGAAGCTTATTGAAACAATGCCACAGTGAATATGTGCCATAGTTAAAGCTAAAGGTCCGATGAAATATCTGTGTGTCCTAATTTTTGGTGCAACTTTTCTTTTGGAAGAATGAAAACTGTCTCAGGCCTCAAACACTCGGAAAAATTGAGAAATTCACACAGCCTGGATTCAAAAACTCTGCCGTTTCACAACTTGCTTGTTCTTCCTTGACTTTGTGATGTCATGCGGTAGCACCCCCCGACTTTAGAGGTTTCCGACATGGCCCACTTGCCTCCTCTCCTCACATCAAATTGAAAACCAGGAGACAAGCTCATGAATATTTATGAGACAGACCTACACACTGAGATGTGTTTTTTTTTACTTCTATCATGTTATGGGTATCAATACTTCAAATAAACCCCAGAAAAGTGCATGACATGGGATCTTTAATTAGTATCGCTGGAAACACATGAGTTTACCTACTATTCATATCAATATGGCTGCTGTGAAAAAGGTCAACTGAACAGCTTGGCTGAGGTAAACGTGTTAAAAATGACGAATGACAAAACCTGTTTGAGGAATGAAAAGCTATCCCACAGCAATATGTGACCAGCACAAGGAGGAGGTGCCAGGCTGTAATGGCTGCGTAACAAGAGATATGATCGACCAAGCACAGATTTTCAAACCTTTTCTTTTTTCTTTTTGACGAGTTTGCATTGATCATTGCAGAGAGACTTAATTTAGCTGCCCTTCTCTCCAGTGATGTCTGAGCACTGCAGGGCATCGTCTCAGGTACCGGTGACAGGTGCAGGTCCCCAATCTGCTGTGTTTTTACCCGAGGCTGCCACAGCAGGAGGATCAATTATTTTTGACAAGGTAATCTCAATCCTTCCAGCCAAGGAACAATTTCCCAAAGGAGCATTAAACATGGATCAATGGGTCTTTCCATGATCTCCTGAGCATCAAACATTTAATTCTGGTGAGATTTTCTGCACAAATTTATGAAATATCTGTGTTCATGTAAAGGAAAACCACAAATTCACACACCAGATGACAGTTATAAAGGTAATGCAATATGATTAATTTAGCTCTAATTCTCATTTCAAATATTTATTCCTCTGTAGATCACCCTTTTGCCTTTAAGATTATCCTTGTTGCGACAACACATATAATGATTATTTGCTCTTTTTAATTTTTCGAAATAAAAGTCCTCTGCTTCTTATATGTTTTAATTAAAGAAGACAAATGCACATGTTCTAAATATTGATGAGGGACATAGTCACTGCATTCCCCCTGATATCAACACCCATGTGTTTAGTTATTAAAAATGAGTAGTATAATATACTATAATAATATACTTGTATAATAAACTTGTAATTGTATTTTTACTCCTACTTAAATAAGGGATCTGAATACTTTGTTTACTACTGCCTCCTACACAACACACGCAGTATTAAAATATTTCACACATCTCCCTCCTGATTTTGTCCTCTAGTGACAGAGACTGGCAAAGAGTAAGATATCTTGACAACTCTGGGCCACATTTGCATTAAATTGGCATAAATATTAATAATCCCCAGACGACTGCTAATGACTGGTTCCCACCTGACCTTTTATAAACTAATGCGGCAATTTCCATATTGTTCACTGTGGATATTCGTGAGCCCCAGAGGATGAATCCTAATGTTTAAGGTGATCCCTCGACCTTCCATGTAGCACCACCATTAGGCCAAATGTCAACATATTTTCTATTCTTCGGGGTGAGCTTTTACAGATATTTTAGTCTATGTTCATGGGGGATTGTGGGATCCTAATCTGGTACTGTCTCCACTTAATGTCAAGGCCTCAACTGTTGCGTTTCAGACTCTTTCACATTGGAGTACAGGGCCTGAGGGGCTGACTGTCTCATAAGTAGTTCACTGGACTATGTGTCTTACAGGGAACACCACACCTGTGTTATTGTTCAAGTTGACTAGCTGAAATGAGTCACTTCCTCCATTTGCCAGTAAATGACTACAGGCTGAGACCAGACTGGTGACGCCTCTTTGCGGCTCCGGTTACACTGTGCTGTGCCTGAGAACAGGAACCTCCCCTCTGTGTAAGATAAGAGCACTTATAACATGTATCATTATGACTAACAAATCAAGATAAGACAAAAATGTAATAAAATAGTTTGGAAAAGTCTCCTATTAACTTTCATATCGCTCGTAAGTTACTTCAGGGCAAAGGTCATACCAAATATAGAATATAAAGGAAGAGTAAAAAAAAAGAATAGAATACAAGAGAATAGAATACATCTTTAGTGTTCACTGGGGTGGAAATGTGTCTTTGGCTCACTAAAACACAAGTAACAGCAGCATAAAAAGCAGAATAAAAAGCAAACAAGCAGGTGAACAAGTCCCATTAAACACATTAATATGTTTATGTCAGTATCTTTGTTGAGAATATTAATTGCACTTGGGAATAAGGACTTAACTTAAATATATTTGTGTTTGGTATAGCACCTCCCAGAAGTGTAAACTTAATCCAAAAACATTCTAAACACTAAACTTTACGCTTGGGCTGTTCCATTTCTGACATGCTCTGGCCTGCATGTCTGACACTTTGAACTTACATGCTGTCTGGTGGTAAAGTAGCAGTGTTTTTAGTACAAGCTGGGCTCTGATGGGAAATAAACAGCAAAAAAAAAAATCTAAAGAAATCTTTCTTGAATTCGAACAGTGGTTATCAACCCTTGTGGCCTTTCTGTCTTAGATTTTAGAAGTGTCTTAAAATCCTCAAATCAACTAACTGATGCTTTTTGTGAACTAATGCTTCTGACTTCAACAAAAAGACCAAAACTTTTTGTCCGAGGCCCTTTTATGAAAACAAAAACACATTTTTCATTGTGTGCGTATACATATTTAAGTCTTTCTTGTTCATGTTCACACACAAACTGTGAAATATGACCACACTCTCCTTTTATTATGGTTTGGCCTTCTCTGTAGTGTTGCTAAAACCTAGCAGAGCACAAGCCATTCAGGAATGGCTCCATTAGTGATGTCACAACAGGAATCAACGTTAATAGTAACCATCCCTGGATCCATGTAGCTGCACCTCTCCTTTCAGAGTATTTGTGCCTGATTTCTATTTCTCCAATGAAGGCTGGGACATTCTGACAGTGCTAGGCCAATCACGACAGAGTAGGTGTTTCAGTAGGGAAGGGAGGGGTTTTTCAAAGTGTGTGAAAAGGCGGACTGCATTGCTGCTACAGGTATGAGTAGGTGCCTTTGGACCATATAGTTTGGATAAATACACAATGAAAATTTAAATATTAATGTCAAAAAAGGTGGGCAGCAAGGTGGTGCAGTGGGTAGCACTGTTGCCTCACAACAAGAAAATCAGGGATTGAAACCTTTTGTGTGGAGTTTGTGTGTCCTTCCCATGTCTACGTGGGTTTTCTCTGGGTTCTCTGGTTTCCTCCCACAGTTAATTGGAGAGTCTAAAATGCCTGTAGGTATGAGTGTATGAATGAATTGCGTGTGCCCCACAGTAGACTGGTGACCTGTCTGGGGTGAATCCCTGCTTCTCACCCGAAGTTCGCTGGGATTGGCTCTAGCAGACACCTGTGACCCTAGTGAGGAATGAATGGGTATAGAAAATGGATGGATGGGTGTCAAAATAGGGCGTCTTTAATATGTGCATGTTATCTAACTGTTCTAAGTCAAAGGATAACTCCTCACAGGTTAGTATTAGCACACGTTTATAAACCTACTCCCATCCCTTGGATGGATGGATGGGTGGATGAATGGATGGATGGATGGATGGATGTTTATTTCATAATTATCATGGTTAGTCAAGGGAGCTTCTTTCTATGCCCAAACTTGCTTGCTGTTTCATCCTTGAGGGACATCAATCATTCATCAAAAGCAAAATGAAGCCAGAATTTGATAGTAAACATTCCACTCCATGTTAATTAAGCCCAGTGTGCCAGCAAAGTCAGCAAAGGCTATGTTTGCACTAGAGGAAAAACAGTATGGTTCCAGTCGGAGCTGATGTGAAGTTATTGCACTGCCGTAGTTTGCTTTGTTTCTTTTTGATGTGGGACTCAATGATCTAATGATGTTGGTTGAACCTTGTTTGTACCTCAAGTATTAAGTAGAAAGATGCATATTGAAAAACATATTTTGACCCATTAGTCACCTTTATAGGCAAGGCAAGTTTATTTGTATAGCACATTTCAACAACGAGGTAATTCAAAGTGCTTTACATAAAACATTAAAAGCATCAAGATACAATTTAAGACAGTTGATTATAATAAAAATAAAAATTAAGAATTAAAATTTACAATTTTTAAATTAAAACAATACAATTTAAAACAGTTGATTAAAATATAAAAAAATATATAATAAATATATAATATTACTCAAGCAGGTGACGCAAGAATATGTTGCTCATTGACTATTCTGATTTATTCACAGAGTTGTTGTTAATAGCATAATGTAAAATCTTCCATTTACATGTATAAAACCCAATTAATTATGAAGATGATTCAGTGGTGAATACTTTATTGATTCACATGGGAGGTTTTGCCCTGTAATCTGATAGCCGTTAAGGAGTTTTGCTTTGAGATAACAGAAATACTGTTAACTTACTATGGTACTCTCTGGATAGTTATAATGTGGCTCCAGAAAGTATTTAGCCAAATTTCCGAGACTTGGTGTTTGATTCTGAGAATCTTGACCTTGGACACATTTGCTAATATTCAACTTTAAAGCCAAGTGGGACAACAAGTCTTTAAAGTGCTCAGAGAAAATGGACATTTGTATTTCAAATCATCCATCTGATGAGATTAAAAGCTCAGCTGTTGCCAGAGTTAAGTTTAAGTCGTGGTTTGAATTTTAAATGAATAAGTAGTCCCAGCTTTGCACTTTAAAGTAATGTGTGTCCAAATCCCCTAGAATAAAACATCCTTTCCACTTGATTAAATGCCACTTTTTCAGTTGGCTAGACATGAACAAAACATATATACCCCCAAGTCGTCAGCACAAATTCAAATCTCATAGATCTGTTGATGTTTTAATGATCAAGGTTTTGAATGATTAAAGGAGCACCATAGGCTCCATTATTAAGAAATATTATAGTTAATTAGGTTATTCTATAAAGGATGACTACAAAGCAGTGACCAAACTACATATTTTTTTTGCCAAAAGGACAACAGAAAGTTCAGCATATAATAAAACTGTGGCATTTATCATTGGCCCGAGGTAGGAAAAGTATGAGGATAAAGTTTGCAAAAAGGCCAAAAAATGATTAAATGAAAATGAAAATTAACTATTGGTTGTGAGACAAAATGCTCTGTCAATTGGCAGCAACATGTAGCATCCATCTTACACCAGCTTTATCGTCAATCAGTATAAAGCAGTAGCATTACTTTTTGTTGTGGGGACAGAAAGCCTTATATGGATAAAGGAAACAAATAAATTCATGTACAAGGAAATGATCAGGTCATTATCTCCTTCCTAGAGTCCCAAAGATGCTATACTGGCCTGAGGGTTTATGTTCCCACAGAACACTGATACTGAGCCTGCAGCCCAGATATATAAACCTTTTATGGTAAATTCAAAGCCTACAATCCAGTACCATGAAATACAGAACATAGTTAAATTCAGTAGGTCAATAGGTTTAATAGGTTATACTATAGAGGACAATTCTATAATATTTGTCTATACAGAGTGTGAATTGCTCAGTAAAAGCTGATGAATGACCCCATACTCATAGAAATCTAAAGACAATATATTAATTATATGACTTTCTGTGGTGTGATTTATAATTAGGATTTCATATTAACAAGAGGTATAAACCATTGTGAGTGTCTCCAGAAAATTTTGTGACAGTATATATATATATATATATATATATATATATATATATATATATATATATATATATATATATATATATATATATATATATATATATATATATATATATATATATATATATATATATATATATATATATATATATATGTGTGTGTATAAATCTGCAGAGGAAACATAATTTATAAAAAAAAGAAGAGCTGACATGTGACACATGGAAACTTGACTTATGCTTAATGAACAGTGAAGCCAGTAGATGGTGCTACAGTGCTTCCTTGTACTGCTCAAACAGAAGGCATCACTTGAGCTCAGAGCACAGAAGCTATTGTAAGCCCTTCAAAAAGATTTTAAATGGTCTGATCTGACTTCTTGGGTTTAAACCAGGAAGATCTACAACACATCATTGGACAGTCTTCACTTTATTTGACATGATATTTATAATGTGCACTTCTTTTTGCAGCTTTGTTTGTATGTATATATGTAGTGTATGTATTTTGTGTTATGTAACTTTATGTAACTTGTAAGTTAAACATCATTAATGGATCAATTTGTTGATAATAATTTGTCTTCATTTTGCTTGTCTAAATGAAATTTACCATATACCATTCAACCAAGTACAAACACCAAAAGTAAAACAGCCTCTCACAGACTTTTAAACTGACATATACTGTGTAGCACCAGTGTAAGTGAAAACGTTAAGAATGGGTTATGATAGTGAAATGAACATCCAGTTCATGGGCAACTGCACTGGTGGACATTCCTGCAGTCAGCAGGCCAATTGCATGCCCCCCTCAAACGTTGTGGCATCTAGTTATTTGATAAAACTGCACATTTTAAAGTGGCCTTTTATTGTGACCAGCCTAAGGCCCCCCTGTGAAATAATCATGCTGTTTAATCAGCATCTTGATATGCCACACCTGTCAGGCGGATGGATTATCTTGGTAAGGGAGAAGTGCGCACGAACATGTATTTCATTTTGAAAGAAATAAGCAATTTATTTAATATGTATTATTATGCATAGAACGAGTCAGAGCTTTTATTTCAACTCGTGAAAAATGGGGGAAAAACAACATGTGACATGAAAACTAACATTTTTTAAATTCAAAAAGAAGTCTAGAGGTAATGCACTGATGCATGCGGAATATAACTAATATTTCTGCAGAAATATACTTGTCCATATCCATGTGGCCAACCACACAATGGATTTTCTGTTGTTTACCTGTATATTGGAAATTTGCATACATATATACCCCATTTTGTTGCAAACTACTTTTCTCTCAGACTTTAGATCTGTCCAATATCCTGCAAGTAAAGTTATTGTAGATTTCCTTGACATTTGTTACAATTTGCCATAATGTGTACATGCAGAGCATAATTGCATATCAGGGACATATGTATACTTCAGAGTTCTTTACCTATGGTGGCGAATAGGTCAACAACTTAAAAAAAAATCATCCATTCAGGAATCAGAACAGCAGGGGGAAAATCCTCTTTAGAATGCAAATTTAATTAACTGAACTCCCAGCATACTGAACATGAATCCCATTAAGAACAACCATAGCCTGGCTGAATTATTCATATATACTGGCCTATTGAATCCCCTCCCCAAGCAGCAACCTACAGTATAGGTTGTGGTGAAAACTTAAAGTGTTTCCTGACTTGCTCCTGCTGTTCTCATCAGAGAGGTTTACTGCTGACGTGTCTCACTTATTACATTGGAGTTTGATTGGTTGGCATCTAATTGGCTCTTATTTATTGCCAGTGGAGTGGGTCATACATGGCAAAGGGTTGTGTGGCCCCAAATTAACATACAGAACTCCCGAAACTTGCTCATGCTGATTGTGTGTTTAATATTCCAAGCACACTCTTCATGAATATGCTGAGGTAGAGCAATGGTGGCTGTCCTGTGAGCCAAATTGTGTTGGGCTTGAGGGACTGTCTGAGTCATCAGTGACAAGCCCTGTGTCTGATTCCAGCTATGCGTATACTCTGGCTGGGCTTTACCTGGGGGCCTGATGGTATTAGCATGAAATTTGTTGGAGAAGAAAGTAATCTCTGGGGTGAAGTTAAAGTGTATTGTCTGTAATAAGCCAAAAGTGGCCAAGACCACATAGAGTCCGATGCATCACAAACGTATTTTTGTATCATGAAGTATGCCCTAATCTACAGTAGGTGTGCTTACAGTGCAGTTTAATATGATACAATTGTCTGGGTTTTATTAGATATCCCTAACTTGATCTATTTTTGGTTTAAAAAAAAGAAATCATCTCATTTTAGTTTTAGAGCTCCCTTTGCAAACATATCTTTGGAGTGCTAGAATTTGTTCTGTCTCATTAATATTCATATGCCTCTCCTCCAATTGGCTGTGATTTGAATGGCTGTGAAAGGTTGGTGGGTGGTGACTGCATAGGCATGAATTCATAAAATCAGAGACATACAAACGAGCCATTTTAAGGCAAAGTTTCTAAATCTAAGCGGTGTGCATTTCTCTGTGAATTGAGTGCTTAATGCATAGGAGAGTATTTATATAACACTTCTCTATAGTCACAAAATGAATGAAAATGGTAATTTCCACAATATGGGGCCTTTAAGTATAATTTAGTTTTTTCTTTCCTTGCTTCTTTTGTATTACAGAACACATTAAAATACATTGACATTTTGAAAATGTGCTTATTCTGTTCTTGCCAACTAATTATGAAGCTAAATCTATGAGCCATTTAGCATAGATTACCATGAAGACTGGAAACGCTGTCCAAGGTAACAAAACCTCCTCTGAAGCTCACTAATTAACACACTATATTACATTTAATTCGTAGAGATACTGCAGTGGAAAAGTATGGTTTTATGGGGGTTTGTGTGATAGACTATTTCTAGTGCGAGGTGATAACCTTACAATGATTGCATAGATTGCCATGGTGATCCAGTGGAGTAGCTGCACTGAAAATGAGCTTCTGAAAACATCTTAAAGTAGCTTTTTATGATCTTTTTATGAATATCATTGAAATGTTTGCTTTGTTTATAATTATTACTAATTAATTATTGTATCATAGTATTACTGTGTTCTATTGCACAATCAAAGGAACTGATGAACACATTTTTCTCGAACCACACTGTAAACACATGTGATGAATAAAGATGATTGATTGATTAATTGATTGATAATGTTCTTTATTTCACTAAAATGTGGCTACATCCTGGAAAACCAGCCAGTGCCATTTAACCAGATGACTCTTTTTCTCCATATTGATCTGATGGGACAGAGACTCTAGAAATACAAAAAAAGCAGGAGGAGTGTGTTTTATGGTGAATAAGGGCTGGTGTGACAGTGTGAATATTAAACTGCTATCCTGTTTCTGCTCACCTGATCCAGTTATTGACATCCAAATGCAGGCTGCACTTTCTACCACGGGAATTTACATCAATCATTATCACACTGGTCTGCATCCCAACACAGCAAATACAGAGGCTGAGGCTGTCCTGTCAGCTCTTTGCAAAGATATGAACTGCTCACAGACAGGTAATCCTGATGCTGCACTTATTGCTGCTGGAGACTTCAATGGGGCTAACCTAAAGACGGTTGTACCTCGCTTCCATCCTCCTATTGATTGTGCCACAAGGGGAAGAAACAACCTGGATCACTGTTAAACAGTGCTGAAAATGCTTACAGAGTACAATTGCTACCCGCGTTTTAGAAAAGTGACCATGTGACTATCTTGCCGAGGTCTAAGTATGTAAACAATCTATGACCCATGCCCCCAGAGACATGTGAGGTCAGGGAATGGTCAGGACAATAAGTGGCTGCTCCGCATTCTGCACTGCATGACTCAGTTTGGACCACATTCAAGGACACCACTGTCAGCGTCACCGATGACATCAATGGATTCACTGTAGTGGATATGATTTTTCAAACGATTGAAAGAATTGTCCCCAAAGCTATTGATAAATCATTCCACAACTACAAACCATAGATTACTAGAACCATCAGGGATACCATAAACACACCGCAGCCAATAATTTAGGGCTCTAGTCAGGAAACATAGGCAGTTATACAGCAGCTGCTTATAATTTAAGGAAGAGCAGTTAAGGAGGCAAAAGGCAACTATGGCAAGAAAGTGGAACTACGATTCCATGAGGGAAATTCCAAAAGCATGTGACAATGACTTTGTAGTATGACAGATTACACACCTATACCCCATTCTGCAGTAATGAAGTTATTTAAACAGCTCATTAAGGGTTACATCTGTTCCTCACTACCCATTACAGTTTCCCTAACGTCCCAATGGATGTCACCATAGCACACATCCTCCACATCACCCAGTCTCACCTATAGTAGACTGGAAAGGGAGCTATGTAAGATTGGTGTTCATTGACCGCAGTACAACATTTAACAAAATTGTTCCCTCCAGGCTCATCACAATCTGGATCTAACACCTCACTGTGCATGCAGATCCTTGATTTCCATATGGTCAGACTCCAGGTATTGAGGGGTGGTCACCATCATCCTTAACACCTTAACACCAGCTCCTTTCAACTCCACTGTGATCCTGATAACAATGAAAGGTCCTACCTGTAGGACATAGAGGACCAGACCCGCTGGTATCGGGACAATAACCGATACTTCTGAACGTCAACAAGACTAAGGAGCTGATGTTGGACTTTACATGTGGAGAGGGTCACCTCAAAGGCTCAAAGGCTTGGTCGATTGTCTCTTACTCCTAATATCCCCTCCATGTTGAGTTTTGGATACTTCCATCAAGGTGGAAGTTAAGCCTCCCTCGATGCACCACAAAGAGATAAAGATCATCCTTTGTCCCATCTGCCATTGCTTATCTTAACAAGCATGAACCCATAATACAAAGTTGTAATTTGCATTGTCTGTTTTGTTGTATTTATTCACGACTACTTTCTGTATTCCAAATTGTCCCTCAGACATTAAAATTTTATCTGACTTTTCCTTAAGTGCCCATTCCCAAAATAGCATTGCCCACTGATCCAGGTGACAATGCACTTTATGAAACCCCAAGGTACCATTGTGGGAAAGACAATTTCCTTGGGTCTGTAAAAGATACAAGAGAAACCGGTCCCTATAATGCATTGTTTTGCTTGGTTGAAGTCTGCTGTTGCCATTCTATAAGGAGAAAGAAAAAAACAAAACATCTTCCCTCAAAATCCAAACAAGTAATAACGTAATTTATCAAAATCATTCTGTGGCAGCAGCACTGGAGCTTTGTACTCCAGTCTGAGTAAAAACAAAAGGTAGACAATATAGGTTCATTAACTTTTCAATGAGAGCTGGTTGCTAAGATTATTGGGTTACGCACACTATCAAATGTATAATACAAAATAAGTCTATAAGATACTAAGAGACTTTGAAATAATATACAATACGCTGTCATATCTTAAGACTTATTCCATCTGATAAATGTAATGACATAAATGACGTTTTCTTACACATTTATTGTGATTTGAATCTTGTTGTCGTAAAAATATGCCCAAAACATCATAAACATAGTTATGAGTCATTGTTGCATCTAACAAAAAATATGTATTATTTTATATTAGATCTATGAAGGTGTCAGGAGTTTTTTTTGCAATTCAGGCAATAATTTTTCTAAATATAAAAAAGCTTTTTGCTGTGTTGCTGTGTTCTTGAAAAAAAATCTATTAACATTAATGAAAATGAAAAACAAATACTTACATCATTAAACCCCCTGCTTTATACAACTAAATAAGTAAATACATGAATAAAAGACTTCAAGACTTTTACTCAGAGAGTGAAGATGATATCCCGAGGGGAGTCAACAGTCATGCATCTATTAAAGAGCAAATATGGAGAACATGAATGAGTTTATAGACTTGTCTTTGTGTACTCTGTGTCATTTTGACATTCTCATTTCAGCTAACTCATCCTCTCTGTGTCTCTTGGAGATGTTTTTTGTTTATCGGCAGATTTTGAAGTGATGATAATAAAGAGCTAAATAACACTCTTCAGATAGAGTTCTCTGGTGCACACTTTCCTCCTCTCAGTTGGGTAACTGAAAAGATAGTGCACAGGGCTGAACACTGTAATCATATAAATATTGATTAGATGTATTGGCATTTACTCTGCCTTGCAGGGCCATTTTATAGAAGCCACTCAGCATTATTAATACAACTAATACACTGAACCAGGCAGAAGTTTTTTTTTTTTTTTTTTTTTGAAAAAGCATGGAGATTTAAGGATGTTGAAAGGGTTAGATCATCACTCAATCCCTCTGAAAAGGTCTTTTCACTGAATTGCTGAATATTCATTATCCATACAATGAGCGCTGGAGTCATCAATATTGCTGATGCTAGTTTATGTCAGCATGGATTTTGACATTATTGAATTATACTAAGATAAGCTATTATCCTTTCAGACCACGTTTGGAAAATTAGCAACATGCTGTAGCTGCTGTGCTTCACAGTACTGTACATAAAATTAACTTTGCAGAAGCTTAAATGCATATAATTTATTTTAAAAACCTCAACGTTCAGTGAGACTAGGGTTATAGGATTTTAATGGAATTTTCTCTGAATGATCTCTAAATTCAACAGTTTTTTCCCTTTAATGCCTCTCTCCTTTTCTTACGTTTTCACCTACCCTCCTTCTCTGTGTAGGTCGAGCTGCATTGGCTCCGATAGTGAACTCCCACATGGCATATGCTTTAGTTTTGTTCCTGGAGTGCGTTACACATGTTGACAGATGTCTCCCAGCATAGACTCAGACAGGGACGGATCCCAGTAGAGTGACGGGGTGACGGCTCAGCTGAGCAGCAGAGAGACAAACTCCATTCAGGCCGAGGTAACGTGACTGGGCCTGAGATTGTCTGCTCAGCACAGAGGGCTGAGCTCTTGTCTATCTCTTCATCTGTCTGTCTGCCTGGGTAACCGAGTCAGCTCTGGGAAGCACTGCAGTCCTGACTGCAGTTTCAGTCTGTCAGCACAGATCACAGTCGAGCTGTACTTGAAATTCACCTGCAGCCTCAGAGATTTATCTACATAGCCCCTTTTTCAGAGCATCAACACGAGATGGGAATCCAAATTCCTGACACTGCCCGATGACTACCGAGGCTGTTTTGTAGCTGCTACATTTACAAATATATTAACGGATGAGTTCCCAACCTTTTATTTCAGACACGTACGGCCACATCAGAATGAGCTCCAGCAGGCCTGGCATATTCCAAAAGGGGTCTTAATGGATTATAAACAGAGTGGAACTTGATTGTATAAAAATGGACATTGCTAATATATATTTGAAACAACTGAATTGTCAATGCTTAGGTTATCCAACCACTTGTTCATTACTATCTGCTAACATTACACAATACAACAGTTTATTCTACTTTTAGTTTACCAGTATTTTAACACCTAATTTATCATTTTTAGCTAATTATGCTATCAACCATAATTATCGTTTCAGCAGGTTATTCCTGAATGTAGCTTTTGCAACTGTTTATCAATGCTTTCCAGCTAAGTAATGCCTTTAAGCCTATTTCAGGCAGACTATTTGATGATTATTCCACCTGTATAATACTTTTAAAAATTAATCTTTAATATTGATATTACTTTTAATTTCTTTTCTCATACTTCAGCTATGCTGTTACCTTTATCTGCTAATTCAGTATGTGGCAGAATGACAGCTGTTTGGCTGCTCACTATAAACACAGGTGTTCGTCTCACGCTCGGGCTCGCTGATGCAAGCCACGCCCCCTTTCTCCCGCTCTCGCGCTTCTTCCGTCACCACAGGTATGTAGCAGCGGCTAGGTGCTTTGTGCTACTGTTCAGCTGTTTTGTTTTATTGTTGTTATAGTGGTTGTTATGCGTAAACGTCTCCGTTGTCTTGTTTTCGCCGCGATATGAGTCTCTCAGACTGAAACTACTGTTCGGGACCCTGGTCCAGGACTTTAAGTTCCTCTTTGAGCTGCACCTGCTCAGGTGCACAAGTAGCGTCTGCTGCTTCACCTATAAGCTCAGCCTGCTATAAACGCTGCTGTTTCTATTGATGCTGTTCTGACTTTAGGGCTTGAATGTCGCTTTTGCCCACGTTTGCTCTGTGTATGTTTGCTTGTTCAGCTTCACCTTCTGGTTCATACAACAGTCTCTGACTGACTGGAATGTGATTTGTTGTTACCTAGCATGGTGTAGCATGGTGGCAGCTATTGAGGGGTTAATTTAATTCCGTTATGGTTCAGATATGATGTGTTCTTTAATGCCGTAATTGTTTATTGCTTTTTTTAAAAATACTTTTACAATTTATGGGCTTTAGATATATTATGGTGGTAGGTTTTCTGTGTATTTTCTGGTGGTGTTTAGTTCAGTGGCGTGCACTGATTTTTTTGAAGGGCATTAAGTCTATACTCAGAACATTTACAGTGTATTTTTTATGAATATTTTGCACTCACCGGCTCATTTTACAACTCATGGTGGTAAATAAAAGTGTGCCTTGTCATGGAAAACACTAAATTGTCAGGGTGACCCCAAACTTTTGAACTGTAGTGTATATATTAATTATACATTATTAAAACCTGGTCTAACTGGACTACTGAAGGTAGTTTGTAGTGAGGACCAGTGATCAGGATTGTGTAGATTTAACTTGTGGATGTTGAGAGAACACACCGAGACACGGATGCAAGAATGAAATAATTCCCATTCTGGGTGGTCTCGATCCAGAGGTCGATGGGATTTTCTCTATTCTGTTGCATTTTAATACCATGTCAGTGCCAGATAATCCAAACTGGTTCTGTGAAATGCAGTTTTAGATCAAAATAGCAAAGAAGGGTCTGATATGAAAGAAATTACAGTAGCAATATTTCATAACATTTGTTGGTCCCTGTGGAATCTGGAGTATATTTACACCCCCTGTGCATGTTTGGACATTTAAAAGGGCATTTTAGGGTTAGTTTCTTAATAATTAGAGCAGGGGGGCGACCACACTCATTGCCCTTGAGCTGATTTTATTTTATAGAAGGTTTATTGAATCTGTTTTAACATTTTGTATTTTATGGTATGGGAATATGATTATTATAAATATAAATAGACTTGGTTGCCTTATTAATATGGCTAGTAAGATTTCTAGGAGGAGGAAAGGTCAATCTTATTGACCCGAATATAAGCACTTTTATTCAGAAGTGTTTAGAGCACCCCCTACAGACAGAGTTTGTACAGATATAGGGTTTCATTTGTTCCTGCTGCTATCACAATGTTAGTGGGACATGGTATGGGCAGCTATTTGTAGTTACTGGCCCATACAGTCTGTTGTTTTCCCACTTTTGCGCTTGAGCTGAACCTCGGCTTAATCTTCTTTTGAAGTTACTCTGCCCATTATGTGTTATTAACTGTTGATTGTTCTATGTTTGTTTTCATATGTAATTTTATGTTTGTGTATTGGATATCCTGACTTCAAATCAATTTCCCAATAGGGATATTAAAGATAACTTTAAACTTTGATTATGATAACACTTCAGTCAAGTTGTCTTCATTAAGTTTGACCCTATTTATATTAATTTTTCATGTCCTTTTCAGAGGCTGAGAGCCTAAAGTGTGTTGTTTGGTCTGGGATCTCTTCTGTGTTCATTTCCCCACCGGTCAGCCTTGGCTCTGATCAGGCCATTTTCCCCTTGAGTTGTCTGCAATTGTTTTAAGGAACATATTTATCTTATTGTGTAATAAAACTAAGTAATGGTTTTCTAAGCAGAACCACGTCTCTTGCTCCCTTTTGTATAATGAACCCACATGCCTTTTCTGTTAATGATATTATTCTCAGGGTGGTATTGTCTGCCTTCTTGGTGAAGTTACCTAATTAAGGTGATAATAATATAATGTAACCATTTTAAGGTCTGGCTCTCACAGTTAATGTGTCGTTGTATCACTTCATAAAATCTATCAAGAAAACTATATACTGTATGACATAAAAAATACCATCCTAACTAGATCTAGTGTAACACACTAGTGTTGAATGAGACTTGATTATTTTTTAATGCTTTGTGTAACTGTCAAGTTGTAGGAAAATTCTGTTTCATGCAACTTGTATCCTGCATTTAGTTATGAGAAATTTTCACAGTGAAAGTCAGTCTTAGGTTGGCATAGCTAATAATCAATATTGAAGATTCAAAGAGTCTGGAAATCAATTCCGCATCTTCATGCTCAGGAGATCAGGGGCCTCTTCAGTGTTTTCATTCGCATTCAATAACAGAGGAAGAGGTTGTAACTTAATTATTTCCCTGCAGTCTAGTGTCAACATGAGTTAACATCCTCTGGTTGTTAAATGTTTAGTGTTCTCAAGACATGCATGATCACAAAGCTTTTCAATTAAGACTTATTCTGCATCTAGAGTTTATTTTTGACTGACTAGACAGATTTGATTTATCAAGATTAATTTCTTTATCAGCTAAGCTGGCTTGATTATGTTTGAAATGTATGTTGTGGAAATACATGTGTAAGAAAGCAAAAAAAGGGGGAAAAAACAAAACAATTCCCAGTAAATGAAAAACAAAACCTTGAGTAATCATTGCTTCTCAGAAGATTTCTCTGCTTTTACGGTATACTCTAATAGCTGATCTTGGTGCCACTGCCAAACAGATATAGAGACTCATCAGGTTTACATGGAGTTTAATGAACAATGGGCCAAATAATAATTTTAAAGGTCCCATATTATGTGCTGGATTTTATTTGAATCCATTTGATACCTTTTAACATGATGTAATTGTCTTTTTTTTAAGTACAAAAAACTCAACATGGTTCAGAGTGCTCCCTCAAAGCACCCTGCCGGTTGTGTTTGGTCTTTCTCACAAGTATTCATGAGCCTCGCTGGGAACCTGTACAGACAGGCTACTGCATGACATCACAAAGTCAAGAAAGTACAGACGAGCCACGGGCAGAGTGACACAATTGACACTATATACGAAGGCAATTGTCACTTCCGATAGCCATCAGGTCAAAGCTCCACACTCTGCCTTACTCATCCTTTTGAGTTCGCTTAGCACAGCACAGCGTTTGACAGGCTGTGGAGCTGTGCTCTGTGCTGTGTTATACTGCTGCTGTTGCATGGCACTGTCATAGCACCTTGGTCTAATTTTGTTGATGCTTTATGCCTAAAGACATTCAGTGTCGCAGGAAAAAGCTGACACTGCTGGAACTTTCTGTGGTAAAGGGGATTCAAGGTAGGGAATAAAACAGCTCCAAATGCTTATTTCCCAACAATTATAAGTGGAACTACACAACCTGAATGTTACACGTTTGTGAGGAGTGCAATTTATTGCCTGCAGCAAATTATACAAACCCAAAGTACAGTAATCACCTGAACTCCGAGGGCCCAATAGACCACCATGCTGCTTTTTATAGAGAAAGAAGACTAAACTCTCCCCTGGTTTTACTGGAACACTGAAATTCAAATACATAATTTCTGAATAATTGTACAACTTATCTTGTGTTGGTCTTGATTAACTTGGGACAGTGGGATATGGGTTACATTCCAATGTGGAATACTACAGTAGCTTTATTGTTTATTATATTTAGCCAACACACCACAATCAAAGTTCTCTTTCACACTTCATCTTGAAACCATCCTGCTTATTAACAATAATCTCCCCTTTAATGCATAACTAAGAACTGATAAAATATACTGAACTGTGCAATTATAGGATCGCTGACATTGAAATCAACAGTCAAATCATGTCGCTGCTAAGAAAGTATTAGCATATCCTCAAAAAAAAAGTTCTAACTAAACCCACCTCTCTTGTTGGAGCTGACACTTGTTCATTGTTCATCAGGTGGAGGGTAAATAATTCTACTGAGACATGTTGGCTCACGGAGAGTCAAATACTGTTTAAACAGCACCACGGAACCAGCTACCAACAGTACACCCACCTCTTTTGGTGAGCAATTGTGTGAGTAAATGTCTCCTTTGTTGCCTTTGTTCTACTAAACATAACTGTGAGGCATCGGCACTATCATTCCTGTCTGTTTCATTTCTTCTTAAGGCTCAGATTTTCTTTTTTTTGTGATGTGATTTCTTCTTGAGTTCATAGGTCATTTATACACAGGAGCGGCAGACTGGGAGAAACCGCACTTTCCAACAAGACTGCTCCAGGTCTTGGACATTTTGTTAATGACAAACAATATGTCAGACATAATTTGACTGAAATAAAGGGTAAACAGGCAGGCAGTTCTTCGAAGAAAAACCTTTTTGGAAAAATGTAACAGCAAAGTCAGTCATTCCAGAGAGTGAAATATCTCAGCAACATAAAAGGTGGACATACCTTAAAATTTTATACAGAGATTCATTGTCCCAGATGATGAAGTCTAATTATTTTGTTAATCCCCTGATTTTTTCATAGTGCCACCAGCAGTGAAATGTCTGGACAACTATTGGATGGATTACCAAAATATTTGGTACAGACATTTATCATCCTAGAGGACTAATTTATTGACATTAATCTCTTAAACCTTTCTTGTAGTGTCATTAACATATCAAAATGTGTAAATTTTGGACCGAATTCCAGAAAAACTGACAATCACATTAGTCTTGGCTGTACAGCCACTGAGATGTTTCTAAATACCAAGACAGCCATTTTCATATTTCGTTTGGGGACACACTCGTTATGTAACTATGGTCTCCAAATATTTAATAAAAAAAAAAAAAATACAAATATCACAGAATTAGCTGGCTTGAGGACATTTCAGTTTCAGCTTTAATGCGGAACATTGCTTGTTATTTCCTAAAGTTTAGAAAAAGGAATGAAAGGTTTCTTTGAAATTAAAAGAATCCACAAAACATGAAATGTGAACAGAGCAATTAAGCTGATGACTTGCGATAATTGCTAACCTCCCCAGGACCTTTTAGTTGCACCCCACGTTTGCTCTATCCTGTCCTCAAAGAAATAATGACTTGCTCAATTTACATATGAATATTAAGAAAATTGCGAATGCAAAACATTCAGAGGAAAGAAAGAGGCAGATGGAGCAATGCAATAGCAGCATATTGGAGTGTTTGCCAGCAACCAGAGCACAATATAGAAATTATTGACTAATTTAATGAGACCATGTTTTTTTGTTCCTTTTATTGAGGTGTTTTACTCTGCTAATCTTTTGGCCTGATGTGCCATTTGTGCGGATTCGGCCCCAAACTGCTTCCTCATCTAAAACTGGTCCAGTACCTCCTACTCATTTTCCTGTTTTGACTGAGTCCGCCTCCTTCGATTGGGAGCTTACGAGTCTCCCCAAGCCTGTTATGCTTCACTTGATCTTTAATGAGCCTCTACAGTTTGAATTAATCCAAATGTAACTGTCAAACATAGATGTTTATATGCATGATACTGGATGAAGAGAGTGGAAAGATTAGCCAATAATGTCTCACCGGCTGCAGCAACAGACACCGAGTCATGGAGGCGAGAGCATGATTCACCTCAGACAGCTGGTTGAATTATTTCAAAGTTCCCTAATTTTACCTGCCCTAAATCCCCTGTGTCTTCTTCTTCTCTGATGACATGCTCCTATTATGTTTTTTTTTTTTTTATTCCAAAAAAATAGTCATCATCCATCACACTTTTATTCTTGACATCAAGTGACTCTGTGCTGAAAGGTAAAATTGATCTTTGTCACACTGCATTGCTTTTGTCTCAGTGGAGACAATTTCCAATCTAGCCATTCATGACATAAAGCTGCGACAATTTGCAGTCTGTCTACTCTATTCACAGATTCAGGGCATCATGTCAGTGGCCTTCTACCTGCTCACCAGCTGTAAAAATGACCACATCATCTACAGCTTAAATCATGATGCATGCAATATTTAAGGTGGGGGTCTTCAGCAGGTGGTCTGGGACCCTCAGTGGGTCCTCAGAGTGGGGTCGCTAAATTAACAGTTATAAACTAAACTATAGTTTAGTTACTGTAAGCACAAGATAAGGTAAAGGTACATAGCTGTATAGCTCTATATTTTAGATGCAGTTTAATATATATATATATATATATATATATATATATATATATTTAAAGACCTGCAATATAAGGTTTATACTTTTCAAATAGGTTGTTGTAAAAGGTATTTATGTTGCTGCATATCTGAGAGTTCTTATGCTGTTCACAGTTTTTCATGTCTATCTTAAAAAAATAGTCAAGTGTTCAAATGAAAAATTTAAATATTTTTTCTTGCTGTTATTATTTGTCTTGTTCATACTGAAGATCCCACAATGGACACCATTGTAAGTGATGAGGTACTTCTTTGTGTAAAATGTCTGTCATCTGAAGCTAACGTCAAGCTTCCAAATGAATTAAATCAAGCAGATATCTTTAAACGTTAATCTTTTTAGAACCAGAGTCCTTTTTTTGTTGTTATACTTCCACTGCGGCTCCACAGGGAAACACAAAAAGCAAATTTGATGCTAAAAGGACTGTAAAGGTAACATATCCAGTTGATGACTAACGAAGTGTCATATAAGTCTCAGATGGAACAAAAAGATCTGTATGGCCATACTGTGGATTTAGGCTAAATTGGACTTAAAAAATATGAATCTGTCCTTTTACACCACTTACAGCACTAGTTCAATGAACTGAGCACAAATAAACATACAAACAGCATGTTCTGCTTGCACGACAGGAAATATAACAGGTCAAAGAAGCAATTTTACAAATTATTACATATAGAGCACCTGGTCACACCTGAGCTGAAATACAAAATGAACCTTTGCATACTGTTCAAATCAGTATTTGAGTATCAGGTTTGAACTTTTTTTTTTTTTTACATTTCAGTGACCCAGAATATACAAAATGATTTGACAAGGTATTTATAAAGAAAAGTATATTTGTGATTTAGAAATTTGCCATAGATTAATAATCAGGGGATGACGTTAACGGTCACAATATGAACAAGTGTATGTAAGGCCTAATGGTTTTGGCTGAAAAGACTGCGATGAAAACAGTCAGGATTACACTTGAATTCACGTTATACGTCGGTGAATGAATAAGGATGGATACAGCAGCAGCAGATGTCACACCCGAGTTTGTCTCCTTCTACCAGAAGACTTTCTAATTTGAAGCCCACACCACTTGAGCTGCTTTATCTCTGTGTGGAGGGGTGCTGACTGGGTGTCAGGGTCACTAATTCCTCATCCTGTCACTCCGATAATGACCGGCTCCCTCGCAGCAGCATCTCATTCTAGCTGCTTGTGTAGGTGATGGCCGTAACGTGGATTGGTCAGTAAATCAAGAACTTTGATTTGTGGCTAAGCCACTTCTTCACGACCAAAGGCTTGATAGCAAAGCGTGTGGTGCATGAGTTGCAGAACAGTTGTTCACCTCAGCTATCAATCACCCCATTCTTCTTGTCCTTTCTCATGGCCACCGTGGCCCTCTGTGCCAAACACAGCTAAACGAGTAACATTAGCTTGTGGACCTGTAAGTCAAAGAGTAAGAATCATCTGCAAGAGTGAAGTACAGGAGCAGAAAAAAATAAAAATTTAAGCACGGTCTTGATCTCCGGAGACACTAACGCCCATCAACATGTACAGTACAGGCCAAAAGTTTGGACACACCTTCTCAGTCACTGTCTTTTCTTTATTTTCATGACTATTTACATTGTAGATACGAATGAACACGTTTATGGTGTTATGTACGTAACAAAAAACAAGGTGAAATAACTGAAAACATGTTTTATATTCTAGTTTCTTCAAAATAGCCACCCTGTGCTCTGATTACTGCTTTGCACACTCTTGGGATTCTCTTGATGAGCTTCAAGAGGTAGACACCTGAAATGGTTTCCACTTCATAGATGTACCTTATCGGGGTTAATTAGTGGATTTGAAGATGCCTTCAGTGAGAATCTACAATGTAAATAGTCATGAAAATGAAGAAAACACATTGAATGAGAAGGTGTGTCCAAACTTTTGGCCTGTACTGTAACTTACTTTAAACGTGAGCACTGTGCCAAAGCCTTTTTTTTGTGTCTGTGTGTGTGTGTGTGTACCTGTTTGTGATGTGTAGTTTTGTGCATTTGACTTTGCTGGCATACTGTGAAAATGCTCATGCTGTTTAGTTCATTAGCATTTCAAACAGTTCAGGCATCTACAAATCTGTCACATTGTCAACACACTATCTGCTGCTTTGCTTTTTGAATTCTCCCAAATGACTTTGTGGCCCTATTTTAAATGGTGAGTCATCCAGAGTGTCCAAACCTGCTTTTTGGGTGTAATGATCAATCTATGCACAGCCTGTTCCGGTATTTTAAAGCTGCTTCTTTATGCTTACGCTGTTAATATTTTATGCATGCCATATAAACAGAGAGCTTACTTTGGTGTCCAGTTGGAGAGATATTAAATACGCTTTGGTTTTAATGGACCAAATTGGACCCAGATCTAGAAATTTGTATATGGAGTAGCAAAGGAAGCACCCGGCTATATTCAGTATTGACTGCTTATATACTGCGATATTGTTATTCTGTCCACTCTGTATTGAGTTTTTTTATGATTAATTTTGAGTTGTTTTGAAGCTACATAAAAAAGCGATAGCCATACTTATACAAAAAATAGCTAAACAAAATCAGCAGCAACCGTATGGTCATTAGCAAAGCAAGTTTTAAAATGACATTTCATTCCTATCACATGTAATGTAATGCCATGTTCACTTTGTGGATATAATTAATGCATCATTTAAAATGCAAACACAATCTAAAATCACTGTTTGATTTCACCATGGTCAACAAAAAGGAAGAGTAAAGGCCAGATGTGGACATATGAAAGGCGTCTGTTTTGTAGCTGCTGTCAGAGATTATGTAGTCTGCTTTACACAAACAGCAGATAATTACACAATGAGTGCCTAGGACGACTCTGTGTGTGAAGGAGAGCTCAAAGGCAAATTTTAGTGGTGTGTTTGTGTGAGATCTGTAGCCTCCATGAAGAAGAAATAAGACTCGAGGCTACCGTTTATAAAGCAAGCAAGATTCAGAAAGATACATTAAGGCCACCATTAAGGCATTTAAGCACCTTTTACTCACAGAATTCTAACAATAACCTGCAGCCGTGAAAGTAATCTGGTGGGATTCGCTGACCGGCGTTCAAAGGGAGAGGAGAGACATAAATAACGTGGCTCAGGGGTGTTGGTGCTATCTGATCTAACCTGCCAAAAAAACCTGATGTGTGTGTATCCTGCAGCTGTACACTCCATTTTGGTTTCAGAAATGTTTCACACCTTAGCGACCGTGCTGATGAATGTACTCTTGACGTTTCTTCATTCACTTTCCAATTAGCGCAGACTTCAGCTGAGCTGCATGAAAACATCGACTGATCTGGCGGCCCGCAAAGGAAGCTGTCATCCTCTGACCTCCTCTGTCCTCCCCGGGGTTAAGCTATTGAATCCTTGTTACTGTCATTAGACCTGTCAGCTGTCACCTGTCTTCTGTTTACTGCTAAATTATGTTTATACTCGCAAATTAGCTGCTTGCCGATGAAGTGTTATAGACGATTGTGTTATTTCTTTCAGAAGTAACTCTCCATATCTCAAAATCTTCTCCATGGTTACGCATTGTTCGTAGATTAATAATATCCTCTTATTTCTCCAAACAGATGTGACCTCTGTTTTGTCAGTGAATTTGTGAAACAGAAAATTGATCCTTTTTAAAAGACTGTAGAGATCTGTTTTTTTTATTGTGAGTTGTAGTTTAAAAAGAAGCAGCTCGAAAAGAAAATATTACTTCATGGTTAGATAGCCTTCTTCTGAGTTTCAACATGACAAGCAATCTGTTCTTACAGAATTGTAAACATTCAGAAATAGGCTATTGATGGTTTTCTCCTGCAATATACTATGGATTATAGCTTATAGCGGTGTATGTACCCTTGATAAATTCAGAGCCAGGTGGCCATAGGAATCAGCTTCTCTCCTTTTAGCTCATATCGGGGTTATTGCTTTCCATCTGCACAGCATATGTTGCTTGCCAAAAATGATAAATTCTGCATCTAGGTCAGCATGCGAGTTATAGGAACTCCAAACATGAAAATAACTTCCAAAAGGGATTCAAACACATGGATTTCTCTACCTTAGTTGAGCTAATGATTAACATGAATTCTATTATTCTTTTTCTGAAGCTTTTTTCTCAAGCAGATGATCACTTTCTTTTAGACCACAGCTATTAATATGTGATTAATATAAATATTGTTTCCAGACATGCCTCACATCAGTGTATGAGTAATTTCCAACATACTGTATATATACCATGTAATATACAGGTAAAGAAACCATCACATTATCATTAAATCATCACCTAATATGTAGCATCAAGATTCACAAAGTCACAATAAGAGGCTTCTCTAAGGTTTGCACTTTTATTTTGAGAACTCCAGGAATTGCATACAGATCCCTTCACAACAACCATCCATTATCATGCTGAGGTGATGGCTGTGGATGAATGGCAGGAAAATGGATTTCAGAATTTCATCACAATATCTCTGTGGATTTAACTTGACATTTATATAAGATGCACCTGTAGTCTTTGTCTGTAGCTATTGCCTGCACATGTCATATCAACCCCATCGTCTCTCATCCCAGAGGCTGGAAACTGAGAGTGTTTGGAATTTAGACTTGATAAATGACTTCATTCATTATAAAACGTGTTGAGAATTCTACCCGAAACACGGGTCAAATTAATTAATTTATTAATCTATAAATTTATATATTTATTTATAGAAAGAAGTTGATGCCAGGTGTATAATGAAGTCTAGGTGGTTGTGTTTAGTTTAATTTAGTTTATTTGTTTTGAACATGTAAAGCAAAAATAAAACATTAACAAAAAATAAGGAGGATATTTTAAAAAAAAGGAAAATAATATAATCATTTGACACCCATTGATATATTCAAAAGGGGGTAGGAAGAAGTGTACGCTTATTAAATCCTACCCCCCAATCACTCATCAATATGCATAATTTGCATATTGATGAGTAAGAGGCCAGTAATGTAATTTTCATTCATAATTACAATATTATTAGTAGCAATAACGATCATTTATTACATTAATGTAATGTAATGTATATTGATATAACAGTTAAGATATAATAATCACAAATAACACAGATGTCAGCTAGAATAAAACTGTTAATTAATACAGTTATGCACATTTCTACAGATCATGTAACATGAAAAACTGATCAGTGGCTCCTCCTCCCTGTATTTTGTGAATATACAGAGGAGCCAGAACATTGATCAGTTTTTCAAGTTACATAAGCCGTATAAATGTGCATAACTAGTATTTAAGCTACATTATAATGTATAATCACTGCTACATTTATAATCACTGCTTAATACACACAGTGCAATTGAATAGTATCTAAAAAAAGGGTTTATGAATTACAGCATCATTCTATCACTTACCAGAGGTTTGAGGGACATATATTATTACATTACCAGCAGGAGAGGATTCATTAAGCATAATGTATCCAGGATGTTTGACTCAGATTTTATTCACACCAAGTAAAGATTATGATCAGTATGATTCGATGACAGTGAAAAGAGAACACTCACAAAGACTTTCTACGGAGGCAGACAGATTTTACTTTGGGAAAATAGACTGCAGATAATAAAGTCAATATCCATTTTACTGTTCAACCTGATTTATAGGCTTCCTCATGGAACCTCATCCATCACTGTTAAAACTGGGTTAATTGTAATGGATAAAATGTCACAAAGTCTACATCCTCTCACTTGTTAACATTTCAGCTATTGACAATTACAAGAGTAGTACAAGTAAAGTATAGTGAGATCCAGACACGGAGTCTTCTGGCTTTTAAAAAATATCTTTCCAGTGTTAATGATTCACATAAGTGGCAGATGAAGAAAGCTGAAAGATGGATATTCATGCTCGTCATTTTACACTGTAAAATTGACAACTGCTGAAATCAAACCGACTATTTATGACCTGTGATCGTAAAAGTGGGAAGAAGATATATAGCATGGCTGATAGATTGAGGATTTTTAAAGCTCATTAAATCATTTTTTATAATATAAACGGTTAAAGGAACAAAGGGGCAGCTTGTAGTGACAAACCCACACAGTTGTTACACTAGTGTTTTAGCATCTTTCAGTGTTTGGTTCTCACTGGTGTCTTCAACCTCAGCATTATATACACATGGAAAGCACTGATATTAATAACAGATATTACCCGCTACCTGCTCAACACAAAAAACTCGACTATTAGGGGCTAGGCCACCAATAAAGTGGGCAATTTATCAGATGAAGAGCCAGATATCCATCTCAGGCAAAGAAATATGAGTATCTGATTTATGTTATCAAGGGGATACAAACGGTTGGCTAATACCATATCAAATTTATAAGATGAATGTTTTTTTGTGTTTTTCTCCTGCTCCCGGGTGGTAAAAAAATCAATTCATGCAGCTTTAAAGTAATTGTTTTATGTGTGTGTTATTAATAATTAAGCAACTTTAAGTAAATTCTGTGTTCACGGTATGAAATGAAGCATTTTGTGTGTTTTGCCATGTCATTTGAAAGTTATAATTGGTATTTATTTTCTGTGGGTTTAACAGTGCCTTCGGACAGAAAACATAAGAGTTAAGATTATTCACAAAATCGATGGAAAGGCACAATTAGATGAAACGTTGCCCAGGGCAGCCGAGGTAAAAAGAAATGCTTCAACTTCAGTAAAAAAAAAAAAAGATGGGCAGGAGCTGGAGGACTTTATGTACTGAACAGACGTAAAGGGAGAGAGACAGGAGGGGAAATTTTTGTTTTCTGTGAGATTCGAGCACAAACACATAGAGACACTCCCACACAGTCTGTGCATCTGTTTCCTGCTACTTCTGTGGCAAAAATAAAAATCAACTGGATATTCCTCAGCTCTAAATGTGCTTAATATGATGATGGATATGTGGAAACCTGTCAAATGAGTCATGGAATCACCAGAGCTCATTGCCTATTACTTCCTTATCCTAGTTAAGTCTTTTTTTAAATGTAACTCTCACTTCATCTGTTTTTTTCTAATATAAAAACTCTCTGACCCACAGAGAGCATTGTTTTAATATTATGGCAAGCAGCAATAAATCATTATGGATAGTTAGGATTAGGGTTGGAATCAAACCCAACTCTTCCCGTAAGACCCTTTTCACAGCAGCCATGTTGACATGAAATAATGGGTAAACAGAGCTGTTACTAATGATGCCAATTAAAATTCCCTTCCATTTAGGTCAAACAGAATCAGGCTGCTGCTTGTACAATTAAGAGGAGTTATATATAGGTGACTCTATATTGAGCTCAAAGGTAAAATTAAAATATTACTTTCGGACACCGCTCGGGGTTATTTTCCCAGTGCAAATTGTTCAATACATTTATTTATTCAATGTTTACTGAAAGGGGACAGAGCATATTAATGAACATCAGTTTGAAATGCAAATCTAAATATGCATGATTTAGCAGGACTGCTAATTTACATCTGTAGTCACATGGCAGGTAACAGATGACAAATATACCCAAAAATTACAATTCATACAAAGGACAAAAGTGCAGCGTTAACAGCAGCAATTTAAACTACAGTATAAAGTGCACTGAGCAAAGAGCAAAATTCAATGTGTTGGTTGCAGCATGTATCATGGATCTGAATAAAAGAACAAAACCCTGTATTTTAGATACAGTGCATAAGAATCCTCTCCTGTGGCCTGGAGTGGATCACACAATACAAATGGCAATAACATGTCAGGTGAAGGGCAAAACGGGCAGGTACAATACATGTTTTCATACATACACAGCTCTGGAAAGGAAATAAGAGACAGCTGCATTTGTTTTTCTGCAATCAGCATCTCTACATGTATTAGCTTAAGCTTAAAGAGCTTAAAGAGGAACCAGGAGTGGAATAAAGTCACCAACAAATAAGGGTTATTGCACCAAATATTGATTTCGGAACACTTCTTAAGGGTAAACATTAGTATTATGTTGTTTTAAAATGACTTTGATCTTGTTTTTTTCTTTTTTTGCATTTTTTGACGTCTGAAAACGTAGGCTTTTTTTTTTAAATTTTGACCATTTGTCATTTTCTGCAAATAAATATATATAATATATATTATATAATATAATTAACATATCTCGTCAAATCACTGATTGAATCTGAATTTCTACATGTACCCATTTGAAATGATTAAATGATAATAAGTAAAAAGTAATTGGTTAACCTGCATGATCATGACAGTGTCCTGCCCACTTAAAAGGCAGATTAGCTCTCACATTCAATCTTTTCATTGAGATTTTTATTTCCACTGGCGCGGATCCCTCATTCAACGTGACGCTCTTTTACTTCTCACACGGCGTGAACGGATATGCACAATGACAAATACATTTGTCAGCCGGGTTCGTTCGCATAGGTCAGAGCATTCAAGCGCGGTTTAAAAAGTGCAAAGATTAAAGTTACACGTGGGTAATTACATTCTGTTAGGTCGCCTCAGATAATGCGCTCACCTATGGTCCGACGCTCAGGAGGGATCTCTTTAGCATATGCGCGTTTAGGACGAGTCGCCATGGCAACGCAGTTACAACTCAGATTCACTCTCGCGGAAAACAATTAACAGTGACATTTATCCACATGTGAAGCAGTTTTGCTGCGTGGGGGAACACGAATCACACCTACACTGCGCTGCTGTTGCTGCAAATCTGTTTCACCGCTTAACATTTCCTATAACATCGGTGGCTCTCTGTGGGCCGCAAAGCGAAGAGGCATTTCTTCTTCTTTTACACGGCGCTTGTTTATTTTCTCTCACAGAGAAGTAGACTTGCCGGTTTCCGGTGCCCTGTGTGTTGTCCCATTTATCCTACGCTACTGACAGCCTCCCCTCAGCTACATGTGGCTCACCTGCAGGAGACAGAACAGAGAAAGCCTCATCTCTGGATCCTGGGGGCGCATTCAGATATTCTCACTTCTTGACAAGCTGCTTCCTTTTCGCCATATGGTATTCAAAACTCAGCTGATTCCCCTGATTACCCTGCACCTTCTGCCAGGAACACGTTCCTCAATGTTTTATGTCTCTGTGCCAGGGGCAGAAAATAATGACGAGACATGATAGGTTGCCTCTTAGAGCCTTTCCCCCCCCCCCACAAGAGGCAACCATATGAATTTTAAAGGTAGAGATAAAGTGAGGCACTGCATGCTTTATTATGGTGTTAATTTTTTGTGAATATAGCTCACCAATTAAATATTGGACATCGACTGCCCCCTCCATGATAGGATCAGAATGATCCTCTGTCTCCTCAGTCTCATAAAGGCACAGCGCTGCTCTTCCAGTTGTTTGTTTTTCATAATACTCCAGACCCAAGCCGGTAATTACTAGGTCCAGGCTTCAATTTCACTGACACTAATGGACAAGCCAGGGCCCGGTGTGCTCACACGGCTCTCAGTCTTGATAAGTAATAAAAAAAAAAATCTGTTAAGAGACAGGTACCACTAAACCCATTCTGTGAATTTATCAAATTTAGCACCAATTTCCCGTCTGCCACAGCTGGTCGCAAAAGAATTGGCAGATAATTCTTTTAATACGCTAAATTTAGCTTTGATGAATGTCAGGTTTTTGGCCGGAAAAACGTTTCCCCATTGATGTAGAGTTCTGCACCGGGCGTAGCTAAGTAACATAAATAATAAAATATATTTAAAAAGGACAACCACAGACCACGTTGGGAATCATTCACTCATTTATTTTAATTTTTTGTTTTCCCTGTGCACGTTTCCACCCAGAAAGTCCTGATAGTTATTTGCAATTTCCATTATACACAAAGTGAAAGCAGGCCGGTATATTTATGTAAAGTTAATTGAAGAAATAGTTTCCATTCAAAACCTGTCTCCTGACAAATTGCTTATATGAATATGATTTTCGTGACAGTTGCTCCAGGAAGGCAGATGTACCTGTAAAAAGCCAGCAATATAAAACCAAATGACTGTAATTTTACATCCAATAGATCTCAGAGGGAGGACACGACAGACATTTGATCTAAATCAGGCCAGCACTTTTCTTAGATATGTCATATGACTCACGCTCAGACAGGGAATTAAATTCTCTGCAGTAAAAGAAAAACCCTAGTCTTTGCGTTTTGTTGCATAGGATGGTTTGGTGCTAAATCAGCAAAGGTGATAAATGTGTATGATAATAGACTATTGAACAAATGTACACACTATCTATGGTTAGGAAATGTAGCAGCAGGGAATCAGGATAAGAGGTCAACGGAAAGACTAAGTGATGAGCATTGTGATATGGTTTTGTTGAAATTCTCACATTTTACACATTTTAAAAGTTGTGCATGCAGAAACGCTCTTCTTGCATATATTAAAGACGTGTTAGTGAGGGAGATCCCTTTGATGAAAGTGGGTTTCCATGTATATTTAATGGCATGGTTCGCAGAGCTCTGCTTGAACGTGGATGGTAATGAGGACTGTCGTGTCGAAAACAGCCAGCGCCACTCGTCTCCTCCCCAGGTGCTAACAGCAGCAGCAGTCCGGTTTCTCAGCTTCTGCCCCTGCATTTGTGCATGTGTCATTACAAAGCGACTACAGCACTTCCCCCCCGCTCCTTACTTACTGAATGCAAAGCGTGTACACGAGTGTTTACATTGATCAATAAAAGATTTGCTTTTAAAGGCCAAATCTGTGGCGGCACGCAACACATGTGGCATGAGCGGAAAAAACACAATTAAAGAAACATACCCTTAAAGGGCTACTCAACCAATTTGACATCACTCTTCCTGTAGAAAAATACTATTTCAATATTTTTGGAAAACAAGAAAATACACAACTTTTAGAAATCACATTGGTATTTTTTTCATATTTAATGACTATTTTTAATATTTTTTAACATTACATTCACCCAAATATGCAAAAAGAAATATGCCCATTATCAATTCTCTAACAAATAAAAAATGGCTTAGACTGAATTGTGCCTTGACTTTTGTGAACTATATCTATCATACCTTGAAGCCAAAATCTAATTTTAAGTTTAAATGTTCATGATTACATACATTTAAAGTTAAGATATATAGTTGCTTCTTCCTCTTCCAAATGTTTCAGGCAGATGGTGTTTTTGGATTCTAATAAGTGTTGTGATTGGCCAATGACATAGGCAGTAAGACAGGATGATGCAGTGGTAGGAGTGGTATTTGTGCAAATATCTCCATTTAGCCAAAAAAACCCAAACAATTTTGCTATAAGGCTAACGTGAGGTTACCTTATCATTTGTTATTTATTTCACATTAAGCGCTCACAGCCGTCATGACATTACTCACATGTTGTTGCCCTCAGAGTTCTGTGCAGCAGGCCGGTGATGGTGGGTGTTGTAGTAAATTATTGGAAGAAAAAAAAAACATCCTACAATTGTCCCCATCCATTGAATGACTGAACAAGGTTGACTCGTGTTTTTGCACACGCTCTATTGTCCCTGTCCCTTTAAGCTTTTATTTGTCCTTTGGTCAGTTCAAAAAAACAATTCTCCTCCTGTTTCCTTTTAGCTCACTGTGAAAATGCAGCCTGGGAAAATGTAAACACAGACTCCTTCGATCTGTGCCGTAAACGGTTTAGTCTGAATCCGCAGGCGTGCAGTTCATCTAGAGAAGTAGACAATCTTCTCCCTAATGGTCTCATTTGCTTATGTAGGTCATATAGAGGCGCCACCATTCATTTGATGCTGTTCCATAACCGGTTAAACGTTTCCTGTAGTATCTCTAAGCAATTAGGGTCAGACATTTTTGACAATTTGTTGCTAAGACTGATGGAGGATTCCAGTCCTCGTTAAGGGTTGAATCACAGATCGTGCCTTGAACAGCACATAAAAAAAGACAACTGCACTCAATAGTTTCCGTCAGTTATTTTACTGTTATATATTACAAACATTTGGGATATTTACATTTAGAAAATAATCTATAATCTTCAGATTTATTTCAACATTTTTCCCACAACTGTACAGCTTAATAGCATAATAAACCTACAAACCTGAGACACTAAATGAAATAATTAAAGCAGGGACAGGTTTGAGAAAGCTTTGCTACACAGTAGCAATTATGGACAAAGTAGAAAAAACATATTGGACCCATTACATCTTTTTTTTTTTTTTTTTGAAGTCAACGAAAATCTGACCATACTGTATTTACCACAAAATATACGAAATATACTACCTTGTCAAATCTGGCAATGCAAAATATCCGCCAACTATGGCTGATCCTGTAGGCAAAATAAAATGTTTAACATTTACGATGTGATGTCGACTGCTCATCAGAGGACACCGTGGTGCTCAAAAATGAACATGTTCAACCAAGCATCGCTCACCGTCTCCGACTCCTCTATCAGACTCCACGCACAGACACACACTGCACACACACACGCATGCTGGTACACATGTGCACACAAAAGAAACGACCCCATCCGGTCCGGTGCGTGCCATCCGCTCCGGTTTTCCTTTCAGCGGATGATCATAAGGAACTGCTAAACAGCACGTTTGTGATGAACCATTTCTGTCCGGTGCATTTCTGCAGAGCCAGTTGGTAGCCGAACTCATTGTCACCGCTCGCTACAAGCTCGAGGCATCTCTTTGATTTCCTGTTCTGAATGGATCCTCCCTGAAAAAGATGAAAGCAGGCTGGTTAAAATTGTGCCGGGCGCCCAGAAGAACAATTTGTGTGCACAATACGCTGCGCCTCCTTTAAATCCACGTCGATGTCAGCGGCCCGCTGAGGCACTCTAAGCTTCGGGTGTTTTGGGCCGATTTCCCACCGCCGGCCTCATCGGGCCCACCAGATAACGTCAACATGGTTTCAAGGCAAAAACAACAAGAAAAAAAAATATTGGATTTTTTTTTTCCTATCAGGTCCAAGTTTTTTTTTTTTTTTTTTTTTTTTTAAGGGGAATACACTGGTTGAGAAGATTGATTCAAAAGAGGAAAACAAAAGACTGAAACATAAAGTCAGATCGAATCAAAACATCCGGTGTTGAGGCAGAAGAAATGTCATAAACGGCCCCATAACAAGTTCCAGAGCAATTTCAGTATTGTTTAAAGTCAATCTAACTTAATTGGAAGGAGTCTCTCTGCATTATTCTTTTGATCGTTTATTGTGTTTGTATGGATGGCGTCTCTACAGCGAGACCCATCCACCTGGGGGTACTTATACAGAAAACTGAAGTGAACTGGTCTCAGTATGTATGACTTATTTTTCTGTTCATACAATCCACCTCACACTTGGCGGGTGTATTGCCGAGGACCTGAGGAAGTACAGTGTCGAGTGTGAAGATGTCTGGATGAGTGGCTCTCGAAAAAAAAGCTGCAGCTTTTCTCATTACAGTGTCAGCATGGACAAAGAGCAAGTGTCTGTGGACGAGGCCATCAACAGTGAGGAGAGAGCGCTTTCTAGTAGAGAGAGAGCTGTACAAAGAGAAGTGGGTGGGAAAAGACCCAAGAGTTGGACAGGTCTACAGACCGTGGAGCAAATGATTCTTTTTGTATTACCCGAGTCTGTCCTGTCAGTGAGGTCTGACAGGCAAATTGTAGCTCCTTCAGATAGCCCGCATGTGAGGCGTTCAGGGAGAATCAGTAAATTGTAGCGTCTACTATCAGCCTGCTATGTGAGGCTTTCAGGGAGAATCAGTAAATTGTATGAGCATCTACCATCAGTTTGAACGTGAGGCATTCAGGGAGCATTGGTAATTGGCAGCCTCTTCCAATAGTCTGCATGGAAGGGGGTTTAAGGAGCTTCGGTGAATTGTAGCAATGTGCTACAACGTGTAGCATATTGTAGCATGTAGCATTCTGGGGAAGGGCATCATTCTGTTCCAAACAGGCATGTGTCGAACAGGTAACTGGGCAAATGCTATGAATTAATTTGCTTATAACAACTATATATATAATATATATAGCAACTTTCACTGTTTCTCAGGGCAGTTTCTTTAAAGGCAGATGAAAACAACATACCTGCTCTTAAAGGGATAGTTTGGTATTTCTGACATGAATCTGTATGGCATCCCTATCATCCATCCTGTGAGCCGAATTCTGGTCCAGTTCTGGTCAAAACGAAAGGAGTCCGGCAGGTTTCTGGGGGACGCTAAAATAAAATGTCTTTCTTCTCAAACAGCATGTGTTCAAAAGAGTGATTTATATGCATCAGAAAACCAATATTCATGAGTCACCTCATAATCACTTGGCCCTACTTTCTCTCAAGTAATATCAAGTAATATCAGTACGCACTGTCAGCACATTGTAGCATGTAGCATTCTGGGGAAGCTACATTCTGTTGCATTCTGTTGACTGCACACTAGTCAACAGAACTTTTTCCAGTTGTTCAGCGGTGTTCGTGTGATGATATCAGTATCGCTAACAAGCTAGTTTGAGCAAAGTAGACCCCCCCCGCCGCCCAGTCTCCCAGGACTTCTGAGAGACTTGGGATGATACAAGCTATAAACACAATATACATATATGTAAAAATGGGGCGCACTTGTGACTACACAGGCTGTAGCAACAAAGATGTGCTTGAATCTCCATCGATTTTATCACTTTCCTGTGACGGACGAAGCTCTGGTTGTCTTCCGGTAGCGCGCGGAGATACGAAGGGAGAGAAAGTAGGGCCAAGTGAGGTGTGACTTTTTCATGGATATTGGTTTTCTGATGCATATAAATCACTCTTTTGAACACATGCTGTTTGAGAAGAAAGATGTTTTATTTTAGCGTTTCCCGGAAACCTGCCAGACTACTTTCGTTTTGACCAGAACTGGACCAGAACTCGACTCACAGGACACTGCCGGGGGTAAGTCGGTGTGAGTGTACGACACTGCTGATAGGGATGGCATACAGATTCATGTAAAAATTACCAAACTATCCCTTCGATTGTCAATCGATTGCTGTAACCAGGTTTGACAAAAAAAAAACAAAAAAAACCTGCAAATCTCCATCTTCAAAAGAACTGCAGCATGTTTTACAAATTCTGATAACACCTTGGTCCTCCAGGAATTGGCTGACAAATGTATATGAGGGCCTGTAGTACAGAAAAATATGTCTGATCCAGAAAAAGCCACCATGCATATCCACAAGCAGACCAAACTATACAGTCTCACCCACCAAGCATATGTTCGCTTTTCCAATCAAGAATCTAGTCACAGCCTTATAATACCTGCCAAGACATAACTAATTTGTACATGCAAGCACAGATTTCATTTCTTCAAGTCAAGTCTTATCAGAATCACTTTTTCATGGTTAATGAGAGGCCGCTTTAGTCGCTGAAAGAAGTCAAGCAAATGTTTTACAATTCACTGGGTACAGATTAAGAATATCTTCAGTTAATCAGGCTTTGTGCAGAAAGGTGCAACATTTGAATTAAGATTCATATCTAATTTGTACGGGGTTGTGCTCGCTAAAGTTGCTATAGCTGCATCAAGGCAATCTATTTCTGTTTCAGCCTGACACTTTGCATGCGTGTAGTCAAAACTGTGTAAATAATTGATGCCACATTTCAGAGACAGATGCACGTCTTGCTGATATGTCCCTATCCTCCTAACTAAATTATAGAAATTTAACAGAAATAACCACTTAAGAGTTCAGGGTGAGAATATGTGCTACATAAGTTCAAGCATAAGCAACCTTTTCATTATGCTGTAAATCCACTCTGGCACACCTGTAAAGGGAGTCGCTTGTTTGACACGTTATCACAAGCCGCTAACGTGAAGCGCACTTGAGATTTCACACATATTTGTGCAGGAGAGGAACACTAGTCTATATTTAACTCTGAAACGACAACAATGCAGACAACGACTTGAGGCCTTTTGAGCCCAAATCAAAGCGCGCCTATTCACCTGCTAATATAAGTCACTTCACGAGGTGGCTGCATGTTCTGGTAAAACACGCAGGGATGGAGCTGCTACTGAAGAAAGACAAGCATCGGCTGTTACCTTTCAATGACTCTTCATGTGTAAATGAGATGCTGCATAATGGAGAACTCAAGTCAAACAGTAAATTAAACCTTTTGCATGATTAGCTGCCACCTCCACAATTGGCTTTTCTGCCCCATTAAATACATGACCTGGAACGAGAATGAATATTAACAAAGAGCCTAATATTGTTTTTTTTATTATTATTATTCCACTGTTACCTGAGTGAAGAGCCAGTGGAGCTTCATGCGTTTGGCTGCGGCGTAGCTGCACTCGATGAGGCGTGGTCTGCTGTTCACATCCACCAGGCACTTGTTGTCATCGTCATCAACGGTGGGGCTGAGCAGCCCAATGTGGAGCTGCTGAGTACTGGTGTAATACACATTCTGCAAGAACAACACATCCTGCTGTGAACGTGGCGGCGGCTGCACTGCACAATACGCGGTTTGACATTTAGATAATGGCTCTTCCAGAGACGCCTGTAATGATAAGGTTATAAATGATGTGGCTCTTAAGTTGTCTTTTGGTTGAAGAGAGACGTCTGTGTGTTTGATTTACATACACTGAATATGCTTCTTTAAACATCTTTCCTGGCTGAATCTAGGAAAATGATAGATGCAGGCTACATCAAAGAAGCTGATTATTATATCAGAAATGGCGAGAAAGCCCAGATTCTGATTGAATCATTCGCCATTTTTCTTTTAAGGGGTTAACTGAGGATGTTCTGCAGCAGTTTGAGGATGAGAGTGAGAGTTTGCTGATTATATCCGCAACAGCGCTCGGAGTTTATTGCTTTAACAGTGGTTTTAGCTTGATGCAGTTCATACCGAGCGATAAATCCAGTGATGCTCGCCATGTTAAAAATAGACACGGGGTGGGAAATTGCTGAGAAGGGCTCCGGGACGGGCCGCAGTTTCAAACAAACAAATTAACAACAAAAAATGTAAGCGGGGGGGGGGGGGGGATTACATTAATTGGTTTGCAGAAACGATAGAGATACAAGAAGGGGGCAGGGGAGTTAAGATTCCTATCGGTGTAAATCGAACTGTAAACTGTGAAGTGCGCAGGATGGAGGAGATTAAACGGGGAGCCCGGAGAAGGACTGCCTCTCACTCAGCGAACCACGATCTGTCAGAAGCACCTCAAGACATTTTCTTTTATTAAACACATGTTTGGTTATTCTGCTGCCTGTCTCGCTTTTTTTTTTTTTTTTTGATCCTTCTCTTAGTCTAATCTTATTTTCCTGATAACACCCAAACTGCCTCCCTCACACCAGACTCTAAACAGTCTGACGAGTGAGAGACTTTTATTTTGTCGGTGCTGCTCATTTTCAGGCTGTCAGGCCGCGTGTGGCTGTGGGTTTCGATTGTTGCGATGCTTATGTCGGTACTTTTTATTCCCGCTGCTGACAACACACTCTTGTGAAGTCAGCCGCGTGTCGGATTGTAAGCTTTGTGCTTTCACGTGTGCCTGCGCTATTTTCTTTCAGCGCATTGATGTGCTGCATTCAGAATAGCTTCTTGGTGAAAAGTAGCTGTCACTTACAATGACACATAATGACTGATTTCAGCAAACAGTCGCTATTGTTTGAGTATGTATAATCATGCGGGCAAAGCAGGGAGTAATTCCACTTGATGATGTAACGGTGAAACATAAAAATAGAGCAGACTAGATTTGTCTCGCAGAGGAGATCCCTAATCTCATTAGAAATGTGGCGCTACTCCCAATGCTTTGTTTGTTGTGCCGGGATTTATGGAAGATTTATCCCATATAACAATCTATAATTAGCAAGTTTTAAACTTATCTGGGTCTCGGAGAAGGCTGCAGATATTGATGGATGATTTCTATTGTGTTTGTTTGGGAAAGCACAAGATTTCTTACTAAATTCTCCTCAATCAGTTTTAATTTGCACAGTGGTATAAATATCAATACAGGGGGTAATGAGTGTGAAGGTTCCAATAGATTCATTTGAATTGAGAAGGATAATGTGAGGTCGCACTTCACTCTATAAGACGAGGTTACAACTGTCACAGCAAGGTTAAGCAATCTCTGAAAACAATCTGCTCAGACCTAATTGGATGACGGGATCGATTGGGAGCTGGAAGAGGCTGCAGAGACTGAATTATTCTCATTATCATCAAGTTGTGCTAACATTTGAGGAAAAAGTAATCCAGCATCACACTTTTAAAAAAAGCATTAAAGAAAAGCGGAGCAGGCCGTTATTTGTCTCACTTTAAAATGTCCGTGTGAAGAAGAAAATGATTAAGTGAAACACTTTCTATGGCATCAAATCGAAAACAACAAGAAACGAGTGTTCCTTGAAGCCTGATGTGATCAGACCTAATCAAAAAAAGCACATTTTACACTGTGTGCCATCAATAATGTGACATTTTATTCAGAACTGGATTCAGGTCACCTCTAGATGGAGGCGCAACCAAAACTATAAGATAAAGTTACTGAATTTGATCCGATCTGAAAGCAGGAACCGGGAATTTATTTTTCTGCTCGACGGAACGGGTTTCTATTGAATAAGAAAAGCCCAAAGTGGGAATAAAATATGAAGGTGAACTATTAAATCTGACAATATTATGCACACTGCATGAAAGAGTGGTGCAGAAAGAGAAAGAAGGGGAGGCTCCAACCTGAGGTGTCATCCCGTGACAGAGATACAGAATGGGGACATTATCATTGTCAGGCCCCTGGTCCAGACACAGATCATTCTTCAGAGAGTTTTTCAGCTGACAGAGAGAGAAAAACACATTATGTGGATGTAAAATGCAAATTAGTAACAATTAATGTGTTTACAGGCACAGCTTAACCCGAGATATTGAACATAATCGGGTAAAAGTCTGACATTAAGAATTTAACTTGAACTTTTGCTGCCCTGTGTCTGTCAGTATTTATTCACAATGTGAACACAGCGAGGAGCAGATCAGCAGGAGCATCAATGCAAATTTTATTAAAATAAAATACATTGTGCAACTCTTCAGCACATCAAATGTAATGAAGAAGACAAGAAGGAACATGAATACTGCATCGCATTTGTTCCCGCAGAGCAGGAAGGGGGGGAAAAAAGAATTTCAGTCAGGGAATGGAATTGTTTTAGTAGTTTGACATTTTTGGGAAATGGATTTATTCACTTTCTAGAGAGGAATAGATTGATACCACTCGGAGGCTTTCCTTAATAAAATCCACTACTAACACCTCTGAAGCTCAATATTAATCTTGTTGTTCCATCCATACAAAACAGTGTAAAAAAACGACACGTCATGATATAATGGGGAGATTATGTGCTGGACTATTTCTTGGCTCTCAGCAGTTGCCAAGCAACCGGTGGAGACACCAAAAGAACACAAGAAGTTTCCCTTTACAGCCAAGAAATTGTCCGACACATAACCCTTCTTAAATCTGTGATTTTTCATTTGAACCCTATTTTTAAAAAATACATATATATTATAAAAACATGAAATGATGTGCTAATTTGTTGCTTTAGAGATGCTGGTAGATTCTGTTTTTTTCAGTGTCAAACTTGCCTTTTCTCCCTGTTTTCTGGTCTCTGTGCTGAGCTAAGCTAGCCCCCCCCCCCCCCCCCCCCCCCCCACCGTTCACCTGGAGTTTGAAACTCTTCTCTCAGGCCATAAATGCAGAGGTTCAAGTGCAATTGAACCAAAATCTTCTTTGTTCCACAACTAATAGCCTTGCTCAGTTGTGGCCACCTAGTGGTTTTTTACATTTCGTATTTTTGGGTTTTATATTGTGATGTTTGATGTTTTGCATTGGTTTTAATATTGGTAGTTTGACTGCAAATCAAAGGATAATAAGGTGAATTGAACATTGGTGGCTTTTTATGTGAATTTCTACTAAAAGGTGTTTCCTGACATATTAAAATGAATCCTGGAAGATCACCTTGTAAATGTTTTTTTTAATCCAAAAATACTAAAACATAGTTATAATATGATATATACATTGCTTATTAATGGTGATTTATATTAGGCCTTCATATACCTTTCTGCTACAATAGCAGTATATTATTTTGCAAATAAATTCCCGTGACAGATCAGTAGACAGAAACATCCTCGGACCAAATATAGATTTGTTGAGATAAATAAATCATGGGGTATTGAAGAAGAGTTGTGCAGCATATTTTAGGCTTTATGGATTATGGAAAAGGGTAACGGATAATTACTGATCAATTGTGATGTGCACAGATAAAATCAGCCACTGTCAGAACAGAGCAAGGATGCTGCATTTTCCAGCAGCTCCCTTCAACTCAGCAGTGCATTATTTCTACTATAGGGCAAAGAAATATTATCCAAACACGCTGCGGTGCTTGCTGTGATATAAAAATGTATCCACAAGACGATGTGAGCTTGAGCAAAACAAAAAAGGAAAAAAACATGTTTTTATGCTGCAGCAAACATGTAATACTGACATCACCCATCATCATTGTCATTCTTGTAAAGAATATAAATATTAAATAATATATACAGAAGAAGAGGTAGATCTGTTGAAATATCTTATATGTAGACAAAGCTGCTTGAAATGCAGCTCCGTGGTTTATAAAAAAACGCATATTTAAAGGCTGACGTTTGACGAACATGTCTCTGACTCAGGGTTATTCTTTTGCTTCTTGACAAAAGGTCTGCCTGATTGTGAGATACAAACTGCACCGTGGGGAGCTTCGGTACTGGCGGTTCGTGTGAGGAGCAAATTAGGTAAAGATGCGAGATCAGAAGAACACGGCTTGGGGATGACTCAGCTCCCCATTGGCTTAGAAGTTGTCTATTTCTATCTGGTAATCAGTAAATCCACAGGCAGCACATGGTCCTGTGCAGGAATTCAAGCCTAAACACTTCTGGAGCTGATCTCTTATTTAATGACTCCTCAATCTACCAGGACTGATGCACACGTCAAATATGCAGTGCAAGTATAGAATAATGAGGCCAAATAGGTCAAAGAAAGGCGGGACTATTTTCTTGCTGCATCCATCCAACGTATGTCGGAGAAAAATTCATTGCAACAGAAAGTCGTAATGCTGCGTCTGTCTGTCTGTGTCTGTGTGTCACTGTGTATTAGGCTGCATCGCAGTGATGCGAGGTGCGAGGACTGCGGAAATAAATCTGTTTGAGATCAACTACGAACGGGCAAATCCAAACACTGCCACAGCCTGCCCTGGTAGCTGCCAGTCTTTCTGGCTCCTCTGACTAATAAAATCCAGCCCTCCAGCAGGATATGCAACATCTATATTTAAAGTAAGCTTCAGCATATCTGCGGAATCTCCTTCTTCAGTGATTTTTTTTTTTTTTTTGAAGGGAAAAAGTCAAAGTCACAGCAGCAAACCCTTCCTCTTTGTGAAATGTTTGTGCTCCTGAGCGCAGCCATTCGGATCTCAAGGGATTAAAAATGATTTCCTCGGGCATGGTTCAGCCTTGTATTGGCTTTACGCGGACACCGGATTGAGTCTGGGATAAGGCGAAGGAAGGGGAAGGAAGGCTTACCACGCCGTACGCGATGGTGTCGCTGTACATCCTCATCTCAGGGTAGATGTTGACCAGATACCATCGGAAAGTTTTGCACTGCAGCCTCTTCCTCAGAGCCTTCCTTTCTGAGATATCGCCGATATCAACTCCTGAATCCTGGGTTCAAGGAGGAAATGCACACACACACACACACACACACACACACACACACACACACACACACACACACACACACACACACACACACACACACACAGAAATGCACAAAGCATAAAATTGATCAACTGTAGTTTGTGGAGTGGATTGGACAACGGGCCACCCAGAAGCATTGTGCAACTATTTGATTAGCCTCTGTGGGGTTTTGATTTTTACTGTTTACTGATTTGAAAACCATAGATTTCCCACACATGCATCTTTATTGCCAGTCTCCAGTGACAATGCCCAGTCGTGTCCACTATAATTCCCATAACATCAGCGATGACTCGGGAGAACTGCAGCGGATGCGAATGTTGCTGATGTTGCTCTCTGGTGGCCAAAAAAACATCCGAAAGTGAATTCAGATGGATGTGGACTCATATTCACACTCCCAGAGGTAAATTAACACTGACATTTTCGCTGTGTAGTTAAATCATGGGGCTAAAGCCCGAGCCTAAATTTCATGCTTCTTGAGTACAGACTGTGTTAAACGCCTCATTATTGACTGAATGAATTGCCCGCAGTTGTTCATCTATTCCTAACACGGATTTACATATTCAAACAGATTATGCAGGAGAAGAAAAAAACTTGAGTGAACAAACACTTGACTTAGCCTTTGAGGGATGCTACACAAGACAACATAGTATGAATATTTATTTTATTTTATTGAATCCAGTTCAAGATCAAATTGGGTTCCGTAGCCGCTGTGAAGCTGTGAATACGGTGTATGGGCTATATGTTTCATAACAAGTTGATATGCTGTGATACTGCAAACTATGCACATTATTTACAAGAAGAGTCAATACTGTAGATGTCTTTATTCAGCATCTCGAATGATACAGCACAGTCTTAAATAAAGAGATTAAAAAGAATGATTGCATTTGTACTGAACACAATAATTGTGTGTTCTGTTAATCCATTTCTTTTAGCAGAATGAAATATTTTATTTATTCTGCTCCCATGTCACAGCTGTGAGCCAATTATTTTCTTTAATTCACTGTTTGAAAATCTGCCCTCATATGGAAATTTTGAACCGTTAATGTATCCTTTCAGACCGCTATATTGAATCGTGTTAAGTATTTATTTATTCTGTGGCACGTATTTAGGCCATTCTGTGAGTGACAAGAAATCATTCTTTGAGCCTTCTGGAGGTGTCAGGGGCCTGATTCGACGAAACATCTGCGAGGGGAGGAGTGTAGCTGATAAGAGTTGACACTCAGCCTTTTAACATTTAGATTATGCAGCGGCTGAATGGAGCTGCTTGTTGGTCCAGTAGATTTATAGCAACGTCATTTGATATCTCCTGTATTCAGATTTGTGCATCACTTTACCCTTTGGAATTCTAAGAAACGTTCTGCATTGTTGAAGGCGATGACAAATGCTAACATTTACTAAGACTAATACAAATAAACAGAGTTTGACAGATTGTGAATCTCCTGGTTGTCACAATACATCTTTTAGGAAGTTACACTTAACCAAAAATGCAATCTATTGACATTTGTGTGACAAGTTATTTATACAGTGGCACATTCAGCATACCATAATAGTCTCACATATGACACTGATGCTTTTTCTTCCTTTTGAGCACATACCGAAATCTGAACTGTTCTGGTTTCTGTCAATTCAGCCTTTTGCTGTTTTATAGATCTCATCCTATGTTGAAAAATGGATGTATGTGTGTATGATGTAAAAACATCTCAGAATCAATGCAGTTTGGAATATACTGTTTCCTTGGTTCCTGTGATACCACTTCCTGTCCTATTGAGTTTTTCTACACTACAAGGTCACTTTCTGTGTGTGTGGGTAAGTGTGTAGGTGTGTTCGTGTGTGTGTGTGTGATGGGAGTGGGAGTTATTATGTGTTTTCATTTTCATGTGAAGCACTTTTTTGTTCTTTTTTTAATAGGTAAAACACTATATAAATAAAGTTTGATAGTTTACAGTAGTTCATTGACCGATATCATTTCATCTGAGATGACACCAAAAACACTTCATAATGAATGAATGAATTCCAGGACTATATTTCTTCAATCAGCTACAGTATGCAAATTAAGGATTGATGTTTTATTTCCACATCTTATCACCTCAAAAAGTTTAGTTCAATAAACAGTCTAAAAGTTATGTTCCTCTTCCAAAAAGACAACGTCTAAAGCAAGGGTCTCCAACCCTGGTCCTGGAGATCTACTGTGGGCGCAGGTTTTTGTTCCAACCAAGCAGAAACACACCTGACTCACTCAACCATTAGGGCCATTGTTATGGAGCTTCATTAGTAGAATCAGGTGTGTTCCTGCTTGGTTGGAACAAAAAACCTGCACCCACAGTAAATAAGAGCAATAAAAGAGCTCAGTATATTCTTCAATAGTGGTATATAATCCCAAATCTTCTCTCAGTTTCTGCATCTGCTAGTGTAATCTATCTAAAAAGGCCATAAACCTATTACATAAGTGAATGGAAATAAACTGATGATTATACAACAATGTCCCTCAAAGCAACAAAATGGGTGATAAGTGCAAGTATTCATTAAGCTGCAATTCATCAGAATCCTCATATCTCTTGTCCACTCACCTCCACAGGAATGTTCCAGGCCATGTAGACATGGCTTTTAAACTCATCCATCCAAACTTCTGCCACCCTGAGGGCGTTCCGCCGCACATGAGCCGTCAGGTCCTCTGTGTAGGGCTTATGAGCTCGCTCGATGTGGGCGATGCGAGCACAAGGCAGGACCTCTACGCTGCCGCCACACTGCCACACCTGGATTTAACATCACAAATAGACAGCGAGGAATAATGACAAATTGTATTCATCATATACAAAAAAAAAGCTTTGCAGTAATTAAAAGTCACAACACACACATATACTGTAGCCTCGAAGATATGAAGTAACATCTGCTGTCAACAACAGCTGTGACATATTTCCTTGTACCAGCTCTTTTTGAGTTACAAGTTTAGTAAAGCTCCTTGGGCTGCAAGGAAATTCAAATCCCATGAAAAACACATTTGTGCAAATGTTTTATTAACTTGATGAAAGATATTAGTTTTTCAGAGCTGTGAACCTTTTTCACTGCAGGAGCTTTGCCTCTTTTCTGCAACTATCACTGTTCTTAAACTAACTTTCACCGAGGTGAGAGATCATCTGATGAGTCTTCACGCGGCCAGCACAGTGGGCCAAGATGGCACCGTTTCTAGGCTGCTTAAAGCAGGTGCTGGCCAGCGAGCAGAGCTGTTCTTCACCTCTGTATCTTTGACTGTGAGGAGGAAGCACCGTTCCCATGGTGGAAAATGTGAATCGCCCCGGTGCTTCAGAGCGGAAGCCTGAGTCATGGAAGGAATAAAAAAAACAAACAGTGGCACTAACTCAACTCCTCATAATGAAGACATCTGGGAGGCTTAGGATCTTTGCACTGATGTTATTTAATTTTTTTCATATTTTTTTTTTAAAGTTCTAGTGAGCTCTACTAGTACTTCCAGTGCATTTTTTACATCCTTAACTCACATGAATTTGCTTTTGTCAATTGTGCCTCCAAGCCTTTCTTATCAACATGTTAAGCATTTAAATGGATGGCTACGGTTATTGATGTAATGCATTCCTGCATCCTTTTACAGCTTAACTTCCCCACGCAAGTGATTAACATTTTCAATAATTTTGTCATTAAACAAATAAATAGATAGAGAATTAAGAAATAAAGTGAGGAAGAGACATATTTAAGCCATTCAATGTTGATTGGCGTGTGAAGAATTTGAACGGTGTTGCAAAGCGATTCAAAATCAAAGAAAAGGCATCATGCTCTCGTTTTATTTTTTTGTTGGTCTTTGAAGGCCATGTCACTACTGGAGCCTTTGGAGTATTCTCAAGAATCACTTCAATTTGTTGAGCTTAGGATCAGTCCAGGACTAATTAGAGTTTTAGTATGAATACAATTTAAACAATTCCACTGTTTTGTTGTAGCAGCGCCAGCAGCACAGCTGACATCCCCTCTGTTCCCTTCAAAACACCTGTTGCCAAAGAACATGTGCAGCGCTTGGAGATGAGCATCATCAAAGATGAATTAGAAGCGTCGTATAAATTGACATTAACTCCAGACGTGATTGTGACACTAATGATGGGACACTTTCAATGGCCATTAAACTGGTTGTCAAGCAGATGTGGTCATGGCTTGTCAGTGTGACTCAGTGACTCAATAAAAAGACTGAGAAGACATTTTTCATTTGGCCAATTTATTGACAGTAAAAACAATAGCATGCACATTATTACTGAAGTCAAACACAAAAGGAGGAAAGGTGTTTTAATTTCTATTGCAATGGCTAATTTGGTGGCCTCACAATGAGCGTGCATGCACACACACACATACACACAGGCTGCATGCATGCATGCGAGCACAGATCTGTTGTGATGTCATTGGAGCTGCTGGCCACGTCCATCGTCATCCAAGGGTGAAAATGTTGGTAATATATCGCTGGCTCTAATGTCGCCATCGCCGTTTGATATATAACGTAATTCATCCTGGAAGATAAATATCAGTCTCACAGATTAAATCTAATCCTCTAGTTGCAGCTGTAGCTTAGTTTTGTCTGAATGTAAAGTGAAGCTTCGTGTTTTTACTGGACAAAACAACAGCGCTGCCTCTGGGGGTCGATATGTACAGACATCACCTCATTTACATAAATATAGAAACATTCAGCTACGTAAATTGAATTTATATTCAATGAATATAAATGTTTTAAAATAAACAAATGAGTCTTTATTCAGATCAGTTTTCTAATTGGCAGCTGGATGAGGTCAAACGTACAGAGAGACAGAACATCAAAATATCTAAGAGCAATATTACCATTTTGTCAATTTGTGTGGTATATAAATTCAACCCAGAAGAATCTGGTCAGTTGGTTGCTATATTTAATGCTGAAAAAACTGTGTTTGATTGATAGATTGTTTAATTGGTTTAGCTGCTAGATTAATAATTGATTACAGCCCCTGCTGTTATAGTAATAATCCGTGTAAAAAATGTGCTTCTTCACATATTTTTAAAAGTGCGAGTATAAAACCTCTCAGCCTTGAACTGTAGGACAAAGTCAAAGCGAGTGAAAGCAATTTTGATGGACATTTTTCCCATTTGTCTGACATTAAATAGAGATTAATCACTTAATCAAAAAACAATAAACAGATTAAGCTACTAATATAATGAGATAGTGCCGGAGTTTTATTTCTCCAAACCCAACTGAACAGATGACTTTGAGGATTAAAACCATGCAGTAACACACACAAGTACGAGAACAACCGTGCCGGCACTTTCGAGCACACACTCAATTACAGCTTCTATGCATCACCCCCTGAAAAAAAAAACAAAAAAAAAAAAACAATTCTCCTTCCATTCTTCATTGTCAACTTTCCTATTCTTATCTGGCAATAAAAATTGTATTTAGAAGTTTTTCTGGAGTGTCTCCCCTGCTGTTATCCAGTAATTGTCTGCAGCCTTTGCCAAATAAATTTTAAGAAACGGGTCATTACTGTCAAGTTGGACGTCACAATCTTTCAGGCTGTAGAGAGTAAATTGCTATTTGGCTGAAAAAAAACACAACTATTTTATACAGTTATATATTTATAATAGTGCACTCTGCTTGAGTGATCAAACCCGCCATCTAATTTGCATGCTGACTGGCAGAATGTGTTTCCAGTGTGCAGCTGAAGAGAAACGCACGCCTCAGCGGCACTGCAGCAAACCCTTATACTACACTTGATGGTGGCATTATCTTGGATTGAAGAGTAATTAGTTTTACAAAACCTCCAGTAGTGATATTTGGTCTGTGTCACTTAGGGACAGAGGTATCATATTTCCCCATCAGAACAACCAAATCCCATGTCTCCCACTTACAGATCTTGTTTGCTACTTTGAGTTATTAGAAGTTAGGCCCTCACTCCACAGTGATCGAACGGAATCAGTCAGGACAGCGCAGCCACTCCCTTCCCTTGCAAACCTACAGCTAATCTCCTCAAGAAATACCTCACGTTCCCTGTTCCCACTTGTATCACACCCCTTTCTGACACGTCCTCCAGCAACTGTGCTCCTGTCTAAATCCTTTCCTCCTCACCATCGAGCTGTTCTTCCTTCAATTTCATGTTGTAGAGCCGTTCTGGCAGAGGAGCACTGCAACAGTGTTTTGCTGTATCTATTATCGGGCACGGCTGGAGCCTGAGCTATTTCGCTGCTGCCCTCATCATAATTTGCTGCGGATAAGATCATGTGTTAAATACCTTTAATGTAAATGTGATGAATGTAGACATTTTTCTGTCTACAGCGGTGGTGCCAGGTACCGTGTGGAGTTGGATGTGAGTCCTTACACGGTTATCTCACAAAGTCTTTGAGGAAACGAAGCAGTATAATGATGCAGGTTTATACTCAGTGCAACTATACACTAGCTTAAGCCTAATTAGGACTTTTTTTGGATTCTACTGAATAATTTTAAGAAACTTTATGTATGTGTTTGTGTGTGTGTGTGTGTGTCTGTGTGTGGGGTTAGGAGATATCTTGTTCAGATCTTTGTCTAGACACCAAACAATGGAGGTGAACAGAATTCCACAAACCTCAATCAAGAATTTTTCATTCAAAATTAAAGTGTCACCATGAAAACTGTGTAATCAGCAGTGTTATCTGTGGATTATCGATTCACCTCCATTGTAATGGGCATTTACTCCGGAAATAGATGTCGCTCTTTTGTATGCATTGTAGCTTTGAAAATGCTTTTTCAATAGTGTCAGTGGTGCGAATTCAATTCAATACGCTTCTATTGTGTTGGTGTGGAGCAAGAAACCTCAAAGAGGTGATGTGACGCTCACTATGTGCTCCGATTCCTCCCTTCCTGGTAGAGTTGTTAAGATAACAACCCTACCAGGGTGGTGGCACCTGTGTGTGGTTTGGTTTAGTGCTAACTTCAACAGGAACATGCACATTCTGATCACTTGCTTTTAAGAAATAAAATAAAATGTTATATTGGTTTAATTTACAATAAACTATTCATTTAGGACATAAACCTAATTTTTCTCGCAGTTTGTAACAAGTGGGGGCTCATATGGGATTTGATCATTAAATTAGCTTGAGCATGATTTAGCCCTTTCTGGTAAATTAACTGTTGAAGTGTTACTACCCGGTGTGCTTGACAGTGGTTGCTGTTTTGTTTGTCTTGCAGGATTGTAGCTTGGTTCATCGATTTTGGACACAGCTCTCAGATGGGTTGTGGTGTGGTTATTTATCATTTGGGAAGGGAAATGTCAGGTTGGTCTTAGTGCCAGCTACTTCCCTTAAGGATGGGTTGTAGGTTCCCCGTTGTTCTGTTCTTTGTGTCTTTGATTGGAGTTTTGTATAAGATCAACATCACACACTGCTCACACCTGAACCCCCAAAAACAATACAGAGGCCAAATAATGCATTCCAACTTTTTATTTTAATGATCATGATAGAATATTCTGGAATAAACTGAATAAAACATATACTGATAACTACTGGCTTGAAAGCCTAATTTTGGTGTTGGGATTTCATTTTTTTTTTTTAAACCTAATAGATTTTCTATGTGCTATAGACTTTTAGACTTGGACAGCACTATATTGTTGCAGTCTAATTGGTAAGGCACAAGAAGCCTGATTAGCTTTAAGTGTAGCAGCGTAAAAATTACAGAGCGGCGATGTCGGTGGTGTTGAAAGTGTATGAACATGTGCCAGAGTCATACTGCCAGCATTTCCAATCTAGAAAAAAATCTTGAAAGTCAAACCTACATAGAACTTTTGTTTAACCTCTGGTGCACGGCATCTCAAGTTGACACCTCAATGCACGCAAGCTCCTTTGAGAGTAATGCCTTACTCTTAGCAAGAATGTTCAAAAGGCAGCTCCTCAGAAGTCTGGTTATGTTGGGCAGGGGTGCAAACGGTACAAACAGGTGACTTCCTGTTTTATTTTGACATCCTTCTCTCCTCTTGTTTCAGGTAAATTGCCCCTTCCCTTCGTGTGCCCCATATGGTCTGATTGTCTGCTCCACGCGATTGTTTCACATCTTTTGCATTACCTTCTGTATATAACCCTGTGCCGTTCTATGCCTTGTTTCGTGTCAAGTCTGGTTTTGTTTTTCTTTGATACTTTGTCTTGTAGATTTTTGGTTCTAGAATATTCCTGCATGTGTTCTTTTAAAACTTGGTCTTACTTTTTGTATTTTCCTCCTCAGGGTGTTTTTAGTTGCTACTTTGTTATTAAAAGATTGCCTTAAAAGATTTGCCACTCCACTATCATTACATGCAGGGACTATTTTGCTAGACCAGCTTGCAAATGAGAAAAAAAATATAAAACTAGAAAAGCTCTCTGAGAGCGCAGACCTCTGCCAAACATATTTTGATTCCCACCCAACATTTTTGTCCTATACTATGCAGCCTCAAGAGATTACCTCAATGTTACCAAACAACAAAAAATTCTAAGCGATCCAGAAACCAGGATTTCTCCTGGATCGTTACCAAACTTTAATTATCTGTTCATGGTACGATTCTCAACATTCACAGAAAGTTTGACGAAAATCCATGCGGAACTTTTTGAGTTTTCTTGCTAACAAACTGACAAACAGGAAAACATAACATACTTGGTGAAGTAAAAAATACTAATTAATGCAGCACACAAATGGGCCTATATATGCTGCAAGTACCCCCTACACTCTGACTTCCTGCAGGGTATCCCAGCAGTCTGCATACAATTCTAATCCAGACCGTTGCATGCTGCATGTCAACCCTGCTATGTATTCCTTCCTTCCAGTTTTTCTCCACTATACCAGTCTAATAAAAAAATGAAATAAAAACATAAAATATATCCATATATAAAATCTGAGAGCAGATGTTTCACACAGAAGCAGCGTGAGTGTGAGAAGGGCTGGAGCAGGAACAGAGAATCTGTGCAAGTAACAATATATCTGAGTGCAAGCACACCGTTTTAAGCAGAAGAAAAAAAAATCCAAACTCAAGTAGGGGCTCTGTGAGTGAGAGGGCAGGGTTTAAGGTAAGATCTGCAAAATCTAAATGTGAATAAATATATCATGATTTCAAATCAAACAAAGTTATGGAAAAAGCCCCATATGTGACCACACCCGCATTTGTCAAGTTAGTAATGATTGTGTTGTGATCAATTATATACCGAGCATCCTTATGGTTCCTGATGAGAAAATGCGGTGACAGATTTTTGATGATAGATGCAAAACTTGAAACGTAATGTAGACTTCTCAAGTTTCCCGACAAGACGAGCAGAACCTAAGGAACTTTGTACACCATATGTTCCTGTGATTTACTATGCTGCTTTAGGAATTTCCTTTTTTCATTTCAGACTTGTCGCCATATCTAAAGATATCTGCTTTCATCTCCCTGCACCACCTCCTCCGCCTCGACACAAACCCTTACTGGCTTTATAAAAACACCCTAATATTTCCCACTGCATTCATTTCACATTTCCGCAGTAGGCTATTTTGCGATATTAAAAGCCTTCACATCAAAGCTCAGACTTCTTTTAAGGTAAAGCTGAGTTCCCTCTTATGGTGCCCAGGGGACAGAGTTGAAGCAGTACAGACAATTGACATAGAGTTTCCTCTGTATGTGTATCAGCTCACAATGGCCCGCTGTTTAAAAAGAGGAGCGCATTTCCCAACCAGAAAGAGAAGCAGGAAACAGTCTCATCAGTATCTTTCAGCCTCCAAACAGGTTTCTGTATGTTTCACAACAGAAACTGGTAAAGTCAGCTCTAGCCTCTTTCAGACTTGCACCAGTCGCATAAATCTGCTTGCAATTTAACATGCTTTTTTGAATAAAGGTCACATAATCGATCTGTGTTGAACCAAGAACACCACAATAATCATCATAACCTCGATCTCTAAATGTCTACAGTATGAATATACAGAAAAATGTCCCATTTACAGTGTGTGGACCAACAGTGTTGAACTGGAGCTGATAAAATACCACTATGCAATTTCCTATCTAATGAACGCTGAAGCTTTGTTGAGGGTGATAAGGACAGTGAGGAGACATGGACATCCCTCCAACACTGAATTGATCTGAAGTACAGTGTTTGTATTCAAAGCCTGATATATCTTTTTTTTTTTTTTTTTTTTTCTCTGTGCGGCAGATTCTGCTAATTAAAAACATGTCAATGAGCAACACCATTACACTGGGTGACTCACCCCGAAGAGTGTGGGCACATTAGAAATGGATCCAAACAGTAATAACAGGAAACATGTTTTTATTCTCCACAGAGTACTTTCTGTGTCAGGGAAATGCATTGTACCATGTTTACAGAGCTTCGCTGCTGCTGTGCCACATATCACAGCTACTTACTACTACTAGAGCAGGATGGTAAAATAATGGCTGATGATATTACCTTCAAAAGTTTAAATATTATAATTTGTTGGTGTCCTTCTAAACCACTTAAGCCCAAGGCCTATTTTTCAGTTTTCATGCTATAAATGAAAATAAAAGTGGAATATCTCTACAACCACATGGGTTTTGTACTCAAAGTTTAAAGCTGGAATTTGAGGTGACTACAAAAGTGTCACAATCAATTCATGTTGATGTTACAGAGCAAATATAGTTAGAATATTGCAAAAAGAAATCTAACATTGTGTTATACTACAGATAAAAATCTGTTTTTTTGAAATAAGCCAATTTATCTGCAATGCAGAGTTCGATTAATAAGATAAGAGTTCAAAGATCAATTACTCATCCGTAAAATCATAGAAATCACACTAAGGATGATTACAGAACATGAAGAAGATATTCTGTAAGATGTTTAAAAAGGAGATCATGACAGACCCAATAAAGCAATCACACTAATGGCTCAAATCTAAATTAAATATTAACATAGTTGTTAGTTGCAGCTTTACTGCAACTAACAACTATTTTCTTATTGTATTGATGACGTGGATGTTGATGCTATATATTGATATTGCAGTGACATTGTTTTACTACAGTTAAAAATACTTTATTTAGTGTTGTAGCTGAGGTTTTCTCATGTAATAAATGAATATAACTCAATGCTGCCCCTGTGTCAGGGGGTTTTGGATTTTAACAGAATTTACAACCAGATGTTACAGAGCTCTCCTTCCACCACTCCCTATGTTACTGTGAATGACACAATACAAATGTTGTCTGAAGTTATTGATCGGTCATGTATTTCCATCCTGGGGTGGAAGAATCTTTGCCCAGAGACTCATCCTAAGTTGTACGTGCAGCTTGTTCCTCCTCTTCTCCTTCTCTTGCTTCAGCGCCCAAAGCTTAATGCAGCTGATTTACATATCACCAGCAGCACCTGGCTGTCACACAGCAGCGGGAAACCCATCACAGTCCGGACCATCCCTCATAAAATTAAAAAAAAAAAAACACCAGAAAGCTGTTGAGCATGGAGTCAGGTGGAGAAGCAAAATGGAGGAAGACAAATTAGGCAATTCAGTGAAGTCTGTAAAACAAGGCTGTTTGAGGAAAAACCCAGCATGAAAGAGCTTGGACCCGATCAACCGGACGTCACAATTAAACAGAAGGTCAGAGACACTGGAAGAGAATACGCTAATTACCCAGGAGCTTATTTGTAAGAAGGCTTGACTAACTGCATCTAGTGAGAACAATGCTTTATTCAGCTCAGCATTGAATTTATAATTAAAAATAAAAATAAAAGTAACATTACAGTTAGGTTTAAAGTTGCCTGACTCAGTTAAAAACTGATGGTGATTTACCTGCATATTTTCTCAATCTTTCATATTCCCCAACTCTGAATTTGCTTATTATGAAGATGGCTATGTGGGAACCTGTCGAAGGAGTCATGAAATCACCAGAGCTTAATGCTTCATTATCCTAGTTGATATATTTTTAATCTAACTCAAAATTCACATGTGTCTTTTAACTGATAGAACACAATTCAAAAGAAATATCCGTTTTGTTAATTTTCTGTATTTTTTTTTCCACATATCTGGAACAACTTTTCTGTTTGCTAATGCCTATTACTGCCATCATTACTTAATTATTTTCCACTGCACTAACTTGTGTTATTGTTTTTAATTAAATTTTTTGATTATTCCCCTTTCAATCAACTGTTTAATTTTTTTTGGTTTTAATTTCAATTTCTTGATTTTTAATCTTATGTATTTCTTATGTATTTTAATTTTAAATTGTCCCCTTTTAGCCAACTTTTTAATCAACTGGTTTTGAATTGTATCTTAATGCTTTTAATATTTTATGTAAAGCACTTTGAATTACCTCGTGGAAAATGTGCTATGCAAATAAACCTGCCTTGCCTAATTTGTGTATTAATTATTACTTTTGGCAGTTTCAATTTATTTCAGTGATCATTATGAATATTTCTTCCTTTAAAGGAAGGCTATCAACAGTTTTAACCACATGTATATGTATGAATGAATGCCCTCACTTATGAATAATAATTTAATTGAATATAAATACTACTACTAATATATTACAACATACTGTCATGTTTTATTTGGACTTCCAACCATTCCAACAGAAAGTTTGCTTTCCCTTGCTATCCAGAAGGCGTCCTTCTGCCTGAACCCACGTGAAGGCAACAGAACAGACAAATGAAGAGCATATTCATGTCTGAAAACAGCTATACTGTAAAGACCAGCCCCTCTGAACTGCTAAACTAGAGCTGAAATGATTAGTTTATTCATTGATTGGTCAATCAACAGCAGAGCCTCTTTCCAATTTGCTTCTCCCAGTGACTGGAACGACATTCAAAAGACGTGAAAATTAGATCAGTTCATCCCTCTCACTACTTTTAAGGACTCCTTCGCAGAGTAGTTTACACACACCTGCAACTGTCACCCAGCCGTTTAACCTTTTGATTGACATTTAAACCTCTCTGTCGTGCAGGAACATGTCTAGCTATTTTATTTAATCATTTGTTTGGTGTTTTAATTATTTCCCCCTGCCTCTATTTTCTAAGTATAAAGTATTGATTTGTACAATTGCTTTAGTCCCTTTTCCTTCCAGGAGGTCCTTTTGCCAAGCTGCCTTTGTAAATAAAGACATAAATATGGTTTTAATTGACCACCTTGGTTAAATAAAGGGTAAATAGCAGAGAATTAATGGATCCTACCTTCTAATATGTGAAAATATGCTTTTCTTTGTCTTGCATGGCGGTAAATTGAACATCAGTAAATAGCACTTTGGATTCTGGGAACCTCATTCATCAATTATGAGTTAATTATAATTAGATTAATGTATAATGAAAATAATTGTTGCTAATCCTACTTCGAATGAAAGTCCATTCTTCCGTTCTCCACTTCGATCAAGATGAATAGATATCTTGATTACCAGCCAGGTTGCTCTATGATTTGAATGAGTCTCTCAATTAATTTTTGGGAAGAAACAGTCTTCCTAATTATTGCTTACAAGGATTGTGAATTTAGTAATGCTGATATTTCTAACTGTGGAGTGATTTATTACCTCCTCCAAGAAGGCTATGTTTTGTCGGTCAGTCTGATTGTTAGCAAGATAACTAAAAAAGTTCTGGATGGATTTGCGTCAAAGCTTTCAGCGAACGTCGGGAACGGTACAGTGAAGAGATGATGAACTTTTGGTTATGATTTGGAAGAAATCCTGGTTTCTGGCTTACTTTGAATTTTCTGTTGTTTGTTAGCATTGCGGTAAACAGACACTTGCTTGCCATCTGGTGGTAATATCTTGCATGTGCGTGGTATAAGACAACAATGTTGGTGGGGGTCACAATATGCTTGACAGAGCTCTGCACTCTCATAGTGGTTTTCTAGTTTTTTTTTTTGTTTCAATACTATAAAACTTTCAATACTACCTGCACAGTATTGTGTTTTTTAATGTAATACTAAATTGCGTAATAATTTAAATACTAATCACCCTAACCTCTGCTATGAGTACAGCATTTGAAATGGAGCCAAGCTGCCAGTGATGAGTGTTAATGTTTTACATGCCCGTGCACCACCTCGTCCTACACCCTTTTTCATTTTCTCTGACCCTCACTTGGCTCTGAACATCGCCCTTGAAGAGAAATGGCTAATGAAGAATAAATGCATATAAATGTAATTTGTAGGAGACAGGGCTGCAGTAATCCATACAGGCAGCCAAGTGAAGATTTATATCCTTGAATTAACATACTACCGTCGCATCCTGTCTAAAACATGGACTTTGCTAGAGGAGTGGAGATACTGATGGCTTTCTGATTGGTTGTTTATTGGAAGCTATTTGGCTATCTTCTTCTTCTTCTTCTTTTTTCTACCTTATTGCATCAAAGGTGACCACAACTGTGTAAATGTGTTCATTTTCTTTGGAAATTATAGCTTTTCTCACCTGTGTAAAATCAAAACAAGCATTTTTTAACAAGCTGTCATTTACAATTTAAACCAATACCTGCCACTAATGTCTAGTCTAAAGTTACACTGAATAATATGTTTTCCTCCAAAATTCTGTCGTAAATGACAGACCGACTACATCCAAGCAGGAATTTAATTCACCAGACTTGATGAAGAATACCTCTTGGCACGTCGGTTTAACAAGGATCTTTTTTGATCTCAACAGTTTCCTTTTGCCTCACAATTGTTATCATCAGCATAAAAGTTGTGAACTTTCTTTCCTGCACACTTGATAACACTCAACCTTCAAGTTCTCCATCTACTCAACAGGCTTTTATTCAGACCTAAAGGTTTTATTTGAAGTTTTTAAATCCCTATCAAGATAAAGTTGTGGTCTTAAGTAGCAAAGATATACTTTATATCTCCTTTCTCAAGCTTCTTTCCGGAGTTCAAGAAAGAACAGGTTGGCTTGTGTCTGTCCCAGTGATATTAATCAGCCTATTTGGCCAATATAAATGGCTGAGGGCAGTGACTGTATAGTTGTAACATGACAACTTCACAAAAGTCACAATGCCTTCTTTTAAGGCACAGTGTCTGAACATTGAGTCCGTGTGTTTCTCTGTGGATTGAGTTTGAAAAAGGGACAGTATCTATATAACACCTAGACCTTCTTATAATCAAAAGAGCAATTGAAATCTCACTTTCTACAATATGGGTCCTTTTAAAACGCTTCAATGAAATTAACAAGGATTTACTTCAGTCTTTGTTCATGACAACAAAAGGATCCATTCCGAAATACACATTCATACATGAACTTTTATCTTCCAGTTAAAGCGCAGTATAATCTTTTTAAGATGGGGAACAATTTATTTTTTGGAGCTAGCACTCCACACTGTTAAATAGAAGAGTTAAATAGAAAATAAAATTACACCAACTCGTCTCCATAGAAAAATCCAGAATGCATTTTTTTTTCATTCAAAGCTTGGATAAAAGATGTCTCCTATTTCACTGAAAAGTCCATCCTTCAGTGTTTGTTCACTGGAGGTGTCATGTTGCAGACATGCTTATGTAAACTGAGCGTGGTGAAACTTTACTTTTTCAGCGAATGAATGTCAAACTATATGTACATCAATCTGCACAATCTGAAGCTCCAACATCCAAGTAAAATAAGAAGAAATCAGAGTTTTTAGTGGGTTTAACTCATTATTATACTTACATTAATATACCACGAAATAGCAGTCCACTTGTTTTAGGTCTTCAATAGGATACACTATATAGTGTAATAGTCTGTGTGCTTGCAGTGGTCTGAAGGTATAAAACATATAATAAAGATGTTCTATTCACTGTATTCACTGTTAGATTTGACTAGGAGTTCTTCTGGTTGTACTTCAGGGCTACATTGCTATTCACATGTCCTCTGTTGGACAAAAGACTTTCTCATTGATTGTTCTGCCGGTTTGAGATTACACAGCGGGGTTCAATAGATTTTCAGCAGCACAGAGGTCATGAAACTCAATCAGTGCTGTTCTACAATTGCAGACTGAGCAAAACATTTTGATATTCATACTCTATACACTTACATATGTTGTATCATTCCAATGATGGAGAAAGCTGAAACAACTAGGTTGTGAAAAACTGACATTTTAATGCCGCGGTCATTAAAGTATTATATATTACGCTGTAAATTAGACACAGGAAAAAAAACAACTGCTGGTACTTAGCTAGATTTATAATAGAGACGCCTAATAACTAGCTTTTGTTCGCTGTTTAGTGCTAGATTTCTCCTGTTAATGTCACTGCAACACTATAGGAAGATGTTGGCTGCATCAAGGTTAAATTATAATCCCCACAGTAATTGTGTTTACAGCCTTTCACCCACTTGATATGAGTGATGGTGGGAAAGTCTGTTTTCATTACTGAGTATGGCACTATTCGGTGCACTTGCGGCATGTAATTTCATTATAGAGCAGCAGTTGCGGAGAGCAGATGGTTAAAAGTGGAGATGCTGCTAGATGGGCATAACTGAAAAGGAGCAGATGCGTGTAACTGAGCCTCTTTTCAGCTCGCTTCATGTTTCCGTTAATACCAGCAATTACGACTGGCATAAACAATTATTGGACAATGCACAAGCAGTCCAGTTCCAATTTGCATTCTACCTTTAAGCATATTAGAGTACTGCTATTTTTTTTTATGATTAACATGTTTTCCTTGAATAGTGCCTGTATACCTTTCACCCATAGATTATACATTTCATTAGTTCAGAGCAACAGATAAAGATTCAGTTCTTTTAATGTGCAGATGGATTGTTTTCAAAGATATTGGATCTAAATCAACTTCATTTGCATGTGTTTCACAGTATTCACTGTGTGCTAGTTATACTTTTCACACTGCTGTTTAAAATGCAGACTCACAGACTATATTGCATGTTGTTCACATAGAATACAAATTTTCTGCCTAATATTTGGAGGAAAAAGAAAGTGTAAATCATTATTATGAGAGTAATGGTGTTTTATTGCCACTTCCATAAATACAGTGCACAAAGCCTGGCTTATTATTGTTTTTTTCACAGCCCTCGATGATCCTCATTTCTCAACATAACCTTCCTGGCAGTGGTTGAGAGAGATGATGTTTGCTTAGGTCTTCTTGTGATGCATCGTTCCCGGCTGGCTTCACTGGCGCAATACCCTACATTCACAGGTGTTTGGGGAAATCACTTGTATTGTAATTCTGTTCCAGGGTCCTGCCCAATTTGCTGCGTTCTACAGCACAGCCTCATTTGAAGGATCACCACACAAAAGCTATGGCTGCTATTTGCTGTACATGTCTCTGTCTCAAATCAGCACATTGTGACTTGAAACCTAAACAGTCATCCAGTGTTTGAGAGCTGTGATGAGCCAGAGTTATAGAGTCTAACTTTGTGTTATGCTGTGAACTTCTCAGGATTATCAGCAATTTATTGACAGCACAGACCTATTTCTAATATCCTAACATTTTTATGATCTAAATGTTTTCATTGTTGTGAGGTTAAACTTTCAAAAAGAGCAACGATGGGTTTCTTACCCAGCTTGCACATCCGCTAATAACCATATTTGTATTTGGGTATTTTTATGTCAGTCAGTCAGTCATTTTCTATACCTGCTTATTCCTCATTAGGGTCGCAGGGGTCTGCTGGAGCCTATCCCAGCGTGTTAAGGCGAGAGGAAGGGATACACCCCAGATGGTCGCTAGCCAATCGTGGGGCACACACACCATTCACTCACACACTCACACCTACGGGCAACTTAGAGTTGCCAATTAACTTCAGCATGTTTTTGGACTGTGGGAGGAAGCCAAAGTACCCAGTGAAAACCCACGCAGAGGTCCCAGACCCAGGACGTCTTGAACCTGTGACCTTCTTGCTGTGAGGCAACAGCGCTAACCCCTGCGCCACTGTGTCGCCTGGTATTTATATGTATGCAAATAAAATCAATTCATTCAGAGGATCTCTGTGCATTCCTGGGAACGAGTTCAAAATGAAAAGAAAAGTGAAGACATTCAATCAAATTTGCTTCCAACACTTAAAGAAGCATAGGAAAAGGGCTAACTTGTGCCCTTCAAAATAAAAGTCTCAGTTAATTCCACAAAGGAATTTATAATGTCCACACTCACAGAATAAAAATAATACATAAAATACAGGACACTTTTATTATTATTATCATCATATTATCATGATAAAAATGTGAACAGTGAGCATTTGTTCTTTTCTCTGACCCATCTCTTTCAAGCCTCAGCCAAAGCCTGTGGCTGTTGGCCTGGTTTGAGTGTGTCTCTGAGGATCTATCAGCAGCCAGTCTGTGTGCTGGCAGGTGGTCTGAAGGCATGACCGATACGCTGCCGACATGCAGAAAGACAGACGGACCCTGCTGGGGCTCTTTGGGACTGCTAATCTGGGGCCAAGTCAGGGTCCTCCAGTATTGTAGCTCTCAGCTCGCTGTGTCACCTCAGCGTTTCAAAACTATTATTGAACTCTAAACAACATTAACCTCCAGGAATAGGGTGACTTCCTTCAGTCCAGCAAACCCAAGCAAGCAAGCAAACAACATGGAGTGCAAATCTGAGATCTGAGCTCAAAACTGACATGAAGCCAAATGGCTTATCCCTCTATTTATACATACAGTAGTGCTAAGACCCTGGTCTAATATATACGATACAATCATCAATGTGCCCAGCTGTAAAGCAATCAGGATGGCTATTATCAGAACCATGAATTCTAAAATCTTGTAATTTCTAGAGGAAAAAGACTTCCTCCCTTCCTTGCTACATCTTTGTCATTAGAGAGAATGGATATTTAAGTGTTTGGCGTCTTGTCGTCCACTTTGCTTTTCACAGTGAAATCTAACCAGAGTGCGGCTGAAGAGGAGTTGTCTCTCACCTCCTGCTGTTAATGAACAGGCCTGTCACTGCATTAATGAGTTTGTACAGTATATGCATGTGCTACTGCTGAGTTAAAGACGCACCGACCGATTCCCGGCTCACAGTCGGAGCTGATGATGGTGCGTGATTTAAGCTCAGAACTGACAGATTGCAGCTAAAAAAAACAGGCCGCCTGCTTTGAACGGCATCAGCGTTCTCTTTACACATCGGCGTTAACAGCATCAGCGACTTTCAGTCCCGGAACTCTCACATATGCTTCGTCTTGTGATCACTCCGGCTTCAGAATCATTTAATGATTTCACAGGGTGTTCTGGTTACAATAGCTGAGGGATAATTTCACTCGCTCTTTTTAACTTGTACCTGTCAAAGCATGAATGCGTTTAGATTAGTTATTTCCGTTTGAATGCTTTCGAAGGATAGGCGCGGGAATATCCTGTGTCTTTCTTGCCGTTAACAAATACCATGAAGACCAAAAATAACAATGTATTGATCCTAGTAGTTAATTTTGAGTTAATCCTAAATACACAATCCTGCTGGTGTAATGACTTGGTGGTGTATTAAACCACAGCATACGTTCGATATAAATGACAGAGCCCAGCGGTTTATGTCAGAATATAACTTATTCTTTTAAGAAAGATGAAAAACAGGGACATATTTTGTGATTTTCAAAGTCCGTATCTTGGGTCTCTGAAATATTTTTCAATTGTTGTTCAATAACCTTAATCCTTATTTATCTTGTTTGTCATTAAGCATCCCCTCAGTTCAGCCTCTGTCTGAAATAGGCTTCTTTTGCTCCCTCCTCTTAAGGAGCACACTCTGATTGGATTTTGCTTCTTTTTCCCTACTTAAAAATTTAGACTTCTCAAATATATCCATGCTGAAAGCTTGAATCCAATCAGAAATCTGTGAGCGGACAACGTTACAACCTTAGCAACAAAGGGACAACCTGACATTGTGAGGAGGACATAGAGTTAACAGTACAAACAAAGCTTTCAGAGCAGGCTGAAGCCTGGGCTTTTTGGTTAAAGGCAGCATGTATTCAGCATGTGGAATTTTCACTATGTTTAACTTATAGCTGACATCAAAACTGTATGAATGTAACATAAACCCCCAAAATGCATAGTTTTGATGCCTTCAGTGAGAATCTACGATGTAAATAGTCATGAAAATAAAGAAAACACATTGAATGAGAAGGTGTGTCCAAACTTTTGGCCTGTACTGTATGCAATTCTCTTAAATTAAAGCCCATACAGAGCACAAATTCAAGCACGCTTTTCCTGTTTTTATGCGACCTTCAGTTAAATCTAGCGGACTCCCAGTTCAAAGTTCATGTACAGTCAAAGTTGACTGGAGATGTGCATGGAGAGCAGACGGAAACATCGATGCACTGTTTTTATTCTTCACTCTGTTTTGTATGACACTGTGTTGCGAGGCCGCAAAACACAACATCGCTCTCACAGATTGTTTAGTTATTTATTACCTGCACTCGAACCATGTCAGACAGAAAGCTAATGTCCGTAATGGTCTTTTTTATTATTGTATTTTTCGACACTAAGAAAAATATAGAGCAACATCAGCCTTGAGCCTATTAATGCAAATGTCTCAACTCCATTTACTAGCTGACACTCCACCTCTATGCAGCTTGTAAATGCATCACAGCATTGCTTAGAGACAAATGGCACTTTTAACACGAGTTGAGTATTTTACATAAAGGAGGAGAGTGAGGCTTGCTGCGACCTTGCTCCCAAAATCCAGTGTTATTATCATAGTTAATTTTCTGCACATTACCTGGATAACCAATGGTCCATGGCCACAAGTGACAGCATTACTCACCCTGATGCCCAATTCCACATTTTCTCCCCCGTACACCTCCATCCCTTCATCCAGCAAACCGATCTCCTCAAAGTACAGCCTATCCACCACGAAGCAACCAATCAGGGCAGGGCTCCTGAGGGATTAAAGAAGATGAAGATCATATTTGTTCATCGGCTTCTGTCTACTGCACAAGTAATGCTGGCTTGGCTAAGTTATACTGACAGCAGGGACAAGAGGAGAAATTTGACCTTGAGCAATGTCTAATTGGTGCATGAAAGCTGCATAAATTACCCTTTCCATGGACTTGACATTAGTTTACTTAATGTCAGACACAAAACATGCCGAATTAATATAGGCTATTTAATTAATTTAATATTTAATTTTGGCTATCAAGACACAGTGTTCACTTACTGGATGGGAGCGCTCTTGTTGCCCTTGTGCCACCAGGACTTGGGAGGGTTGAGGTATCGGCACCACAGCTCCCAGTCAAAGCCCTGGGCAGACAGTGGGTACTCTTCAATCTCGAACGTGTCATACTTGATGTTATCAAATGAAGGGGAGATTATTCGGGTTCTATCTTCTTGAATTCTCTGGAGAATGGGTTCAGCCCTTTAAATATGGAGAGAGAAAGTCATTCTGCTGCATTTACTTTAACAGGCTTCCTCCATTCCTCCGTTACTCTACGTTGTGCTCATGCTTGTCTTGTTGAGGGCGCTTTTGTTAAAAAGGCGATGAGAAGTCATGGGACGAATTCAATTTAATTTATTAGACTAATAAAAGCATTATTGCCATCATGGACAAGGATGGTGTTTAAATATGCACAAATGAAATGCCTTTACAGGCACTTGTTAATTGAAAAATGCAACATAAACATTTACTAGTAAATATGTGACAAACGTGTACAAGAAGTTCAACTGAGGATAATTCTAATGCACGACTGGAGTAGCCTTGCAGATTAGTGAATCACTCTAATGCAGTACTTGTGTGTAGAGCGAACTGTATCATATTATATCATATAAATGTTTTGTCACAGACACAGAATACAGCCATTAATCAAGCAACAGAAAGCAAATACTTTGATAATCAAATGCGCCTTTTACTTAAGAAGAATTTCTGTGCATTTGTTGGTTACAGCTCCTCAAAGATTTGAAGCTTCGCTTTGAAGCCCTGTCCTGCATGATTGTTAACAATATATCTGTGGATTTGGACTGCTGTTTGCACAAAATAAGACATTTGAACACATCACCTTCTCTGACAAAAATGGCATACAGCCACCAGCAAAAGAGACATGATGAATTCTTTGTTGTTAAATTAAATTACTGTCAGTACACCCACAAACGCTGACATGACTCAGGATCAGAGTGACTCACCAGCCAATGTTGAACTCAACATGGGCATCAAACAGGGCAACGACTGGGGCAGTGGCAGCCCTCCACCCACTCACTCTAGACCGGATCAAACCTTCCTGCTTGGCATGCCGCACCATCTTGATGAATCCTGGACTCTTGCTGTTTGTCTCAGACACAAAATCCTGCAGCTTCTCCTTCAGCTCATCTACAAAAGGCACACACACAGACAGACACACAGACACACACACACACACACACACGCACACACAAATTCCAATATATGAAGAGTTTTTGAAGATCCAGTATGAGATATGTGACTAAAAAGAGAGCTACTTGTGAGCAAACTTCCACCCACAATACATTGCCATTTCCCCCTCCGGTGAGCAGTATTTCATTGGTAGGAAGCCAAACTTTTGCACACTTCAGTGCTTTGGTCATTGGACCAAGGAGGCGGCAGCTTGAGCCAGTACTGCAGACCTCCACTGGGCTTTACCACTTATAGCAGGATATTGCAATATTGAGGACTCTGTCTGCAGTGCTTTAAAACATGGGAGAGGAGGCCTTCGAAGTTTACCTCCATTATTACCTGAGCTATATACTATACGAGTCATACCCTGCAAGATCAAAAAGCCATAGAAAAGTTCTCTTCACGGGTGATTGTTAATATGCTTGAAAATATAATAAAATATTAGGATGTTCCCCTTGTGGTTTAACTAGAATTACTTTCAAGCCATGTAAAACTAATGTGGGATGATCACCATATCTCAAAAAGGCAAGGTCACTCATATCACAATTTTATAGCAGTATAGACCTAATAAAATACAATTTCATCATCTCATTGTTTCATCATCCCTCGTTAGTTCACCTCAGGTTGTGTTCTCACCTTTTCACCGAAAACTGCTGGTGGAACAGGGAGCAACTGTATGGACATATTGTTCAAACAACACTGGAAAAGGTAACATTAGGTGGATGAAGACATCAGAGAATTTTTATCAGTTACCCACAACAGGATTGAAATGGTACATTTTCTTTGAATATGTAGAAATTCTGTAAAATCCCAGCAACCACTTTGTACAACAACATATGGAAATAAATTGACTTGAACTTGTGAACTGTAATTCATTGACATTCATTTTTTGGGCTTGAAAGTGAGAATTATGCCTTTATATCATCATAACAGAATTGTATGTTTTTTTTGTTTGTTTTTTTTTCTGGCTAAAATTCTGACAGTGAAACATCGCCCACCAGCAGAGGGCGATAGATGTCCCGCACTACAGCTTTAATGGGACTCTGGGTGAAAATAGGCCACAGCTAATTCTAGTTTTATGTATTCAGTAGAAAAAACAGCTTCACTTTGGGCTACCTACAGCAGTGCTTTAAACCTTCTTTGGACCAGTGTCCCTCTATCCATAATCCAGGTCCCTCACTGCCCCCATCAATTAAAATGTAGAATAATTGTCATTCCTGAATATTAATGTTGATTTGTAGCCTGTGTCTCATCAAAAGGCATGTCGTTGGATGCCAAATAATATATCGGATTTAACTGGGCAGTTAGAAAATCATTGTCACTCGTTGCTGAGGCTGCAAAAAAGCAGGTCTCATAATTGACTTGCTCTGACAGACAAGAGCAGACAATACAACAGACCATCACACCAGGGGGCCGTTGCAAAAAAAAAACCTAGATAGTGGATTAAGCTGGGATTTCCCAGTTATCCTGCTGAATTTAGCTGTGATTCCGGTGCACTAAGGCAGGGGCACATAAATCACTAAGGAGATTTATTCTGTGCCACTAGCCTCCAGACCAGGCTAATGGCCAGAACAGATTAATCCTAGAACCTCATCTGTCAGTCAGTGGTAACTCCAATGGGAAATAAATGTTATTTTACAGCTAATCCAGGTCTTCTGTATGTATCTTGAATAATGCTTACTAGCCCGCACAGAGAGTCTACATTCCCATTCAGCTCAATATACCTGCTGTTATTATTTTTAATTTCAACACTGTCATTTTTATAATAATTCATATGATAGTCATCTTTAGACCCACTTTTAGGTTGTGTTTATTCAAATTTGTTCAGATTGCTGACAGAGGTTCAATGAATGTGTTTATTATTGCAGTTGTTGAGATGATTAGATGATTAGAAACGGCTGAAGTGGTTGCAAAGGTGGTGTTGAAAAAGCGGGTGATGAGGACAACGTCGTCCCATCAAGTGGTTTCTTCACCATCACCGTCACCGTTCCTCAAATGCTCTACAACGCACTGCTTTTCTTTGCAAGTGGCATGTTTTTATTTGGTTGTGGCGACACATCAGCCTTTCTCTTAATTGATAAATCACACAGTTAAACATGTGAGCAGCACGTTCTATGCATGTATACGTACATTGTTATTAGCAATCAAGGCACTTACCAGACTGCAAAATGTTCTTATACTTAATCTAATCTAATTACATATTTGTCATATTTGTTCTGAATAGATAGATACATACATTTGTGCATATGCTTGTTATACATCTACTTGTATCATAGAGTGTAATTGGTTGTCATGGTAAATTTCCTTAGTAACAGCAACTTGCATAAATTAAACTAGGTCAAGCCTGTTTTGTTTTTCCCCCAGTTATCCTGCATTTGTTGATTCTGCTTTTGTGCAACTGCCGTCAGGACTGTGTCAGATCATGACACAGACTGTTACAGAACAGCAACAATTTTACACCTGCCAGCGCAGAACAAAGTGACTGAAAGCAGCAGCCCTGCCTACAGCAGTCACACTGCACACTACTGAACTGAATGGAACAAAAGATGGATAGCTCAAGTCTCCTTGTTTTTACTACATTGTGTTTCTTTTCTTCATAGCGAGTCTGTTGTGTGTGTGTGTGTATATATATATATATATATATATATATATGGCATTTTAAAATATGGTTGTATGTAAGCGCATGCAGTGGTGGAACAACCTCAATTGAAAATGTTACTGAGGTAGTTTTGCTTTTAATACTTTAAGGATATTTTTGCTAAAGTACTCATTGTGCAGAATGTGTTTTACATTATTATAATATATTATTATATTGTTTTTAAATACTAAAAACTTAAGAGCATTTCAATGTTTAACGTTTTACTGTAGAGCTGATTTGAGATGCTTTGGGTTGATTAATTGTAATACTACTGCATCATTCAATTTTGGCTCCTTTCACATAAACTGCATCACACATTTATATGAAAAGAGTAGCAATTTAATGTAATATAGATAACATATATTAATAGTATATTAATTCTATGTAAAATATTGAATTGATTCCTATCTGAAAAGCTGTAAGGACTGTTTCTCATGGTCTTTCGAGGCACCCACGCAAAGGTTGAAGTTGGCCTAAAGCACCATTTCAGAAAAAAAGAAAAAAAAAAAAAGAAGACTTTACATGGGATCTGGAAAAAAATCCTCTGCTTTAGTCTCACTGAAAAAAAGCATCTGTTAATGGTAGCAAAAGCACCACTAATGATAAAATTGTCAAAATATGCAGTCAACTGACATTAAAATAAGACTCAAAAACATCCCCCCCTTCAACAAATTGCTTTAAGCACCCAAAAATGTAGCCTACAGGAAGCTTTTGTACTTTCTCGTCAGAACAGCTGCTGCTGACGTTCCAATAGATTACTGTATCTATAATAATTTCTAACCCATCAATAATTAAGAAATTCAGATGTGTGCGTGGATTGAAAATAAGAATGATGATGTGTGTGCCTCATAACAAATCATAATAAAGCACAGTTCATTACACCAGGAATAGCTGATGGCCAACAGTCATCAATCTTGCAGAGTGATATCCTGCTGAAGCTCTGTTGGAAAGCAATGGGCATTGGAATGGAGCTGGACTGGAACAACAAGCAAACAGGTTTCTAACAGCATGGTGCAGTCATGCAGTTAATCCACCCCCATATTGGAAATATAACAAGAAAACACTTGGTTCGTCCTCAGAAGATAAAATGCAGAGTTAATGGGGAGTGGCAATATAGTAAACACACCATATAGCTCATTTCTATTTTATCCTCAGCGATACGTGACAAAATGAAATATTATATAACGCAATGAACTTGTATTTTAGGTCTAACATGGCTTTAAAAAATCCTGCAGTTTCAGATATGCAGTTCTATGCAAAATCAGCCAAAGGAGATTTGCTTGAAACAGAACTGAGCTCGCCTGTTAGGAGCTCAAAATGTTCTAATGCATGTCCAAATTAGACAACATTTATCAGCCGCTACCGCTTGCACAGCAGATGGCGAATCGTCATGGTCTCACAGTCGCCGTGTAGTTTTCACCATGCCGCTTGGCAACTTCTCACTAAAACAATTCTGCGGTTGTGAAAATCTGTGTTTTTTTTCTTTCTTTTTTTTTTTGTAAAATCCAACTGCTACTCTCACTCTTGTTGCAAACGTTTCAGCTCGATGGTGAAGTTCCAGAACAAACGTGCGCTGCTTTATTTATAGTTGGCGGTTACACACTGTAAACCCAGCTTTGTTAGTTTTTGTCTATATTGTCCCAGCTTCTGTGTAACCTCCAGCTTTTATTGGCCGGACCCGCTTTTGAACAGTTGCATGGCCTTCCCGGGACACGTGAGCCTCTAACTGAATCCACATTTTACCACATCCCTCACAAAGAGCAGGGAAGCAAGCCACAGCATCTGGACCGGCCTCCACCAGCTGTTCCTAAATCCATCACTTCATTTGTGCATTCCGCGTTCTTAGTAAATATTAGCTAGTTTCACATTAGTAAATTACTAAATCCGTTGCACCATTAACACTTTAGAAATGTCCTAGCTAGTAAAGGCTTTATAAGGGTCTAAATCAGTTGCTAGGTAACATCTGTAACCCTGTCCAATACAAAAGAAACCAATTATGTTGATGGGAAATCACTGTAGCATCATAAGCTGTAATATAACTTCCAAAAATATTAGAGGCCAACAAATAAAATAAACTTAGCGGTCAATTCTCTGTGAATGCAGAATTGACTTATTTTCTTTATATCTGTATAAGAGGTCCACTGTTAGTGTGGAGCAGGGAAAAGCTGATAGCTGAATGATCAGCCCATATTAATCATAATTGACCTTAAGAGTCAAAGTAATAAATAATAAGTATATAAATCCGACTAATAATATCTCACTGGAGACAAATCTATAATGTCAGTGAAATAACTAATGTTCCTGACATCAAAACACTAAGTGAAGTTTAGAAAGAAGGAAGAACGCAGACATCAGTCAGTGCCTGTAGCTGCTGCTGTGATTCACTGCTGCAGGGAGCGAGGGGAGAGGCTGCTTTGTCTCAAGATATGCCGATGGAAAATAAACAGCTAGACTACATACAGTTAGCGTTTCCTTTTACTTTGTTTGCAACGAATCGCTATCAGCTTAACGAGCGGGCTCCTCTTGTGTGAAACATGTGGAGGCTGCAGACAAAGCGAGTTATAACAACATCCGGTCTGATAAAGTACATAAAGGCTTTTTACCCGTGAAGGTTTTATTGTGCTTAATGTTACAGTCCACGTAGTTGTCAACTCCAGTAAAACACTATCTTTCACTTCGCCGTCACCGTGTCCACGTCTCTGCTCTGCTGCCCGCTCTGTGTGTGTGTGTGTGTGTGTGTGTGTGTGTATGCTCAGCAGCCTGGCTCTGGCCTTTGTGAAACACAGATAGTAGAGAAGAGGACAGAGAAGCAGCAAAATGCCACCACAATTTTCAGTATAGTTTTTTTTTTATTGTCATTCAGCTTTTTGGTGCTGTGCCGAAGTCTTACTGGAAAACCCTGATTACATTGACTTTATTTGGTGCCTCCATGCAAAGCAGGAATGTACCGTCTGTCCCTGCAGGTGACTGACAGGCGGAGGCTGTGCAGCAAACGTTGGCCTCTATTAGAGCCAGGCTCCGCCTGTTGCGATTTTTTTCTCTTTTTTTTTTGTAAAATGTGCAGTTAAATCTGAGAGAGAAATGTGTTCATGTAGTATTTATGGTGTTTACAGTCAGTACATTTACATGACACCCGAGAAAAAAAAAAAATTATTGCCTTAATCCAAGTATAACCGGTCGACTAAAGTGATAAACACATTACTCCATTTAATATCAGAGTTCTCCAATTCTCCAGTTCTTCCAATTAACACACCCAGATAATGCAATTGGACTTCTGTTTTCTCTGGCATGTATACACCTTAATCAGAGTTAAACTAGACTTTGCATTGGCAGCCATTTTTTTTTCACTGTCAGAGTAGTGTCACTTGACTATTTTTCAAACCTTTCTCTTTTCATGAATTGGCCTACTATTAGTATGATAGTATATTTTGCGCTCCCAAATATCATAATATGCTTGGGTCGGTGCGAAAGCAGAGAATACTTCGGCCACATAAGATATTAGACACTGGGAAAACTGATAGCCTTGGGAAACTGTCATGCATTATTAAAAAGAGCATAGGCTAGCAGCCTTCGGCTTACTTCTAACAACACTTATCTGAATTATAAAGCTGTTTACACTGATCAAATATCAGCGCAAGAACCCTCGTTGGTAAATGAAGTGGAATGAATGATCGTCTATCTAATCTATCTATCTAATCTATCTAATCTGGTCTATCTAATCTATCTATCTAATTCAGCACCATGGACAGCAGCCCGACAGAGACCAGAGATGTGCCTGGGTAGACTTTCAACTCTCCAAAAAAAAGATGACCTGTTGGAATAGCGATACTAACAAGTGTCAGAAAACCGGCATGTCTAAATAGAGACACGTTGTAAAAAGGGGAAGTTGGAGTGGCCAGCTGACCCCATGCTGAGCTACCTGCCATTAGTTGGTCATTTAGTCTGTCATTTTTGTCATAAAGTTTTGATGATGAGGTTCAGTGTTTATACCATTCATTCATTCAAATAATTAATTGATTTATTAAGAAAGTAATTACCAGATAATGAAATGAATCATTAGTTGACCTATAATCAATGACACTGACTGTTCCAACAAAAGATTAATTAATTGACTTTGAAGGGTGGTGAAAATTAAACTGGTTAAAGTATGGAAACATACATCTTCTAATAGTCTGTCTAATAAGCGAGCTCTTCTTAAATCCCGCTCTTACACAGACCAGCCTTTCTCGGGCCACAGCTTGGGACATTATCCAATTAAGGAGGAATCAGCTAGGTCAATTTGCCCTTCTCTCCCTTGATGGCTCCCCGATCTCCTGCATGCTAATGCCCTTTGGAGGTGAGCTGTGACACTGGCGGATGACTCATGAAGGCTACGGGATGCCTGAGAGGTTATCTGTGGACGAAGACCCCCTTCGGCAATCTCAGCGACGTCACGGGTCAGCGGGCTAACGGCATTCACTACAAATACGATTCCCTGTGCATCGGTGGCAGTGTGACAGAATGCTCAAGCAAACAAGGTGAAATGCCATCAGCCAAATGTCAACGCGTGACTTGGGTGTCTGAAGGAGCTAAAGGCGACTGCACCCCTTGGCTCTCAGCTAAATGACAAACTATTAATGTTTATGGGATGTGATGTGTTAATTCTCCTGTGCTTCGAGGTGCGAGAGCAAGCATTTGGGGTTCCACCTTTACATCTGTCACTGGAACGGAGCGGTAACTTCGGATATGTCCAATTTTCTGCTCGGTAGCAGCTTGAGCGTGTGTTCATCTTTACCCCGGCATCTTGAGATTGTGACTTACCATGATATAGCACCGCGAGGCAAACGTTTATATGCTGCTCCTGCAGGCTACAGGCCGCGTTTCACGTTGAGCATTATTGACTCGGGTAAACATATCCTTCCCATTGCCAGTATTTCCTATGATGATTCCCCCCTAATGCCTGTCTCAGCCCTTCTCGCAAGCTCTTTTAAAAGTGTATTGCCTATAAATGACCTTGGAAGAGTATCATTAGATCTTTATGGCCTGCATTGTGCCTTCAGAAAGCCATTAAGTCTCGCACAGTTAATTACCGAATCTACTTTTCACAGGTGATTTCACCTATCAGCGATCATACACATCAGTCATCTCATCTCAGTAATAAGTGGGTGTCTTTCCACCTGGCACTGTTTACCCCACATCCAGAACATGCAGATGTACAAATTAGGATTGCAAATGCAAACGCTTGCCCTTGCTCAATAGTTATCTGCCTCGGGGCAATTATCCTTGCTTTGGAGCTAATTAGTGGAATTCATCTATCGGTTAAATCTAGTGAACACAATCCCAAAATAAAACGTGGAAATAAAACTGGAGGCCATCAGAGGGGCAACACATTTAACGGATGAAGATTTCTACATGTCTGAGGCAACATTATGTAAACTACAGGCCTCATTTTAAGAAGCAACTGCTGAAAACTACTTCTTAAAATGTTCAATTAGCACCTTTTTAATTTATTGATCGCTCACCCTCCCACAATGCCAAGCTTTCCATTCTCACACAGCTCATGCTGCAGTTTAGCTTGTATGTCATGACACTAATTTGAAATGAAATGAGTGGTTGATTTCAGATTTGTATTTTACTTAAGTAAAAATAATAATGCACACTTTATCTGTACTTTCTATTAAATAAATGGACATCACTACTCGTTACATTAGATACATCTTTTCATCAAAATCTTGTATGAAAAATTCCCTTCTGATGATGAACTTTCAACCAATCAGGTCCTGCTGTTTGGCCTCTTGTGAATATGTTGGCAAAGAAATTACTTAAATAAAAAAAAAGATCAAAATAAATATATCATGTCATAATGGTAAATTAGTAAATAACTTGAATTAACTGACTTAACTAACCACTGCGACCCTAATGAGGAATAAGCGGATATAGAAGATAAATGAATGAATGAACTTAACTGAATTTTAAGTATGAGTATGCACAGTATTGCAGAGAGAACACTCATAATTATAACACACATTGGCAGAGGCATAAATAAGTATGTCCACATTCTTTACCATAATGACACAACCCAGAGACTGAAATAACATTGTGTGTGTACTTGTACTGTTATACATAAAGTAAATTCAAAAGTGAGTACTTTGTACTTTTACTTAACTAAGATTCTTGATGTAGTACTTCTACCTTTACTTAAGTGGCTAGTTCTACACTCCACTAACTCCACCCCTGGATTTCACACATAGATGAAAGCAACTCTTTGTTTCTTGCCTGTGACTACCATCACCAATTTACAGACTTAACTTAGTTTGTATATTCAAAGTATGA